>CM048600.1:15466069-16121069 GCA_026413675.1 Populus pruinosa | reverse complement strand
CTTAACAAGCTATCAATGGCTTGAGAAAGAAAGAAGAAAATGGGGAGGAAGGAACTAAGTAAGTCTAGTTGATACAGGCTGCAGGGTACATGGCAGTGGCTAAAGAAGGTAGGGGCTCGAGAAAGAGAGAGAGGAGATGGCGGTGTCCTTGTGTTTGGTAATTTGCACTCAAATGAGTTGGCCTGCATCAACGGCAACACCAAAACCTCACTCTTTAAAAGTTAAAACAATTAATGAAAGTTCTGCTAGTAAATTTAGCAGAGATTTTTAGAGGGAAGGACCGGGACACACACCTGGGGGCTTGGGACAGACAGGTGAGTCAAAAGGACAGTAATTTACTGTTAAAAGGACTGACTACTGAGACCAGATAGAGATAGAGAGAGATGGATTTGTCTTGTTTCTGGTGGTGTTCTTGTTGTTCTTCGAGCAAATCATGAATTAGTCCCTGTATTCTTGAGAAAGTAACATGATAGTCCCTCTTTCTCAAAAAAAGAAAATACCACGTGTTTAATCTTTGTTTTTCATATCCATTTATAGCTTAATTATTTTCTAATTTCTAGTCACTTATTTGTTTAAGAGGTTCTTAGCGATCATTTTCTAGGTATTAATTAAAAAAAAAGAACCAATTAGTAATTTGGTCGATTAACTCATGCTTGTGGAAACTAGAGGGACTGACTTTTTATTTCTAAAACACTATAGTGACCAAGTTGTAATTTACTCCCTTTTGTTTTCGTAACTTTTTTTTTTTTGACTACCACGTGGACTCCTAATTATGGGTTTATAATTGCGCTCCTTGAACAAAAACATTAGTACTAATTTGTTAGTGATGATTCTAAACAACTGTGGATTTATTGACCACGGAAGTCAAAACTCTTGTTGTCTTTACTGTTGTACACAAATCTATCTCTCCAGAAAGCCCAGGCGCTGTTTGGAATTTCAAAGTGTTTTTTTTTAATATATTAAAATAAAACCTTTTTAATTTTTTAAAAAATTATTTTAATATAGCACATTAAAAAAATTAAAAATACAAAAAAATATTTTAAATGAAAAATTCAAAATTTCTGGATTTAAAAAAGAAGAATGAGTCATTTTTTTTTTATTTTGAATTGTATTTAGCCATATTTTAAATTAAAAAATATTTTTAACAATGTTTTACAGTTATTTTGATGTATTAATATTTAAGATAATAAAAAAATATTTTCAAATTAAACTTGATTTAAAGAATGAAATCTTCTTTAAAATACTGTCATTAATTTTGGTAAAGTTATTGTTGAGGAGATGAGTAAGAAATAGAAATATATTAAAATAATATTTTTTTATTTTAAATTTTTTTATTAATATTATCATATTAAAATAATTATAAAAAAATAAAAATACGGTTGGATAATTTGTAATGGGACGGAACTAGATTGGTTGCAAGGATTTCAAGGGCTACAGGTTTTGGGAAAGAAAAGAAGGTTCCTATAAATGGGTCAGGCGGTACCATTTGCACTTGCATTCGGCTCGCAACACGTGCATTGACCGCTGTGCACGTGCGTGTCCACACGGCGACGCTTGCAGTGGCAAAAATCGAAGGGCGAGAAAATCACAAACCCAGCATCCTCTCTTGTCTGTGTCATTCGATTAATTTATTCCAAAGACATTTTTTATGAGGCCATGGCTTAGATTCTTGAGAAGGGTAGTTTCAGGATAAGTATATTAGCTAGTTGATTTTCAGAGTACAAGAATTTAAATAAAAGAATTAAAATACAGTAAATCAATTAAATTTCGATAAAATGCATCAGGATTATCTCTTGAAAAAATTTCTCTCGACCATTAAAAAAAAACCAGAGCTGGAACCTTTCTGCACTCTTGCTTCAAAAGCATGAAGCTCCACTCCAATTGCGCTGGGCCATTGAATAATGAACCTTCCTTTCTGCACTTTTTAAAAAAAAATTCCTCCCAAATCTTATCGCTCTCTCTCTCTCTCTCTCTCTCTCCCTCTCTCTCTATCACTTCTCGAGATTAGGGTTTTTTAAGGGGTGGGATGAATGTACCTGTGTTTTGTATCGTAGCATTTGGAATGTCAAACGTAGCATTTAAAACTGCCAGGAACATCCACACTCGAATTTAATTCGACCCCATATGAATTGGGTTATGGAAATAGTAGTTATGAAACCGGTTCGGTTTTATGAGTTGATAGTCTGATGAGTGCACTTAAAAAACAGAGCTTATAATTAACTTGAGACCGACCTGTCAAGTAACCTAGCATAACTTGGGTGATATCTATTTTTTTAATAAATATAAAAAATATAAAATTTATTAATGAATACTTGATTATTTTTTTAATTTTTTTAATATAAAATAATTATATATATATATATATTTTTTGTTTCTTAATTTTTCAATATTGAGTAGCTATATACTAAACTTTACTTTCCTTTTTAACAACATTCATTTGCATGTATTGTTTTTTTTCTAATTTTTTTTTTTTTAATTTTGAGATTCATTCGTGTAACCTAAAACCTTATTTCCCGGACAGGTCAACCCGGGAAGCACAGACTCTGTAATAGATATGCAAGCACATGAATTATGCTTGACCAACAAAGCCATTGAGAATGGTGCGGTTGTTAATGGTTTAAAAGGCGGGGGCAAGTAATAAAAAATGACAACCAGGGGAAACATTACAGCGGTGGTCTTTCGTGGACGAGGGAGAATATGCCCTGACAAAGTGTCTGACAGACGAGGGGAAAAGGAGTCCTTATCTGACCTCGTAAATCATCCATCTTCTCTCTTTTCAATAACAATGTAGTCCTGTAGCAGCTCTTTTTTTTTTTGTTTTACAGGTCAAGTTTTCGGTAGTATATGTTTCAATTTGGCACTTCAAGCAAGGCGTGCTGCGTTCTAGTCTTTCCTTCCTAGAACTCTGAAAACACTATTCGCTGATGGTCAAGAAACAAAACCAGGGTCTGGGCCGAGGTTGTATAATCATCTCGGATTGCTACGGACTGCAGTCTACTGGGGATTGCACCCCTGTGCATAGATATAAAACCTTGACTGACCAGTCAACGCGTTGATTCGAAACCTGACCGAGTCAGATTCTATTTTAAGGAAAGAAAAACAAGTACAAACGGGATTGTCTTGAGAGATTAAAACCAGCACATTAAATCCCGGAGCAGGCCAGAGCTAGGCCCAATTTCACGGCTAGGCCAAGTCCAACAGCGCTTGAAATCGATTAAATTCGGCTATTTTACTATACAGCCGGGGCCTTTCCTGTCCCCGGACTACGGGAGAGGGAATGCAGTGTTACTTGTTCCAGGATAATCCCATTGAGGGATGGAACAAAGCTGTGAACGAAGGAGACCGAAAATCACCATAGGAACATAAGCAGGAAAAAAAACTTGATTTTGCTAAAACCAAAGGGTAACACTAAAACTACCATGGAGTATTCCAATACAGCAAATCACAACAAAAGTAACTATTGATTGGAAAAGGAGACCACCAAACCATACAAGTAGTAAGTGTTCATGTTCTGGATAGCCTAAATAACTATAAACAGCTACATCTCACAAAAAAATTCAAACTGAATTCCATGGACATTTCCTCGGTCATTTTCAATTTAAAGAGCCTGTCAGATTAATGCATTTTTCCTGAGAATAACATTACCTGCCCTATTGTTAATCTTGTGATTTGCTTCCCAAATAGGACTGCTTCCAGTGCACAGTCTCCATGAAAACCCTGTACAAGAATTTGCCAGAACCCAAATTGACAACAGCTGAAACATTGCTCCTGGTAAAATTAAAGTTTAAACCACAGGCAGGCAGGCAGGAAGAAAGGAAACTAAATGTGCCAAGTTTGTACTATTTACAGAAGTAAAACACAGATATAGCCAAAGATAATGAGAGAGGCAGAAAACTTCACAAGAAATAACTATAATAATTGTCACCTTGTACTTCTCCAGTTCTAGGGTTTTTCGCACATAAGCTAAATTCAAGTATGAGTTCCAGTTAAAAGTTACAGTGTGCATTAAAGAATTGAAGGGTGGCTCCTCTTTATCTCTTTCAGAAGCTACCTGGTATTCACATTAGAATAATACAAGAGACAGGAACATGAGATACAGCTTCATCACATACTGCCAGCTTCTGTTGGTGTGGTACAAGGAGCCAGTGTGTTGGGAGGGAGACTGACTCCAGCCCCTCTAACAGATACGTTCGAGCACTTGACTGAGCTAGCCCTGCTTAAGAAATTTGAGTCAAGAAACACAACAATCACAGTAATGTCATCATGGAAATGTCGACGCACACCACGGTCGATCTTCTTCAAGTCTGAATATCTCATCTCTCTCTTCTTTGCTGCTTCTTGCAAGGCAGCTTTTACCAGCCTCCTTGCACTTCCCTGCATGAATAGAACAAGCAATTTCATGAATGGATTCATCTTGAACTTTATAGTTGCACATGCATTAAGTTTGTTGTATGACATGAATCCGCCACGCCAAAGACAAATCCTCTTGGTGTATTTCATGTTTATTCACTAAAACAAGCATCGAAATATGGAGCCAGATATGAGAATAAAATAAGAAACAAAATGTAAAAGAACGTGAAAAGTTTTCTAGGGACTCCCTTGAAAGAGCTTGGAGGTTTGCTTGACAGCTCTACTCCTACAGATGAATTTGCAACTGAAACACTGAGTAACATCAAATGGTGAACTTTAAATAACTACTAATTTAGAGGCATGTAAAAGACCTTGTTAGTCAAAATTTCAGGTGAAGGGAATACTATAAACACTGTTTTATCAGCAAGACTCTGTTTATAGCATTCCGTGACCCAAACTTACTATGTACCCTCAATGAAGACAATCTAACAATGTTTTCAGGAAAACAGAAAAGAAACAGGACAAATTTAGCACGAAGCACTTCTCTCTCTTTCTTTCAAAGAACAATTAATTTCACAAACAAAAAGTTGGTAATTTAAGTTGCTTAAACAGATAAAAACAATTCTAACTGAGGTGCAGTCCAAACGAGCAATGACTCTAATTGTGTCTCTATGCATGGATGATGATGAGAGTACATGTTACAAACAAATGAAAATAAATAAAAATAAACAATTTCTAGCACGAAGAAATATGTTGCTCACATTGCGTGGATGATTTTGAACTATGTCAACTGCTTCTTGATTGCTTAGGTGCTCCCAAAGGCCATCAGAGGCAAAAATAATAAATTGATCATGAGGCTGCAGCTGGTGCACTGAAATTGACGGTTCTGAGCTCAATATTGGCTTTTTGAAAGGTTCTCGGAGTCGGAACTTAGTGTATAAAGGTTCCCTGTTGAACTCAGCCTTCTTCAAATATACATCACCAATAGATCTGGAAACCTGAGAGGTCGAAGGATTGTGATCATCAGTGAAAAAATTCAAAAGTGAGGTTGTATCAGGTCGAAATCCACAACATATTACCAAATAAATATTTTTTGAACTTCAAGAAAACAATTTAATAACCCTATTTGGCATAGCATGTCGAATTTTCTGATTCGAACCAGGGAACATATTCGCATTTGCCTAGGACCAGCCAAGTAACTGTAGGTGTATTACATGCTGCTAACTATCTATGAATTTTCCACTGTTTCTCTTATCCATAGCTTTTGAGAATTATTCCCTGTCAATTAATGATGAATTTGATTCAGTTAGAAGTAACACCCCTGATCCTCCAATCCCATTTAAAAATCAACTATCAACTGAACCAGCCTAAGACCTAGGTCTGACTGAAGCATCAATTTCATGATGTACCAAAGTTGCAAAATCTGAGAAATATGCCAAATGTCCAAAAGAGACTCATGCAAGGTGCACGGACTAAACAAACCCTAAAACTATGGGATGCCATTTTGTAGCTTCATCCAAAAAACAAAATCTTATATTGTCCGCAGAGGTCAGATAGAAATGAAGAACAAAATGTCATAATGAAGTTGACCTGTGAATTATTAACCAAATCTAGAGCCACCAACCTAAAGCTTCATAACATTCTGTACTTCGCATTTATGGCAATCCATTTACCATTGAGCCAGTATATTCCTATCAAATTACTTGACACAAACTTGTAAACCAGAACAGACTTTTAGCATATCACTTTAAGCCCCTTGAACCGTCTACAACATAGCCCTCCCAGCAATCCATTTTGTAGATTTCCATACAATAACTGCATGTTCATTTTATAAAAGCTAATGCAAGAACCTAAAAGGTAATGCGGTCATATGATTAAAACACAACATTTATGAGCACCTAATGGGGCAATGACTGCAAAGCCACTAAAAATAAGACCATGTCAGGTGATATCAACCCTAGCTCTTCAAACAATGAGCAACACTAAAGTCATACAAGCCTACTAGATCTAAACAAAACCATACTAGACAGGGAAAAAATGACTGACACTGACATTGATACAGAATTTTAAATAGAAAGCAAGCTCCATCTGACTCCACCCATTTTCACCATTTGCTGCAAAGTGGAAATCACCAATACTGACTCAGAGGGAGGCCCTCTGTTCATGCCAAAGATGACTGGCACTGATATTGATACGAGTTTAAACATTACTATGTTCCAACTCCTTCCATTATATAACATGCTTTCAAACTCTTAACTCATTTAGACTAAAATAATAGTGTCTAGAACGCAAAAAGGCTACAAGGACAGGCAACTGTGACAAGATCCACACCTATTCTTTGTCAAATAAGAAAAAAGAACATAATAAACAGCTCCCGGATGGTGAACAGCTTACTTGTATAAGACCTTTTACACGCCATACATTGTGTTTTAATACTACAATATGTGGATCATCAGGATGCAAAGCCTGCAGCTCCTGCCTCACAGACTCTATGCAAGCATTGTGCTCAGCAGATAGCTGAATAGACAGAACTTCCCCCGTTGCCTTCACAACTCTACCCAAAACAGCACGTGAATCACCAAGGCTGGCAATGTAAAGGGTTCCATTACAGATAACACCGGCCAGGCAGCAGGAACCAACTGCTGCAATTTGTGGTTTCATAGGCCACTGTTTGGTAACAAGAGAGAGAAAACCCTCTTCTGTTGCTTGAAATGCCTTCCTTATCACTTCCACAGACATCGATTGTTGCTCCAAAGTAAACCCTACAGATAAGCATCAAACCTGAAATTTAGTGCATAGAACAGGCTTAATATCTAAAAGCCCACCATGAAGATAAATTTATGACAAAATATTAATTATCAAGTTAAACTTACTGGGAAAAAGAAGACAAGAGAAGGAAGACGCATTCATAACAAGAGACCTCCACATTTTTAAATTATTGATAGGCCTAAGACAGCAGTGGCTGTAACTCTACTTTTAGTATTTCTAGGCTACCTATTTGGTTAATTGAAATAATTTTTTTATTTTCAGAAACAAGGATAAGCAAAACCAGGAAACACAAAGTCACAAATCCATGCCGAAGAGTTCCTTAGTTTGAAGTAACTTACTCTTGAGATGCTGGAAGAGGTGATCATTGACATAGCGAGATGTCTCAGGCCCCCCATGTCCATCGTAAACACCAACAAAAGTACCATATGGGCCAGAGTCGTTTAAGCTCAAGCTTCCTGACTCAAGCTGACTCTGATCCTCAAGTAAATTGTTGGCCTGCACCACTGCCATAGAAAATTCACCATTTACGTGCTGCCCGTGATCTTTATACCACAATAGCCCGTCTTGGCGACCACCAGTATCTGAATTTGTGTGAACATATCGATCAGGCCTCGGCCGGAAGCAGGCCCTCAAAAAGTTCATCAACCCAGATAACATCCCTCATCTCATCTAAAAACCCTCCAAATAGTCCACATTTAATAGGTGCCCAAGAGAACTCTGACCCAGGAACTTCAGAATGATTTGCGTCCTCCTCTACTTTACAACACGGTAAGTATGCTCTGCAACAAGATCAGCAGCAAAAAAAAAATGAACAATCTTACACCTAAGACTTGAAACAATTCAGTTACAAAACCCCGCCACTAGGCACTCGATGCTCAAGAAAACAAGTAGTGACTCAAAAAAACCAATTTTGACCTTGCCATGCTCCGCTTATCAGCAAATTAGCTTTGGACAACTAAAAAAAAGGAAATCAAAAGTTGCACAGCTGAAGATTAACAGATCAATACAATATTTTAAAAAAGCAGTCGCCTTTTCTGTTAGTTTCCGTCCATGAATTGCAGAGTAACATATGAAATCGATGCCTATAGTAACAAAACTGTTATGTTCTCTCTAAACAAAAACCCCAACACCCTAACAATGAAAATATCAAAAAGAAACTTTGAAAAGAAAAGGAACGGTCAAAGCCCCCTTTTTTTCTCACAGTTTGGTCAACCATTGAAAAAATCCAGCTCTAGCATTTAACAAAGAAGAAATCCAAGTCTTGCATTTAACATTGAATCATTAAAATCCGTCATCAAGGACTCATTAACCAACATAACTCAACTAATCAATATAAAACAAAAGGAATCAAATTTTTTTTCCTTCCTTTTCAAGCTTTACCTTGTTGTAAATTGACTTGTTCTTCAAAGCTTACTAACTTTAACAGCCAAACAAAGAAATATCTCTTGTGGGTTTATCAAAGTGTTAGATCTATGGATCCAACAACATCAAGAAAGCTAAAATACAGATGGGTTTTAGCTGTTTAGTGTTAGTGTTTTTGTAGATGATGAAATTGTTGAGTGGAGAAGATTAAGAGAAATGGAGTTGTGAAAATAGAAGTCTTTGTTAAAAGGTTGAACCCAGCTTCCCTCTCTCTCTCTCTCTCTCTCTCTCTCTCTCTCTGTGTGTTTTGCTTCCCTCTCTTCTCTCTCTATTGTCTTAGCAGACAAGCCCCATAAAAAACCAACATTGGAGAGCTTGAAGCCAGCAAAGCAGGGGTCCAGTTTTGGGCTCCACACACACTGTGGTAATAGAGGGCGAGAGTCAATGGTGTTTATACCTGTGATTTACTATTTTACATGTCATTTCGGGTCTGAATTTATTGCATGCTTATGGCAAAAAAATAAATAATAATAATAATAATAGTTTTATAATTAATAAAAAAAATGTAAATAAGTTTGTTATCTTACCTTCGAAACATAGATTGTCTAATCTTCCATAATATATTTATTTGTTTAGTATATACACCCGTATCCCATGTGTTTAAAACTAATATAATTGAACAAATTCAATGCTAAATCTAACTTTTATGAAATTATAAATATTAAATAAAATTATATATATCTAATAGCAAGTTATACGACATACATGTTGCATTGATCATTTTGATACTTTTCAATTAAATAAATTCAATCAAAGTGTATTTTGACTGTCCAAATTCAACTCGATAAAATAAGGATTTATCGAAAGAAGATGCTGATCAACTTAATATAATAAACAAGGGCATTTAAATAAATAGAAATTCTCATATCGAGTTCCCTGTCATTTTATAATAGAATTATATTTGGAATTTACGAATAATATAATGTCTTATAACATTTAAATTTTTAAAAATTGGATATGTATTATCATACCAGGCATTATAAAATATTAAATCCTAAATTTCTTTTCTTGAGGAATTTTAAATGTCTTGGTAAAAAAAATATTTATATGGATATTTTTATACAGTTTGTATATCAATTACAATTAAATTATTTGTCAATCAAATTTAAATAAGTGAGAGAGTAATTTTATTTGACCTATAACGGACCAGTGCGCTGAAACTGCTATGAGAGTAGGCATCATTCATATGAAGAAAATTGGATAATGATATCATGAACAGCAATATTTCGGGAGCTGCATGAAATGGGGTTTGCGTGAATCCACGTGGAACGAGACACCAAACTATTAATGTAAGCTGTTGTCTTGTTTTTATCTGGTTAACTGATGTTTTGGTTGGATTTACTGTGTCACGTGTCAGCAGATAAGAGGGGTGGCACACGATTGGTGGGTAGTCTTGGGTAACTAGTTACAAATCATGCTACTGAGAGGGACATAGTCACGCTTTTTAGGCGAGTCAACAAAAGCTATGGACCCAAAAACCATGTTTTAACCATGGGTATAAAGTATTTTCCAAAGTTATTAAGACCCAGTCTATTCCATGACATGGTCCCGGGTTCGATGTTCAATTCAAGATTATTTTTTTTTTAAATATAATACGATTATTTTTAAAAAATAAAAATTTAAATCAAGTTTTAATAGTATCAAAACTTAATTGGTCAAGTTATTTATACAAGTTTGACCAGGTGTATTAACGGGTCAGAGCCTGATAATACGAAGAAAATAGTTAGCATTCCTGTATAACAACAGCTCATGAGAAAGACTTTTCCGGTGACTGGAGATTTGTGAGACAGCCGACTTTTGATTACCTCTTGAAAATGTTATCTGCTATAGTTCAAACACCACCACACTGTTTTTCGATTTTGCCCATCTCGGACGGTGTTGTTCTTTTTTCACTCCTGTCCATTTACGCTGTAGAATAATGAGCCAGGAAACAGTCAATACATGCATGCGTGCAAGTAATTAAACCATCTCTGTTAGGTTTGATAAGTAAAAGAAGAAGAAAATAGAGAGAGGAGACGAGAACGAGTTGTAATCTTTTTTTACTTGCCATTCACGCTACTGTCATTACATCATTTCTACAATGCGGTTGAGGCCCTTGTTACAAACTCATTCCCCCTCTCGTTAACTACCTCTCAACTAACTAGTAATTACCCTTAACTAACTTTGCAGCTCATGATTCATATGTTTAATCTATTCCAGCTGCTGCTCTTACAATTATGTACGTTCGTTTCTATTTATTTCACGAGCAGCAGAATGTAACAGGACTCCCATCTTTTAAGTGATTCTTTACCTCAAGAATCTAAACAAAACTCTGGAAATTGTCGCTAGATCTTCTCTAGTTCTTCATATGTTGTATCCTCAGGAAGAGAATTAGACCACTGGATCAGTCCTCCGACCGCAACTTTATTGTCTTTTTCATGAGCTTCTTGTCCAAAATTGCTGCCGGACAAATCCTTATCCTACCACTTTCATCCATTACCAGAAGTGTAGATGAAACTACACCTCCTTCACCGATCTTATTTTTTAAAAGCGAAACATGAAAGGCAAGGTGTATTGAGCTTCCTTCTGGTAATTTTAGTTTGCAAGATACAATGCCAACTTTCTCATTAATTGATTTGGTATGGACCATAATATACCTTGGATTCAATTTATAATTCTTCTTGAGAGATACGTTGCCCTGTATATATGGATGGCTGTAGCTTCAAAAATACTAGAATTGGGTCGTCAGCACTTCAATTTATGAGCTACTATGGTCATTCTTCTTGTTTTGCTCTACCTATTGTTCTTGCCATATGTCTTGTTGATTCATTATGGAATCTCTGAATTCTTGATGGATGCTCTGCAGCTATCCATGAAGTCTTCTACAATGTTCATCCATAACTTTAAATTTGTTGTTTTCCACCATTTTGTTTGGATATAAGTGAATGGTCTCACTCTTGTGTGGGCTTTGATGCCGATTGTGAGCTTTGATATATAACAATGCGTAAAGTATAAGAAAATAGAGAGAAATGAAGAGAGAATACAAGAGAATGAATTGTCATCTTTATTTTATTTCTCTTCGCATTATTGCCATTACATCATTCATACAATGCAGCTAAAGCTGCTGTTGGCTGTTGCTAAATGATTTTCCCTCCCATTAACTACATTCTAACTAACTAGTAACTACCATTAACCAACCTGCGTAGCTCATGATCTACGTGTTTAATCTCTTCCAGATACCGCTCTTCTAATTCTGTGCGTTTTTGCTTATTCCACGTGCATAACATTTGTTCTTCCTCTTTACACGTTTAAGCTAGATTATAGTTTTCAGACGTGACTGGTTAAAGATTTGGAGTTTGATTCCGTTAGGGATTCGGATCGCTAAATCAATCCCAAAACAACAATGTTTTGGATATAAATTAAAAAGAAAAACTAAAGTAGCATCATTTTGGATAAAAATAATAATAATAATTCTTTGAAGTTAATCTAACTTGTTCTCATCTAAGTTTAGCGGACTAGCTAATATTTAAAACAATTTAAACCACCAAGTTAACTCGATATTCTAATTATTTTTCTAATCAACTTTTAATCAAATTATAATGTATAAGAGACTCCTCGTGATCTTTAGATCAAGAAATTTGAATTAGATAATAATATGAAAATAAATCAATTTATCGCCTTAATATTTAGCATCTATTAATTTGAATCAACATCTCAATATACTTGTTCAGACAATTTAAATTGATTCATGCTAAAAAATAAGAAATATTCTTTAGAAGATACAATTCAATCAGGTGTCCAGCAACACATCATCTAGATGAAAGATTTATTTTCATGTGATATAAATTCTTATATATATTATATTTTGTGTCTGTGCCTCACTCGAATAAGAACAATTATGGGCTTCTTTGAATTTTCTTCACCTCAAGAAAACAACACCAAAACAACTTACATTACACCAGAACCAAATCAAGGTATTTTTCAATGTAAAATAGCGTTTGATTATTATATTAGAATAAAAAAAAAGTAGGGATTGAAATAGCAAGTTCTAATCTCTTTTTTTAAAAAGAAATATAAAAATTCACTTCAAAATGGTTTCGAATACACATTTATTTTTATATCATAATCTTCATTGTTTTCATTATTTTTACATCTATTTTTTTAAATTCTTGAATATTAACCAAACACAACTTAATTAATTCAAACAGAAAAGCTAGTACTGCAAATTAAACAGGCCTTTAATCGCATGCAAACTACAGGGTTCAGGGAGGAATTCCACGGGGTTTGGGACGGAGATGACGAGAGTAGAAAATATATCTTCCTACTTCTAAAAGATATACAGAAGTTCCTTTCATGGGAATAAATGCCCTCGTATGTCAAGATTGTATCTTTCATAATATTTGGACGTGCTTCTTGAGCTTATGCTATCAAAAAGACCAATCGATAATTTGGCATAAAACGAGTGGCTTTTAACAAGTCATCCGGAATCCTACTATATGCTGGAATTAATTTGATTTCATCATTCATTTACCTTCGCCTCCATTAATTTGTACTTCACAAGGGTGAGGGGTCCTTCACCCCCTCCTTGCCAAAAAACCAACACTTCTACTTGCAAACTTATCCTACATTGAACAAAATAACAAGTCAGCTTCTCCATTGAATTAGCTAGCTTGTCAACATAGGCACCTATGCTCAAATCTGATGAGGACCCCTCCCACCAAAATTGGTATAGCTAAAAATAGTGCATTGATATTACTTTTGACTGGTGTTGAAATGATAGAATAGATAAAAATATGTTTGATTTGAGAAATAGAAAAAAAATAATTTTAGAATGAATTTTTATTCATTTAAAATGAAAGGTAAAGGCCGATATTTCTCGTTTATCTCTATTATTCATTTATTTTTGTCTCGAAAAAGCAGACAAATGGTAATTAATATACTGAAATCATGTGAGAAAATGAAGCTAGAGAAAAATAAAGGGTTATGCAAGATTTGGGCTCTCTTATCTTGTTGACACCCCCAACAAAAGTTCCTTTTTTTTTTGTACGTAACCTACAGTCCATAAATGGTGTCAAAATAGAGAGAGGAGGAGTGGACAGGATGGGAGCAGTTCAATAATATTAATGTAATGCTTGGATATAGTGCTTGCTAAAATGCGCGAGTGGCCCTGTATATATATAGTCAATTATAATCGTTTTCAGAGAATTTGATAAGATGACATGATTCATCAACTGTGGATTGTTTGGTATCCAATAGTGGGAATTGTCTGGTCATTATCAAAGGTCACCCTCCTTTACAATGGAAAAGAACACGATAATGGGGGCCAACTACAAGAACTAGGTGATGGGCATCTCTATTTTCCTTTAGAATTCACAAATACCATACTCTACATGGTCATATCCCTTAATCATCAAGCTAACTCCCATTTAAACTTGCTCATGTGGCTAAACCAGGTAATTTAGCTGCCATGGTAATGATGGCTAGCAACGACGTTACACGAGTTGGAAATACATTGTAAGTAGATCATGTCCAGGCCAAAGAGCCTAGAAAAAATTAAAAATGGACCACATTACCAAGAGAAGATTGTTAATGTGCCTCTATGCACCATATACAGAGATGAATGTTACAGTTAAGTTGAAAGCAACACATTCATTGCATTCGGTGAATTGAATACTTGTCTGAATGGGGACACATCAGAGTGTCCTATGGCCCTGCTCGGACAAATTGAATTGCCTTTATCATGCTCAGATTTCACCCCATTGTTCTTGAGTCTCGAGCAGCCTGTCATGGATATCTGAGAAGGAGAAGAATCACTGAAAAGGGTGAGATTACTGTGAAGAATGGCCAGTGACATGACATTTTTTTCTCACCATTGCATGGATAAGGATGTAGAATTTATTTTTGTATTTTAAAAATATTTTAAATTTTTTATTAATTTAATTAATATTTTTTTTTGGTGATTTTAAACTGATTTTAAAAATAATTTTTAAAAATTAAAAAATATTTCATCAATTCCTAAACACGACTCACCTTACAGTACGACACCCTGTTAAACTATGCTATTCCTTTAAAAAGTACAAAGGCCAATAGGACTGCCAGTTTGCCATTGAACTTGGTCATCAGGTTTCACTGACATGAAGCTGGGGACCACTTTTACATCAGAGAGCAAGCTTGTCTTTTGCTTTGTTTCTTTTTTCATTGCATTTCGACTTCTGAAAACAAAATGGACAATGAATTGAATTAGGACGGTAAGGTGGCCAAAGTAACTATTCCCTTTTCCTCTTCCCGTCTTATGGTTTCCACATGTCATGCCTTTCCAGTTAAAGCTCGCGGGTCTTGTTTCCTCGCCTCGCAGCTAGATGATGCTGGCCTTCTTTTCATGGAAAGAATTAATCTTTTTACCATAGAGACGATGATAATATGGGATACAGGCCAAATAATTGGATGATTTGAACATGAAACAGACGATCTGATGTAACTCTTTTTATAAATAAAAAAACGGGGGGCTGGTGTATCTTGGGATGTGGACTCACAGCACGAAACATCTTACCCTGAATGAGTCTTCGTTTTCAATATTAAATCACTGATTTGTTTTGGATGCGATGATATCTGTGTGATTGGTATGGAAGATCTGTATAGATGGAGAAGAGAAGGCAGAAACAGATTTGCCCTTTTACCTAACATCTAAATTAAATGTGGCGCAACGAAGGACAGACCGATCTTTTGATTTCATATCACTTGTTCAGACTTCAAAGGCTACCGGGGTTTCCGACTGGGAATTGAGCTCAGATCATAGAAGCATGGAATTGGCTGTGCTACCTTCACATTATTGACATCTTGAAGTCTAAAGATTGCCACGTTAGTAGCATAAGAAATCTCCACCATTTGATCGACCACGAATGTAGATAAGATAACTCTCAATAATGTGAATAAGAAAAAACAACAATGATGGAAGGCAAACAGCTTGGAAATAATTGGAGATTCGGTTCAATTGGGCCCAGACTAGATTTCTTTTCCACGAGACAAGAGAGTGCAGTGACCATGTAAATCTTGAACCGTTCTTGGGATAGTTAATGAGGAGTTCGATATTATCCTAGCTATAGCACCACATAATCATGGCTTGAACAGGAAAAAAGATAATGCACAGGGATTTTTTTTTTTTTAATTGAGGGAGATTTAGGACATATTTTATTATAAAACATGTTACTTTTATCACGACTTTCAATCTTAATATAGTTAGATCTCTATAGATTAATATTTTCTAACCATAAAAATTAATTAATTAATCATTATAATTTATATTTTAATTTTAAATCAGAAACTAACAAAAATATTGTTTAACCGAGGCCATTCAAAATATGTTTTTTCTCTTTATAGATTTCTTTTTTATTTTGTTATTTAACACTAAGTTGGTTGAGAATTAAATTTTAAAATTTATTTTAATTTATTTTGCACAGGGCATTTTAGTTTTATAGCTCGAGTTGTAGGTTTGACAAATAGACTCGAGTAGTTTTTTTTTGTTTTTTTTAATTGTTTTTATTTTATTCTTCAATGTTTAATTAATTTAAAATTGAATTTTATAATATATCTTGACTTATTTTATATGATATTATCATGATCTCGTAACTCAAAGTATAAATTTAACCAGTTAACCTTGATTGATTCTTGTCAATCCAATATAATGTCATTTTGATATTTTTAAAAAATTATTATCTTAATTTTTTAATCAAAATATATTTTTACCATTCATTTAAGTTGTTTTTGAACTATTAAATCAACTAGATTATATTGACTCATTGAGTTAAACCCCTTATAATTTAATTTTTTTCACTGGTAATGATAAAATATTTTTAACGTAAAAAAATACAACCTAACTTGTAACATATAACATTGTGTGACTATTGTGCTGTCTAAACCTTTGCATACCAACCATTAAAGTTAAATATCATTTAAATTTCTGTTTATTTTTATGTTTTAAAAATGATCTTGAAAAAATTTAAAAGTTTTTTTATGTACTTTAAATTAATATTTTTTTGATTTTTTTGATTATTTTCATAAACTAATATTAAAATTAATTTTTAAAAATAAAAAATATTATTTTAAAATATTTACAAATAAAAAATATTTTAAAAAATAATCACAATCACAACCACTTATTTAAACATGCTTATATCCCAAATAAAACAATATGGTGCCTGGCCAGGCTATGTTCAGCTCAAGATTTATTATTGTTTAAACCGTTGAGTTTCAGATTCAATCGAACGAGGGTAAATGAATGATTAAATAATTAATAGTAAAACTTAATACTAATCAAGGGTTTAACAATGAGCACAGCTTGGTTAAGGCCTCCCTTGGAACAACGTCCATGAGCTTTTATCTTTACTGGTAATCATGTGACATTTCCTTTGAAAATAACTCTTATTTCATTTTTCTTGCTAAGAATAACAAAGAGGACTTCTGACTGGGTCGCTGTCCTCAAATTACTCGTTCAATAAAATTTAGTTTATGCCGGGGTTTCTGGGATTCGGGATGTGGTTATCGCTTCACATCACTTTGACCACTGACTTGGAACGTACGGGCTCCTCCTAACTCCTTGTCACGAGTGTATTTAGTTTAACGACTAAAAATAACTTTTATTTTTTTAATGATTTTAAATCTTTTTCATATGCTAGTATTAAAAATAAATTTTAAAAAAATAAAAATATATTATTTTAATATATTTTAAAACAATAAATATTTTTAAAAATACTCACTATCACAATACTCAATATTTAATATTTTTTAGACCTTCTTGGTAGTTGCGTTTTAGTGATGTATTTATAATTATTTTTTAAAATATATTTTATTCAAAAATATATTAAAATAATATTTTTTATTTTTAAAATATTATTTTAATACTAGTATATTAAAATGATCTTGAGAACACTAAAAAAAATATTAATTTAAATTAAAAAATTAAAAAATATTTTTTTATCAAAAATACTCTTAAAGTAAAAAATAAACAGGGATGCTAAAAATTTCTGACTGTTTTTCTATTTTGCGGATGATACTTGCTGCAATCACTACTTCATGTATGGGAATTTACTCGGGATAATTATCAACTAAAAATTCTAAGAAATGGTCAATTTGCTATAATTTAGGCATGGCAACGAATCTCAGCCTGGAAAAAGACCCGGGGATGTAATAAATCCTATAGCTAGTCCAAATTCAAAATAATGACTTCGTTTTTTGGAATTCGACATCTCTTTCAAGGTCCAGATCAAGATCAAGATCGAGATCAAGGAATCTATATATTGCACCACTAATTTGGAAAATTACTAAAGCTGATATTAACATTCTATCATTATTGTTAGCTATATATAGTTTTTTCTTAGCATTTTTTTCAATATTCGCAGATTGATGGGTGTCAAATGTCAAAGCTTGTGGCTGAAAGAATGGACTGTCAGTGCAAAAAGGTGAGAGACGTACCCATCCTCTTCCTGCACGTTTCTGTACTGTATTTATAGAATTAATTAAATTCCTGTTTATTCGATGAGAGAGGATGGCAACTAGGGGAGTATGTTGAAAATGACTTGGAAAACAAACACATACAAGTATATAACAGCAAAAATATATAGAATTGGTTGGAAAGTTGAAGTATTGTCCAAGTATATCAAGGTTTTGCGTGTGTACTGGGGCAGGGTGAGCCTGTTCATGCCTGTTAAACAAATTTTATCACAGGAGAAAGTGTAAAAAATTAGCAGGTGGTTTAATCTGTCCACATCTTCATGATCAAGATTTGAATGGTTCGTGGTTTTCTGATTATCTCCATTAGTTTGTTAATGATAAACAGTTCAGCTTTTTATTTCTTTAATCATGTGCTAGTCAGGGTTAGGTTTAATTAGAGACAAGGATAGAGATTATTCCGACGTAAAAGACAAGGCTCTTGTCCTTCTTGCTTTAAAGAAGAAAAACTCATTTTAAAATTATCTCAAAAACATATTTGTATTTATGTGTTATTTCTTTTTTCCTGCTAGTACTTGTTACTTCGGTAACGATAATTTTTCATAATAGCGTCGTATTACAAGGCTCAAACTCTACTGTATATTGATAGTACTGAGCTCTTCTCAAGTGTTGTGCAAAATGGTTTCAATTTCAAGGATAATATTCTCTTTTTTATGATTATTCTTGCGACGATCTTGTTCCTCGCTTGTTCTGGGCACAGGAAATCGCATCGTGATCAGATGCGACGATATTGTTCTAAGGACAAGGTTTATTAGAGCATGAAAGATATTATACTGAATTATTCGAAACTACAGGATTTTGACAGAATTAAAAAAAATAGAATTAAAAACTCAACTTGCAGAAAAAGGCAAGAGGACAAGTTCTTTTTTGTGCATAATTGGATTAATTCTTGAAATCATGATTCCTTTGAATTGCTATTGGTCTCTGGGGTCAATTAATGACTTTTCGATTAATTGAGCGGGGGTTAAGGGGAAGGCAGATTAAGGTTGGTGTTTGCATGGTGAGAAGTCATTTTCCGACGAGGAAGATTTAGCAAGATGCTCCCACGAATTAGTCATTGGTACTTGTGTGCATCATTTTCGACAAGATGTTTCATCCCTCAATTTACTGTCATGATTTCAATAATTAAAGGACCGAATTTCAGTTGAAGTCTTGAGAAATTTAGGCCGATTTCACGTCACATTAACGTGAAAGAACCTTAACATCTACTGCATGAAGAGTTTTATTCTTACCCAAATACATTCAAAACTAGAATGTTTGGCATAGTGATTGTTTTAAAACAAAAATCTATTAAAATAATATTTTTTATATTTTTTTATATTAATGTATTAAAATAATATAAAAACATAAAAAAATCAATTACCATCACAAAAACAATTAGGCTTAGAACGAGTCTAAAAAGTCCATGATTCTTGTTTAGGGCTTAGCTCAGCATTGCTTATTCACCTTCTTTACTTGAGCTAGGTTAGAGTTACGGGTGAAACTTTCTCAATGATTATGACATGTATATTTTATGTTTGAGTAATTTTTTATTATTAAAGATTGATATTTTAAATTTGAAATGGATATGTAGTTTTTTTTTTTTGTAATAAGTATCTAGATTTGAAAAACATGATAAAAACATGAAAACAATAATTTTATTTTGCCAGATAAGAGAAAACCTTTTCTCTTTGATTTATATCATGTTATTTACGTAGGGTGCATAGCAAGGATTAAAAATAAGGTTCTTAGACATCGAAGATGCAATCACAACACTACAGATGAATATAAAAAATCCCTAATATTTTATAAAAAGTTTGAATAATAGTAATAATAAATACCGCAAATGTTTATATATAATTAAGTCTTGCGAGCACACCTAGCTAAATAATCGAAAGCCATGCAGGAAAAACAATTAAAATCCAAAATCAACCACTAAAATAACTAAAATAGGAAAGCAACAACTTTGAGACCTAATGCTGAGATATCCAACGTCTGGTAATCGACAAAGTGATATTCTTTAAGAATTTGATCTATGAAATGATCTGCCTATATCAGGCCAAAACCAATGGCCGATTCTTCCATTATTTTTATTTTTGCTGGACTTCATATCTAGTGCGTCAAAACTTATTCTCATAATTGTTTTTAGGCCTGACATTGTCTATCAAGTAGATAAACGTGTTTGCAATAAGTTATTATCTGCAAGCAACAATGATTGCGTTTTTCAGCAGGTACTGATTTAGAATAAATCCTTTCTTTTGCAGGTTTCTCTTCTCAATTTGATGAGTTTTTTGTCACTTCCTCCTCGTTCTTAACACCCCTTGCCCGTCAAATGACATCATTGAAAGAAATGGGATTTCTTTTAGATGGGGCAGAGGGGATTATCGCCTGAATGGATGAACAATCAAAAAGTATTGCGCACAATTATGACACTAAGAATTAAAAATAGGTTACTATACACATATTTCAACCTTGATGGCGATGGATAACTAATTTACCTATCATATCATTGTTTGTCAATGACCTAATCAATGCATCTAGGTAACCCTCTCTCTCGTGAAGCTGGACGGTTTTTGAAGCTGTGTTTCTGACTATTTTTTAGAGTATCTTTTGTTTTTATATTAGTATATTAAAATATTTTAAAATAATAAAAAATATTAATTTGAGATAAAAAATAAAAAATACAAAAAAGTAAGCTGACGGGATCAACATGGTCATAGATTACCTGCAAGGAGCTGGGAAGCTCCACTTTCTTTACGAGAATGCGGTGATCTTGTATTGTGGTAACCACTACAATCCTTTCCAATGCATGCTCGAAGAAGCCGGTGGCTTTGGTCTAAACGAGGTTGCTTTAGTTCGTTCTATTTTATTTCTGGATTAAAGCCTCGTTGTGGAATTCTTTCCTCCTGCATGTCTTTTTGGTGCTGGGTTGAGGCATAATGGGAGAGATTTAGATTAATTAATTTCGTTTTAGGTGAGTGGTTTGCTGGATGATGACCCCCATGGCAGATTTCCCACAAAAAGTAAAAGGTTCCGAGGTATGATTCAAATCTTGCAGCTTTTTTTTTTTTAATGTATTATATGATGCAATACGTAGATTCTTTTGGATAAAAAAATAATTTAGTGCACAATTCTTGCAATAGCCTTTCTAATAATGGAGTGGCGATGATTTAAAAATAGCAATCGTAGACATGATTCATCCGGGTGCTATCAAGCTTTGCGAAAAAAATCTGGTAGTCTTTAAACGCTTTTATGCCTTGCGATGAAATCGGTTAGATATACAAACAAAGCATATTCTCCTTGCTGGCTTTGTTGTAGATTGAACTTTTTTTTAAAGAATAAAATAAAAATTATTAAGAGTATAATGATTGGCATTATTAAATTTAATTAGGTAGTTTAATTTTAAAATCTGTAAATTTAATTCTTTATTTAATTTAAGTTTTGAATTAAATCACGTGAGATTTAACTGAAATCAAACAATTTAATTTAATTAGTTTAAAAGATAACATCAATAATTAATAAAAATATTGTATAACTTTTTAAAAAAACTTTAAAACAATAATTATTTTATAATATTAAAATGATATCATTTTATAGACTGGATTAAGAATTTTAATGGGTTTAATAATTTTATTGTTTTTATTAATTATTTTTATTTAATTTTTAATTCTAAAAAAGACTTTTATTTGATGTTATGAAGATCTTATAAAAAAATAAATCATGAATTTTATTTTTCAACTAATTAAATATTAAATAAAAAAATTAAAGAATAAAAAATTTTAAAAATAAGCATACCAAGTTTAAATAGTAAACTCCTTAAATCTATAAATTGAAAAATAAAATTAAATATATCAAACTCATAAATCAAATAATAAATTATATTAAAATTATTAATTTATTTTTCTTGAAAATATTTTTACTTAACAATACAACAGTAAAAATATAACTCAATTTTATGAGTTGATTTGGAAAGTCATTGACCTGCACCCTAACTCAAAAACAAATTTTGATTTTAGCTAATTTTTACCGACCCAGTCAGACCCATATCACTAGTAATTTGATCTATAACTCGGTTAAATCAAACAAACGCTCCATATCCGATCGAGGAATTCTTTTACAAAAGAACACGACAAATCGTTGGCAAATTCATTTACCACAACACGTGCAATCCCCATCTCCAACTGAAACCACGCAGCCAATCTTGTCCACCTTCAAACTGGTAGAAAAGGGACCCACTTCACTTTTTAATAAAGTTGGTTCTTTTGCTTTTTTTTTTAAAGAGAATTCCATGGTCGAATTAAAAAAAAAAATAGACAATAATCTTTTTTCTTTCCATTTTACGAGACCCAGATTGACCTAGCAATACATGAATTAACCCAAAAACCTAAATTTTCAACCTAGATTGAGTTTAATTATTGTTGCAGTGGTGGTTATATGATAAAAAAGTTTTAATAAATCCAAAACTACCAACTCTTTTCTTCACAACACTTTATTAAATGTTCTTGTAACTCTTAGATCTTTTTGATACTGCGGTTAAATTATATTTTTGATTTTTTTTGTTTTAGTTTTAAATAATTATCTCCAGAATTTTTGAATTTTTTTAATATATTAGTGTCAAAAATAAAATTTTAAAAAATAAAATAATATTATTTTAATATATATTTTGAAAAATAACTTAAAAATCAACTTATAACACGTTCCATTACAGACCCTTACAATATCATTATAGCTGCAGGGGGTTTTTAGCCACGACAATAACAAACGGCAGATAGAATCAAAACAAGGTAGTCTCGATTATTTTAATGAAACCTTCTTTTTTTTTTTTTTTCAAAAATAAACTACTTTTTTTTGTTTTAAGTACCTCGATTCATGATGGGTTATTAGAATAGCCCATTTAACCAATGACAAACTAATCCTATTTCGACTAATACATCTCCCCTAGCCCATGCAAACACCATTACATGGGCTAAGTTTTTCAATTCAATAAACAGACCTTCGAGGCCTATACTCTACATTTAAAGACCGGCCCAATAAAAAATAACGTGGTGCCCGTATGGCCGAATTCAAGTATGATTATATTGTAACCCCACTAGATTCCACAATGTCCATTTCAATATCTGTAATTAAGAATCTCCTAATATCACCCTTAAAGTTTCAATGCTAAAACTAAAAACGGTAAGCTGAAGCCCATCTCTCACTAGTCTAGGAGGGTAAGGGTTTTTTCGGATTGGTTATAGAATGAGTATTCATCATGCTGGGCCTAATCGGCTTCCTTACATTCGGGAAATTATAGGATCATTATTGGGAAATGTTAAATATACGCGGCAAAGTTGAGCATCTCTAAATATGCAGGGACTGAAGTATAAATACCTCAAAATCGATCTCTCCTGCGCAATAACCCAACCGCGAGAGAGCGAGACAGAAATCCAAAAAATTCTGCGTTTTAATCACACACAGACGCTGAAACGCACTCACTTCAAGTTCTCAATAAAAATAAATCGTCAAGTCTCTTGTTTACTTCACCTCTCTCGCTCCACTTCTTCCCGGCTGTTAATTTGCAGGTAACAAATTATCCTCATTTTTTTAATAATTTCTTTTCCGTCTCTTTTTAGAAAACCTAACGGCCTGTTTGCTTTCCGAGAAAAAATGAAGGAAAATTAGAATAAAACGGCTTTTATGGCATCCGAATGCTAGTAATTTCTTTGCTGTGGCTTCTCTGTAGCCTAGCAGAGCGTTTTTAAGTTAACGTAGGATTGGAAATGGCGTTGTGTACTGTTACTGTGCTCATTTAGGGTTACGGAGATTTAGATTAGGTTTAATTTGCTTAGTTAATGCAAAGCCTAATATTCTCATGTGAAGTAATCTTGTTATTGAAATTGTATTTGTTATTGTAAATTGTGTGATTTTTTTTTTCAAATTATCGGCGAGTTGTGCAAATAACGGAAGTATTTTTTTTAATGAAATGGAATTAATTTAAATTATTGTTTGTTTTCGGTTGCAGTGGTAATAAGGCGTTTTTTGTGAGGTTGTTTGTTTTTTGTTTGGACGATAGTGAAAATGGAGTTTGATGAATATGACTACTTAGAGAAAACAGTTGAGAATCCGGAACCACGAAAGGTGAGGGAAACTGCTAATGGTGAGGGTGATATTGTGAAATCCAGGGAAAAGGATCGACTGCGGAGTTCAAGGCGTAGGAGTGATGATAAGGATGATGGTGATGATGAACGAAGACGTTCAAAGCAATCTAGATCTGGAGATGAGAATAAGGACCGTGAACGCAGTAAAGAAAGGGGTTTGTCCCATCATCGGTCACAATCTAGAGATGGAGAGAGGGATCGGCACAGGAGTAGCAGGGAACATAGGGATAGGGACAGAGGTAAGGACAGAGACAGGGAAGAGAGAAATGGGAAAGAAAGGGATCGTGATCGAGATAGGAGGGAACATGACCATGATGGTGAAAGGGAGAGGGAGAGAGAGAAGGAGAGGGAAAGAGAGCAGTCACGTCGAAGCAGGAGTAGATCAGAAAGGCACAGAAGTGATCAGGATGAAAAGGATAGAGAGAAGAGCCGGGAGAGGGAGCTTAGAGAAAAGGAAAGAGAAAAGGAGAGGGAGTCAAGGGAACGGGACAGAGAAAGCAGGTACCTTGCATTTTTATATTCATTAATCATGTTTTTATCTAGTGCTCTTCCTCATGTCTTTATGTTCATGGCTGATATAACTGTGAGTTGGTGGAAACTTTTCTGATGGTTTCTGTGAATCAGTTTAGATGATAACATCTTTTCCAGTGTAATTCTGCCTTGAGTGGCTGTGTTTATTTACTGGTTTTTGAAATTGTTTTCAGTGGTTGATATCAAGCACAATAAGGGTGTAGTAGTAGGTGCAAACTGCCTAGTGTAGTTGATAGTCACTCGGCACCATTCCAAGAGACTTGGGATGAAATCTCACTCACTTCTGTGATTAAGATAGACATAAAGTTAACCTGTATTCAACTATTGGACCAAAAGATAACTGTGTTTTATCATTTAGAGTTTGGTGGAAAACTAATGTTATTTTCTATTAAAAGTTTATGCGATTTATATAACATAAACTCCTAACGGTGTGGCTTTCACCATAATACAACAATCCATTACTCCAGAGTTCTGCTCAATTAATCAAAATCTTTATCCTCCTGTATTTTTGAAGTTTGTTTTCTTTTATTTGATCTTTTTTTCACCATCTTGTACTTGGTTCCCTCTCCTTTTCTTTCCCTCTCATTTTTTAAGGCTTTCATTCTACCATGTATTTGGATTTCTTTCGTGCTGTCTGAACTTGATTTTGGAATGTAGAACTATTTCCCAATGCTTATCACATTAGGACTGGCTGTCATGGCTACACCTGTGATGAAATGTTGTTTATACCATCCATTGGACAATCAATTAGAAGTTTGAAAGGAGAATAAAGACCCACAGTGACAAATAATCTCCAGTAATTTGAAACCCCTATGATGTGATAGTTTTCTGATGGTCTCAAA
This sequence comes from Populus pruinosa, assembly GCA_026413675.1. Classification (NCBI taxonomy): domain Eukaryota; kingdom Viridiplantae; phylum Streptophyta; class Magnoliopsida; order Malpighiales; family Salicaceae; genus Populus; species Populus pruinosa. Next base: position 16,095,556 of record CM048600.1, on the reverse strand, counting down.
ATTAGAAAATAAATTATATTCTAGGCCAATTGTGGTTTCTGTCTTTTTCGCAAAATGTAGTGTTTTTCTTGATTTTGGAATTTCAGAGCATTCAGTTCATAGAGTTCTCCATATGTTGAGGTCTCTCTTTCCACATTGTTTTGGGGCTAATTGTATATTCTTCTTCCAGTTTTCCCTGGAATGCTTGAAATCTGTGGTTCATTTTTACTAAGTTCCCTGTGACGTGTTGGAAAATTCGAGTTTCTAGAGTGACAAGCCTTCCCCTTCCCTTTTTTAATTTTTGTGTGGGGGAGGAATCTGTTGTGTGGTGGGTTTTACATTTTTGAATGTTAGTTTCGACCATGTTTGATGACAGTACAGTAAGGTGGAACAGCAGTTATCTCTCTATAGGGATTTGCTCTGCACTGTTAATATACCTCTTTCATTGTCTTGAATCTAGATCTATGTGGTGAATAAAGTATTCATGATAGTGCAGTTATTATTTAAATATACTTAACTTTATTCTTGGGGTCCAATGATGCTCACCGATGGCCTTCTTGAATGTTGAGTGATCAACCTCTGTGTGGCTTTATCTGTTGTTACTTGACTTTTCTGTCCAGATGTCATATTATAAAGATACGCAAGAAAAGCTGGAGATTGGAGACTGTTGCCATTTGATGTCTACAGTTGTCACACGATGGTGACAATTTCATGCTTTTAGACTTGTAGATGGATTCAATAATCACTTTGTGGTTTTAAGAGAAGTGATTGTCAAGCAGAATGTCATGAGAGTTGTGCTGCAAATATTTGCTCTCACACATTCTCTCCTGTTTTTATAAATTCCTCTGCACTTGCTCCTTAGTCCCAAGATCTTATTATGCTACATCTCTTTTTTATGTGTCGAGTCCATGTCCAGCTGTGCTTGTTGCAGTCCTCTCTAGATTGTGCAAATACAAATGCCATTGGCTTTTTCTTGGTCTGATTTCTTCTTGACAATATTCTTAGCTCTTAATGGGTATTTTATTCCATTGCTTTAATGAGTTCTCTTACTATATCTCGTAAGTTTCATGTAGTTACTTGTGCTGTTAACTATCTTGAAAATTCTGAATATTGAACATTAGATTCTGGGACTCGCAGATATGCTAGAGCATTCAGATGGTCTTTCTGGCATGGGCCAGGCACAGGAACTCAGGTCATGGGTCTTAAATGTTTCTTCATAGGCTGTCTGGAATCATTTAAAAGCTTGCATTGCAAGATTGGGGGTTTCAGTGTTGGAGGTTTTGACCAGGGTGGTGATGTCATGTTGTGATTTTTGTTATCCTCCGGATTTGAACTTAGTTGCTTAATTATATTTATTCTGTTGCAGAAATGCCGGTGAGGGAGTGATGAGCTTTGCTTAAGAGAAGCACTCCATCTTCTGATGCTTGTGGAAAACTCAGTGTTCCGTGGGCTGCAAGCATTTGTTTTGTTTTATTTTTGCAGGATAGATTATAACTCGAAAAAGTACCCAATTGCCTATCTCGAAATTCTAGGTTTAAGATGACCAACAGTGCTCTCCCATACTCTTTTGTAAGAGTATTAGATTACTTATTGGCAAATATCTGTCATTGTGCTCAAAATTGTCTTGGATGTCACATGCATGCAACTCCTGCACAATTTTGTTAGCCTAAAAAAGTTCTCACTACCTTAACTAAATTCTTTTGCAAGCTTGACATGAATAACATTAGTTATCCAAAGTTTCTTCACCTTGGAAGCATGGAGATGATTCACAGCTGAATTGTTTCTCAATTTCCCAGTTTTTATTATAGCCAAGCCCCTTTTGTTTTAGTCCTGAGTATCATCTTGTGGGTGGCATTGGTGTGAATTGCTGTTGTTCATATTGTTTGATTTAGCCAAAAAAAAAAAAAAAATCTACTTCGATAATCTTAATTTTCTAAGTTTTCAGTTTCCATCTACATTTATTTCTCTGTAATCCATGGGACTGGTAGTAAAACCGTGGTGAATGACATTAACTTCTGAGTGCTTCTTTCCTGCCTTCTGCTGATGGTTTCTTTTTTGGGATATATGAACTTAACTCGATTATTAAAGTTGTTAACTGGTTTAACATTAATGCATATAGGTCCTTTGGTATTGCCAAACTTGATGATGGTGTTTCCATTTAAGATTATGTTTATATCAAAGGTGCAAATTTATTAATCCATCACTTGAAGTTGGATTTCTAGTTCACTTCTCTTATTTGCAACTTGCAACGTTGTTCCCCAGGTTGGTTCTTGTTAATTTGAAGATGAAGATCACTTAATTTCAACATGTACATTCACAAGTCCGCTCATGTTAACTTTGTCCAGTTGCCTGCAGGACCGTGTTTTGTGGGTTCGGCGTTTTAACTCTTATTGGAGACATTTTCAATATTGTTTTGGATTATTTTCTACCTCTTCAATGATAAAGCAAACTTAAGAAAAACCTTCTTTCTTTTGAAAGACAAGTCATCATCGTGTCTGTATTTGCTTTATGAATGTTTTACTCACTGGCCGTTTTCCCCATCAATTTGCTACTGGTTAGAGAATTGAGATCGTTAATTTTGATTTCCACTGTCTTGCAGAAGATATAAAGAAAGGAAGGAAGAAGCAACAGAGCCTGAGGTTGATCCTGAAAGAGACCAGAGGACAGTATTTGCCTATCAGGTTTGATATAGACATGCTTGGTATAAATTACGCTGTGTTCCCATGGCTTTAGTTGTAATGTACTCCATTTCACATGGTTTCCATCTTTGATTCTGGCGTAAATGTTTTACAGATATGTTTGAAGGCGGATGAAAGAGATGTCTATGAATTTTTCTCAAGGGCTGGCAAGGTTAGTTCTGTAGCAATTACTTACACAGCTGTTTTATTTGGAGCTAATACCTTTTGTTCTCTAGTTTTGCTCATGACAATCATGCATAATCTATAGAGTGCTTCTATATTATAGTGTGTGAAGGAGTTGTTGCTGAATGATAAAAGATACATGGTATCTTATATTTGGGAAGGGACTCACCATATAAGCTTTAGTGGGGCTAATTCCTTCTTATTTGGAGGAAAAATATGAATCAAGTTCACATTGTAATATTTTATATATAAGAGCAATTGCTTGTCAATTAACTTTTATGTGCTGTGTACATGACAAAAAAACAAAAATTCATTGCAACAAACACAAATTCCTTGTTACTTGGATAGGGGATTGCTGTTTGGTTGCTTAGTTAGCATATTTTCTTCCTTTTGTTTCTGATATGCTCAGCACAACTTTCAGGTGCGAGATGTACGACTCATCATGGATCGCAATTCAAGACGATCAAAAGGAGTTGGGTAAGTTATATTTAAAATGCTCCCTTAATCTTATAGATTGACTTAGTTTTGGTTTCACGAAGGTTCCAATTATTAGTCTGTGTTGTGCATTCTCATCTCTGAGTTTTGTAAAGTGTTTCTCTTGCTTTATCTTTATTTGGCTAGCTAGGAGCCATGCTTCTCTTTTGGCTTTTTAATCACCGTGGTCCATCAATTTGAAAGGAATTGAAAACTTGGAGTTTTTGGTGTTTATTATTGTTAAGTAAATAAAAAATTACAATTTACCAGTGATTGTACTAGTTGTTTGAGGTCTCACTTGAGCGAGCAGTGGTCACAAAAACAACTTTGGTTTTGAAGTTATTTGTGAACAGCCTCGAGTTAGCATGGTGATGCTAGTCTCCTTTGTTGCATTTGTTTTACTTAAGTGCAATATTACTCCTGTTTTTAGGTATATTTAGTTCTATGAGGTGATTTGCAATATTGCTCATCTCTTTTTTCTAGCTATATCGAGTTCTATGATGCGATGTCCGTGCCTATGGCTATAGCACTCTCTGGACAGCCCCTTCTTGGTCAACCAGTGATGGTGAAGCCTTCTGAAGCTGAAAAGAATCTTGTTCAGTCAACTACAGCTGTGGCATCGGGTGGGCTTATAGGCCCCTACACCGGAGGGGCTAGAAGGTTGTATATCGGCAACCTGCACTTCAACATAACCGAAGATCAGCTTCGTCAGGTAAGCACTTTTTATGTTACTGTTTATTTTGGCACTGATCTATCTAGAACGTGCTCACAACATCAAATTCTCTGTTTTTTTTGTTTTTAGATTGGCTTGATATATAAAATTATCAAGGGAATTGTATGTTAACATAGAGAAACTTTTTGTCTGCATTCCAGTTTTCATGAATTTGTGTTTATGATAGCTGACTATCATTATCATGTGATTTTTTTCCCTTCCTGTTAGGATTGTACTGTTGTTCTTGCTAGGTGACATCAGTATTCAGATATTTCTCACTGGACTTATTTTCTTGCTGCACAGGTGTTTGAGCCATTTGGTGCTGTGGAATTGGTGCAATTGCCTCATGATGAAAGTGGGCATTGCAAAGGTTTTGGTTTTGTCCAGGTTAGTTTTGTCAGCAAGAAAAATGAATTTGAAAAAAATAATTAATGAAATTTTGCAAGTTGAGTTCCAAATGCATGTCTATATTAAGAAGGAAACCGTGACTAAGGCCTTAAAACTGATGTAACAATTGTTGATGAAGCTCCTTTAGTCCTTTATATTTCAACAGTATCTTAAACAATCCTCGGATACTCTCTTCGGGGCTGCACCAAGCTCTTCCTTCCAATTGGCCTTGAAATAGGCTTAACTAGAATCCTCTTGGAAATTGGAGATTAATTGCTTTAACTTTTGCTTCAGTTTGCACGTCTTGAAGATGCTAGAAATGCACTAAACTTGAATGGACAAGTGGAGATTGCAGGAAGGCCAATCAAGGTAATCTCATGCTTCTTCTAAATTGCACTTTTCCCTTCTTGTGCTCTCTGCATTGATGGTGGATCTCATACAGTCATTTAACTGCATTAGATATTTATATGTTCTTGCTTACTTTTCAGGTGTCAGCTGTTACTGATCAAGCTGGAGCACAAGATGGTGGGACAAATGTTGGTGATTTTGATGATGATGAAGGTGGTGGCTTGGTTAGTAATTGTACTTGTCTCTCTTGATAAGTGGTGAAGATATATTTTTTTTGGCTGATGAAGAGAGGGCTTTATTGGATTAAGAATGCACTCTTGATATTGGCCTGCTTCTCTGAATGGACCAGCAAGTGCTTAGTTTCTTGATGTGACAAATAGAATATGGAAAAGAAACAGTCATTGCAAATGGAAAATGAAACCAAAAAAATTGTTACTCTTTACAGTCCATCTTATGTTGCTAGCTATTTATATTTCTAGTACATGGTTACCAACAATTATGTTGAAGCATACTTAATCTTGCTTCAAATTTCAGGCGCTGAATGCACGTTCTCGGGCACTTTTGATGCAGAAGTTAGATCGCACTGGCACTGCCTCAAGGTTAGCCTCTGTCAAGCCTTTTTGCTTTGGGATTGGATTGTCTGATGATTTGATTGATTTGACAACAACTTTTATTTGCAGTATTACTGGTTCACTAGGCACCCCTACTCTACCAACAGCACCTATCCTTGGGGCTGCACCTGTGATGTCTCCTGCTATTGCTCCTCTTTTATCAGGTTCTGTTCTGGCTATACCTGGACTTCCAGTTGCAGGTCTTCAACTTCCTGCTACTACAATTCCAACCGTGGAGACAATTGGAGTCCCAAGTGATTGCCTACTCTTGAAAAACATGTTTGATCCAAAAACAGAGGTTCGTGGACTCATTTTTTAGACTTCCTGATTTTTCAGCTTTTGTTTTGTTTTGCTTAGGCTCTGTCTTGTTTTGGCAGACTGAACCAGATTTTGATTTGGATATTAAAGAAGATGTTCAAGAGGAATGCTCAAGGTTTGGAAATGTGAAGCATATACATGTCGACAAGTAAGTACTGTTTAGGTGTGCTGTGTGATTTCTTCTCTTTGACTGGGCAGGACTTGAGCCTGTCCTCTTCAAACAGTCAGTTATTTTAAAGTCTATGCATTCTTCTGTTATATCAAAGCATCTTCCTCTCGATGAGGTCTTTTTGACTCAACGTGTTATTTCTTGCTGTTTGTGATAACTCATTCAAGCTGATGAATCCTGTCTTTTGTTTCTATCATGTTTCTTTCTCACAACTGCCTTTTTTCGTTGGAGAAACAGGAACAGTGCCGGTTTTGTTTACATGCGTTTTGAGAACATGCAAGGTGCTGTAAATGCACAGCGAGCTCTCCATGGAAGATGGTTTGCTGGGAAGATGATCACTGCAACATTCATGGTAATCATTCAATTTCTTACAATATTAGTTATTTCATTTGTCAATGCAACTTATGCTGCAAACAAATTCTACTGACTTGCAGGTTCCCCAGGCCTACGAGGCCAAGTTTCCTGACAGCAGATAGGATTATGAGCGTCTGAATTTGGGTGATCACATTCACCATCTCGTCTGTTAATTCTGGCTTTGTCATGTTGCACTTTTGTTTAGATTAGATGAGATAGATGTTGGAAGAAATATGTACATGATATCGTCATGAAGTTTCATATTTGAAAAATTCAGACCTGTTTTGTATTTTGTACGTATTGTATGCCTCTTTGAAGACCAGATAAGATCTTTCAAGTCTCTTTTTTGTTCTTTCCCTATGCCCTGCCTATAAACAAATTTATAAATCCATGGCCAATCCAATTCAGCCCACAACGAGGTTGCAGCCCTGTAGGAGGATGCGAGAAAACTGTCACCCCCATTGTGTAGTGATCCAAATGGTCGCGGATGAACCCTCTGCAAGAGCCTCGTACGGATACTCTCGGCTGGTGCAGCATCACGGTGTAGAGTATGGTAGCGGAGGGGCAAACCAGCACGGTGGTCTGGATTCCATCAGTGTTTAGCTTCACCCAATCTTTCAGAAGTCATTAAAAAACAAAATTTATGTTTTCTTTTTATGGAATATTGAATATTAAGGAATTTAACAGTTTTAGAAATCACATTCCTTCAAACCTGGACAGCGTGATTCATTTTTAAAATAAATGAATCTAACATTTCCTAATGATTGAAGATATATATATATATATATATATATATATATATATATTTAATTCCCCCTGTTTTCAGTTTAGGTGGACTTCATGCTCTTACTTATTTGTTAATAATAGCTGAACTTTTTAATGATTTATTGTAGGCTTATAACTTTTTTGTAAGAACTGTAGGCTTATAAATCTAGTATGTATTTTATTGACTTTATTATGCTACCGAATTTATTATTTCTCTTGGCAGTTTTAACTTTATAAGATTAAATGTAATATTATTTTCAATAATCATATTCCAATAGACTATCTAGAAATCTGTATACTAAACACTTGTTTTCAACTCACTGCCTCACGTCTTCCTCCCTCAACCACACTGCTTTGATTTTGATGTTTTCCAATCGATCCTTTCTTGTACCTCTTTATGCCTAGCATTAGTGTTAATTCCTTTTGCCTAGCATGCTTTAATCTTGGACATTAAAATTGTCAGAGCAAAATAATGGCACTGCTTTGGATAATATATCCTAAGAGGAAGAGGGCAACAGCATAATTTATTTAGGTAGCATCATATTATCAGCTCCTTCAAGGTTTAGGCATCCATGGGAGGTTCTATGGGGAAATACAAGTAAAGGCAATGCTTGTGTAGCTGGCGATGCTCTCCATCCCATGACACCAGATATTGGCCAAGGTTTGTGTTTAGATGACCTCTCTTTTTCAAGTATAGGAGTCTCAATCAAGTCCAACCATGAGTTAATCTCTAAGATATATGCAATTTTTTTACCCAAAATTTGGCTAAAGAGCATAAACCCACCACCAACACCACTCTTGACAGGTAAGTAGCTGATTAGCGCTAGAAGGAGAGAGGCACAGAGCACTTTCTTGTTATTGCATATAACAATGGCAAAATGTGGGGAATTTTCTTGATATATATGAAGGGTCCACCCATTCTTGAATCTGAAGATCCACAACATCTTGCAAATAGAAAAACAGATATTTCCTGACTTCAAAAATCTTTATGAAAAGGCGATGATATGGATTCGATGTGACGAAACCAGCATTAAGAGTGTCATCTAAAACCAAAGATTTGATGCTATAATCTTAGGATCATTAGGCGACCATTTGATTTGTAATTTAAATACATGTAAATATTAAGAATTTATATGTTTTTTTATTTTAAAAGTATTTTTAATATAAATTATTTTTTTCTTGATATTTTTAGATCATTTTGATATTCATACTAACATAAAAAATAACTTTAAAAAAATAAAAAAAATTATTTTAATATATTTTTAAATAAAAATATTTTTAAAATAAAATATTATCACAATTCCAAAAAGCTATAAAGATGTTATATCATTTGCTTGATGAATAACAAACTTGAAAAAGAATTAAACATTTTTTGTATCTTTTTAATTTTAATCAAGGGAATGATTATCTTGAACTGATGGGTCTTATACGACATCATATTATTCAAGAAATTTTGTTTCCTGGTTAGATATGGTTGTATTGTTTCCCAAAACTTTTCCCGTGTCCATTAAAATTGGGTCTCAAATTGGGCCATAAATATTTGTAAAATCAGCCCAAGCTGTAATTCATAAATTCATTACTATTTACTGCATAACCCTAGTTTCTGATAGACCACGAAAAATTCCGATTTGAATCAGTCCCTGGGCTCATTAATTCGTTACTAGTATTTCTTTTGTTGCAATTGTTAGTGCTAATTCACGACACAAAGTCTCTTATCACTCCAAAAAGTTGCAAACTTGCAACTCTTTTGAAGAAAAATGGCTTTTTGGATTAGAACTAATCAGTCAAAGCTCATTTTTTTGTCTAAACAGTTGAAGATATACTACCTTCAAATCTCATATGATTCTTCACTTAAATACACTGCTACTAGCTCAAGATCACCTGTTTTAGCGAATCCAGTTTGGGATTTTATTAAAAAGCACTCTGGATTTTGCAACAATGTCAGGTTTTTTGCTGCCCCCGTTCAGGTAATTTCTGGGTTCTTAAGGTTCTTGCTTTTTCTTTCTCGTTTCTCTGTAATTGAGCAGTTCTAATCTTTATGTTTGGACAGCTTGGCTTCAGTTTTCAGTGCTTACATTTGTGCGTTGTTAGTAGATTCTGATATGTTGTTGAATTGCAGGCGAAAGTGAACAAGGAAGAGAAGACTTTGAGTGGGCCCAGATTAAATGAGAAAATCACTGCGCCGATTGTTAGGCTTGTGAGTGATGAAGGTATAATTTGTCCACTTGATATATGACTGTTTTGGACATGTTATGAATGATTTTGCTTTGATGGTATGATCAAGTTTTCCAAAGTTTAAAGAAATCTTGGATATAAAAATCAGTTGAAGTTATGGATGTTTGCAGGTCATAGTGTTCTCTCATTGCGTGAAGCACTAGAACGAGCAAAAAGACTTGAACTTGATTTAGTTGAGGTAAGCTTTTGCAATTTATCACCATTCTATTTTCATTCTGAATATCCTTGGTTGATGCTTGAAGAAATTGTTAAGCGAAAACCATAAAAAAAACTGGATCACTGCAAGTTGATCCTTGTTTTAATGGAAAGATTTATTTTTTTTGTGAAATAGCTTCAATTTTTCATGCTTGCCTTGTATATACAACTGTATCAGTTTTCATTTTGTTTAATGTTGACTTTTGTGAAGAGATATAGATGGTGATATCTGTTCTCAATTAGGAAAGTAAGAAGTAGCCAACAGAAGTCCCATTCAACAAAAATTAGCAAAAATCTATTTTGGTTTCTTCCAGTGTGCCTTCTATGAGGCTCATCTCCTTGTTTTCCCCTTTTGAGTTTTATATAGGTTCAAAGAAATGCCAATCCACCTGTCTGTAAACTCTTGAACTTTAACCGAGAGAAGTACAAAAAAGAACTGAAGGAAAAGGAACGTTCTAAAAGCAAGGTATGGTGTATTTTTAAATTATTTCTTCATTTTCAGTCTTGTTGGAATGAGGTCATTGGAAATGCTCTTACTTTGAGTATAGCTCTACTATGTTTGTGCCATCCAATTTTGGCTTGAGTGTTCACTGAATAGCTATGGCTTTGTGCCATTCAATTACTTTGCAGGCAGGGGAAACTCTACGCAAAGGAGATCACAAGGAAGTTCGATTTGCTGCAAAAACTGTAAGTTTGTTGCTTCATGGACAAATCATTTGTTAACCCACTAACCAACATTGGAACAGTTCTCAGCAAGTTCTGAACTAGGGTCATTACCTAGTTATCTTTCATTCGAGGCAGTGGCCTATTTGGAAAAATTTTACATTTTCCTACCATTCAACATTTTTGTAATGACTGAATGCTGCTTAAAAGATTCAAACCTGCATCCCTGTAGTTTCAACCCTAAAATATTCATCATTGCACCGAGTGATCCTGATATATATTCAAATGGATATTTGGTAATTTATATTAATGGTTTGAATTTTGGCCCGATCAATTTTAGATTATATTATGTTTTGTGTTGTTAGCTCTGTATGTTTACCTGTTATCTGAAAGATACAGGATGCTTGGTCAAGACAAATTTCTACTTGTCATACTGCAACTTTTGGATACCAAGTAGTTTCAGGTGCATGTGCTAATGACTTCTAAGAGTTGGCAAGGCCATATTACAAACTGAATAAATGGACAAGCTCATGCAATGCAATGTAGCGGATAAAGCAAAAATTGTATTTCACCTTTGAGTTTATACTGCTCTTTTCAGGAACAAAGAGACTTGGAAATGAAAGCTGATATGGCCAAAAGACTGATGGAACGTGGCTATAGGGTGAAGGTATTCCCCCCTTGTTCTGATTAAATTGCCTGTTTTTTTTAATTTCTTGTCATGCTATACTTTTTAGGCAATTTGATGCATCCAGTGTTGTTTGATGATACTTTTGTTTTCTTCCATATATCAAAGAAGAAGAAAAGAACAAAACCGAACAGGCATTTCAAACCCTTACACTATGTTTTGTTTTTATCCTTGCCTTTTTATCTTAAGTTTAGTTTGTGAAGAATGTCTTCTTTGTATATTTTTGTAAAATACTAGGTTTCTAGCTAGACTGCAAGAGGATATGCAGCCATGTTCCACTTTGAGTCGGTCACCAGCATCAGGTGAAGAGGGTATAGCTTTGTAAATCTTGCACAACTGTTGTCATTAGATAACAATGTCCTCTCACCACATGTTTTAGAGAAATTTTGTGCTTTCAATTTAGAAGTTTACTTGTCGCCATAAAGTTTGTAGATAAATCTTCAATGGTAGTTTTAAAGGTTGCTTAAAAAGAAATTTTAATGGAAAGAATGAATTGCCCTGAAGCTTGGAAGAATCATGTTCCAGCTTTATGCTTCATTTGGCTGCTTGGCTGGGAAACTCTTTTTTAACATGAACCGAATTCTGCAAATATTTTCAACAGCAATCCACTATTAGATTTGGTAAGAGAGAGCTCCAAAGAGCTGTTGTCTCATGCAGCATTGTACATGTAAATTTGCAATTATTTACCCAATGCCCACGGATCTTGGATGCATGAATGGATAAATACCTACATGAACAACCAGAGGCTTCTCAAATTTATAGAATTGCAAAAATGCTTGTTTCACCAAATGCATGTTTGGCATATGCTCTGCCCTATGTGTCTTGGATTTTTAAGATTTGTTTTCATAATAGCTGTCTTCTTTTATGATTTTGAAACAGTGTTTGGTAATTGGTAGTCGAAAAAAGCGTTCAATGTCAAAAGTTCCCAGAGATGAGGATCAAGAGACAGACTTTGATTATGAAGAGTTTGAGAGAAAGAAAGAAGAGGAGGAGTTGCTAGCACTGTTGTCTCGCTTCATTTCTTTGGTATGCCTGCATATCTTTCATCTTTCTCTAGTTTTTGCTATCCAGGCTTCTCCTGTTAGTTATGCAATGCATTTGATGTGCTCCTGTGTCTTTTTCTTTAAAAAACCCTGTAGATTGAAGATGTGTCTATTGTGGATAGTGGACCAAAGGCAGGAAGAAAAATGGCATATGCGATAGTTAGGCATGTCAAGTTCGGCTCATCAAAGAAAGGTGGCGGTAAGAAGGACGAGTTGGCCAATGCACGGCCAACAGACAGTCGATCTGCTCCTCCCAAGGGCCCTGTGATGTCTAAGGAAGAGCATGCAGAATTTTACATGGAGTCTGAAGATGAGTCAGCCGGTGATTTTGACAAGGTCTTTGATTTCAGCAATGATGCAAAGAGTCCTAGCATAAATGATTTAGAGGGAAGTAATTCTGTTACAGAACCAGCTACCTCCAGTGTAGAGTTTAATGCTCCGAAGTTCTCTCATCCAAGATCAGCACATGATGTAAGGAATGCAAGACTTCCTTCGGCCCTGCCTGAGCCTTCCCCAGGGAAGGAAAATAGGTATAGAAGAAGTGAACCGGGGAATCAGTTCCTACAAACATCAATGGATAATAAAGGCCCAGGTAAGCAGGACTCATTCAAGTTTGAACCACAGTTCTCGAACCAAAGAAGGCAACCGCAACCACAACCACAGATGAATGCCACTCCGTCAGTGGGAGAAAGGAAGCAGGTTAGCCCTGATTTTTCTGCTTCTAGAAACTCAAAGGCTCCTCATGAGACACCCAAGCAAGCTGCTTCTCCTCCTGAGACTGCAAAACCTGCATCTAGCTATGGAATATTTAGCTCTGCAAAAGCTGTTATTCCCGGGAAACAAGGCTCTGTAGCAGACGATTCGACTGGAAATTCTAGCCTCCCAGGTTCACAATCAGATGGCGGCGTTGATCAGGGTGGACAGAAGGGATTTGGGATTTTCAGTCGAGGCAGGCCAAATTGAATATCTAAGACAAACTAGGCTGCAGAAGTGACCGCATGCTACCAACCATTTTTGTGAAAACATCAACCAATTTGTCTTGAGGACCGCAAAATTTTTCATGTATTTTCGGAACTGTTATATAAACCTTACAGAGAGAATAATGCAAGGCAACATTGATTTTTCTTTCCCAAATATGATGTGAAGATTCCCATCCCCATCTCTGTTTCAATCTAAATTTATCCGCTGAGGATGATTAGCATTCAGACATAGCTTGTCTCCTTGAATTTATCAACATCGAAACAACTGTTGTAAAACCTGGATGGGGTGGTCCTAGGACGTGGCTAGCCTAGGTCTTGGACGATCATGGTTAAAAAAATATAGAAAAAAAATGTCAGGTTAACTTGTTGATCTAGTAGAGACTCATTTAACCTATTAATTTTTTTTATGTTATTTTGATTTTTTTAAAATAAATTAACGATCAGCTTGGATGAACTTAGAAAAATTATTGGTTCAGGTTTTACACAATCATAAAAACAGTCGGTGCCCCTTTGTATCAATCTAAATTTATCCGCCAAGGTAAGATACTATGTAATATTAGTTGATGCTAAATTTGTCAATACCGGGTGGGTTGAGGAATGGGCTGGAAAGTATCTAATCAGTTTCCGGGTCAAAGTCGGGTATTTGTCTCAGCCCTTTCTCCAAAGCAGCTCCGTCTCAGCGAATGATATCCTCCTCTTCCTCTTTCTTCACTCCACTTTGTTAGACTTGCAGTGAAAGAAAAGGTCCAAATAACCTCCATCTCCATCTCCATCCCAGTTTCTCCGAATTCAAATTGTCCTCTTTCAGAAACCCTAATTTCACCAAAAAAAGTCCCTTATTTCTCTCTCATTTTCTCTCTCATTTTCTCTCTGCAATCATGACTCAAGATGTTGAGATGAAAGAGCAGCATCAACCTTCCAATTCCACCACCTCATCTCCATCCACACTCCACCGTACGTATTTTTATACGTATATGTATGAACATGCTCGGATTTTTGGTTATTTATTTATAAAGTTTTAATATTTTTGAGATTTTTTTTTCTTTTTAGATTTGAAGGAGATTGCATCGTTAATTGAGACTGGAGCGTATGCGAAGGAAACGAGGAGGATTCAGAGAGCCGTGAGACTGACTAATACTTTAAGGAGAAAGTTGAAAGCTTCTGTGCTTTATGCTTTTCTTAATTTTGCTCTTTCGGCGGGATCCGAGTCGTTTAATCGTTTAATCTCTTATCTTCCTAAGGTAATTTAGTGAAATTTGTGGATAGATCGTGTACTTTTAGTGTTTATACTGTTGATTTAATTGGTTTTGGTCGATGGGAATGTGAGAGTAGTGGAGTGTTTTGATTGTTGAGTAGTTTGGAGGGGAAAATAGGATTTTTATGTCCTAGCATTGGCGGGTTATACGTGTTTGGTCTGTTTCGAGTTCCTTTTTTCGCGGTCGAGTTGGAATGACTAGCGGGCATTTAGGTTGTGAAGAAAAGTCAGTACTTTGATAGTTCTGTGAGGAGGATTTGCTTTTCTTGACGCCAGGGGAGGCTGAGTTGAGACTACAGTGGTTAATCTTATGAATGAACTAAATGGAGGGTTTGGTTATTGGATGGACAGTTAATCACTCAATTGGAAAGTTTGTCTGTTCGGGGCAGGTCAAAGATGGACTTTTATCTCTTAGCATTGATGGGCAGTAGCGTGTTTTGTCTGTTTTCAGTTCTCCTTGTTATATTTATGCTGTGAGTAATAGTGTTTTGGTAGTGGTTGTGTGTGTGTGTGTGTTTATTTGGTGCTTAGGTGGTGAAGTAAAGTTTGATACCTGGATAATGGATAATGTTGTGGGGGAGTTTGCTATTTTTGGAAGTTTTGTTGTTTAATATTTGTCGTGACAGGAAGATGAGCATGAAATGGAGGTTGATACTGCGACATCTGTGACCCAAGCTCCTGCAAAACATCCCTTGCCAGAGCTGGAGATATATTGCTACTTGTTGGTGCTGATTTTTCTGATTGATCAGAAGAAACACAATGAGGTAAAGCAGCATATGTTACAAGGGTTGTACCTTTTTCTTTTCTTTTCTTCCAGTGAAATAACAATATCAAGTTATCAACTGGGATTGCAGGCCAAAGCTTGCTCATCAGCAAGCATTGCTCGCCTGAAGAATCTGAATAGGAGGACTGTTGATGTTCTGGCATCAAGGCTGTATTCCTACTACTCACTTAGCTATGAACTCACTGGTGATCTTGCTGAAATCAGAGGGTAAATTGTCTATTCTATTCAATGCATAACCTTTCTTTCTTAAAACATGAGTTTGGGTGCATGACTGTGTACATGGGTCTGTTTGCTTATCTATTTGATGTCTTGGTGTTTCTTCTGCATTAGTTGATGCATTCACAAAACTATAACAAGTCTTGATGCTGTTAATCTTACTCACACAGAAGAATACCATTTGTTAACTAAGTTGAGTTTTTTTTCCAACTAACAGTAGCCTCCTTGCTCTTCATCGGATTGCAACATTGCGCCATGATGAGCTGGGCCAGGTAAATTTTTTGCATTGATACAGATCATTTTGTGGGTACATTGCTGGGTCCTTATACTTCTAATGATGTTGCGATGCAGGAAACACTTCTCAACCTGCTACTCCGCAATTACCTCCATTACAATTTATATGATCAGGCAGAGAAGCTGAGGTCGAAGGCCCCTCGATTTGAGGCTCACTCAAATCAGCAGGTAACACTCACTAGACTTGATGACGTGTATCCTGATATGTTGAGTAGTTAAAGCCTACAATATAGTTGATTTTGATTGAAGAATTTAGTCTCATGTCAGCTTTTTAAGCAATTCCATTGTTGGTCTTGATTTTAGGATTTTAATTATAGGCAAGTCATGGAACACATGGTATCTTTCTTGCTTGTATTAGATGCCAAATTGGTGAAATATTGTATCTCATTGGATTAGGTGTAATTGAACTTCATTAATGTGAACTAGTTAGTTTTAAAAAATATCTAATATTGAAAAGAAAGTGATTTTATTGTTGTCATTTAAAAAAATGATTGGTTGTAAACTCACTTTTTGGCACTATTCTGTTTTATCTTGCAGTTCTGTCGGTATCTCTTTTACTTGGGAAAGATTAGGACAATTCAGTTGGAGTATACTGATGCAAAAGAATCTCTCCTTCAAGCTGCACGTAAAGCCCCTGCTGCAGCTCTTGCTTTTCGAGTTCAATGCAACAAGTGGGCAGTTATTGTCAGATTGCTGCTAGGAGAAATCCCTGAGAGGACTGTTTTTATGCAAAAAGGCATGGAGAATGCTTTGAGGCCATACTTTGAGCTCACAAATGTAAGTCTAGGACTTTGGAACTCAAGTCTTCTTGATTTTCCATCTAAATATGGACATCCATCTAGTTTTTACAGGTATAAAGCTTGATTACTTCTACCCGAGGAAGATGCTTATGGCGTGTCAAGCCACCATTCAGCTGCTTGAGGTTTAATTGCTGGATTTAATGGGGACAATGTTTTTTGTTTTCAGGCTGTGCGAATAGGAGACTTGGAGCTCTTTAAGTCCGTTGCTGAGAAGTTCTCATCTACTTTCAGCACAGACAGGACCCACAACTTAATTGTTAGACTGCGGCACAATGTCATAAGGACTGGACTTCGCAACATCAGTATCTCTTATTCTCGGATTTCACTGGCTGATGTAGCCAAGAAGCTGAGGTTGGACTCTGCAAACCCTGTTGCCGATGCTGAGAGTATTGTGGCCAAGGCAATACGAGATGGTGCTATTGATGCTACTTTGGATCGTGCAAATGGGTGGATGGTATCCAAGGAAACAGGGGACATATACTCCACAAATGAGCCTCAGCTGGCATTTAACTCTAGGATTGCCTTCTGCCTCAACATGCATAATGAGGCAGTACGTGCCCTTAGGTTTCCACCTAATTCCCACAAGGAGAAAGAAAGTGCTGAGAAAAGGAGGGAGAGACAACAGCAGGAGCAAGAGCTTGCAAAGCACATAGCTGAGGAGGATGATGATGAGTTTTGATCTAGTGTCTGCAAAGATACTGTTCTCCTGATGGAATTCTCTCCAGCTCCGTGATTCTCTATATGGGCTCCCCAGCAGAAAATGAGGATCTTTATGGGTGTGTTTGTCACGGTTATTTATGTTTTGATTTAGGATTCTGTCTTGTAATCGAGCTACCTCCGTTCAACTATTTTGATTTGAATTGTTGGGTTGCTCCTTTCTTCCCCTCGAACTCATCTTATTTACCTTTTCTATCATTTGATTTCGCTGCATTATTATCAAATTGATGAATCTGTGATGAGTGTGCCTATTGATTTCGTTGCAAGATATTTCAGCTGTAGAAGGTGCTACGTTGCTGGGCAGGCCATTAGTTTTGCTGTTTTTCTTTATCGCTGATTATGCAACTATAACATTTTTATTTTGGCATCAGATGCACTTCTTCCACCATATGGTTGTGATATCTCATTTTCTTGACTGCAATGTGAAAATTTAAAGGGCCTCCTCGGAATCTAGGGAATGCAGTGGTAACATGTTAATCACAGGTTTATTGCAATATTGTATAGCATCAACAGATTGGAAAAGTAGAATAATTTTAATCACAATGCCCTCCAGGGAACCACAAAAAAAAAAAACACATTAGCAGCTTGTGTTTTGATGGATATTGCATTAAAAGCCAGGGGCAAAATATTTTGGAAATGTGTTTCA
Organism: Populus pruinosa; assembly: GCA_026413675.1. Classification (NCBI taxonomy): domain Eukaryota; kingdom Viridiplantae; phylum Streptophyta; class Magnoliopsida; order Malpighiales; family Salicaceae; genus Populus; species Populus pruinosa. The sequence continues at coordinate 16,078,065 of CM048600.1, read as the reverse complement.
ACCTTTTTCATGAAAATTTGAATTTTTTTTGTTTTAAAATTATTTTTTTGTATTTTTGAATTATTTTAATATATTAATGTAAAAAATAATTTTTTTTAAAAAAATATTATTTTAATATATTTCTAAAAAAAAAACCTTTAAAAAATAACTCTCATAAGATTCTAAAACAAAAAACCCCTCAGAATCATAAGTGTAATAAGACAGCGGTATGATATGAAGAACATACTGGGAACTAAAATATAAGATTTTACAAGGCAACCTTTGCAACCAAGTGATTTCATGAGGCTGCAAAGGTGATGGAAAATCAATAAGCATTGAGCAAGCCATGATCTTATTCTGTTTGCCCTTTTCCCCGGTAGGTGGGCAGGTTTTGGCCTTCCCATACGTAGTTCTTAACCTCATTCCAGTTTTCATTTAGCATGTTTGTTTCGGGTTTGAAAAACTATTGAACCAAAACAAAATTTTAATTTATTTTAACCAAAACAAATCATAAAAATACCTTATAAATATTAATAACTCTATTTTCAACTACAAAATAATCTTTAATCAATCTAAAAATAAAAAAGCAAACAAAACAGTAATAATAATAAATTTATGGATCCTAATCTATTTTTTAGCATGCTCAAAGAACAAAATTATTTTCATTGAACTATCCTCTTCTAACAAATCTTCATTTACACTGGTATCTATTACATTCCTTCCATTTTTTTGGTTGAATAAAATATGAGTTGCACATTTTTTTTTATAAAATGTTAAGAGATAAAAAAAATAATTATTCATTAATGTCACAATAAAAATATATTTTGCAATACAATTATAATATAAAAAGTACTCAACTATTTTTTATTATTCTTAAAAAAAAACATGACCTCCTTATTATATTGAATGGGTAATTAAAAGGAATTTAAAAAGGTGACAAACAAAACTTATAATTTAATTAAGGATTAAAAAAATACTAATTAGATGGTGTTAACGTGTTAACCTAAATGTGACATTTATATTCTCACTCTCTTTATTTTCGTTCAAGAATTAATTATCATAGCGTCAAAATTCTCACTCTCCTTATTTTTGTTCAAGAATTAATTATCATAGCGTTTTGACGTAAATAACTTATGTGACTTCCTTTTATTTTTTACAAGTAAAAAGTTCGAGTTTGATATATGTTTTTTTATGTTAAAATATTTTATTTTCATTATATTTTAATATTTTATTTTATTTAAATTATTTTAAGTTAAAATTTTATTTAATCTTGACTATTTAAAAATATTTTACATTTTAAAATTATATTTATTTGACATTATATTCATATTATATAATTCATAATTAATTTATCTTGAATTTAAATTATATATATATATATATATATATATATAATCTCGAAAATCAAAATATTTCATTACAATTAAAAAAAAAGCTCTTACCGAAATAAAATTGAGACACTCTTGCTCTACACTCCCACATGGTTTCCTCCCATCGCGATCAGGGGTTCTGTTTAATTAATTACGAAACTTACGATATTAGTTTCTTGTCAATTCAAGAAAATGTTTGAATCTTGATTCGGTTAGGTTCTCACAGCCCAAGCCCAAGCACCTACGTTGGGATACCCAGACATGGAGACAGGAACGAGATTCAAAAGCTAGCACGCAAATTGATGTGCTATCGTCGAGAATAGCGGTGAAAACTGCATTCTACTAAATTTTAATTTTATATTTTTATATTATTTTAATTTACTAAAAATATTATTTTAATATATTTCTAAATAAAAAACATTTTAAAACAACCAATAACTACTATGATACTTCCACATATTTTGATACATTTTTTTTTTTAACTCAGTGACATCATTTCCTAGCTCCCATTGTGATCTCGGAGGTTCGTGCCATTCTGTGTGGTACCTTCCCACTTCAGTTTGTCAAAAAAGGAATATTCATTTTGGGTTTCGATGAACCTCATCAAGATCTCAAGCCATTCCTTTATTCAGGGACGAATAAATTTTCTTTATCTGAGTGCTTACGGATTCTGAATGAAATGCTTATCAATGAAGCTACGACTTGAAACGTAATAAGCCAAAAAGAAAATAGAATTGAGGAATGCTTCCCTACTGTCCAGCACGGCTGCAATATTGTGTCTGCTTGGCAAATATATAGATGCAAGAGCTGGATGGGAGCCCGTCAACTAATGGTTTAACATTATTGCAAATAATGTCATAGTAAATATAGTCAAAATATTGAACGAAAAGATAACACACGAAGATACAATTATGATTTTTGTCAAGTTTTTTCAAGAATAATATGCACAAAAATAAAAATGAACCATCTCTAATTAAGAGGTAAAATCACTTGTTTTTTCTTAGCTGCAGCTCAGAGTACAATATATTTGTTCACTTACTAGCCGAAGCAGAGAGCATGAAAAGGGTAATGAAAAGAAAATGGCAATATCCAATGGTTGCATGAAGGAATCCAGCAGGTTTAGAAGTGGAAGTGGCTGAATTTAGCCTGCTGAGCTCAAACCAAATGACTTGACGATGTTGCTTACTCTTTCTGCAAAAGTTCTGGACGTGATCTTTTTACCCGGGACATGAAAAGGGTTTGAAACTGCATCCACGTATGCAGCATGGAATCTCCGGAAAAACTACAAAAGCACCAAGAAAATATTGAAACAGAAACAACCAGGCACGGCTCATACCAAGCAAGTAGTTATGCACTTATGCTATCATTTCGATGATTAATTGGCAGATAAGTGACAGCCACACTGACAAAAAAATCGGTGGGATATCTCAGGGTCTCCATAGACTGGTTTGAGTCTTTTGGTAACAGAGAAACCTTGTTTCATAGAACAACCCATCACATTCACTTTATATTAGTATCTAGTTTACACAATATAAACACTTCTACTTTTCCACTATGATGCTCCTATTGCATAAAATGGCTGGAATGGTCAATATATGACTTCAAAATTAATTCAAAGCCTGGAAGAGAGGCCAAACAATCAGCAAAACAAACAAAAATTTCCATGCAAAGTACAGCAGAATTATTGATGGAAACTTGATGGACAACCCCCACCACCTCCAACTGCTTCAAGATAGAACAGATAATTTAAGGAGCTTGCAGCCCTTGTAGGCAGATTATTAGAATCTGTCCCCCGTCACCATACCTCCAATATTTGAGATATACTATGAGCAATGTTGTTCCAGTTATGACACATGAAGACAAAAAAACAAATTGTAAGATCTCCAGAAAGACTCTCTTAAGTAGATAAGCTGTGAGATCTCAAAATTACCACAAGACCCAACAACCATGACAACACCAGACATGGATAACTGGATTTTAACTGTCCAAGCAAATTTGAAATAACATCTACTTTTGTGCACGGAAACCAGCACTGCTATTAAAAAAATTACATTTACAATATCCAGTGGAGCTTGATACACAATGTGTTGGCACACCTTAGCAATGCCACATCTAAGCTTCTAACAAATAGAGCATAGTCATGGGATAGAATTGTGATAGAAAGTGAATTCTAATCTGGATCCTACAAGTAAATTAAGACTACACGCAGAGAAATGCTTACATTTCTGACGTCTGCATCTCTGACATCTAAATCAGTTGTGACCAAGATGAATTTCACCTTCGTGTTTGTCAAATAACCATACCTGAAGACAACAGCAACAACAATAAATTATATCAGGACACCAACCTCGCCATAAACTACACTATGCTGAAGCAATTTCAACCATCGAACAACCAAAAAACCTTCTTACACTTTATAATTCTCAGTTGGATAAAGCAATCCAAGAAATGTCTCATTCAATGTCAGCCCAGATTTCTTTGGATTATTCACTACACAAATTCGGTCACAATCAGATACCAAACAAACCAAAAGGTAAATTAAAATGCATCTGAGAATTATGAACCCTGAAGCTCAAATCTCCAAATTTGTTAACAACTTACAATAATGCCATAAACCAACAAAATAAATATGAACCCAGAAGCTCAAATCTTGAAAAAAATCTCAAACAAGCCAAACCCAGTTCACGGAAACAATAAATCTTAACAATTTTTTTTTTAATTAAGCCACATCCCAGTTCATAAAAATAATAAATCTACACACATATGGGTCAATTAGAACCAAATTAAGCATAAATAAGGCCAACCTCGCTCATCAACAACGTCAAGGGAGCAGTGAACTATGTGGTGGAGCTTGAGTGCATCATCTGCTTCAGTAAAACTCTGTATGTACAGTGGATTGTTCTGTTTGACAGACAGTCATCGGATTTCATCAAAAGATTAGATAATCACAGAATGAATGTGGGAGATGGGAGGCGGTGTACCTGATGACCGACGACCGCGACACACACGATCATCTTCTCCGTTCAGTGCTTCTTACAGGGTACTGAATCTCTCAGACTTGGGCTGTGGAATGATTTTCCTCCTACTCCTTTCCTTCTTTGTAAGAAAACAGGAAAGCTTACACTGATAAGACCACGCCGAAGGCTTGATTACAAGACATGGGCTCACGGCCTGCTCTTGGCATGGTATTAAAGGAGGCCCAGCAATTAAAAAATTATCTCAACGGTTAAAAATAATATATATTATGGGTATTTGATAAGGATAGTTTATATCTTGTAATGTTTCTTTCAGCAAAATAATTTTTTTTTTTAATAATTGGTTTTTATGTGATTACATTGAAATATTTAATAAATATTCTTGAAATATAAGCAATTCATCCATTCATATAAATATATATGATTATTTTTAATAATGTGTTAAGAAAGTTGTAACAATTATTTTTTAAAGTATTTTTTAATTTAAAAATATATTAAAATAATATTTTTTTATTTTTTATATCAACACATAAAAAAATCAAATAATAAATAAATAAATTTTAGCAAATCTTCATTTACGTACTGCCAAACAAGACCTACTATCACATTGTTATTACAGATTTTAAAATAGTGCATTAAAAATGGGTTTGATTTTAAATTTACTAAATTTATCGTTTGAATGCTGACATGATCCTGATTACATCTATATAGTATGGTAAGTGGGATTTTTATAAAGTATTCTCATGGATGATATTGAAAGTTTCAATTTTATTTTTCATAATTTATAATTTGTGACATTTATATGTTTACATGTGATCGTAATCACTTTTCCATCTGTTATTCTTTTGTGTTTTGAAATTCTTTTATATATATATATATATATATATAAAGAAAGAAAGAAAAAAATGTCAATTGAACATGCTAGTAGGGAATGATGGAGCCCGTGGATCCTTTCTCGCTCAGGCCCAAAATCTCTATAAATGAGCTCAAGAGAGGTCCTGAGTTCTTTTTCCAAAGTATTTATAAATTTTATATTGATTGAGAACATGGAGCATTATTAAGAGAGAATTGAGCCGAGAAGAAGAGAACTGCGAGTCTGTAATTAGTAGAGTTTTGTTACTATTTTGATATAAAAATAAATAAATACAATGATCATAGAGTAACATATCTTCTGGTATTTTTTTTGAAAACACGTAAATTTATTTTAAAATATTTTTATTTTTTAATCAAATACTATCTTTTTTTTTCTTAAAACAACAAATAAATGCTGTCTAATTAATTTAGGTTTTTTTTCTAGATCAATTCCTTTTTTTTCCTTTTTTTACTCCTAATTTATAATATGAAAAAAGAATCCGAAGAGATATAAACATTTGTGGGCTTGTAATAATAAATCTATTTTTTTTTTAACCAAAATAACGACTTCTATTAATGTCGCCTCTGGCATTCTTATGTAACCAATCACCATATGCCACGTCAGGTTTTGTCCTCCCCGAGGCCACCTTCCTCTTCACTTTACTTGTCTGCTCTGAAAATTAACATGCTCTTTCGATCTTCACTGAAAATAATGGCAGACTTATTACACAAGCCATTGCTAGACATTGAAGAACAACTACATACCAGTAAGAAACCCCAACGTGCTGCCTCTCTCGATGTATTTCGTGGTCTCTGCGTCCTTGTAAGCTCTTAGCTCCCTGTCTTCTTCTTATACATACATACATACATACATACATACATACATACATACATACATACATATATATATATATCAATCTTGATTTAGTTTAAAAGCTCTTAATTGTGTTTTATTTTCTTGAACTGGCTTGACTTTCTGGGGTCGCTCTGTTTGTTTCCTGAGAAAAATGTGGCAAAGTTTAGTCTCTTGAAATCAAGAATTGAAAAGCTTGCCTTGACCTGAACTTTTCGTTTGGTTCGTAAGTCGAAGCATGCAATCTTCATGAATAACTAAGCTTGATTATGATCTGCATTGGATATTGGTTGCTTTCAGTTAATGATGCTGGTTGATTATGGTGGGGCGATTTTTCCCATTATTGCTCATTCTCCTTGGAATGGACTCCACCTGGCAGATTCTGTGATGCCCTTCTTTCTTTTTATTGCTGGAGTTTCTCTTGCACTTGTTTACAAGGTAATATCACTCAGTCTTAATTTAAGAAAAGACATTTGTGCTTCCTGGTTCACTTGAATCGAAAGCTTTCTGTCTATATACGTTTTCAGAAAGTACCAAACAGAATCGAAGCCACATGGAAGGCAGTGATAAAGGCAATAAAACTATTTTTGCTAGGTGTGGTTATTCAAGGTAATCTTATCAATAATTTCCATGCATTCGGGAAGTGAAATTTTACAATGAGTTCTGTATGTAATATGGCACACACCCTTTTGAATTCAGGTGGCTACTTTCATGGAATAAATTCCTTGACGTATGGTGTTGACATGAAAAGAATACGCTGGCTTGGAATTTTGCAGGTGAATTGATTTTTCAATCGATGACGCTGATATACTGGATAGTTTTCCAGTGAGAAATAATCTGTTCATGGTTCTTCGCTTTTGGGATTTTTTGCCTTCATTAACATATATTTCGTTTTGACACACACATACATTGCTAGTACTGATTTTAATTTGATTCCTCACATGGACGAGTATAGAGAGTAGTATAGAGGAGTGTCAATTTTATGAGGAAATACTGGGAAACTTCACTCTGCCTTGAGATCTTGCTGAAGAAGTGATTGCATACAAGCAGCCACATCAGTTTCCTGATCAACTGAAGTGGACGGGCAGAGTAATTAGCCACACGATATGTATCTGCTACATTACAAACATACTGTTCTACTTTTTGTCGTTGTCATTCTGGTCAGGTGCAAGGACATACACCTCAGTAGTCCGCATGATACTCAAAGCACTGCAAATGACTATCATGGCCTTTGTTTGCTTCCTTTAACAAGTTGCATGTTTCATTCTGTATATAATGCTCGCAATTTCTTAACTTGTGTCAGTTGTCTTTCAAGCCAGAAAATATCTGTTGGATACATAGTTGCTGCTTTATGTGAGATTTGGCTTTCATGTCGAACACGTAGAGAAGTAAGCTTTCTCAAGAGTTATTACTGGCATTGGTAAGCTTAACATTTGAAATTGAGTTTCGCTCTAAAACTTCAAATATAAACCATATGTAATAACAGCATCTTTTCACTTTGATGATCTCATTCTAATGTTGATGCTAAGTATCAGACCTTGTTTCCTTTCGCTCTCTTACTTTCTTGAGCTTGTAAGTGGGATTGATTTGAATTGAATAACTCATGTTCAAGAAAAACATGTACATGGAAGAAAGACCATGCCACTGGCATACGGATTCGTGTTTTATAATATAAGGAGCACTGAGTGGAAGGTGGACAGATATGAGTAGATCATTAAGAGACTCGATGGATTATTTCCTTTTACAACCTAGATCATTTTTTGATATGATGATTGCTGATTAGTTGTTTCCTTTAATTTAGTAGGCAGAATGAACTACTATAGCCAACAACTTGCATTCCTTCCTGTTTCGTTGACTAAAAGATTTATGTTTTCTAGGTGCGTGGCATTTTCACTGTCTGCAATATACCTGGGGTTATTGTATGGTTTATATGTTCCAGATTGGCAATTTGAAATGTCCAAAGCAACTTCTTCTGTGTTTCCGACAAATCACAGCTACGTTTACATGGTGAGGACTCTAAAATTTTATCACTTGATGTCCAGTTCATGAGATTGCATGCATCCCTACTTACCCAATTTGACGCAGGTAAAATGTTCTCTAAGAGGCAATCTTGGACCTGCTTGTAATTCAGCTGGAATGATTGATCGCTATATACTTGGCATTGACCACCTGTATAAAAAACCTGTTTACAGAAACCTGAAGGTATCCTGAGCTGTTCACTTTATGGTGTCTATTCGTTCACGTAATCCATTGACTATAATGAAATTTCACTTTATCAGGAGTGCAACATGTCCACCGATGGCCACGTTCCTGACAATTCAGCTTCCTGGTGTCATGCTCCTTTTGATCCTGAGGGTGTTTTAAGGTGGGCAATCAAACTTCTTTTATGCTTTTCTTCCCCGAACTCAGTTCTTCTGCATTTTATTGTACTCACCTGAATATTCGTACTTAAACTACCCCCTATCAGTTTGGTGCCTGTTTAGTAGGACTACGTCCTGGGTCTTAGTGGCAGTTTTGTCTCATGGCATCCTGACAGCGTACACAGTTCAAGGGTTTCTATCTTTCCTTGTAATTCTCTTCATACACATAAGAAGGATATCTTCTTGGTGCAAATAACCCTTTGCTATGGAAATGTGACTCAAATTCTCTCTGACCTTCTAACAACGATTGTATCCACAGCTCCTTGACAGCCGCAGTGACCTGCATAATTGGACTTCAATATGGACATCTTCTTGCTCACTTACAGGTGCAATGTAGTTGTCTTCTTCATTCTCTTTTTAGTTCTTATAATAATTGTTCTTAATCATTTAATGGGAGTTGCAAGATTTAAATAGAAACGTAAATACCAAAACCGTTTTATTTCCGTATGTTGCTTCTTTGAGTACCTTGAACAGATTACATATGATGTTACACACATATCTTTCAGGACCACAAGGGACGCATGGAGAAGTGGACCTTATTCTCATTTTCACTTCTTGTAGTTGGGTTGCTCCTTGCTGTTATAGGTATGTACTTTAACGACTCATGATCGAAACCATTTTGCACCATAGCATTGAATCTTCGACTCTGTTCCTCTTTTCTTTTCAGGCGATCCTGTGAACAAATCTTTATACACTTTTAGTTATATGCTGATCACTTCTGCTTCAGCAGGAATCACATATTCTGCTTTATACTTGTTGGTAAGTTCTCAAAAACAAGTGTATCATTTCTATTTTCGAAACATGGACAGCGATGAAAACATTGGTTTGCTCTTCATTACAGGTAGATGTATATGAATACAGATGCTTGACATTTGTATTGGAGTGGATGGGAAAGCATTCTTTGAGTATTTTCGTTCTCGTATCTTCTAACTTAGCTGTTATTACAATACAAGGATTCTGCTGGGCAGCTCCTGAAAATAACATGGTAAGCATCTCGGATCAGTAAGCAAGTTTTTCACTTGTTACTTCATAGGAAGTTCAAAGACGGTTAAACATTTTCTTGTTATGCTCATTTGATCAACAGATTCACTGGTTTGTTAGTCGGTTCGTGCGCAGATGATTGGGGAGATGTTGGGATCTTAGTTGGGATTTTAGCCATGCTTTTTTCTCCTTTCCATGTATATTTTTGCGATGTTCATGCTGATAGTTTCATGGCCGCGCGAAGTACAATACAGATTATCACATCAGAATATTTGTGGATGATGGAAATTGTGAATTGCTATATTAGCGGTTTTCAGGGGCATCGATGAGAGACAATTTTTTAGTGAACGTGCTCAAGAACATAATTATTAAACTGGGTGCGCCCCAATGGATCGATCCAATGACCTGACCGCCTGGAGCTTCACCTGGGCATTTTTTTGACATTGCCCTGCCGAACAAGATTGATCCAATTATTAAACTCGGTCAAATTTGAGCGAGACCCACCAGACAACATCAACTTCAAGAAATTAAAAGAAATGAAATGATAATGTTTCCAACAAAATAATTGACCCGGTGATGGGCGGGCTAACCCATAGGTTAAACCAACAGCCTGAATCCTAAACCGCGTCAGATCTCAAGCCGGATCTGACAAATCTGCTCAATACTGGCGCATATTCTTCTTCAAATGAGCTCAAATTAGAGAATCTGAGTCATAAAGAGGAAAATTGCAAGAAGAAAAGAGATCCTTCTAGGGAGGAAATTTGCAGTGAAGCGATCATGATTTCAATACCTGAACTTTGCAAAGATTTTTTATTTCGAGTTTTTTAACATTGCTTTCAGAGAAAAAGTAATTTGAAATTCAGTACCGATCGCACACGAAGACTAGGAATGCAGGCAATGTAAACCTTCTGGTATCTTTTACAAATAAATCGTTGATTAATGCAGAAGATAGGGAAAGGAGGCCGCAATTTTCAGCCTCGCGCGAAAAGATATCAGCATTATTTTGGCTTGTTCTTATCCTTCACGAACAGCGACAGTATATTATTAGAAGATTAAAACAGCCAAGCCAACCAGGGAACCACTCTGGTCATTTTCACCTATCCTACTTTTAAGATTCAGGTTCCGTTTATCATGGTCGTGCTTATAAATTATATAAATTTTTTAACTTTTAAAAGTATAATTAATCAGGAAAAAAAATGTTTTTATAAAAGTATATATATTATCGTAGAAGAATAGATAAAAACTGATTATAAGATGCTTTTCAACTTCAATTATAATTAATTTATGAAGGGAGTTTTTGGAAAAGATGGTAATTACTTTTTAAAATGAAATATATTAAAATAATATTTTTTTATTTTTAAAATTTATTGTTAATATTAATATATCAAAACCATACGAAAGTACTAAAAAATTAATTTGAAATAAAAATAATAATAGTAATAAATTTTTTTTCAAAAATGCTTTTTGAAATGTAAAAATAAATGGATTTAGAAAAAAATACAACAGAAAACCCATAAAAACATCTACAAATATTTAAGTATAATTATTTTAAAAAAATTAACTCGGCCAAGGTTTAATTTTAATTTGACCAAGTATATCAGATTTAATGATATTAATTTTTAAACCAATTTAGAATAAAACTTGGCAAGGCGCAAACGCTGAACCGGTGGGTTACCAAATCAATACAAGAAGTAAGCCGGGCCGAGTTTAATATCGAATGAATTATTCCATGGCTTTCTTGAACCACATTTTAAGACAGTAATGTTGCCTTCGAGCAAAAGCATCTTTCTAGCCACCCCGTGACAGCTATTTTCCACCTTGCTGTGCTTCCGAGTCATCAATGATTTAAGTGACCCCACCTTCTTTGATTTTCCAGGCAGACTGTTCTTTTCCTCGGCCAACATAAACGTGGATAAGGTTGGGGCCGTTAATAAAAATTTTGTCTCAAATAAAATAAAATAAATGAAAGGAAATATCTCCCGTTGTATTGACTGTAATTAAAAACTAGTTTCTGCAATTACCACCCCGTAATTCATTGTCTGCAGATGTTCTTTTAAGTCAGCAACAAAAATATGTTTAATTTCTGATTAAAAAAACACACTCACAGGAGGGTGTTGTTTAATGAATCATTAAATAATTCAAAATAGAGTTGTTCAACCGGACATGTCGTTTTTTAATTGAAAAAATCACTATCAAAAAAATGATTTGAATTGAATTTTAAAATAAAATAAAAAATATTAATTTAATGAGACCTAATTTATTAATTAATTGATTAATATATTTTAACTCGATCATGTAAATTAACAACATTAATCTAATAAAATAATTAATTTATATTGATTTAGTGACTGTCATAAATTATTTAGTCAGAAAATATTTTAAAAAATTAAAAATATAGTTTTTAAAAAAATTAATATATTTTATATGTCTTAAGATTATTTTAATATGTTAATATTAAAAATAATTTTTTAAATAAATATTTTAATATATTTAAAATTAAAATATATTTTTAAAAATTATTATTATTACACTCTTAAATTCCCTGATTTCATTGGAAAGATATATTTTTGCCTCAATAGCAACGAGTATACAGTCCACTCTTAAACCCACTATTTTAAACCCATCCGTTATAATTTTCAGCGGATGACTAGTCTGAGGGACCATGTAAATCACCTTCAAAATACTCTTGATTGAGATTTGATTGACGCCACTGCATTTTCAAGTCCACAGATTATGATAAAACTCCCAGAATTCCATCAAATCTTCAAGGGGCGTGAATGGCTTGTCCATATTTCAACAGTAGGACCCATCTAGAATATGCCAAGAAAAAAAAATGAAATAAATGACAAAATATAGAAAAATCAATAGGATCCATCCAATATTCTGTGCGTGACTTTAATTAGGTGGATGATGAGGTGAGTCTGCTTGAGATCGCTGTGGAAATTATTTTTTGTTTTTTACATTAACAAATAAAATAATATTACCCTAAATATTTTCAACAAAATAAATTTAAAATCTTTAAAAACCACGGTCAACCGTATTTCCAAGTTTGCCCAGACGACTTTCTGTGTTTTGTGAGAGGGCAGGAATTATTTATACTTTTTTTTTTTTAGAAAATAAACGTTGCATAGGCAATCATCCTCGTATATGATGTTGGCTCGTTGAATTTATGTATGGACTAAAACCTGCGGCAAGTGCAATCAATGTACTGTTGACGTGTATAACTCCATTCAGAAATTAACCAGCTTCATGGAGAATTATTGTCTACATGACCCAACAAAATTGACAATATTTCTCTAGATATTACTTCTTTCAGGTTACATCGGAGCTGCATTTCAAGTGTGTCGGGTGCTGCCCTCATCACATGAACAACATTTATCCAAGAAATTCTTTATCAAACTTAATTTTTTTCTTTCTTTGGAAAAAAAGTCGTCATTTGAAGCGTGTTCAAGGTTAAATAAGTGGCATTTCACCTTTTAAAAAATATAAATAATGTTTTCTAAATTATTGTGAAGACTTGTTTGGTGCAAATGCATTATTGTGATAACGTGGAAGCTTGGACTCGCAAACTCTTAGAGCAGTAAAATGTGAATTCTGATTGAGCTGCAAGCTAATTTACATCATCTACACTATTTTTTTTTAATTATTATTATATGATGAAAAGCGCGCACTTTGAAAGGCATCGAATTTAAAAGAAATGAAAAGGTGTAGGTTATCTAGCTATTGCTAACATGCAATATTTAGTAAATCATTTATGGTTCAGATTGTTAAGTCCAAACGCAGAGGAAGTTCTAACGAATCAAACTTGTTTGTGATTGATAGATACAAATAAAATGTACCCAAAAAAACTTTCAAAATAAACCAAAAAATAATAAAAACTTGAAAAAACTTGAAGAATTAATGAAATTATTAAGATCAATTGATTAACTGATTTTTTAAAACTCTATCTCTAGGCCATTTAGATTTTTTAAAACATCATCAATAATAAATATATATATATATTAAATTATTAAATCAGACTTGGATTTTCTCAGCATATCCTATAAGCTCAATTTGTAATGGGGTTTTGCTAACATTGTGTCATGACAGACCATGTTCAAATTGGATCTAAAAATTATTTTTTTATTTTTTTATAGTTATTTTTTATTTTTTTCCTCATTAAATTTAAGATTTTTATTTGATTTGAGTTCTCATTAATCAGGTCTATTTCAGTTACTATTTAAACATTTTTTTATGCTATTTTTTTCCTATAAAAGTTAAGAGCTATTAGCATTCAAAGTTTATTCAATTAGGATTATCTCTGGCTGTAATTTTAGGATTTTTGAAACCCAATTTTTTTTATATACAATATGTAAATTGTAAATTATTAACCTACGACAAAGGAAAAATTAAAAAAATGACTAATTACTTCCAACTCATAACATGAATAAACCACACATGATATACAAACCTATATATTTATGTTTGATATTGTGATGTATATTACTTTACAAGAATCCTTTTTGTTTAAAAAATATATTTGTTTCAAATATTCTAGGATATTGAAATTATTAAAAAACACATAAAAATACTAATATAACATATTTTTTTTCATAAACATACTTTTAAAATATATTATAATAATATTTTATGTTTGGTATTGTGATGTATATTACTCTACAAGAATATTTTTTATTTAAAAAATATACTTGTTTCAAATATTTTAGGACATTAAAATCTTTAAAAAATACTAAAAAAATATTAATTTAATATTCTTTTTTCATAAACATCCATTTAAAATATATTCCAAAGCATTTGTGAACGCAATGCCAAAAGGCAAATAATAGATGCCCAAAACTCCTGTTTTCCTTCTCAAAAGTAACAACCAAACAAGGTGGAATCACTTACGTATAATCTAAAAACAGAATCAAATAATATCCCGCAAATGAACAAAGTGAAGCAGCAGATGGTCGCCCGGTATGCAAAAGGTCACTTTCCTCGCCTATAAAAAATCAATATCTTGTTTCCTACGCTGCAGAAACCACCATTGCACGATAGCAACCACGTCCATGATGATGACACAATCAAGCTAATCACAACCACCCCTCCCTTCCTCGCTGCTTTTCATTGGCCACGTGGCCCACCAGCTAACGGGTGCCCGAGGGCTGAAAAGGCCAGGAAAATTCAGAAAATAATATATATATATATATATAGAGAGAGAGAGAGAGAGAGAGAGAACAACAAGAAGATGTGACCGTTGGGGGCATCGAGTTCTTAAGAAAAGGAGACGAGTCTTTCTCTTTCACATTCTCCAGTGTCTAGAAAAATAAGAAGGAACTGGAACAATCTAGCGGATTGGGGAAACAGGACACGTGTCATGGTCAAAGAGGTCACTTGAATCGGGTAGTACAGTTAATTTGGCCCCCCCTCGTTTGCCATCCATTTTATTTTATTTTTTTAATTATAAGACGGTAGCTAAATACTATTTAATCACCATTATCTAATTGCAGGGTCGTTGATTTAAAAAAATAAAATTACAGTGAATATTTTTTAAAAAAGATTTCGTAGTTATAATACTACCATCTATAATTATCTTAATTTTCAAGGAATATTCAAAGACATGTGCCCGGATTCTTGCTGGACAGAGTAGGATGATTTAATTTTCTTAAGAATGAACATGGATTGATGAGCTGGCATGATCAGGATGAGAGTGTGACGTGGATAGGTTCGGGATAGCTACGAGAACTGCAACGGGACCTCTGAAATCTGCCACGCTATCAACATTGATATGTTTTGCCACCTAGGACCACATGATTCTTGATTGGATCAAACATTCAATTTAATGACAGCACTCTTTGGAGCTCCATCAAAAATTAAGTGTACCAACCTGGTTTGTCTAATTAAATTTTAAATTTTTTTATTTTAAAAATTATTAACTTAAAATTTATAAATTTTAGAGTCATTAAACATTTATATAATTTTAAATTTTAAATTTTTAATAAATTAATTAAAATGTGTATAAACTAACCCAATTCATATTTTTTTTTAATGTTAAGTGTATCACATGTTGAATTTATTGCAGTTAATTAGTAATCATATTTACATATTAAATCATGTGCCAAGTAATTTCTTATTAAAATAATGTTGTCTATTTTTTCAGTAATCATAACATACCTTTTTATCTGTAATTAATCATTTCATAGAAGTTTTTTATTTTTAATATTTTTAGTTAATTGCGAGGCCCGATGAGTTGAGGAATATACAATAATATTAAGATTTATTAATTACGAATTATAACTGAAAGAAATTTAATCATCATGATCTGAGTCTTATTTTATAAAAAAAAGGAGAGAGAATATTCAACATCTTTATTCTCTTTCAAGGAAACCAAGCTCGTTTCCATGGAAATAACAGAGAAAACTGGCTCAGCAGTTATAAATGCCTCAATTATTAATTGGACCATTGTTAATTTCATGGTCCTTCGTTAATCTAACGTTTCTTTAATTTAATTTGTTTTTTCCCTTTTCAGAAATAGGAAAGGGGAGAGATAAGTAGGATTGAAAAACATCATTAGGAAAGAAGGTATTTTTGAAGGGGAAAAAACCTACTAAAACGAGGATGATTAAATACCGGTCAAGCGATTATTTTATGAAATCGAACATCACAGCAGCAAATCAATTAATCTCAATAAATTACAAAGATTAGTTCATAATTAATCATGTAATATAAAGGATTATTACGTCAAATGTCGGGAGAATGACATTACAATCTATACCTGCAGAGTGAATTTCATTGTTACCATAAAATATAAAAATTTAAATTTCCTAAAGAAAATATAATAGCAATCATTGTAGAGTAAAGCTGAATTACGGTAGGAGATGAAATGTACAAATCGAATTATGACGACCCTTCGCCAAACTGAAAACAAAATGAAGTGATGGAGGGAGGAACGGTCGGTCCTTTGATAGACATGGACAAGCCAATTATTTTTTTAAAATATTTTTTATTTAATAATATATTGAAACAATATTTTTAATATTAACCATCAAAATATTTAAAAAATACTAAAAGTATATTAATTTAAAATAAAAAATTTAATTCTTTTTAAAATATTTTTAAAACATAAAAATAAACGAAACATATATGATAATTCTTCCGGTAAAGAGCACCCTCTTTACATGTTCTTTATTTTTTATAGACAAAAACACACTTGTACAATTTACACATTAAATTAAAAAATAAAATAAAATAAAAAAATTGCACTAATGTATTCGATGACTATTCATCTAATAAACTTAAATTAAAAAAAAAAATAAAAAAAAAATTGCACTAATGTATTCGATGACTATTCATCTATTTATTTATATACCATCAGCCTCCTCTTAATTCCAACTCTAAGACAATGACGTGGAAATCAATTTTATGCACAGCTCGAGCCAAAGCCCCGAAGGCGAAGGGTTGTGTGATGGATATTTCACAGTGAGCATTGTACTGATTCCATCCAACTCCTTTTCTGATCCACTCATTACGACGCTTCAGACTCGTCGAAAGATGCGAATCAAGGCCACAAACTACAAACCCAGTGAACCTTATAAGAGGACACGTTTTTCTTCTCCATATAACATGGAGCCACGTGCCTTTCTATTTCAAGTACATTTCACAGCCTAATATTTCACGAACCGCAGCGCGCTTTCTTTTAGCATTTCAATGGCTGCAAATCTATACTTTCCTTAATCATCATCATGGTTATAAAACTCAATCAAGAAGGATTCTATCGACGTGACACTTAGATTATAGATCACAGGGTCAATACCGACTGATCCCTTTTTTCTTTTTTTTTTTAGAATAATAAATTAAAATGAGATAGTTTTGATTATTATTTAAAAAAAAACTAAAAAATTAAGAATGAGTTTTAATTAAATTCTATCTGAGTTTTTAATTAAATTAAACTGAGTTTTTATTTTAACTTGAAATATTCTATATTATGAGCTGGACAAATCTGAAACGACTGTAGGGCTGGTCCCTATTTTAGAACTGTACTACACCTAAAGCAAACCAAACAACGATTAATACAAATATAATTCCCCCCAAAACTTAAGACAACAGAGAACGGGGTCCGAGACATTGCAACGTGACATGGTAACGAATGGGGTCCAAAAGGTGACCCAAAATGAAATAAAAAATTCGGGAGAAAAAAAGGAAAGAAATAAAGAAGACCGGAAATAACCGTTGTGGGCTTGACTTTGGGTTGATGCCAGGCTGACCCCTTGAGTCCTACCCTACACAATAGCTAACCCCTCACCCATAGAAAAGAGAAGATGATTAGCCATCACATGGCCTATCTGTACACCTGGTCCCACCCGCATTTTCTCTCTCCAGGCTCTCTCGGGCACAACAGCAAAGATCCTAAAATACCCCTGTCTTATCCAAGATATGCAACCCTCCTCTTCCTGCTTTAAAATGACTGGCCACCCTAGGCACTCACTCAGACACCGTTGCAAACCAGTAGCTAGAGAGATAGAGAGAGGAGGAAGGGCTCGTGGCAAGAGAGCTGATTAACTGTAAAGACAGAAACTCCTTATATCAAAATGTCAAAGGAAGTGATTGAAGAAGGGCAAAGTCATGCGAAAGATTATGTCGATCCACCTCCAGCACCATTTTTTGATGTCGATGAACTCAAGCGCTGGTCTTTCTTTAGAGCTCTCATAGCTGAGTTCATTGCTACACTTCTCTTCCTTTATGTCACTGTGGCTACTGTTATTGGCCACAAGAAAAACCAAGACGCTTGTGGTGGAGTTGGGTTGCTTGGTATTGCATGGGCTTTTGGTGGCATGATTTTTATCCTTGTTTACTGCACCGCTGGTATCTCTGGTAAGAACAAGAACCCATCTCTCCCTCTCTCTCTGTCTTTTTTTTTTTTTTTTAACTCTTGTATTGAGTTTCTAAAATGGAACCTGACATACTGTGTTAGTTATGGAACACTTACCAAGAGTTTTGGTTCTTTTATTTCAACTAACTTAAAAAATGTTACCTTTTTGTGTAACTTGGTAACTTTTACTGGTCATTTTTGTATGTAAGGCACTCTCTTTTAGTAAAACTAAGAAGTTTGTTCTTCAAAATGAGGTCTTTTGTGTGGTTTGTTAATGGGTTTTGGTTTTCTTGGATACAGGTGGACATATTAACCCAGCGGTCACTTTTGGGTTGTTCCTGGCTAGGAAAGTATCCCTAATCAGGGCTGTGGGCTACATGGTGGCTCAATGCTTGGGCGCGGTCTGTGGTGTTGGCTTGGTCAAGGCCTTCATGAAGCCATACTACAACTCTCTTGGTGGTGGTGCTAACACAGTGGCTCCCGGGTACAGCACAGGCACAGCTTTGGGTGCTGAGATCATTGGCACTTTTGTGCTTGTTTACACTGTCTTCTCTGCAACTGACCCCAAGAGAAGTGCACGTGACTCTCACATCCCTGTAAGTACCAGTAAATAGCAGCAATCTTTTCATATGTTAAAACTTTTAGTAACTCCATTAGGGCATATAGTTAAGTTCTGATAACCAAGTAGGGTTTAGTTTTGATAACATGTGTTCGGTACAGGTTCTGGCTCCACTTCCAATTGGGTTTGCTGTGTTCATGGTCCACCTGGCCACAATCCCTATTACTGGTACTGGCATCAACCCTGCTAGGAGCTTTGGTGCTGCTGTCATCATCAACGATAAGAAAGCCTGGGATGATCATGTAAGAAGCCACTTAAAATTGAAGTAAAGTTGTTCTTGATTTTTGGTGTATTTGAAGTTAAGTATATTAGTAATTAACACGGGGTGTGATTTGATGGACATGCAGTGGATTTTCTGGGTTGGGCCATTTGTTGGAGCATTAGCAGCAGCTGCATACCACCAGTACATTTTGAGAGCTGCAGCCATTAAAGCTTTGGGATCTTTCCGTAGCCACCCCACAAATTAAATGAAAAGAGCTTGTCTTTATCCACCCCCTGTCTCAATTTGTTTGTTTGTGTGTAAGAGAGATCGGATTATGATGGACCTGTCCTTCTCATCCTTTTGTCCACTTACTTATAATTTAATATATCTTCGTTAGTTTTGCTGTGTATCATTGTCAGGGGTAGTTCTGTGTTTTAATTAATATACCTCATCTATTACGTTTTGTGCGCTCCCATACGGTCCCTTCTCTACCACATTTCTCCTTTATCTTTATTGGATAAAGAGTGTATTTGTTGTCGTGTTTTTAATTTTTTTTAAAATAATTATTTTATGTTTTTAAATTGTTTTATATACTGGTATTATTATTATTATTATTATTATTAATATGTCTAAAATCTACACAAATATGCCCAAAATCTTCTAGACGAGCACGCACTTCATAGGAAGTTTGAAAGTAAATGGCTAATGGGTTGGTGCATGATTTTGTATTCTCCAAAATGAGACTAGTAAAAGGAGGAGTGAATTGCATATTTTTAGTTAAGTGTTTTTGTGGAAGAATTTGTAGCTTTTTTTTTATTGTCTAGTTATGCTAGGTTGTAAGTGTTTTTATAGATAAAAGGTTTTAAATAGAGAAGGAATTAAATGAATATAAATAAGAATTGTATTTTACTTAGAAGAGGTTAATTGTTTTTAATTAGCTAATAATGAGTTAATTAATTAATTTAATTCAATTAGTCGTGGTTCTAATTGGTGATCAATTTTTTTGTTATTTAGAAAAACTAGAAATTTTTTTTATTCAAAAAAATTTGTTATTCAAAAAAACTAGAAATCAAGTTTAATTTTTAATATTTTTTTAAATTTGATTCTTTCATAACTTCTAATGTATCTTTCATTTTAATAAAAATATTAGTTTTGATTCTTTCATAACTTCCAATATATTTTTTATTTAAAAAAAAACATTATTTTGTGAGTAGCTTTGTGAAGATATCCATGACTTGATCTTATGTCTTTACATATTTGAATTTATTTTTTTTTGTTTATAATGCAATCTCTTAAATAATAAAATCTTGTATCAATATGCTTACTTCTGTAAAAAAAAAATTGAATTTTTAACTAAGACAATAATTAATGAGTTATCTATATAAATCTTCATTGATTTCTCTTGATATTCATAATTTATTTAATAATCTTTTTAATTATATGAAATGACAAACACAAGATATAATAGCTATATATTTAACTTTATATATTGACAAATAACTATAGATTGCTTATTTAAACTATGTAAGATTGTGTCTCCCATGTAAAAAACAAAACTTATAGTGCCTTTTCTATTATTCATATTTTTAAACCAATCACTATCATTATAACCCATAAAATTAAAACCATTAGAGTATCCATAAAATAAACCAAAAATCAATAATATTTTTGATATATCGAATAATTTGCTTCAAAACTTTGAAGTGTGTCATAATTTGTTGCTAGCTCTATTATATAAATACCACATGTTTTATTTATTTTGTATTCTCTCATCATGCATTAGTAATGAGGTAAAACTTGTAATATTTTTTATATCATTCATATTTTTAAACTAATCACTGTTATTATAACCCATAAGATCAAAACTATCAGAATATCAATAAAATAAATCAAAATCAACAATATCTTTAATATACCGAATAATTCAATTCAAAACTTTAAAATGTGTCATAATTGGTTGCTAGCTCTATTATATAAATATCATATGTTCTCTTTATTTTGTATTCTCTCATCATGCATTGGTAATATGGTGGTTTTCTTCTCCCATTTTATTACTAGATTTGCATTCTTCTCAACTCTCTTGGTTAGGCTCCAACAATTCTTAATATAATGATTTATCTTTTAATAATTACATCATTTAACTTTGAATTTGTTAAACTTGGATTTTAAATTCCCACTGTTAGTGTAACCGGTTGACTAGTTTGCTTCATGCGATAGACCTATTGAGGTTGCTATAATCTTATTTTCTGGATTTGCATTTTCCTTCTCTTTCTTTACTCTGTCAATGTTCTCTACCCTCTTGAAAATATCCAAAACCATCTTGCTTTGAAAAAAGAAATTGTGCGCCTATATTTTATTGAATCTCATTCATTCTTTCTTTATGTGCTTATAATTTTTCAATGAGACCTAGAATTGAAAGACCATCTATATTTTATGACTTCTCTATTGCGACCACTATATAATAAAACTTCTTTTACAGTAGATACAAGATCTTCTCTATCACACGTGTCTCTTCTATCTTTTTTTTATATCTCTTCATTCGATTGTATATAACTAATACTCTTGTAAAGTATCATGAAAATATTCTTCGATTCGAGTATACGTAACTTTTTAAAGTCACCACGTAAATTTTATAGACATACCTTTCTCATATTATTAGCTCCTTGATTTGATTATTACAAAACTTTTCGTGCTTACTTGATGATGGTTGTGCTGATCTTTATATTAAAAATGACATCATTCAGATATTGATAGATAATTGTTAGTGCTTGTTGATTCTTCATTCGTGATTTTTGCACGGCCTTCATTTGAACTAAAGTCAACTTTACTCCATTAAAAGCTTCTTGAAGCTTTTTTAAACTATTTTCTATATATCTTAAGATTCTAGTAAAGTTTTAAATATAATAAATTTTATAATTACCTTTTATGAATCTAGAATATTAAAATGAGAAGTTTGGATAAACCATGTTAAATAATTAAATTTAAGCTTTGATATTATTTATTGGAAGAAAATGAATAGGTGTGGTATAAGCTAATCTCCAAAAAAGAAAGAAAAAACTTAGTAATGAGATGAATTATAAACTTTTCTATAGATATAAAATTCTAAATAATCAATGAACTAAACTAGCATAATTAAATTCTAATATATGAATTGTATTATGTTGATTGAGTAAGTCCACCGAACAATCGATTTATTTAATTTAATCGGTAGATCGGTTACCTGTTCTTTTAAAAACCCAGAATATAGAGTTTAATTTTCATCATCAACTCGGTCGTGTCCTGGGCATGAGTTGGTACGGTGATCCATCAGAGAGCCTTAGCCAACTTGTACCCCCGAATTGTACCGCACGATGAATGAAACCAGGAAGAGCCATAGATTCTTTATCTGGGTATGGGTCCCAGAGATGAGATGTCACTCATTATACTCATTAACCTCTGGAAAGGTCTCCTTGAAAGACTGGCAAGTGACTTGCTTTTGGGCTAAGGGTCCAACTAAAAGAGCCTAAAGTAGGGAGTGAAAGGAACTGGCATGGTATTCCTAGCTTTTGCGATGTCATCTGGTTAGAAGGTTGCCTGTTAGGATACCACATGGTGGGCTAAGGGAGTAGAGGTCCTCTCTTTATCATTATAGAAATACAGTAACCCACCTGCACAGAAACCAAGAGGAGAAGGGAGTAGTTTGGTGCTCATGGGGTCTTTTACGTTTTGCTTGTGGTAGAGGTTGAAAGAGTAGGAATCATGGGGTCGCGTCTTTTTACGAAGTTTTTACATCTATCTTCGCCACGTTCCGGTCCCTTGAGCCTGGTGCAGGGAAGAGTGCTTGGGTGGTCGTCAGGCGATCAAAATACCAGGCTGACACCCCGACCGACCAGATATGAGCTCTCGGGGTCCTTGATCGACCCCCATGGTGCCTTGGAAGACTTCTCACGTAAACAACTTCTTAATTTGAAGATGGTGCTTAGTAAAGTAAACGAAAGCAATAATCAGGGAAAAGAAGAGAGGAGAGATGGGATAAAAAGTTGACACTGTTCAAAACATAATAGAACAAGAAAAATTAGAATTTTTATTTATTTATTTAGATGCAATGTTTTTTCATTTAGAAAACTAGAAAGATATTGATTTTGAAAAACACATTCTATAAATTTCTCATAGCTTTTCAATTTAAGTTTCTCACTATTTTCAAGATGAATAAAAAACATGAACAATTCATTTTTTTTCTTTTATATATAATCACTTTTTTTAGCAATATAAAATATCAAGATTAGTTTTTTTATTTATTTTATATTTAGTTAGTATCATAAATAAGCCTTTTTTTTAATTATAAATCTAATGTACAATTTTTCTTGATTTAACAATATGATTTTTCATGGTAATCTTTAATGTAGATAAAATAAAATCAATATATAATCTACAATGAAATTATCACAAGGATTTGATCATTATAAATTATGGTTTTGATATTTTTTTTTATAAAAAATAGTTGTAATCTTGATGTATTTTTTTATTTTTTTTGGAATTTTTTTTTTCATTTTCAACAAATAAACATGTTTTTCTTTTAATTTTTAATTGGAAAAAGAAAACTGAAAAGGGCAAAAAACTTGAAAAAGAAAAGAAAAAACTACTTTCTGTTAACATACCCTACCCTAGTTATTTTATTATCATGCTTAAAGTTTGTCTTCAATTAGGCTACAAGATTCCTATATAAGAGGTTTGGTGACATTGATGTTGGAATTAATTTTAATGTATTTTTTTTTAGTTTTTAAGTGTATATATAATCTTTAGAATCATCTCTACTCGGCACTTATTAATGTTACACTGAAGCGTTGATCACAATGCATTGATACAGATTTTGCGATGTGCTGAAACCCATTGTTGTGGCCACTTCTCTTACCATTCCCCCCCCTTGTCGAAAAAGAGACGGCGCCGGCTGCCAGGTTTCTATTCGTTATCGGATACGGTAGCTGAAAACTCCATGTCGGAGGCTTCAGGATTGTCCTCTCTATCAGGGCCAGTGGTGAAATCAAATTCAAAATTAGAAAGCTCAACAAGCCATCTCTGATCTTCTTCGATGTAATGCTGAGCAAGCTGGTCACGCAAGTAGGTGAAATAAGAGCGAGGATACTTGCCGGAGTAAATCCTAGCTCTCGTCCAGTCTCGATCGTAGAAGTTCAGTGGGTCAGACAAGACCTCTGAGATAATTGATGAGTTAACGTCGTTGATGTAGCGCATTGTCCTCTAGCATATATCTATCTACCTTGATTGGTATGTGGGTTTATTAATGGATACTCCTTGTAGCTTGAAATTCTATTCATGATTGGCTTAATTTCAACTCCAGTTTGGCCATGATATATCACATGGGATGTTTTCCTAGAGATGAAACTGACAGAAGGTACTGTGAACTTGAAAAGTTGATGAGAAAGTTATCTAATTTTCAATAAGAAGGAATGTCGTTAGCCATCTCTTCACGTGGACACTAACTGTGGATGTTGGTTGTTGGTGAGAAGGCCATATGCGTAAGCTTCACTTGATATCATGTACATGATGAATCCAAATAAAATGAACTCAAGAAACCTTTAAAAATAAATCAAAAGGATTTCTTTAACATAAACTTAACAAAAACACGCCTAGATCTTGGGTTTGATATCCCAAGCTTAAAGTACAATAGGAGGCCCAAGAACTGTGCTCAGATGTAGTAGTCTAATCCCAACACCCAAGGATCCCTTATTCTCCAAATACTCATCAATTCACTTGGGGTTAATTCATGATTTTCTATTCTCCATGTGTGATGTTTAGGGATCTCTTACAAATTTGCTAAGGGTTGATTTGAAATTTTCATCTCCAGGTAATGCCTAAAAATCTTACATCAATTTGTGAGGGATTGATTCAGAATCTCTATTCTCTCACCAACTCCCCTAAGCTAGATTGAAGTTGCAACAAAGTTGTTGGGGGGATGAACCTGGAATGCGCATCTTTTGGGTCTTCTTCATTAATGCTATTAGTTCACGGAAATTCTTTGCGTTTTGCAAAATTTTCTGAATTTTAATTTGAATGTAACAATAATGTTATTAATATATGAAAATAGCAAACGATCCAAGCTTGTTCCCCTTGTTTAGTTTACAATAACAGTCTATAGATGCAGATGGAAAATGATCCAAAC
The DNA here is from genome assembly GCA_026413675.1 of Populus pruinosa. NCBI lineage: Eukaryota > Viridiplantae > Streptophyta > Magnoliopsida > Malpighiales > Salicaceae > Populus > Populus pruinosa. The sequence goes on along the minus strand of CM048600.1, from coordinate 16,052,809 downwards.
TTGTACTAGCAACTCAATTACCGTGGTTTATTGTGATTCCCAGGATTGATGTGCTGCAGTATTTTGCTCACGTGTCCATTTTTTTCGAAAAAATAAAAAAAAAGAACGTTCCTCCATTTGTGAATTGTATCACATCATAAGAATTAGCCATCGTTTTCTTTCTGATGCTACTTGTGGTATATATTCATGAATTTCCCACCATCTTCTTCTTTCTTCTGTTTAAGACTCGCCACCATGCTTTAAAGTATTCTTATGCATAGTTTCCTTGATTTTTTGTAGGAAGATCCCTTGTATTCTTATTATAACCGACTACATTATGAATTGACTCCAGTTGAGGTTCATTCTGATCAGGAATCTGCAATGGTATTCTCCGTAGCAGAATTTTAGAATTCAAGCAACATAATCTCTTCAATTTTTTATTTAGCCTTTTCTTCTTCTTCTCTCTCTCTCTCTTTATGGAAATTGAGTTTTTATTTTGGGGAGAATGGTGGGTGGGGAGGAAGAGATGAATGAGGTGCGGTGGTGGCATTTGGAGATGTTTTCAACCCCCGTTTTGATTATTCTATCTAAACGTTCAATACAAGTATTACATGATGCCTTCTCTCTTGGGTTCTTTTTTTTTTTTTTTTTTCCTCACTAGCATTTTGCTTTGATACTGACACATCTATCTGTGGCAAGATTGCCATGTATTTGCAGAATAAACATGCAGCAACACGGTCACAGTATCCTGCTGATATTGATCAAGTATTCAGGGTCTCAAGAGAGGGTGAAAATGAACGTAACAACGCGTTTTCGATTAAGATAAGTCGTTGCTATCTGTAAGGCTAGTCAAATTTACAAATAAACTTCTATGATCCATATTCTGACTGCATTTATTTCTTTAGAATAATTGAATTCTCTCATAAAACTGTTGGATCATGTACTTTTAGGTTGATCATGGAGACATGCTTGAGCTATTACATGCAAAAAAATGATGTTGACAAGTTACCACCGGGGAAGCCAAGGTCTGGTCTGCTTTTGAAAGTTTTCTTCAGGCTCATCTGGTTGCTCCAATGAGCCTGAATTTGAAGATCATGCTTTTTACTCTTCAAGATCTGCCAGCATGAATTTGAAATTGCAGTTTGTACGATAGCATGTGAAGAGACATTGCCATTTATAATTTGTATCATTCTCGTCCTTTTACAGCAGAGTTCTATTGCAATCAACTAGAGCATGGTTGATGATTTTGTTTTCTTCCCAAATGCAAGGTTATTGCAGTCTCAATCTAATAATTGCCGCACGAAAGGAGTTGGTGGAACTGCTCCAAATCTGTCAGATGCCAAGACACTTGATGATGTGCTGTTGTTGCCCTTGGGAAGCACGAAGAGCAACAAGGCTCAGAGGTAGAACAAACAAATTATGACTCTGTGCATTCGAAGAACTCATTGACAATGCACATGTCAACTCATATGACTGCTAATAACCTCTATGATATTGTATCACCGTGCGCTATTTTCATAATTTATTGTTGAAATGTGATTTGAATCCTTTTTGCAGAGTGATTTGCGGTGCAATCAGTAACATAGCCTACAACGTGGATCAGATTCGGATGCGATACGTGGTCCCAGTGAATTTAAAATTCGATCATTTGATTACATTATTGCAGGATAAAAAATACAGAAACAACTCGCACTAAAAAATAAAATAAAATAGAACGAGAGAGAGACAAAATGAAATATAAAATTAAGAAGAGTCAACATGGTGGGTGCTTTAATATTTTATAAATCCAATATATATATATATATATATATAAAGATCTAAAGCACTTGGGTTAATATCCCATAGCCACAAATTCTACTGACCACACCAAATACAAGCCTGAAGTATTACTCATGTCTTGCCAGAACTTTCTGTTGCTGCTCATTCAATCCCATAGCTCGAGAGACCAACTTTGGACACCAGAGAGAGATAGAGAATCAATTCAAGTTCATTTACAAGACTGGCTAATAATACAAGTTGTCAAATTTTTTCCTACTATATAAAATAATTTATAAATATTTTTAAAATGAGATCTTTCCATGTTCATTGCTTTGGAGCAGAGATCAGCTCCGCTGTTATTCCCTTGATTATTTGATTGAGTTCATTCATCAAAAGAAAGAGAGGCCAGCAGTTCCCAAAAAGGCTAAAAGAACTTGCATCGTCACTCAAACCAATCACATCTTCCATACCATAGAAAGTATACTATAAACATAAAACTTCAGAACATACCAAAGTACAATCTCTAGTATCACCTACATGTTTCTGTAATTTCTATCATACAATTAGATTATGTAAATATCGAACATTGTAAAATACATTAAGTATTAGGTGGTGGTGGTAGTTTTGCCTGGTAGTTGCATTACAGGATCTCATCTGCCAAGGGTTTTTCATGAAACTTCTCGACCCTCGATTGGATGGATGAAATAGTCTCACCTAACTTCGAAGATTCGAGCTCTAGATTACCCAGGTGAGTTCTTGTTTCAGTGATTTGTGCCTTGGCATCAGCAACTGCTTTCTCTTTGAGAGCTAGATCCTCCATCATGGATTCTAGTTCTTTCTTTTTTGACTCTATAAGATCATCGCAGTTGGATTTTGCTTCCTCCGCAGCTTGATGCTGATTACAGAGCTCCATGCCTTCAGCCAGATCATTTAGTATATCACGTAGCCAACTAACATCAATTTGTGCGGATTCAACGTCTTTCAGAACAGCCAACATTTCTCTAACTTTGGATTTTGTCAACTGCTTGAAAGGAGTGCACTGCAACTCCTGAACCACAAAGCACAGGCACTCCAGATAATAAGCTCGCATGGAAGCTGATTCCAATCGACTACCTGTGGCTATATCTCCATACTTTTCAAAGATTAACTGTAGAATAGAGGCAACATTTGCTCTCACGTGATATTTTCCTACTGACACACAGGAATCAGAAACAACAGATTGAACCTCTTCCCCGTCACTCCCTTCTGAGGCACGAGAAATGCCTGAAAAGCTGAAGTTCAAGTACTCGGTAATGGGACCATTAGCGACTCTTCCGTCATGGTTAGCAGAAGGAAATGGGGCAGCCTCTGGCGAACCATGGAGCTTTCCATTCTGTTGTGGTTCAGCTGGTGTTGGAATTTTATAGCAGGCCAAACTAATCTTTGAAGGGCTTTTCGGAGGATCAGGCTGTTGGAGAAAGAAAAGGTAAGGCAATGCAAAGCTGATATTGAAAAATAAATTTAGTGAGACTGTGAGAGGGAGAGGCATGAAAAACTACCGTGATTTTCCCAGACACATGCATTGGTCCAGGGGATTGAACTGGCACCTTGTCACGAGCATGGTCTTCGGAGTAACTTTCATCAGAATGTGGTTGAGATGAGGAAAAAGATCGACTATTCTCTGGTTCCTCATCCTTTTTGGTAGGAAGAATCAATGGAGATGGTGGAGCACGGCCAACTGCTTTTACAGCAGGGGCATTGTTAACGGCACCTTTTACAGCAGGGGCATTGTTAGATGCTCGAGGAGAGTTCTGCTGCGATTCAGATTCCTTCTTTTTTCTACCAAAGCTTAAAGCAGTATCAAGAAAGGAACCTGCAACAACAACGTGCTGTAATGAGGAACTGAGCATCAAAGAGGAATTGCAAATTGGAGAAAGATATTCTTGTAGGACTTCAATTTTTTAATGGAGTTAAAAAGTTTTCTTCCATCTCCAATGGCTTGAGCCCAAAGGTTGGCACGTCCCAGATACCACGCCCCCCAACCCCAAAAAAGAAAAAGAAAAAAGAAAAAAGGAAAGAAAGAAAGAGCGAGAATCCAACATGAAACAATGTGTCAGTATTTGAAAAGGGGGAAACCTGATTCTTTTTCAACCCCCTGAGGATTGGCCTCCGAAGTTCTGTTAGAACAAAATTCGTCACATTTATGGGAAGGGTTAGATGCTCTGGGGCATGGCTGTGCTCTTTCTGATTGTTTTTTAACCCCACGAGGATTGGCATCAGCTGTTCTGTTAGAACAAAATTCTTCACATTTATGGTAAGGATTAGATGCTTTTGGGCATGGCTTGGCTCCTCCTGTTTCTTTTTTAACCCCCCCTGGTTTAGGCTCAGCAGTTCTATTAGAACAAAATTCCTCACATTTATGGTAAGGATTAGAGGCTTTGGGGCAAGTTGGCTGTGCTCTTCTTTCTCCATCCATGTTTTTGCTAAGCCAACTCCCATTTACACCATTATGATAATCTAAAACACGGAAAATAAATAAATAAAAATAAATTACAACTGTATTTGGAAATGTTCAGTGCTACCCTTAAGTCAAAAACTCCCTGGCCCAAAACCTGTATTTAGAAGTGTGAAGTCCTACATAATTTCATACGTTGCAAGAAAATAGCCATGACTTACCGCTGGAAAATTAAAAATCTTAAGATTTACCTTTTCAAAGTCATCAGAGCCCCGATTAAAAAATTCTCCTCCACGGAGTTGGATAGGTAGGTGAATTTAAATTAACAGAAAGCGGTCCGGTGCTTCTCAACTCACCATTTTCAAATGATAATTCTCTGATGGCTACAAATTCACCTCTATGAAGGTTGATAGGTAGATTCTGATAGTATTATCTTTAGTTTCTTCATCAAATAGATCAAGGCTTTTCACAAAATCATGGCTATGAATGGATTGATTTGCAACAGAATTAAGATGCAAAAATCACTATACGGATATGATTTTAAGGCACATAGCACTTCCTGTAAAACCCAACTGATTACCAACTAAAGTTTCGTGGTGGTGAGGACATAGATATTAAGTGGTAAAGTGAACATGTCAAAGTCATAAAACTCTCAACTTTAAGAAGAGTGGCAAAGATATCAGTAATAATAGTGATTACCCGACTTTTTCTTCTCCTTCCTTCTCTGACCTTGAGAAATCTTTTCAAGGCAAGCTACACCACATTCATGGTAAGGGTTGGCAGCATTAACACAATCTGGATGTACCCTTCCATTCTCAGCCATCTCTTTCTCCACCTTTAACACCACAGACTAAGAATTTTCAATAACAATCAGTTATACTGAACACAAAACATTCTTACCCAGATCACAACAAAAGAAAAAGGAAACTTTTGTTTGTACAGGAACTTTAAGAACATTGAAAAACAAGATCTTTTACTTGGCATCTAAACATAGAATTCCAAAACAATCCTTGTAGGAAGGAAAAAATATATATTTCCATGAGAAATTAACATCCCTTAGAACAACCCCAGATTCCATGTCACCGAATAAGCAAAAGAAGAAAGCTGCGAGGAATACAAAACTTTAAGGTCATTGAGAAACAGGATCTTTTTCTTGGCATCCAGCCAGAGAATTCCAGAGGATAAAAGGACACCTGGTTAGAGTGATAGTCATGATTAAGAACAATCCTCTTAGAAAAGAAAAACGTATTTCCATGAGAAATTAGCATCCTTAAGAACAACCCAAGATTCCCTTCTTACGTAACTTATCAAAAAGACAGGTTCTTTACAACAATCCCCTCTACTTTCCTTACCTTTTTCCAATCTTTCTCTTTTTCTCAGAAACCAAACACAAAACACCATCAAACAAGAAAAAACAAACCACCCAAGAACCAAGAACCTCAAACCATACAAATTGACACTACCACTAAAAGAAAATGAACACAGAGATAGAGAGAAAGAGTGAAGCTTTACCAAAGAAACAGAGGGCTTTGCACCTTCAATAATAATATTGTTAGTGGTCTTTGTAAGACCTATATTTCTCGTATTATTTTCCAGCTTTTGAATGTCAACTTATCTGACCAAAATGAGAGAACAGAATTTCCCCGTTTTTCTACAACTTTGACAAACAAGCAAAGCTACAAACACACAATCCCATAAAGAAAATTGGGAGTTGAAATTTCGCATTTATAAGTACAGCATAAGCACATGTAGCCAACCAGCCCACCCGCCCCCCCTCGACACAGACAACCGCTTTCCTAACTTTTGTTATCTAGTGACGACGATTTATTGTACACACGAGCATAACACACGTGCCCTTGTTAGAATCATCATCAACTTCAACTTTTTATGTAACTTGGGATGCCTTTTTTCATGTCCGAAATACAGATTGTGTTTAGAGTTAATTATAAATTAGTCCCTCTAGTTTAGTGAAAAAAATCAATTAGCCCCTTTTTTCTTTTTTGCTTTAATTGTAATGAAGTAGTGTCGAAAATTGAGTTTCCATTCTTAAATGGAAGGCAACGATACAGGAGATTGAGTTTCCCATTGCAATCCTTTTACTTTCAACTTGACCGGTTCTTTTCTTAAAATAAATGGGGGGAAAAAAGAGGATACTTGGGTATTTTATGTTTCAATTATACTGGTAATTATTATTTTATAATTTCTTCTTTTCAATTTATTTGGCTATTTCTTTCTAAATGGAAAGTGAAAAGTAGGTGAGATGGGAAATCTCACAGGAAAAAGGGTTTTTTTGAAGCAAAAAGTTACAAGATTGAGTTTACCTCAACACCTTATCAACGAAGAATTGATTAAATGGCTAAGTTATTAACTGGACATGGAAATAGAAGGATTATTAAATTGTTTATCGTGCTCTGAGGACTACTTTGTTCATTTAACTAACCTAGAGGGACTAGTTTGATTAACCCTTGCCTTTTCTAGTCCATCTATTAAGAATAAATTTTATCAGAGGCTCTTCGCCGGTCAATTCAATTCAATTGGGAGGGCACTCTGGTTTTCGACCAATGGAAACTCATAGAATCAAGAAAAATATATTTTGTTTGTTAGAAAGTTGAAAAATCATATGTATATATATAAAAAGTTGAAAGTTGAAACACATGGGAGCTTCTAGAGAAGATGACGTAAATTCGCTAAATTTCTTGATCTGACCTTGTAATTTAACATTCATTACATAAAAATTGGTATCGGATATAACTAACATACTATAATGGAAAATATTTTTATTTTCATGCTTTTGAATCTTGTGTCATCGTGTAAATGGTCGTGATCAAATCGCAGTGTCGTGGTTTGAATGCCACCGGTTATTACTGCTGACACTTTCCAAATATAAGTGTGCACGCTATTTTTTATTTCTGTATATTAAAAAAATAATGTTGGGATTTGAAGCAGGGATGCAAGTTTGATGAACCCTAAAACGTATATTTGACGCCCACTTTTTCTTCCCTTTCATGGCAGCTTCCCTTTACGAGAGATTAATTCCATATTTTAATAAGTGGGTTAGAGTCGATGAAGATGTTGATTGCTCTTTGAGAGCTATGACTTTTAGGCGATAATTCCAACACGAGCAAGCGTTCCTTCACAGGTGAATGAGTTGCGTTTGTTTAGCGTTTTAGAGTAAATTTAAATAATTTTAAAGTATAAAATATAGAGAAACATTTTTATTTTTATTTTCATTATCTCCATTTAATTCCCAAATAATATCTTATAGGACACTCATGTAGTGTTTGATTATTATACGGGTTGCGATATATAGATATAGATAGAAGAATATAAAAGATAAGATAAAGATAATAATAAAAAACTAATTTAATTAGAGAGGTGGGAACATAAAAATAAATTTATATCTATGATATATAGTTTTATAGTGAATTTTATATTTTAAAAATAAAAAGAACATACAAGAATACGATTCCTTTGTCTTTTCTATTCCAAGAAAATAAATAATCTAGAAATACTATAAAAAATGCGATAAATTTGGGCAAGATATTAATCAGCTTCTATAAATACAAACCCCTCGGGTGCAGCTTTCCATGGAGAGACCAAGATCAGGTATGCAGGTTTTTTATTTCCTTAATTTTTTTTTTAAAGAGGGGAGACCAAGTTAGAATACACGAATCAAACTTGCCAGCAATTTTGGACATATTAGACAACTAGCATAGAAATTACAAAAGAAAAAAGAAAAAAGAATTAACACATAAGCAAAATTCCTTGACATAATAATATACTTCAAAATATCACAGTTTAAAAATATGATAAACAATTAATACCATGTTTCTGAGAACCGCAAATTCAATGCCTGTATTTCTTCGCAAACAAGGTGTCGTATTAAATAAACAAACCAGGAGTCATGTACAGACGAGAGACGATGGATTGCTCTTTGTTTTAGAATTACGTGAATGATTGTGTACTCCAGACAAAAACAAAGAGAAATATCAGCTTTCATCACGAGGATTCAAACCCTAAGCTACTCATCTTCTCTCCAGGGAAATTCTTTATTTTTTAGCAACAGATTAATCTTCCTTATACTTTTGCAGGCAAGAGTGGAAAACGAAGGAGGAAAGGCACGTACTGGCCCCTCCAACCACCTTATTTTGGTTTTTTAAGGTACACACGAAGACTTAGTTACCCCGCACTTACTTTCCCTCAGAAGTTTGTCAAGACGAAAACATCCGCTTCCACTGAAACCTTCTCGAAAGGTGATATTTTACTAAAATTCTTAAATTACTGTGATATTTTTTTTATATTATTAAAAAAAACCCGTTCTTCTGGCTCTATCTAACGAGCATTTTTCCCAGGTTTGGACACTTCTTGGCTTTTACAGAACATGATTTTCACGATCTGACAATACCCCTTTCAATTCCAGCCAAAATCCGACGCAGCATCAAATAGATGACCGGCCATATATATTGACAAAGCAGCAGAAGAGAAAAAATCATGTGTATGTATAAAGCAGAGACTTCAGTATGTTGATTCATTATTAAATGATATTTTCGTTCGCCTTATCATTTTGGATCTAAATCTAACTGTAAAAAACGCGTGGATATGTAATTTAACCATTTTTTTTAAAAAAAGAGAGAAAATTTGTTATCTTTAATAAAATTGAGATAACTTGTTAAAAAGAAGTGATATAAAAACATAGCTAACAATACATAATCTATTGAATAAATTATGCATAAAATCAAAACAAATGAAATGGAAAATCTGATTTATTTTGATATAACCTGCTCTCTATGTAAAAAAGTAACTCTCACTAGTTTACCTTTGTTTGTATTGTGGTGTTTGTACATTGCACCAACCATCTATGCAATCTGATTAGGTTGATTTTGGTTAATGGAAAATCCTTTCATCGTCGTCATCATCATCAAAAAAAAAAAAATCATTTCTTCAAGGAGTTGCTATGATAGTTAAAAGAGATATGTTTTATTTTTTTTTTATTTCTCCCATCAGGAAAATTAACATTAGTGGATACCAAATTGACACGAAATCATCCCTCACCGTGAAAAAGAAAAAAGAAAAAAGAAAAAAGAAGAGAAACTAGGTATCCATTCTCTTGCCGCCACCAAATTTGCCTTCCCTACCAACCATTTTCGCCTGCAATGCTATAGTAGCCCAGTTAGACTTAAGTGAACGAACCAGTTTTCCCGGCTCATCTATGCATTGAGAATTGACAAGAAGAGAAATTTGGTCCGCTGAGAAATGGGAGCTACGTCTCTCTCAAATATCAGAAAAGACATCCAGCCAAAGAAGGTTGGTGATGGGGGCATTAATGCTTTCTTTTAAAGTCAAAAACATGCCTCATCACGTCAAGTTCTGTGATGTTAGGCTTTGCATCTACTTATCAGCCCATAAAAATTATTAATGGCGTTTTTTGCTGCACAGGTTTGGGCATGATTTGCAAACTTGATTGGTGTGATGAAGTTAGTTGTTCTTTTTTTCTTCCTATTTTATTGGAAAGTATTCTTGTTTAAGATGGAGAAGTTAGCCAAGAATACCATAAAGGTGCTCCATTTCATGAATTGTTCTTAAAAAACTTGCTTAAAATTATTTTTTTATATATTTCTAAATTGTCTTGATTTTTTATCATTAAAAATATTTTTTAAAACATTAAAAAAATATTATTATAATATATTTTTAAATAAAATGCACCCTAAAACACCACCTAACCTCCTCCTGAAAGAGAAAGAAGAGGAAAAGGTTTGGATAGGATTGGCTTTGCTGTGCACATGGACTTAATTAGCCTAGGGCCATATAGCCCACGTAATAATAGAGGTGTAATTATCCATTAATTAATACGAGCAAAATATGTCGACATGAAGGCTGCAAAACTTTGAAAAATGACATATTTGATAATTGACAGGAGACTGACAATCTATGACTAATTGGTCCCTGTACTCTTTGAGTAATTTATGATCCGCTGGTCCATGTAGGACCTCTCTTCACCATTTTTCCATTATACAAATCGGTGACATTTGAATGACCGCTAGCTTTGTTACATAAATCTAGTTTAGCGTAGTTATTAAACTTAATCTCATATTAGCATCCTTATGTTGGGGTCACAAGGCGTACGAATCAATTTGGATTAATTTTTTTAAAAAAATTAAATTAGATTTTGATATGATTAAATAGGTTTTGAGCTAACCCTTAAAAAACATTACGTCAATTTTAAATTATCTTTTTTCCTGACCTAGCACAGGCTAAGTGCGGCTAATAACTGTGAGGTTTAGATGCAATTACTGAGCAATGCAATTACTCGGCCACTGAATTATCAAAAAATAAAATCTTGATTGATATGAATATTATTGTCCAAAAAATATGCAGTATCTAATTGATTGATAATAGAGCCTTGTTTTTGTTCTCTACTGATTTTGATTCTTTCTTTGTTTTCCAAGGATCCAAATTCCAAGCATGCATGAAAAATGGGCCGGGCCATACTCCGTTTCCTGTCCTAATGAAGTCTCTCGAGAGGGTCCTGAGTCTTCTGATAGAGGCCCAGAATTAGTTAGGCCTTTGAATATATCAAATGGACAATCCCTTCCATGTTAAATCTATTTTATTGTCAATATTATTTTTTATATATAATGAATAACAATTGCATTAATATAAATTAAATAAATACATCACAATCCTTGTAGTACAGAAATATAAAAAACTAGGAAAGGAATGTCAACTTGCTATATATATTTACGAAATTGGACACTATCAATAGACTTAAAGTTGTTCTGAAAATATAAACGACATCTTTTAAATAAATAAATAAATAAATAAATAAAAGTCTCTAAAAATATTAATTAAATGAGATAACTGATCAAATCGGATACAAAATAGAATACAGGTTCACATGCAGGAAGATAGACAAGCATTGCTCTTAATACAAATAAACTGAGGCATCGTCATCGTGTTCTAACTAGAATTAAGCTTGCTTTCGTCATCGTGTTCTAACTAGAAGCTTGCTTTCGAACTCAACCAAACCACTGCTCTAACTTCAGAAAGAGTTGTTCAAAGGATGATGTCCTAAAATATCATTCATGAAATCCAAGATTACGAGAATATATAGAAGAACTTCTTGATTCCAGTAAAGCACTTGGTGGACGGTGGACAAACATTATATCATCTCAAGTGGCCGGAGACTATCAAACCCCATTTTGTTGCTTTATCTCTATAGATAATATGCTTATAAATGTGATTATTTCCCAAAGTTATTAAACTCAATCCGTTATATTATTCATTTCAAGGTTTGGGTTATATATTAAGTAGATTAATTTCATTAATTTAAAATTAATATTATTTTAAAATTTTATTTTATAAGAAAATAAAACAATATTTCTTAAAAAAACAAATCGAGTTTTCACCAGTCAATTTGATTATATTTGATTATTTTTCACTTAATTTAATTTAAAAATTAAATCAATAATCAGATTATCAAATAATTGAATTAATCTATTAGATTGTGCTGAGTTTAATAATACCGCGCTAATGTGCGCTATATCAATGTTGAAGATTATTTAAGACATGAAATGATACTTTACCAAAACGAATATAGGTAGTTAAGGTTTTGCACACCATCTTAGCTCATGCAATTTGCTCCTTCCATCATTACAACAGAAAGTAATACCCAAAAAACTCTACTTACACATGCTCACTTGCATAATCAATTTTACATGGGCAGATCCTGGCCTTGGATTTATTGATTAAAAATCAGAAAAATGATCAAATGGTCGACCTAAACAGATCAATAGATAGATCCTCATTACAGTACCATAATGTAATTAATTAGGGGAAACCCCAACTTAGTTACTTGCTAAGCCACCAGCTTTCAATTGGGTCCCTAAACTTAATATTTTCTCAATTGACTTCCTAAAGTGTTAGGCATTCTTCGATTGACTGTTTACGTCCATATCGGCATATTAATTGTTTTGTTATTTTATGCAATAAAGTGACACCTTTTTAAGGATATTTGACAAGGTTGAGAATCATATGTAATAGATCAGGGATGAAAATGAGGTTTCACAAAGTTATTAACTATAAATTGAAAGAAAATTATTTATTATTATATTTCAATATATCATGCAAGCAGTGCACTTCACCTACCAAAGCAACAGACAAACGTGAGATATGAAGGGAGACGATGTAGGAATTAGGGGATCAATAGTTGTATTTTTTCTCCTTCTTTATAGAAAAAAAAATCATCCAATATATATAATATAAAGTCTTTCGTTTCATCTTTCATTTGCTGCTCACGCAAGGGTGTTCTTTGGTGCAGTTAGCCATTGCTATCATCTGAAGTTTGTGGGATCCTTGCTTTTGTTTTCACCACTACACTTTTGTTTCTTGTTCCAATGTCCTTTCGTTTTTCTTGCTTTGTTTAGCTAAAAGAGGCAGCAAACTACAGAGATTTTGGAGCTAAGATGAGGTACCCTTATCAGCCAGGTATCGATCTTTCTATCTTTGGTTACATCATGTGAGTATACTAGAGAAGTCTGTGATCTATTCAGTGTATTTTTGTTAACAGTTTTGTGCTTTTTCATGGACTTTTATGCATTCTTTTTCCTAATTCACTTACAAAAGTGTCATGCTGATTTTGGAGTTTGTCCCACTTGGCTTTAATCAATCATGCATCATAGGTAACATCATGAATGTGGTACAAAACCTCATGGAGAGACTGAGGCCTCTTGTGGGTGTAAAAGGCTGGGATTATTGTGTTCTTTGGAAACTGAGTGAGGATCGAAGGTTAATGCAAACTATCCTAATTAAACTCATTTCTCTCTCATTCCCCCTCTCTCTTTCTCCTTATGTTTTGTTTGGGGTTCTCCTTTTAGGTATATTGAATTGATGGATTGTTGTTGCGCTGGGACTGAGGCCACTCAAAATGGTGGAGAAGACCTTCAGTTTCCTGTTTCTGCAGTCCTTCCTTGCAGGGATGTCATGTTTCAGCACCGAAGAACTAAATCTTGTGAACTTCTTGCTCAACTTCCTTCTTCAATGCCCCTAAACTCAGGGTACGTAATTGTCAGATATTTAACTGAAAATTATCATATAAAAGAAGTGCTTCAAGTTGAATATTAATTACTCGAGTTTGAAAACAGGTTTCATTCACAGGCCCTGAGCTCAAACCTGCCTAGGTGGTTAAACTTCTCTAGTAGCTCGGATTCAAATGTTCTTGAGGTGAGTAATTTCTATTCTTTGCATAAATGAAAAGGAAACCAAGAATTATTAGCATTCATTTATTGGACCAATAAGTTCTGTGCTGACCTGAACAGGAAACTATTGGAACTAGGGCCCTGATTCCAGTGCCAGGAGGACTAATGGAACTGTTCATTGCTAAACAAGTATGGTTTCCTTTTGTTTTGTTGGTCTTTTATACTTGAGAACTAATGGAAATGTCACTCATGCTAATCAATGGTGAAAGTGTTTATCTTTATATCTTATGCCGCGCAGGTACCTGAAGATCATCATGTCATAGATGTTGTAACATCTCAATGCAACTTCCTAATGGAACAGGAAGCCATGATCAACTCAACTAATATGGATTCAAGTTTATCAATTGATGTGACTGGTATGAGTGAAAACCAATCAAATCCATTTCTTGCCAATGAAAATGAACAAGAGGATCATCACAATTTGAATATTCCATATGATACCTCCCTTGATAGACTCCACATGTCTAGTTCTCCAATGAACAACTTCATGCACCAGTTCAATTACAGCACTGACGAAACCAAAACAAAAGGCGATCTCCTTCAAGGAGTAGAGAGTGGGCTACAAGATATGGATGATTTGCAGAATTCCATGATGGCTAATGCAGAAAGCACGCAGATGCAATATATGGAGTCAGGTTTAACAACCAAGGATCAACATGGAAATGACAAAGAATCAATAAAACTAGAGAATGGGCCTTCAGCAGAATACTCACACTCGGATTGCAACGATGATGAGGATGATGCAAAGTATCGGAGGAGGACTGGGAAAGGACCTCAATCAAAAAACCTAGTTGCTGAGAGGAAAAGGAGGAAGAAGCTTAATGATAGGCTCTATGCTCTCCGGTCCTTGGTTCCCAACATTTCAAAGGTAGTCACTCTTTTCAATCTTCATTTTATGGCACGCATCAGTATAAATCTCTCAATTTATGGTGGAACTACTCATGAATTCTATGAAGTAATCCCTCTCCTCTCTAGACCATGTCAACATAACATGCAATATTTAGGATCGATCAATATTTCTAACCATTTTTATCTGTCAATCCCTTGTGACGAGTCGATGAATTTAAGATACATAACCACGCAATGAGAGCATGAAACTATGCCTGGTATATGCAAAGGTCCCCAAAATAACTTGTACGTTGTACCATTCCACTATTGAGCCGATTTCCTTATCAGCTCCCCAGCGCTCTTGTCTGGGCATCAGCCTTTTGAATTCGGTAGCCGAAAAATGGTATCCTGTGTGAGAAGAATTCGACCTAACCTGAATTGTTGAATTTCTACCTCTAGTGTTACATTATTGATGTATCGTGTGCTTTTGATTCTTAGCTGGATAGGGCTTCCATACTTGGAGATGCGATCGAATTTGTGAAAGAGCTTCAAAAGGAAGCGAAAGAACTCCAGGATGAGCTTGAAGAGAATTCAGATGATGAGGGTGCTAAAAACGGGAACAACAACAATATGCCACCAGAAATTCTGAACCAAAATGGAGCTAATCTTGGTGCATACAGGTCTGATTATGCTGTGAATGGATTTCATGTGGAAGCATCAGGCATTAGTACTGTTTCAAAACAAAACCAAGACTCAGAAAATTCTCACGATAAGGGACATCAAATGGAGGTATATCTTACTCTACTGTTCCCTTCTTTTGAATTTATGATATCACTGACTCTTAAGTCATTTTTGTTTTCCTGATCATATGACAATTATAGGCGCAAGTGGAAGTTGCTCAAATAGATGGGAATGAGTTCTTTGTTAAGGTATTCTGTGAGCACAAGCCTGGAGGATTTGTGAGATTAATGGAGGCTTTGGATTCTCTTGGCTTAGAAGTTACAAATGCTAATGTGACCAGCAATAGAGGCCTGGTTTCCAATGTCTTAAAAGTAGAGGTAAATAAAGACCATGTACGCATCCTTCCTCTCTTTTCATTCTGAAGTATAAACTGAGAATACGAAAATTCAGTGTCTATTTCCTTTGTCGTCTTTTGATTAGCAGAAGGACAGTGAAATGGTTCAAGCAGACTACGTAAGGGACTCTTTGCTGGAGTTAACAAGAGACCCACCAAGAGCGTGGCCTGAAATGCCTAAAGCATCAGAGATTTGCTGTAGTGGGATGGACTATCCTCACCATGATCACCACCTGCAGAATGGCCACATGAATTACAACCACCATCACCTCCACCAACTTTGACCATAATCTGATCCGTTTCAGATGAGAAATGTTACACATATATAGACTCTAACGTTTCCTTGTATTTTTCTTTCAAACATATGGAATAATTGGGTGATCTGCAAGAATCTTTTCTAAGACAATATAGTACGTATGGCTGCTTGGTTTCTATCAAATGTTTGTGTTTTCCTCATCTAAGCACTCAACTAATCAAGAAGGGGCTTGGTTTCCTGCACAAATATTGGAGGAAATCAAAACAAAGGAGAAGGAATGGATCTTTAATTCAATTCGTTTACCATAAAAAAAAAATCATTTAATTTATCATTAAAAAAATCGTTTACCATAAAAAAAATTATGCTTTACAATTTCCACTAGTCTTGCAATTGGAGTAAAACTCCAAAAGCAACAAGAGAAACCCAAAAACTCCATCCATCAAAGACGTAAATGGCAGCACAGGAGTTGGCTGGTGGTGGTGGTGGAATTGGTTCACTTTGTGGCGTGGTTGGCTTAATATTTGTGGAATTAGCTTCTTTAACATCGATGAAAAACCTCATGCCTCCAAGGCAATGCCCAGCAATATTGCAAATAAACCAATATTTCTTTGCTTGATTGAGTTCAATTTGATCATTTCCACTCTCATATGTCGCTAAAACTCCAGTGCTTCCATTGCATGATCGATATGTAGCCTCAATCACTTCATACACGTTGTGCTGTCCCTTCAAATACTTAAAAACTACACCAAAGCACCAAAATTTGAGTTCCATTTCACAAAGGAATGTATATAATTAGAACTTAATTTGGAACAGTCTTGGAAATGGCCGAACCACTTAATCACCGGCCAGCTCCATTGAAAGTTTTTATGGCCGGTGAATTAAAGGCTCTCGAGTTAACAATAGAAAGCAAGGAAATTTAGAACGAGAACGAGGACTACATACCAAGAGTATCGCCAACGCTAAAATTATATTTCCGTGACCAAGAACCAAAGTTTGCCCCCGTATTCCATTCTAACTCATCTCCAACTGTATGAACTTCAGATACGGCACCTTTCAAGAACACCATAATTAAGAACATTAGGAAGATCTTGGCCTCTCCCATGCTTGCAAGGTTGAGAAGAATAATGGAGAACAAAAAACCCAATCAAGATATTGAGCTGGTTGACTGTGTCTTGTAACCTTTGTATCATACTTTCTAGCTGGAACCCTTCTTCGGTTTTTCCTTCCAGTTACAGGACAGGACAGCCAGTTGCTCATTATTAATCTTCTTCCGTTTATATGGCTGCTGAGACTGACCATATGCTTGTGTGTGTGTATATATATATATATAATAAAAATAGGACCATTTGCAAGGTGGACCTATAAAATTAATCATGGCCTCTTATTTAGAAATAAAGAAAACTTAAGGTAACGAGCCGGCGGTGAAATGGCGTCTTGCGCTTTCTGCTGTCACGGGTTCGAGTCTTGGAGTTGCATGCCTGTTAGCTCCGCGCTGTCTTACCTGCCTGCTGGGTTTGCAGGGTGTTCAGTGGGCCGTGGGGATTAGTCGTGGTGCGCGTAAGCTGGCCCGAACACCCCACGTAAATAAAAAAAAAACTGGCCCGAACACCCCACGTAAATAAAAAAAAAAGAAAACTTAATTCCAATTGGATACCCTTTTCGTTGGTTGCACGCTTCGTCATGTTCAATACTGTAATTCTAAAAAAAGAAGAAGCTAATTTAACACCTGAAAGAAAAGGGAGCTCTGGCTTTTAAAAAATTACATCTATTAAATGCCGTCCAGTCTAGAGTTGATTTAATATTCTACCGATTTTATTTTTTTTAAGTTTAAACACGGTGATAACAAAAAAAATCAACCTGAAGTTTATTGATTTGATTTGATCAAAGATGGTTTTATTTTTTTATTTTTTTAAAGTATAATTCTTTTGACTATTTTATTAAAAAAATTATTTATCTTGATAAACTGCCTAACCCCTAACCTAAAAATTCCGTCAGGTCTGGTTTAATAATAGCTATCCTTCTAGTAACGTGTAGTTGAGTGTTATTAATTAATATATTCATTCGGCTATGTCTACAATATATTTTATTGATTGGGTCCCTTTTCTTGTTAGGGTTGATTACTACTAAGTACTAAGACCTCTTAAAATAAAAGTTTTTTTTTTTTTTTTAATTTGTTAGAGACGGCCGTCCGTCCGTCGATACGATCGATGTGACAAATAAATGTTAATGTCCAAAAAATTGATGTGAACGAAGCTTGGATCAAAAGAGAGGTATCTTATATATATATATATAAGCATTGTAAAGAGAGTAGAGAGCCCAAGCATTTTCCATGATGGATTTGATAGTTAATTCACTTGCTAAGATAATTATGCACAGCCACTCTCTATCGGCTGCTTTGAGGTTTTTCCATTGTGGAGGCTCGGCCTCAAGCCCAAGGTACCGCCCAACGATATCATAGCAGAAGCCTGACGATTTCCGAGATCCAAAACACTTGGTAATAATTAGAATGGTATATTAGATAATCGGGTTAATTTTTTTATTTTAAATAATTTAATTTATTTTACTTTGTTAAAATGTTTGGTGATTTGATACGGTGGTAGCTTATAATTGTTGGTGCTGGATAAACTAAAGTGATTAAATATATGTTAAAGTTTTTTTAAATAAATATGAGGATTGTTAAATGTTTAAATTAATAATTTTATTGAAAAAAACTTAGAGTGATATTTTAGAAAGATAAATTTTTAAAATATTATTATGGAAAGTGTTGAGAATAAAAAATTATAAATTTAAAGCTTAGAATAATATATATTGAATGAACATAAAATATTACAAATAAATTCATGAGATAAAAAAAAACAATTGTGCTTAAAGCACATTCCCAGCACCCCAATTATTAGGGGGGGTGCTGGCCACGGCAGAACCCCAGATGATGGAGTGGGTGCTGGCGTGTCCAACACTCCCCCAATTAATTGGGAGAGTGCTGCTGGGCAAAAATTAATTGAATGCGCTAAGCACGGATATAATTAACTCAGGCAAGAGTCTGGCAGGCGTGTTTTACTTTTTGAAGAATTTCTGAGGCTGGTTAAATTTTGGTCCGTCAAAGCCCCCCGTCAGGTAAATCTCTTTTCAATCTTAACTGAGCAACCTAATTAAACCACCATGAGCTTTCATGTTAAATTGCTTGTTTGAAGCTACCGTTGGGTTGTAAAAATTTATTTTTTTATTTTAAATTATTTTTTATATTTATATATATTTTAATATGCTAATATTAAAAATAATTTTTTTAATAAAAAATATTATTTCTATATATTTATATGTAAAAATTACTTTTTTTATAAATACTCTGAAAATCTGATTTGAACAAAGATTTAGGTTATTGGATTATCATTTGAATTCTTGACTTAATTTTTTTTAATATTATTGGAATCTTATTTTTTTATTTTTAAAAAGAAAATCATAGCATTAAAACAATTAAATTTAGACGAAATGATGAGTTAACATATCAAAGTTTAATTTTACTTGAACTAAATTTTGAATTGTAAATTTTTTTGATTAACCATAAGCAAGCAAGCTAAATTAATAACTATATTAGGAGTCATTGATCGTAACTTTCTCTTGAAAATGACGGTATTTATATCAATTTTTTTCCATAAAAAAAATAAAGCTGAACAAATAAAATAAATGCAATTCAAATATCAAGAAATATAACACTAGAAATACTAAGATAATTTCTACTAACGATTTTATGAAAATACATAATTTTTTAGAAAGATTTTAATAACAATAGTGTAGCTTAGTAATGCTAAGTTCCACGCATGATATGATAAAAATAACATGTCTAAAATTTGAATATGATGTGAAATTTAAAATATGATGATAAAGGATGAATATATTTCTAATTATCAGAGACGTTAATACCATCATGTTATTTAACATGCCTAGCCTTCTCAAACGGTATTGTCCCCGTTAATTTTATTAACAAAATATAATTAATTTGATAATTAATCTTTTTTTTATGGCCCCTGCTTTGGAGCCAAGATCACGTGGCAGCATTTCAATTCAAATCACGTGGCAGCATTTCAAGCCAAATGACTTAAACCATGAAAACGCTGTCGGTTCAACTATTGATCTTACTTTTCCGCCACTGCAAGTGCAAGCAGAGCAAAGAGGTTGTCCAAAAACCCTAAGCAAAAAACCCTCACCGCTAAAAGAACAAGCAATGGCGGCGGCAGCGGCAAAAGGAGGAAGATTCAGAGAGCTCCTAAAGAAATACGGGAAAGTAGCATTAGGTGTACACTTCTCTGTCTCAGCAGTTTCAATCACTGGTCTTTACATTGCCATCAAGAACAACGTGGATGTCGAGTCTCTCTTCGACAAGTGGCATCTCCCTGGTTTCTCTAAACAAGAACCGACCCAACAAGATCTTCAAGAATTGAAATCCCAAGATGGGTTTCTCGAGAACGATGGTTATAATGATAGATCAATGGTTGTGATTGGGGAAGAGAAGAAGACGAAGAGGAATCGGACGGCTGAGCTTGTTGCGTCAACTGGTGGGGCGTTGACTCTGGCTGTGCTGTGTAATAAGGCTTTGTTTCCAATACGGGTACCTATAACTATTGCCGTTACTCCTCCTCTGGCAAGGTTTTTGGCTAGGAGAGGGATTATCAAGAATGGTGTATGATTCTTGATTTGTATTTTTTTAGGGGCTTTTTACCTCTTTGCTTCTCTATTTAGTACGTTTTGTAATGGTTAATGTTGAACGGTATAGAAAAGGAGAGGAAATTTGGGGTAAGTTGATAAAATTTGAAGTGGGTTTTGGTGGATATTGGTTTATAATGGTGTTTTTAAAGTTGATACAAATAATAAACTTACTGTTAAACTGTGTTGATTCTTGCTGTTTGTAAACGCTAAGGAGGAATTGGTTTGAGCTTCACGTGGATTTTGGCAAGTCTTGTTTTTTGCAGGATATATTTTGTTCAGTTTGTAATAACATTTACTAGGGAAATCCTTGGTAGAACAAGAAGCATGAAAGATTGACATGAACAACTGACTAACAGTTTAAACTTACTGTTAAACTGTGTTGATTCTTGCTGTTTGTAAACGCTAAGGAGGAATTGGTTTGAGCTTCACGTGGATTTTGGCAAGTCTTGTTTTTTGCAGGATATATTTTGTTCAGTTTGTAATAACATTTACTAGGGAAATCCTTGGTAGAACAAGAAGCATGAAAGATTGACATGAACAACTGACTAGCTTGTTGTTGGTTTTCTTGCTTAATACCTTTCCACATTCTTGTTAATGGTGATTTGTACCGATCTCATGCTCTAATGTGCTTATTACATAGACTTCTTGGAACTTCAAAACCCAGTAGAGAGTTTTACCTTTATATGTCAGCTTGAATGTCTGTGATCTTGTCGATAGGAATTGAAGAGTCACCCTGTCTAAACTTTGTGCAATATCAGGATTTTTCTTATTTGGTTGCCATTGGTTTTTCTCCATTAAAATGCCTTTTGGTCAGATTGTTTTCATAAGTTGTTTTTACCCATGTTACGGAATGGTATTGCTTTCTCATCTGTTTTGTTTTCTCATTTGCTTATGTGCAATTAAATTGAGTTAGTAATCAAATCAGAGCCAGATTATTGTTCCTTGCCTAATCTTTGATTTATTCAGCTAAGGATGTGTTTTTAAAAATTTTGATTTTTTTTGTTTAAAATAATTTTTTATATATAATTTAATATTATTTTGATATGTTGATATTAAAAATAATTTTAAAAAAATAAAAAAAATATTTTAATATATTTCTAAATAAAAAACATTTTGAATGGCTACTGCTACCACAATTATAAACAATTCAATTTTAAGGTGTATTTAAGATTATAGTAGTGGTAGCAATTAAAAGTTTTTATTTAGGAATAATTAAAAGTTTTTATTTAGGAATATATGAAAATAATTTTTTTTATTTTTTTAAAATTATTTTTAATGTATATCAAAATAGGAAAATTTTTCTTTCAAAATTTGAGGAAATACACCTTTAGTGTGACAACTAGCAGGAAGTAGTGATTTGTTTTGGTGCAACTCCGCAACGTTCAGAGCTTGACAATTGTAGCATTGCCTTGTTGATTTTCCTGGACTGAAAACTCAAGTCTCAATAAATAAAAAGCATAAATGCATGTAAATTTGCAGATGGGAGGAACTTGAGAAAGTTTTTGATGGAGGAATATGAGAAAGTTGATTGTATTTTATTCACTCATCTCTTAATTTTTACCGGCTGAATTTGGAACTGCAAAGAAATCAATTCTACCTTGTGTCAATTAATTTGCAGTTCCTGCAATACTGATGCCAAAACAATTAGTGCTTGCTAAAGTTCATGAGGAGACCGATTCTGCTGAGATTTTTTCATTTTTCCCTTGCTTACCAATAGACAACACAATATACTGTTTAGATAGTGAGATCATAACAATGCATACATTTTTTTGGGAGAAGCTAGCAAGGCTAGATATCAAACCTAGCTAATATAGCATTAATGGAAAAAGCTTGGTAACATTTTTGGCGGTCCAAAACAAATTTTGTTCGAATTTGATTTGGTCATGTTCAAGAAAAGATTTCTAGTGTCAGCCTCACCACACACAGCACCCTAGACGAAAGAATAGCAGCTATTATAAGCTCTCTCCTAGCCTCAACCTTCAAATTTGCTTTCACAATTACCCTTTTAGCACTGTCATGCTTTTGTTTTAGATTGGATAAAATTAACGATCGACACTTGTAAGCAAATGAAAGGCAAAAGGGCCTCCTATTAAAATTATGATGTCTAATATCCAATTGCCGCAGGCAGTCTTATCAGGAATGGTTCAGGTTATTGCTTGCCCCTGATACAGGTAGGATTCGCTTGAAAGTTGAAACCCAAGCTATGGTTTGACATGGTTATTTATGACCTGAGTTCTTTTTATTTCTGACCCTGTTATGGGTTCAGATTCTTTGCTGCATCTTGATGCAGATCGAGTTGCTACCCCTTCTATGTGTACAATCTAGTTTTCTTCGTTGTAGGGCTGCAGCGCCTTCAACCAAAAAAAAAATAAAATCCTGAGTTCTTTACAGGTGATAATTATTAGGTTTTACCTTGCCAATCACAATGGGTAGAAACAACGTGCAAATAAAGCTTGAATTAATGACCATAGAAAGCCAAGTTTGAGGCCATTCCATGATCGATTCAACGTCTGCTTAATGCACGTGTGTGAGAGATAGAGGGGGTCTTTCTTCAATTATATATGATTCATCATTTCAATAAAGGAGCAAACTGAACAGTAAATCCACAATCCCGTCAGTCTTCTGGATCCCAAAGTACCAGAAAATTGTCGAAGAGGTTAGCTGCAAAATTTCCAAGATTAAAGAAACATTCCCTCACTGTTGTATTCCCTGATCAAATAATCTTATGACCAAGGGAAGCACTTAAAGAAACACCAGGACCTAAACCCAAAGAGGCACCAGAACGTTTCCGATCCCAAATTCATGTTTCTGAAAAACTGACATTTACAGGTATCTGGGATTTGAAAGTAATGGCAATGAATGAATGGGAGTTTTTTTTTTAAAAAAAAAAAGATAGAAAAAAAAACCTGACCTTGCTGATTTGACAGGATGTTGAAAGACCGACTCATCAGGTTGTAATATTATGACGGCAGCAGATGCTTAAATTCATGACAATCAGCGCCAACTTCATTCAATGCCGAGTAAAGCTTTGGCACAATCTTGGCTAACATCAATTTGAAACCAACTGAACTTAGATTGGAACTTTCCTTGCTGCTTACAGAGGCCTCTTGAGTGAGAGACCCGATTAAATTGCCTTGCATATATGCATTGCAGGCTTTGAGAATGTAGTGACCGCGCCTCCTGAAATGCTCCTTTACCAAGTCTTCAAAATCCTGACATGTATTAACATAATGAAACATTTTTTTTGTGATTAGCAGAATATACTCTACAAGTAATACAGAGTTGCAGCATAATGCACAAAATTAATATTTGCCTCAAAAAAGTTGAACAGGTGTTTGTTTGAATATGTCAAAGCCCAGAAATACATGGAACATTTGCCAACTAAAAGCATTCATATCATCTGTGTTTAGTAAAACGTCCCAATCCAATAAAATTACAAAAAGAAAGAAAGAAAAGGAAACAGGATGAAATAAAACAGTTCTTTTGCATATTTATAATCATTGTCATTTGATCAAATCTTTGGTAACCAAATGATTACCAAAAACCATTATTAATTGCTAACACAAGAATAAAAGAAACATGAAAAAAAAAAAGGTAATAAGAAGTGGAATTCTTGTGATTAATATATTACCTTGGGGGGTTTTCTCATAAGATACATCATTGTCTTGCAGTTTAGCAAGAATGTATTCTCATTGTATGACAACGAATTTTTCTCTCCTTCAGCTGTCCCTATTTGCTTGTCATACCCAGCTTCATTAAAGTATGGCTTAGAATTTAGTACCAGCCCTTGAAGCGAAACTAAGACCTGAAGGATACTAGAAGACGAGTGCCAGACTTCATTTCCTCTGCCAGTCCAGGTATTTAAAAGGCTAAGGCACACCTTGCCTTCCTCGTACAAATTTGGATTTATTCGCCAACCACCAGAATGATAGTGTGCTGACTGCAACAACGCAAAAGACACACAAAACATGGAATCATGAACAATTTTTTCCAGGTCAGACTCAAGGTGGATTGCAACAAACAATACAAAATCAGAATATTAGCCTTCGAACCAAAGATCAAGTAAGATAGTATATCTCACAGGAGGGACATCAGGATACTCCTGTGGAAGGTGAAAGTCAAAAAAGAATAGTCCATCTTGGTAAGGTGTTCCATATGCCCCAACTATTGCTGCCCTTAAGAGATCCATTCGATCCTCATAAACCCGTACGTAGATCTCATCTGTTAAAATTTTTTGATGTTGAGACTGAAAGATGTAAGATATTCTAGTCAACATGGCAAAAAAATTTGACATGCTCTGAACACCTCGTACCTGGAAGGTTGTTCTGGAGGATGTTCCAATCTTGTTGAACCTTCTTGAGCCATTTCCTTCCATTATTGATCTGCCAAGTTCGATGCATTAGAAATTATTCAAAAATATCATGGATATCATGGCACATTTCAAACATTTAGATTTCCTGATTATGATAGGTGATCAGAAACATCAAAAAATGAACAATTATAAAAACTTGAAAAATGAAGTAATTAACTAATTATTGCACTGTCGTAAACTACTACATACATTTGAAGACCATTAATGTCGATCAAAGCAACTCAGAGAAAGAGTTTACTTCAACACCAATGAAAGTCTGCCTATTTAAGTCTCATGTATTAAGAAGAAGGAACAATTGTCAGAATAGCACAACATCATACCTGTCCATTTGAATCAAGAAAATGATGGTCCAAAGGATCTTTTGAGGTGTCAAAATGTTTAAAGTACTGATAAATCCGAGCCTCAGAACATGTCATATCATTTGACATTTCAGTGCTTAAATTGCATGAAGCTTCTTCATTTGACGATATCGGGATCTCCACTGCAGCATCTTCCTCTTCTTTTTCTTTGGTATTTTGCACACCACAATTACCATTGACATTAGATTTTCCAGAACTAGACTCGTCACTAGATTCTTTTTCTTCAGAAATACAACTCGTTCCCTGAGAAGGCATTTCATTTTCACCTTTGTAGCCTGAAAAATCCGGGTCTACATTTTTCCGACCTCGAGAGAATATTCCGTTGGCCAATCTTGCAACAAAGTCGAGAGCAGAAAAGGGAAAATTAAGTGCTGTATTCCTTCCCAAATTATAATTCTCCACACTCGCTTCTTCTTCTGAGTTCATGCTGGTTGCATCTTGCAGTGCAACTGCCTGAGCAACAGATACTATCATCAGTTACTGAATACAAATATATTTCCAATCTAATAAGATAACTCCTAAGGAATGTTCGAGCAATTCATGTGTGAATGGATAATCAAATGACATTAATTACTTGGCAGTTGTTTAAGGATGGATCATGTGTGGTACTGATACAGCAAATGAGAAATTCCGAGAACCACAAGATTAGAGATCAAATAAAAATTATGTATATGGCCTAGATTCTATATGTTACTGCTTATTCCATGTCACTGTGACATATTATATTCACAGCACTCTTAGTTTCTAATGTTTAGTATTTTGTGAGTTCACTACTAGCATAATGAAATAAAAAACTTATATAAGCTTCATAATTTCTTTTTAACGTCTATGCCTCTCATTGACATCTAAAAAACAATGAATGGCATCATGATTAGTTCATAAATGATCACATATCAAACCTCAAAGACCTACTTTTTGTAAGTATTTCCTTGCCGAGGATATATTACAGAGTTAGATCCCATCATATGACCCACTTATATGTTACCCCTGATTACCCATTAACATTTTTGTCACCATTGAGTTTAACAATGCAATGCTACAGTTTCAAATGGAAACACACCTCTGGAGTATTCTCAAAAGCGTCCCTCTCATCATCATCAACTGTTTCCCAACTAGCTGCAGCGCCACTTACTTCACTCCCAGCTGCCATTGAATCATCATCATCATCTCGACCAACAACAAATATTGCTTGAGGTCCAACCTAAAGCAAACCAAGGAATAAATGCATCAAATCAACTTCTTGTCCTCTAAATCATAATAATGATGATGTAACAGCTTTGTAATTTAAGTTGTAAAGGTAAAACAAATTATAATTGATATTCAAAATCTCATATTGAGCAAATCCCAAACCAGCAATGTATTTTACATGGAAAAATTTGTATTCCATGCATACATGTACTTTTAGAAACTTAGGTGTTGAATATCTTTCTTTCCCATATCATGAAGAAGAATTCATAAGGAGATAGGTGCCACCAACTCTTTGCAATGATCAATTTCATGGATAAAAGGAGGTGCAGGAATCAGAGAAAGTAATTGAGCCAGGAAGATACAAAATAGTAAGAGCTGATCCCAAACCAGATTTGATAATTTAAAATGGAAAGTGGGAAAATTTCAAAAAACAAAATAAAATGCTAAGCATACCGTTGAAACCATCCCATCTGCCCATGTGACTTCAATATCACCATTCCTAAGACCAGATATATTCCCAACCCAAGAGAGATCTGAAAAGTCCATAGAAACTTCATTACTGGATGCATCCTCTCCTTTCTTTCTTCCAAAACACTTTTTTGTATTCATAACCTCACTTTGTCCACTTTGTTGCTTTGAATCCCCAGCAGTCTCCAAATCAGAGGTTGTTTGATCAGAAACAGTTACTGGGGACAATCGAACGACTACATCCCCATAAGAATAATCATAATCCAGATGACTCTCCAGCTCATAGACACTTACAATTTCCTCCTTGTCAAACTCACGAGGATCTTCTGCCCTGGCAACTGGCTTCAACCATCTCACACAAGCTGTTCGCTCTTTTGCATTAACACTTTTAACAACCCCAACACGCTTAGCTTCAGAAGAGCTATCAACATCATCGGAGGCCTTCTCCACTACATACTGTTCAGAAATGAATTCATGATCACCAGGACTATCAATTGGAATCAAAGTTGTTGAGTTCAGTCCACGTTCTATAGTTCCATCCTGCCATGCTACATCGACCCTTGTCCTGGTGTTGACAATCAAAAGGGCTCTTTCAAAATCTTCCTCTTTTTTTCGAGGCTTCTTTTCTCTTCTGAGTATAACCTTACGAAGCTTTTTGCGATGGGCAGGCACCTTTGAAAATGAAGTTGAACTGCCACAAGAGCTAGATTCATTACTTGCAATAACAGCTGTATTTCCATCTGGTGCTGCCGCAGGATCAATAAACACCGATCCATTAGTATCATCTAGTTCCTCGGTTGCAACCCCTTCTGAATCACATCCACCGCCCAGTTGACTAGAATCTAATTCACTTTTGGTTGAATCATGAATTCCTAACTTCAATAAATCCTTGTCTAAAGTAACAGAGGATGATTGTGCAACAGATGATGGGAGAAGACACCAGTCACCTACTTGCCAACTTGCATGTGCAAAACAAGACAGCAGTTTTAAGTTCTTTGGACTCTGCTCTTCAGCAGGGGTAGTTGAAAAATCAGGTCCATGGCCAGCAGATGCTATCCAATAAATGAATACTGATCCAGCTGTAACTTTAGTAACAGTACCTTCCAATCTATTAGCTTTCCACAAACCTGATAGCCATCGAGAATTTTTAAAAACTGATGATGAGGTAGCCCTCACACGCTGGCCTGGGTGGTATGGTAAATGCTCATCTTCCTCAAAGATACCTTTGGAAATTGGTTTTAGATGCAATGGCTCAGCCCCCTTTACTTTGCACACAGAACCATCATCAATTAACACAGTCACGTCATCTAAAACATCATCAACTCTACCCAACCAGGGACCAAAGACCACATAATCGCCAGCAGCAAACTCCCTCACACGTACCAAATCTCTGGATGACACATCTTTTATAACAGACCCGTCGGGAGCTAACAAATCAACAGAGATATTAACATCCACGACAACACCCACTTGCCCTGTTGGGTCCGAAGCAGATGCAACATAATCCCCATGTAAGAATCCTCGATCAATGACAATTACATCATTGACATGTTGAATTGGGTTAACATCACCCATCCAAATTACCCGAACCTGATCGGCCTGAAGAGTTTCACCCTTGTAATCATCACTTTCTTTCCTCCTCTCTTCAATTGTATCACCATTAGCATTACCGTTAACTCCCTCATCAGCAGCATCCTCATCAGCATCATCCTCGTCTTCGATGTCATCATCATCATCATCTGTAATACTGCCATCCGAATCTGACTCACCAGCAACTCCACTTACTACTCCCACCACGTTACATTTTTTATGTCTAACAATATCTTGTCTATAAACATACGGCACATTATTCAAGTTCCTACCAACCTCATCTGGTTTTTTAACATTATTTTCAACATCCGCATTCAACTTGCAAACCAACCCATTTGCCATAGAACCACTTTGAATCAAGCAGTTTTTATGATCACCGCCATCACTAGACCCATTAACTTCAGAACTACTCTCATTTTGTGCACTTTCCATCTGAAAACACATATTGGAATGCAGTAAAAAATTCAAAACCTTTACAATTAACACAAAGTCCCCAAAAAATAAAATCTTAAAGGCACCCAGAAGTTGATGCTTTTAAAACTAATAAATTAAAATCGACGATCTGTCACTGAAATGCAGTCAAAACTTTGCTTCTTTCCATATTGAAAAATTACCTTGAATCTCAAACCCTTAAACTGTAAAACTAAATTGGACGGGCAGCCATCTAAGTTCAATTAAAGTTTAGCTTCTTTATACATTGAAAAATTACCCTGAAGATCGAGCCTCTAAACAGTAAAATTAAAAGTGACGGACGGGCTGCCATTGAAATTCGAAACCAAGCTACACAATCAATGTTATTTTTTTCATAACCCGTGACAAGATTGGGAAAAAAAAAACGATACCCATTGCTTAAACTAAAATCTGCAATCCAATCAAACCCCACACAAAAAACTTGCATATTTATTAACATAATCAATGATTGAAACCTATAATTTTATATGACATCAAAATCTCACAAAATATTACAAAAACACATGCTCAGTATCGAAAACAGCAAATACTCATCAATAATGGAATAAAAAGATTAGTGTTACAGAAACTAACCGATTAGAGAAAAAACACTGAAGCAGCTCCAAAATGATCGAGCTCAAATCCACGTGATAGAAGCTTAACACCTAAAAGTCGTTAATAATTGCCCAATAAAAACGATGATTAACTCGATATAATCGCAAGATTACAAGAGGATCCGTATTAAATTCCTTTTTTAAGGGATTTTCTTAACTCTGTTTGTGAAATTTCTTGAATAAAAAAGGGTCTTCGAGAAATTAGAGAGACTCCTGTTTTTCTTTTTTGTAATATGTATATTTATAAAGCCAAAAAGAAGAAGAAGAAGAAGAAATGGGAGGCATGAGAGCTGGAATATGAAGCGATGTTGTAAGGGTATCTCTGTAATTTTAAAATGCTGCCGGATTGACTTGTAAAATGCTCGTACGATAGGTCGTGAAACAAATTTGGTGAGTTAATCTTGGCCGTTCGATTTGATGACTTTGTTAATATAAGGGATTTAAAAAAAAAAAAAAACAAATTGTGTGATGGATGATGCTTCTGGGGGCAAGATGGTGAAGAAAGAAGAATATACGTGGGTTGGGTTGCACTTTTGCTCTCATAATAATGAGAGGAATTTAGGGGTGTTTGGCAATTGAGATTGTGGTGCATGTGTTTTTTAAAATAAATTTTTGTTTAAAAATATATTAAATTTTTTATATTTTTGAATATTAAAAAATATAAAAAAAATATTAATATAATATTTTTTCCAACCAAAAATATTTTTAAAATAAAAACAGAAACTGATCATTTGTTTAAAGTTGAAGTAAAGAAATGATATATGATACCATGGTTTCTTGCCGTATGGGACAATTATGAATTTTTTTGATGGACGAGCTAGGGTTCAGTTTATTCATCTTTGTTTTTTTTTTTAAATAAAAATAAAAGAAGAAGTTTGGTGTTAGGGGAGGGTTCAATTGATCAATTTAAAAGAGCTGGATGATCATGTAAGAAAAAATGGTAAAATTCAAAAATTAACTAGCCACGTGTCTCCCCGTTGAGAGGATGAAATAATCTAGTCGCTCGATAATGTGTACATGGTCTGATGCTTGATGATTTGATTATGTTATGGTAATATTATTATTTTCATTTTATTGTAATTATTATAGTTATATTTACTTGTATTGCTGATGCTGGGTTTCAACATGAATAGTTAAAGATTTTATATATACTTGTAAACAAAATTATATAATTTGTATAGTATTTTTTTAATTCGACATCAATTTTGATTTTTTTTAAAATATAATATATATTTTCTTGATACTTGCCGAGTTTAAATTATTAACCAATTTCAATTTATTAATAAAATATTATTATACCAAAAGGCGGAGCTAGAAATTTTTTTTATCCTGGGCTATTATATAAATAAATATATTTTTTAAAAATTAATTATTAACTTGTGTATATAAATTTTTAAAGTTAATAGTAAAATTTTAATTCTAATATACTATCCAAAATATAAAAAAAAAATTAAAAGCATTGAAGTGAAAATGAAAATAAACTCACTATTAAAGTTAAATCCTTCGATATTTTATGAAATATAATTCATCTATAATCAAATATTAATTAATACTATAACAAAACTCAACTATAATAAAATAACAATTTTATGTCAACTGAAAAACAAAATAATTAAATTTTTTATCTATCTCAATTTCTCCTTCATTCACTTAAATTTTTTTTATATTAGTATTTTATAAGTTGAACTTTGTAAGTTTACAAAGTTACACTACTCTCTCTCTTGTTTCTTGGATTTTTTTACGTTTTTCTTTCTCTTCTTTCTCGTTTTTTTTTCTTTTATTATGTTTCTACCCAGTTGGCAATATATAAAAGAAATAAAGAACTGATTTATTTTATTTTTTAATGACAAATAATAATTTTATACTTAATAAGTCGTTTTATTTTTATGTGATGATTTTTTTATTAACAATTTCAAACTCTATTTATCCTAAAATTTTAACTAGATTTTATTTAATATATTTTAATATCTCTCGTAAAATTTCAGCTTATTCTAATGGTCAGATTAAATATTACATTCAATAACATAAAACTAGTTAAATTATTATTTTCATAAAATTTCTGAATTTCTAAAAAAAATTAAATTTTAATTTAAACTAAAATATTCTTAATAGAAAATAATAAAGTTTATGTCAAAGCTAAAGTATCATTTTGACCTGGACTTCAGCTCACCAAAATCTTTAGCATTCCTCCGCCCTTGATTATGTAACTTAATTTCATTACTTTATTAAGAAAAATAATTTAGTTTAAAAGTAATAAGGTTTAAAATAGTACACACTTTAATTCCAATATTATCGTCAAAGTTTAAACAATTTGGAGGACCTTAATGCAAGTTGATATAATTTAAAACTAGGTTTTTAAATTATTTTTTTTACATGTTATTAAAAAAAAATGTTCAGTGTCCATCGCTTTCAATTGGTTAAAGTAACAATAATTTATAATAAACTCACTATAAGAAATTGTAATTCAAAGTTTCCAGCTAAGAGTTTTTCTCATATATATGATTTTTTTATTTCGTATCAACGTTTAAATTTTGTCTTTTTCAATACCATTATTTTAAATTTTCATCCAAAAGTTTCGATTTTTTTTTAAAAATCAAATGTCTAAATACCCTTTTCTTGCTAAAAAAACCATTAGCCTTATAATCTCTTCTTTGTTTTGTTTTTTTCATTTAAAATTAAATTTTATAAATTAAAAGAAAAAGGTATGATATAAGATTCCATACACCGAAACTTGCTATCAAACATGTCAAAGCACATGTTAAAAATAAAATTAAAAATACATAAACTAATTTTTAAATAATTTTAAGTCGAGAGATCTTTTTAGCAGATTAGCCTCTCAAAATTGGTTAAAATGCTTTGAAACTTAAAGTATAGTGGACCTGGCTCGAGACCTGAGCTAATTTACCAAAAACCAGGGTATTGTTATTTTTATTTTTTTATTAATATGGGTGTTCGGGTCAGCTTGTGCATACCACGATTAATCCCATGAGTCCTAAAGTTAACGACCATATAAGTCTCTAATGGTCATCATATGAGCAATTAAAGACTCGAATCTGAGACCACAGAGAAAATAAACCCCTTAGTCTCAAGTCTTTACCACTTGGCTACTACCTAAATGGTTGTATTATTATTTTTATTTTTTATTTTTTTTTATTTTTCATGGTCTGGGCGTTTTAATTAGGCTCGATAGATATATTTACTGAAAGTGACCTTTATTTAAATACCCAGTTGGGACAAACACAAATCATCATAACGTGCAATAACTTTTTCTTTTTTGTTTTTTGATCACGAGCAAAAGATTTCAAATCAACACCCTCAAGAACCGAACATGAGAACGAAAACAAGTCCGCAGAAACCACAGAAAGAACTAAAGACAAGCAATTTGCTGACAAGAAAGACCCATCAATCACCATATATTCCGTCGGTGTTTATCATTATGGATGGAATATATTTATCATTATATAATAAAAAATTATAAAATATTAACTGTTCATGTCATAATTCCTGACAGAACATTCATCGGAGATTATCGGTGATTATCGTTAATAATATAGATAGAATTATTCGACCAATAAAATTCTTGAAGGAATTTTTTTTTTTTGTGCATATCACTGTCTGTGATATCATTAGTGTTTGATTTTTTTTAATTTCTAATAAAATTAATGAAAAATTACGGACGATGAATATTTTAACAGATTAATTCCATCAATGAAATTATTATAAAATTAACCTGTTTAATGGTGCAGTGTTATGACTCCAAAGCCATAAGAAATATAAAGAGAGTCAATCCAAACGTAACTTATTAATAGAATGCAGTCCAGAAGAACAAAGCTTCATTAATCCAGGAAAAAAAAAGGGAGCAGAATGCTAAATTATAATTAATGATACTCCCCTCCCCCTCCCTGTATAGACTAAAATTATTATTTGATCACTTTAACCTTAAGCTAGCTCGTCTCAAGCTTAAGCAGATGTTTATATTAACAGTGCGGTAAATAATAGAGACTGGAAAACATAAACAAAGATGACTGATGAATACAAATCCTTATATTCATAAAATCAACGTTTGTACTGAACATATTTCAAATTGAGTACGTAACTTTATTTTATTTTTTTGTTAGAATTTTGTACAAAATATTGATTTATTACATTGGTGTTTATATTGTAAATATTTGAATAATTGTTCGCAGGTAACAACCCACAACCCAATTTAATTTAATTTATTTTTAAAAAAATAATAATACTTTAAATTATTCTGGATTATCTAGCCAAATCTCAATCTATAATTTGAGCACTGAGCAAGTTTCTGATGCATAACAGGTTTAATAACTCTACTCTAAATTGAATTATGGTTTTTTTTTTCCAGGAAATTGCATAACAAAAATAAATAAAAGTAATTGCAACTAAACCACAACTCATCAAGCTTGTTAATGAGTAATTAGATAAGCATCAAGAAACAAGAATCGTAACTATCATCGTTTCAAATTCTTTTTCTTTTTGGTTTTTACATCAAATTCTATTTCCTAAACAAAGGAGAAACTTGAGTGGTGGTCTCTCGTATTACCAGGCCATCAGTTGTTTATTCGCACTCCACCTTTTTTTTGTTATGACTGATATAACCTTGTTAATTTATTTATTTATTCATAATAAAAGAAATATACAAAGAAGTTATATTTGTGATTTCAATAAAATACGCAGTGAGATTAACAGTTTGTGCTCGTAAATAAATAATACTCTGTACAACACACACGCGCATATATATATATATATATATATATATAAAGAGAGAGAGAGAGAGAGAGCGAGAGAGAGAGAGAGAGAGAGAGAAGCCTCTAATTAAAACTCCCATGCATTGTTATCGTTAGTAAAGCCATAAACCAGAGAAATCCCTTCTTTCTTGAGCTAAAGCAAACAATGGCGAACGAGAGAGAAGTCATGAAAATTGAAAAAATACGTCTAGCTGAGATAATTTTGTTCTGGATTGAGAGGGCAGCAATTCTTCTCTTTGTTTTCTCTGGTGGCATCCCACGATTCCTTCGCTGTTCTCTGGGACTCTTTGCCTTCACAAATATATACTATGCATCCCTTACTTATGAACGACTATTTGTCAATCCTCAGCCCAATGTAATTAAGTGCTAATTTTATTTTATTTTTTTTGCAATATTGACTTTGATTGTAAAATATACGTTGTGGTTTAATATATTTTTTTAGTTGGTAAATTTCTTGTTGTTTTTTTCTTTCTTTCTTTGTTACAGGAACCATCAAACAGTTTGTTTGTTTCTGATCGGTATGCAATCTGGTTAGCGGCAATGTACTTTTTCTTGGGATCTCCAGTCTATCGTTACGTGGCTGCTGCTGTATTTGTTATATCAAATACGAATTCAATCGTGAAAGCTTTGGGGGTGAATGCTAACCAGATCCTTTGCTGTAATCCTACAGTGAGTCCTTTTTAATAATATATGTTTTTTTGAGCTTCCTGCATCGATCATCATATATATATATATAGGAAAGTATCAATCTATAATATAGTTTAACTTAATTGTTAGCTAATATTAAGATTTCTGTGTACATATGCAAAAACTCTTTTCTTTTAGAAGTAACTAGTGTTTGTAGTTAATAAATATTATGTGAAATTAACTGTGACCAATAAACATGTTAAAGGAGAAGATAATTTTCCTTTTCCATATCTAGAATGGGATTTAATTAAAGCACGTTACCTACTAATTTATACCACCTCCTTTAAGTATCAATCAAAATATTTACATTAATCTTGTGCATGCCCATTAATCAATTTTGGAGGGCTTTAGATTGCCACTCCCACCATTGATCAATTCATATTCCATTACTGTATGGCTCCTAGACGTCTAGCCCCCCTAGACCCTAAGCCTAGCATGCGTGCACATGGTCTGAGTATTCATACATTATTATCATATATCTTTACAAATAATGTTGCTCGAGAGAATTCATCAACTTTATATCTTGTTATAAGGCTTGGATTGATTATATGCGTATGCTTATTGGTTGATGAGCATGCTTGATGCTATCTTGTTCATTAATCTGTTTTTAACTTAGAAGAAAATTGATTATGTAGAAGGATGACAAAGAAGAGGAGATAGAGAAAGCTATAGCCGTGGAGGAGTCAGCAGAAGAGAAAACCAAGCATGGTGAAATAGAAGAAATCCCAGAAACTGAAACTATTGAGCCTGAGGCCCATCCTGAGGTTGATGAGGAGGACTATGAAATGGTTAGCTACAAAAAAGATGATGATGAGGAGGAGGAGGAAGACTGCAGTAGTGGGAGTGGTGATGAGGAGGAGGAGGAGGAGGAAGACTGCAGTAGTAGTGTTGGTGATGATGAGGAGGACTATGAAATGGTTAGCTACAAAATAGATGATGATGAGGAGGAGGAGGAAGACTGCAGTAGTGGTGGTGATGATGATGAGGAGGAGGAAGACTGCAGTAGTGGTGGTGATGATGATGAGGAGGAGGAGGAGGAAGACTGCAGTAGTAGTGTTGGTGATGATGATGACGATGAGGAGGAGTACTGCTATAGTAGCGATGATGATGGTGATGTCCATAAAGGAACGATCGAAAAAGAAGTGATGAAGGATCAAGAATTGAAGGAAACAGGAGATGGACGTTGTTGCGAGACGAGTAGAGCTTTTCTTTCCTCAATGCAACGTGAGATCGGGCTGCTGAAGGAGCTCAATGAAAAAAATAGCAAGTTGATGAAGGATTTCGCAGATACATTGTTGTTGTTAGAGCAAGAAAATGAGGTTCTGTCTAGAAAGCTTATTAGTGCTGAATGTACATCGTCAACCGAGCAATTAAATCAAATTGTGTACGATTATGAAAGGAAATGCCAAAGATTGGAGGAAGAGAAAGCTGATCTTAATGCTAGCCTTTCTACCGCAGAAGCTGAATCTGATTTTTATCGAGAGTGCATGCATAACTTAGGTCTTAGCAACGAGCTACCTACTATTTCTACTCCTTATTAACGGACAAGGGTCTATCTAGCTTATACTTTTTATAGTTTTTTAAGGTTTTATAACGATACTTATATTGCTTATATCTTCTTTTCTAATTAATTAGTCGGTTTTTTAATCTTTTCAGAGCAATGCTTTAGTTTCTTCTTCTTTTTCATCACTATTATTGTTGTTGTTGGGACAAGACCATTTACTTGTTTCTTGTAATTTCGATCATGAGATCGGTATCCCTACTAAATAAAATTTGGACCAGTGGGGGATCCTACTAAAGAAAAACCCCAGAGGTAGATAACTCCAAATTATTTGCCCTGAGCAGAACTGAAAAACCCACCCATGCATGAAATTTTGTCTTCATAACTTGTGAAGAATATCTTTTGATTGTGTTTTGAAGTTTATAAGTACGAATTATGGTCAATCAGCCAACTTCTCTCTATGGCTTGTGCTAGTGATCCATATTGTAACAATTCGTAATCGTCGATCTTGTTCATTCGAACATATATATATATATGGATCACTAGCACAAGCCATAGAGAGAAGTTGGCTGATTTATATATATATAGCCTTGTATTTATTTGCATTTTAATAACTCCTTTTCAATTATTTTTCAATTTTTTCAATTATTATTTATATCTAAAAATAGTAATGCTAATAAAAAAATTAAATTGAGATGATTTTTTATCATTAAAATATTTAAGTAGATCTTAAACATGATGTTATTATAATTATAATTTTTTTAATTTTAAATCACATAAAATATATACATATTATTTTGATATTTTTTATTTACTTGCTTTAGCAATCATAGAAATATATATTTTTTAGATTTGTTAAAAGAAAATTTTATCTTTTATAAAAAAAATTATAACTAATTATATTTTTGAATTTAATAACTATCTACATTTATAAAATGCAGATGCAATCTATTTAATAAAGAAAAAAGTATAATTTATTATTTGTGGATCCCATAATGTTTTTGCATCCGAAACAAAGAGAAAAAAACAAGCAATTGTGATGTCTTATGCACTGTTTATAAAATTAATTACTATTCATAGAATCACTTAACAATCCTTGATTGTAGAGGTAGATATTGTTAAGTCAATAATTAATCATGACCATCATGCTTGTTTTCATGTTTTAAAAATATTTTTTTTAAAAATATTTTGTTTTATATTTTCTTTGCTTTAAATAATATTTTTTTAGTGTTTTCAATTTATTTGATATACTGATATTAAAAATAATTTTTTTAAAAATAAAAAAATATTATTTTAATATATTTTCTAATAAAAAATATTTTAAAAAGCAATCACTACTATAATTTTAAATAAGCTCACAATCTTAACCAGGAGAATGTAAATATTCTCTCACAAGTATAAGTATATATATAAGGATTAATAACACATGTTAAAGAAAGGTTGAAATGGAGATAAATACTCCTCGAACCAATTGGTCTCTATAATTGAATCACCCATACACAAGTTAGAAAAAATCAATCAAGGAAGAAGAATTTATTCCCACTCTCTTAACCATCAAATAAAAATATCATATGTATCAAATGATAAGAATTTTAAATTAAGTACTTCCCATGAAAAGAAAAAAAAAAAGAATAAAATCACATGTACGCTTCATAAAAACCCAACACCAACATTTAAAAATAAATACCCAAATTTAATCTCATTAAAAAAAAAATTCAAAACACCCTAGAGAAAAATCACATGACCTCAAGTTTGACATGAAAAAAGGGTGTGAACTGTGAAGTTATTAGGTGAATTTAAATTAATTTTTATATTAAAATCGTGTTGTTTTGATTTTTTTTAGATAAAATTTCTCATGTGTTGATCTTATCAAATTTGATAGATTATATTAGGTTTTGTTTGTTTTTGTGGTGCATGGATGTTTTTGAAAAAAATAATAATTTTATAGTGTTTTAAAACTATTTTATATACTGGTATAAAAATAAAGTTTAAAAAATAATAAAAATATTATTTTAATATATTTTTAAATAAAAATTATTTTAAGTAAAAATAATCACCGCAAGACTAACCCAAGTTTAATAATTATGGTACCAAATGCAAGATATGTCCAAAACGCAAAGTTTGATCGTTAGGGTGTGTTTAGTATTGTAGTAGCTGTTATGGTTGTAATTTGAAAAAAGTTATTTTATAAAAAGTGTTTTTGATTGAAATTAATTTGGTATTTATATATGTTTGGTTAAAATTATGGTTGAAATTAAGATTGAACAAAAAGTAGTTCAATATGTTTGTTTAATAATGCTTTTGAAACTGAAGTTATAAAATAATTTTAAAAAATATATATTAATATTAATAATTTTTAATTTAAATATTGTAGATTTAACTATTGTTATTATATTATGAAATAAATAATACTTTATATAAAATATTTTTTATTGTTCCATTAAACTATCTACAATTCCATCACATATGAAATACTTTTGGCAAGGACTACAGTTTTTTTGGTTTATTAAGTGTGCAACAATATCAAGTAAAATATAATCAGGAACAAAAATAGAATTGCAATTAAATTTTGCAAATACTACATCATCAAACGATCTTTATATAATTTATGTAGTATTATTAAATAATGTTAAATAATAATTTTTTGAATAAAATACAATTATAAAATAAAAAATATTTTTTATTTTTTATTTAACTGGGTCTAATTCGGTTTAATCCATGTTGAGCGTTTTGAATACAAAAACATTATGGGACTCACAAAAAACAAATTATGTTTTTTTCTTTACCAAACAAGTTACATTGGAGAATTGAAATGGAAATCATTAAAAGAAAAGAAAAAAAAAAAAAAAGAAATCCATGGCTCTGCCTTGGAATCAAAGCAAAGAAGTTTAATATCTTCTCACAAACCCCAAATGGAGTTTAACTCTTGTACTCAAAACCAAAACTCGTCTCCATTTAACCATCGATATACAATACTATTAGATTTCTATGAAACAGTATAAATTCTTCAAATGGTTACTAACTCTTCAATGGTTACTCTAAATTTACCCAAAATTCATAATAAATTACAACAAACCTGAGATTCAAGTCGATGTAATCTAAGATAACTCAAACTTGAAATAGCTCTTAAAAACTAAACATTGTCCGCTCAAAGTTTGGATGTACTAGCAAATTCATTAACAAATTCTTATATCTTCAAGAAACAAGAAAATCTTAATTTTCTCAGACAAAATAGAACTAGATATTTTTCTCTTCATATTTACTCTAGATATCAGTGTATAAAAAATGAACTAAAATAGAGAGATGGGATGCGAATCTGTTAAATTAAAGCTTATTTCTTTAATAAGAAGGAATGAACAAGAGAGGGGGAAACCAGAGACGAAAGGATCTCTGTTTTTGTCAAAGCGACCGCTGCTAGCATTCCTCAATGTGTAAAACCCGTGCTTTCTCGATCTATTGCAATAACTAGATCAAGAATCAGGCCCAAGGCATGGAAACTAAATGACAAAGTTCTCTGAAAGTTGTGGTTCTCATAGCCCTGCCCTTGAAAGTTGAAACTGCTGGCTTTGATAAAATGCATGACATTCATAGGCATCCATATTAAAAAAAAAAAAAATCCTGATCATGTAATGAAAAGAAAAGTGGTTCGGGGCAACCAACCTTAAAAGAAGAAGTCCGAAGCAATTCTACTAGTCCGTGAAAACAGAAAATGACCTCAACCTTGCTACCAACTAGAGAAAAATAAAGCATAGCATCTTATACTTATATCACGATTCCTATCATTGTATGGACAACTTTCCTATCATAGTATGGACATTGTGCGGACAGCTTGTAGTATCACTTAAATGCCCACTGGTTGTCTCTGCGGATCTGCTGTTCTTCCTCTGGAGTGAAGTCATTCTTGATGTTAAAAATCTTACGGATCTCGTCTGGAGTCTTCCCCTTGATCATGTCAGCCGCAGCTTGGCAGGTCAGATCTAGCAAATCCTTGATGTTCAGATAGTTTGCAGCCTGAAATCAACATAACTTCGCCATGTTAATTCAGATAAAGTGTCTAAATAACAAAGTCATGAACAAAAAATAAAAATAAAGTAGCTTAACAAATCATAATCCAATGCGAGAAGCACTGAATAGGAGCACTGGGTTCGTTAATCAAATACAGAGAATTTCACAAACTAAAGTGTTGAAGCATGAACATAAAACAAGAAGCAAACAAGAAGCTCACTATCCATCATATTTCACAAACAAATAAATCTACCAAAAACAGGCAAAATTGCCACATTACAGTTGCAAACAACGCGCCAGTTATCTATCAAGGCATCAGTTCACTTTGTATCCACTGTTCATCTAAAAGAACTAAAAAAACTAAAAATCATTTTCTTATTCCGTATAACATTTCCATGTTTCCCTGCGTAAGAGCATCATAATAGTTGAAGCAGATAGACAAGAGAAGAAATCCAAAGTGTGGGTACAAATCAGTGAGTTAAAACAAAGCTCTCACAACGTAGCACAATCCCCAGAAAAACAATGCAGAAAAAAAACCCCTAACCCCAAATCAAAACAAATAAGTATCATAACGAATGGCAATATCGTGAAAAATATAGCAAAGCTAAGGTCAAGTTTAAAACATTTTCTCCCATAAAAAACTAAACCCTAAAAAGCAAAAAGATACGATCTTTTAACCAATAAAAAACAAATAGAAACCCAAAGAATGGCAAAATCATAAAAATTCACAAAAAAAAGTTTAACAAAAAATATCTTGAAAAAAGGAAATAGAAAGTCTTACCAAGATGAGGTCAAAGAGGGTGTTTTTGTCAACTTTGACGAACTCGGAATCCCAACTCTTCAGAAACTCATCCTTTCCAGTAATAATCGCATCTTTATCAGCATCAGCTTCCACATGTTTCTTGCAGTACTCGATAACCTTAGCAAGAATCTTGCCTGTCACATTAGGCAACGGGATGTCACTTTCGGCGCAATCATCTTCAATCATATGTTTGATGGTCTGTGACTCAACGGCGACCGCTTCTTCGACAACGAATGTCTCGCCGTCGGAGGATTTTAGCGTGATTTTCTTTGATTCTGACATATTGGGAAAGAACTTGGAGAGAGGAAAAAACCCTAAACTTAGTTTTTTAAAAGAGAAATGAAAAGTGAAAATAAGGATTGAGGGTGAAAGGGAATGGTGCTGTTTTATAGAAGTATTTTGGGAGTGAAATGGTGTCGGTTTTGGAATAGTGTTTGTTTAGGATTCGGATGTGGTAACCAAATTACCTTAGATCCTTCCTTAGTTCACAAGGAAAAGGCGGGCTTATTTGAGAATCCTATGTAAATAAGGAGAGAACGAGGGTGGTTTCAGGATTTTATTGTTCTTACTTTTCTTTCTTGTTTAATTATATGATTTGATGAGGAAATTTTGTTTGGTGCCAGAGGCCGTCGTGAGCACCGTTACTGAATCCAGCCTGGGTGGGTCGACATGCAACTAAGTTGATGCACTCTTCGGCCAGGCTAAATGGTAAAATAAAAAATTTGAAAAGACAAATCAAACTTGAGACCATTTGCAAGACAGCAAAGGAATCCAACCACTACTGCCTCTCGAAGCACCTCGTCCATGCTGGCTGCTCTTTTCCAAGTAACCGGCTGCTCAACGTTAGCTTTTAGGAATTCACCATAGGCTTCAATTACAAATTAAGCATGCTACTATGAGCCAGCACAAAGACGAATTGAGAACTAAATAGTTCTGATAGACTGTCAGATGCATGCCTGTAACAAACTTCTCTAGGCCAGTGGATAGGTAGAAATCATAGTAAATCAGATTCATTTTGAACCCTTCAACCTGTTGTGAAGAAGGAAAACATGTATATAAACATGTGTTATACGATTTCACCACCGTTCATTCGTTGCATGTTTCGCCAAATGAAATTGCATTATGAACTGGACTGGAACGTCTCCTGCCTTTTGAGTTTCTCTTCAAAAACACATCGATGCTCATATACGTGCAATTTTCCTGTCAACTCTAATCAAATTGACTTGCTAAGCTTGATATGTAAGTCCACTAAACAATCCAATGACTCAGAAATTCACACAACCACCAGGAAAAATGTTTGGATAAGCAATGGTTAGAGTCGTACAGGTGAGGAAGCCATCCATCATACAAGCCTTCCCTCATGAACTGGTCTGCTTCAACAATTCTTCTAGCAGCAGCTAAAGAAAGTGATGCTGCCAACTCTGCAGTTGTCTCTGTAAGAACTCCCTAACCAAATAACCAAGGTATCAATCTCCATTCATTTTCCCCGTCAAGGACTCAAAACTTGCTCAGAGCATGTACTAAACTTACAGGAGTGTTTCCAACAGCGACACCATACTTGTTAGCAGCACTAACATCGACGTTATTATAACCAACAGCCATGTTATTAAAAGCCTCTCCACCTGGGGCAAACCAGTGGTTGGTCTAGTGATGGAAGGGGCTTGTCTTCTTTCACTATACCCGGGTTCGAGCCCTGACGAATACGTCTGTCACCCCTGCGGTGCCTTACTGGGTTTGCAGGGTATTCAGTGGGCCGTGGGGATTAGTCGTGGTGCGTGCAAGCTGGCCTGGACACCCCACGTAAATAAAAAAAAAAAAAGCCTCTCCACCTGCCTGCCCTGCTTGGTGCTGTGAACAATGCCCCCCCCCCCCCCCCCGGATCTTATGTCAGCTGAATCACAAAACAGTACAAAAAGAACAATTCTTAAACATGTCCACAGCAATTTCCAACATGATCCTACGTGAGAAATTAATGAAATACCTGGCCTATTACACCATCACACTTATCACCAATTAGAGCAACAATATCTTCAACAGACAGTATTGTTTTCTTCTGGGTGCATATCTAGTAGACGTTAAAACCAATAAAAACAAAAGTCTATCAAATTCACAAAATCATTCAAGAAATGAAAAAAAAAATAGTAGATTGGTTGGTGATTGGGTGTGATTTCTGTGGTGGAATTTTCGGACCTTCTGTTTGGTATAAGATAATGGTGACAAGGGTTGCTTTTATCACTTTTGTTCAATGATAGATATAACCCAGACTGTTTGGACAGTGCTAGCATAAAGTTCCTTTGATACGGTCCCTCGGAGAATTCTCAACAGGCCATGACAAAAATGAACCTTTCATGGTTCATTTGTCTAGAGGCTAGCCCATTGTTTTAACATGAATCATGGGTCGACACCAGCGTCAATTGGACTAGGCATGGTTCTGAATTCAGGCTTGAGCCATCATAAACTACTTTTGTGTGTGGTAGTTATAATGGGCCGTGGCTAGCCCTATTTGTGAAGCTCTCAGATCAACAATCAAATTGCTGATTAAATTGCTTTGGTCACCCATATATCAACGAAATTGATGATGAATGACTATTCAATAAAAGTTGATGTGTGCTTATGAGTGTTTAGAAGTGATTTTGGTTTGAAAAATTATTAAATTTATATTTTTTAAGTGGTTTTTTATGGTTTTGATGTATAAATATTAAAAATAAAAAAATAATTGAAATTTTTATTTTAATATGTTTTTAAACAAAAAAACTATTTTAAACAAGATTTTGCATCATGATATTACCTTTAATTGAATAGAATTATGGAAAAAAAAATCCTCCAAATGCTAAAAACAAGAACGCCTTCTCATTCCAGCTTTTTTCACCACGATCCAAATCGAGCCCAAAAGAATTTGACTCTTTTTTTTTCCATTTCTTCTCCGCTGTGAAGAAATGCAAGTCACTGGGCAAATGCACCGATTTATGGGACCATCATTGCGGTACGCCCCACACGAAAAATGGAAAAGTCCAGAGTGGACTGGTGGTCCAACCCAATTACTCTGATCAGGTCTCTTTCGAGCGTGTGCCGAGCGCATGCCAAAGAGAGGGAGCCCATGCGCCAGCATGAGCCGCTCTGTCTTTGGACTTTGATTGATGTGTTCATTTTCCGGGATATTTATGAGTTCGGTGGGTTTTGTTTCTGAAGTGTTTATTATTTAAAAATAAATTAAAAATTTTTGAAATTATTTTTGATATAATTATATAAAATTTATCTAAAAACAGAAAAAAATCTAATTTCAAGTAAATAAAAGTATTTTAAATTTTAAAAAATACCTTTTAAATACAAATGGCATCGTGTACTCTTTCATACCTTAGACCCAGCTAATTAGAATTTAGAGATGACTTAAAAAAATCACTGAAGCGAAGGAAAACAACAA
Source organism: Populus pruinosa (assembly GCA_026413675.1). Classification (NCBI taxonomy): domain Eukaryota; kingdom Viridiplantae; phylum Streptophyta; class Magnoliopsida; order Malpighiales; family Salicaceae; genus Populus; species Populus pruinosa. The sequence goes on along the minus strand of CM048600.1, from coordinate 16,008,301 downwards.
AAATAACGAAATGAATTTGTTTTTAAAAAAGTGAGACATCGCTGGTTCAAGCTAAAAGCCAATTAGGGTTTGGAAGTGAGTTTTTACCCCTTTTTATATTAAAAATAAATCTTAAAAAATATTAAAAATATTAAAAATAAATTTTTTTCCAATAAAAATCATTAAAAAAAAAACAATCATTAGAATCTCTAATCATCCAGAACATGGCCCCCACGTTCCCTTTATCTTTTTGTCTTTTTTTATCCTCCACTTCTTTCCCACCAAGCTCTAACTTATTAGCTAAAACCTATCTCACTCTGTACGTGCTTTCTTCCCATAGCCGCCGCCGCCTCCTCCACCCACCCTACCAAACTGCCATGTGGGTTTTGTTGTGCGTAAAAGCGATTAGATAAACATCAATTTGTTAACTACAATGTCTGGGAGCGGAAAGGGAAACTATAGAGGGAGGAGGAAGGTTCTTTGTCGAGGGCACTACTGTGGCTGCAATGAAACCACTAGTTTTTCTGGTTACAAAACCACTAGTTTACTTAAAGAATAATAGTCAATGATGATATCTTGACGGTGGCCTTGTAGGCAGATTGATGGTGGCCTTGGAGGCAGACAAACGATGAACAGAGATAGATCAATCATGAGATAATGTTTGGAGAGCTCCATGAAAGATGAGGGGGGAAAAATGTAATTTTAATTTAAAATTTTATGTTGGTATACGAGATTTTAATATATAATTTATATTATGTTTTAAAAAAATCTAAAATTTACACAGATTCTTTATTGTCTTGTGTATAATGTTTAATTTTATTAAATAAAATAAAGTAGTGAAATATAAATTTATAATTTTTTTATTAATAACATTTTTACATCATATTAAAAATTGTTTCAATTTAATATATAATTTTTATTATTTTTTAATAAAATTAATACAAAAGATATAAAATTTAAACTCGTTTTATCAATAAAACCTCCGTTATCATGTTCTATTCCTAATAATCCCAAAATTTCAATTTTCAGTTAATAAGTTAACCAAAACTTTATCCTCAACAAACCCCTCATTCTTCCCTTCTCTCTGCAAAATATTTACCTCTCCACAAACACAGAGAGTTCATGGAGAGGCTTCTGTATTCTTCTTCTCCTACTCCTCTAAAAACACACTTCAAAAAGCCCACTCCTTTGCTTCCTAGACTCTGCAAACTTGAGTTGCCGAAACCTGGTTTTCCCTCTTTGACAAGGCCGGAGTTCAGGAGAGTCAACTCGGTCTCTTGCAAACATGAGAACCCATCAAACCCATTTATTAAATTGTCATCCCTGTCTCCTCATAAGGTTGATTCATCATCTGGGTCGACGCCAAAATCCCACCTTGTGAAACAGATCGTTGATGGAGTTTCTGTGAAGTCTAAGGTACTGAGTTTGTGTAGTTTTTTGGGTAAAGTTTTGTTTTTTATGGAATCAATTATTGATTTTTGTGTAATTTTCCGATTTAACTGAACAAATGAGTTGATTTAGCTATGCTGTTATGACTAGGAGGCTTAAGATATCACTAACTTATGTTGTCCTTGAATGGATTCCATGAGAAATCATAATTGAAGATTTTGAGGCAGTTTACATTGTACAAAGACTGATCCTTTCATGGATTTTTATTTTTTTAGCGGTGATAGACTAGTGCTTTCCGGAGTTTTTAATTAAAGGGGGGAATTGTGTTGATAACTCGATATCTAGCTTTAAATGTCATGATAGGAAGGCTTAGATATCACTAGCTTAAGTTATCCTGGAATGAATTAACATAAGAAATCATAGTGTAATAATTTGAGACAAACGTTTTTTCAGAAAAGATGGGTATTTTTGTCAGTTTTTCATTGATACTTAGATATGTCTGTTGCGGTTGGAAGGTTTTAAATGACATTAGAATGAAATCATAATTGTACATTCAGGACCTGATATTGTTTAAATAGTGGTCCTTTTTTGGATTCTTAGTGATGATGGACTAATTGCTACAAGGATCGAGGATTGTGGAATGGCAGTGCGGGGATGGAAGATTTGGTGACTGATGGACTGTTTGTAAAATAAAGAAGGGGAAGAGAAGGGAAGGAGAATTGAAATGCTGAAAAATGAATAATTTTTGCGTGTTTTATGTGAAACTGGACACACAGGCAAGAAGCATGGTGTTAGTGCTTCAACATGATCACGATGGGATTTAAATCTGTCATCTATTATGCTTAGCTCTTAAGGCGGCATTGTGTTGTGATTTCTGTTCTACACACTGAAATGTGTGAATCCCCGGAGTTGCAATTGATGCTGGATTCCACCACATGTTTGAGACTGCTTTACTTGAAATTATTCTAGGAACATAAGTTGTATTGCTTTAGTTATAGAGAATTGACTGTTTGCATTGTTTTCTGAAAAGTAAGCTCAGATTGAAAGGAGTGGAGTCTTGACTGAATATGCAATTGCCACATTCATAAGGACAATTGTGCTAATCGTTATCTTTGCATATTATGATGGGAATGCTTTAAAGGTATCTCTAGCTTATATTATCCTTGAATGAATTCCCATGAAAAATCGTAGTTGAATAAATTGTGGAAATGATATTGTAAAAAGTGCAGTCCTTTTGATGGATTTTTGGTGAGATAGACTAATATCTTCTAGGTTTGAGAAATATGGATTTTGGTGGTATGGAAGTGGAAAATTTGGAGTAACAACGAGCTGTTTATGTAAAGTAGTTGAAAGGGAAAGGGGGATTGCTGAAAACTAAATAAATATGCCCGTGTTTGATATGAAATTGGAATCATGGGTAGATAGCATGACTTCTGTTCTTGAAAATAATCACCACAGGATTTAAATATGTAGTTTATAATGCTTTCATTTTAAGGCAGAATCGAATCAAGTTATGTTTATACACCGAAATGCTTAAACCCCTTTACTTGTTAATTTGCTTTCTCGGGTGACAGTGATAGCACAGGTAGAAATACACTGCATTGCAAAAACTGCTTTAATTCCCATTATTGTAGAAGCTCAAGTAAGGTTGCATCAGTTCTAAGTAATTCATTGTTTACATTTTTTTGTGAAAACATAAACTCAAATTGAAAGTTGTTGAGTCTGATTGGCAATCTTTTGATTTGTCATCTTCACAGAGCTGCATTTTGATCATATTCCTACCCATCACTCTTCTCTTTTCATATCTGTAGGAGTTTCTAGAGAAAATTTGGTTTTGGTTCTTCTTTTTGCTTGTAGGTAGTCCTGTTTGATGTGTCAAGATTAAATTGTGATTTCATGTTAAGTCTAATTATCTAAATGCAGAAGGATCTAAGCTAAGCTGAATATAGGCCTTCATAAATTGTTGATTTATCATTACTTGTATTTGATTGCTCTTTCAAAACCAAAAAAAATATATATATATTGCTTTAAAAACTTGTTTCTTTATTTTTTCAAAGCTTCAACAAAGCAATGGCTAGAAGCACTTCAAGATTACTTTTATGTTTGGAATCGAGTAGATTTGGGTAATTATGTCTTGCGATCCCAGCTATTGAGTTTGCATCTTCTTTAGGTAATTAGGACTTGAACCTCATCCTCTTTGCTGAGCAAAATGAAACTATTTGTTGATGTTATCAATGCACTTTAGACATTTTATCAGTGCCTGGAAACAAGGTACCTCTTCCCCATCCTTACTGAAACCTTCCAATTCATATCTCACCTATTGTTATAGCTCTGTTTATTTCTTGGTTTTTGGACCTTTCAGTTCCAGTAGAAAGGAATTTCAGACTCTTCTTTGTGAATTTAGAATTTGAAAATGCCTACTGTCCTTTAGAACAACTAAAGTAGAGGCAGTAACACGAGAACCATCAAAACCCTGATGGTTGTAAAACACTCCAAGAATGCCAGGTGGGTTTGAATGCCCAAAACACTAAACTATTTTGATGAAATTTTAGATGGTTTACTGGATTTTGTAGTTAAAATTCTATCTTTTTTTGTTCAAAGTTGCTAAATCTGTTGTATTCTCTAAATGCTGCAGGCAGCTACCGTTGGGATATTCATGGTAGTTTCTGCTCTCATCATGTTAATCCACCCAGTTTTTGCATTGCCAGCATTTGCAACCTTCCAAACTGCTGCCCAGACTGGAGGGCCTGCTGCTGCTGCAGGAGGTGCAAAATTTATGCGAACTGAACTACTGACCAGTGCTTGGGCTGGTTTGTTTGCTGGTTGCTTGCACACACTGTCAGGGCCTGACCACCTTGCTGCCTTGGCTCCCCTCTCAATCGGTCGATCCCGGATGGAAAGTGCTGCTGTTGGAGCTCTTTGGGGTTGTGGCCACGATGCAGGTCAGGTCATATTTGGCTTGCTATTTCTACTGCTAAAGGATAGACTCCATATTGAAATCATCAGAACTTGGGGCACAAGAGTGGTCGGTCTAACTCTACTTGTTATTGGTGCTATGGGGATTAAGGAGGCATCAGAAGTCCCAACTCCATGTGTTGCCTTAGAAAATGGTGAGTGTGATGTTAGTGCTTATGAAGCATTAGAAACCCCAACAGTAGGGAAGAAGAAAAAGATTGGTTTTGCTACTTTTGCTACCGGTATTGTCCACGGACTCCAACCAGATGCATTGATGATGGTGTTGCCTGCACTGGCATTGCCTTCTCGTCTGGCTGGGGCTGCATTTCTGATCATGTTCTTGTTTGGGACTGTGGTTGCCATGGGTAGCTACACGGTATTTATAGGGTCATGTAGTGAAGCATTAAAGGACAGAATACCCAGAATAACTGAGAAACTCACATGGGTTTCGTCCCTGATAGCCATTGCCCTTGGCCTTGGTATTATCGTTAGCCAGTTGTTCGGATTCAGTTTATACTGATCTATATGGTTGCACGCTACCATTTTAGTTTTAGAGAAAGATCATTAGAGAAGAATTTCAATTTATTTAGAATTTCCATCTTTTTTTATCTCATTAAACTTTTTAAGTTTGTAATCTTCAACATACAAGGGAAAGACTTGTGTCTCTGGGAAGTATTTCTAATTTATTTGGTATAATTCCAGCTCTGATGACCATTGTTTTTGTGTTTCAATTGATACATGCATTGCCGTTTTTACTGTGATGGTAAAATGCATTAAGGAAGTTGATTGTGTGATGAGATTTGCTGTAAGCAACAAGTGGGTAGCACATGCTTTTCCATTTTCCACAGGGGATAAATCCAGCAAAAGTACTTCCAGCTCTGTATCGATTGATAGAACGGCATGAAAATAGTACGATTGTGAGTCCATGACTCAATCATATACACCAAGGAAGTGACGATATATTTGTGTTTTGCCGTCAGAATCAACACAATCACATAAATTGTGTTCTTCAAGTAAACAAGTGTCTGTCTGATTGGTATTTTGATATTTTTTAGAAAGTTTTATTTCTTGAAAAAACTATTAATTTTATGTTAAAATCAAACCATGCCTTAAACAACTAATTTACAAACACCATTTTATTCTAAAAATTTTTTCATATTGAATTTTAAATTGAGTACTGCTTTGCCGTCGGAATACACACAATCACAAAGTTGTGTTCTTCAAGTAAACAAGTGCCTGTCTGATGGGTAATTTGATATATTTTAGAAGTTTTATTTATTGAAAAACCTATTAATTTTATGTTAAAATCAAACCATGCCTAAAACAAGTAGTTTACAAGCACCATTTTATTCTCAAATTTTTTTCATACTGAATTTTAATCGACTACTGCTCTTTGATAATTATCATTATTATTAATTAAACTATATAGAAAATTTAGTTTAACTACCTCTAATCATTTTTATTATAATTATCATTCTCATTAATTAACAAAGAAAAATTAAATTGACTGCAATCATGATAATTATCATATTTATTGAGATTTAAATGACATCTTGTTTACTTCAATAGGTTAACAGAACATGCCAGATTTTTTAAAAAATATTTTGCTTGTAGATGACAGTGACGGTTCCAAAGACGACCATATGGAGCTCTTGCAGAATTAGATACATCAGATCCTTAAGTACAACCCTTGATTCAAAAAAAAAATCCCAGATATTTCATTGCGTTGTTTCTTAATACTTGCCTAAACCCTGTCTGCCCTAATTGCAGAGCAAAAGCTTGTATAAACCCGGCACAGCAGCAGTCCAAAGGCATATGTAGCCATGCTTCCATCTATACACCATCTAGCATTAGGACCTAAAACTCGGGCCAACGTGCTTCAACAACAACAACAAAATGTCTTTGTACCATAAAGGAAAATGAAAAGAATACACTCTGCAACATGGTAGAAAAATCCGTTGTCATGTCGTCGCTAAGATGTTTTAAATTCATGGCCTTTTATATAAGCTTTTCACATTGCAACATCAATTGAAATTCGGCACTTTCAAGTTTCAATAATAGAAATGAAGACTAACAGACTGTACGTTATCAAGTCTGATGCAGCTAAGGCCCTGGAATCATACAAACTGAATAAATCATCATGGCCTCTCCTTTTTGTTGATATCATGAAGCACACAAACATCCGCAGCAGTTTTCATCTGAAATCATCAAAAGAATTGCAGAAAAACTCAGATCATGTCAAAACATTGAGGCAACCGAGTATGATACGCTCTCTGAAATATATACTACTCAAATTTACAGACTTTTGCTGTACTTGGGCGAGATAGATGACATGTCTAGAATTGAGTAAAATCTATGACGACCAAAGTTCATCTGAGACAAACCTTTGACTGCTACAAACTAAGTGTTGATGTGATCACCTTAGTCAATTTTAAAGAAGAATTTGAATTGATAGCACAAGACTAAATGCCATCATGGCTAATAATCTTGTTATGCTACTACAAAGCAAATCAGTTTTCTACCAAATCAAGAATTAAATTCAACAAAATACTGAGAAGTTTTAGCTCAGAATCTGGGCAAGGCACCAATCACATTTTACGCAAAATGTGGATACAGGATATGCGCATCAGTCACCAATTTCAGGAATCTGAAAAGCTAATATATCAAAAGATATACACGAAGAAGAATCTCAGCATCCACAATTTTCTTTGTTGTCTAAAGAATGACATGACATAGTTTGTAACAAGATAATAGAGGTATTAGCTGGTACCTGGATGATATTCACAAGTTGCTTGATTGCCCATCCAAACAAACTTAAAACAACCAGGACAGAGACGAGTGAACCCTCTGTTATAGAAGCCTTTAAAACCTGAAAGTAGAAATGACTCAGAAACCAGACAAACAAGAAAAATTATCTGCTTAATACTTGATGAAAATTGAAAGGTGAACTAGTAAAATAATGAGGGCTTACATCCATCAACTTTTTTTCAGTTCCATTTTGTGCAAGAAGAAACAGGGAAATATAAAGAACCTGCAGAATTAACAGTCAGATCAAGAGAACAGAGGTAACCATTACATTACAGAAAATTTGACCAGGTAAACTAGCAGATCTAAGTCATAATTACCTCACATGCCACGCAACAATAAGCCATAAACATACGGTTTCCATAGTACGCCTTGAAAAGCCAATTAGTACTGTCTTTCACATCCTTGTGGCTAGCTTTGCCTAGCAAGAAGGTACTGCAAATTGATGTAGTAGAGATCCAATAAAGTAGAGTAGGTTACACGTGCATGTTTATTCAGCAAGATCATATAAAAGAAACAAGTGCGGGCCAAGTTATATAAAGAAAGAAAGATACCTGTACATCTGCAGCCAGTGGCTACCAATATCAAGGGCAAGCAATGACAGAAAAACCATGCCAGGCCTGCATAAAATCCAACCAAAATCTCAGGTATTATTGTAGAAGTTCTCCAACTGTGATGCATGTGAAATCAATAGGGAAACCTTGCCTGTATACTTGGGAAAGGATTACTAGTAGACAAGCTGTGCTAATCCTGGATGAAACACAAATACATGAGGGTGAAATCCAAAAGGAACGGAGAGTGCTGAAGAAAAATTCAGATATGGTATGAGTTTGTGTTACGGAAAGAAAATACCTGTCCGTTACCATGTCCAAAACAGCTCCAAAAGTCGAAACTGAACAACAGGAAAGATGAATCAAATATTCCACCTCAGGCATTATTTATAACTAAATTGAAACTGTCAGGAATTAAGCAAACCCTTATGACCAAATAAAACATAGAAAGCATGGAATGACATTTTAATACATTATCATTAACCTATTTAACAGAACGTTTCCCTCGCCTAACAAACGGCAATCTTTCAGGAAAAAAAAAAAGAGCCAGTAACAAGGAAAGAACTTTTATAATATCTTCAAGTTGATAAGACCTTAGATTGTAGATGTTGTTAAGCTCCGTTTAGCTAAATATATCCCTGAACATTCTATCTGATTCGAACTCAAGATGTAAGGTAAAACACAATGGCTCTCGCCAAATAATCAACATACAGCAACTTTTTCAAGCAGATATTATTCAGACTATTTAGTCCCAAATTTAATCCAAAAATTTTGTTCTACGCAGATTCAACTTGTGTGATTACTAAGTGAATTTGCATGCATGCTTGAATCACGACCTTTATCATTCACATATTGAACAATAAGAAGAAAAGACCATGCCTTGATTGAATTTGCGAGCAACCCAACCATCGATACCATCACAAACAAAGCTGAAATCACAAAACACAAAATCACACGCCCATTCCTTTCACACATTGAAAAAAAAAAAACCAATAATATTGGAAATATAAATTAAGTCAAAACTCAAAACTAAAATAACCCTTCAAGAAATACAAAATCCTCACCTGATAAAATAAAGAGCACAAAATAGCCATTTGTTAGAAAAACATATAGCAAATGCATAGCAATTCATGAGTCCTCTTGTATACCCTAAGTGAATATTCACCAAAAAAACAAAAATCCCATGAATCAAAACATCATAACATAAACAAAAACAGCAAGGAAATGTTGAATAGAAGAAAAACCCACCAATAATATTAGGAATGTAAAGATAAACACTTAATTTGCTTGGTTTTATTGGTCTTGACTTGTTGTTTTTAGCCATTGAAGAAGCTTTCTATCACAGCTGCAACACATCAAAACACAACACAACATTAACTATTCATATCCACAGTTTCCAAGACAAAAACAACAAGAGAAGAACAATAAATTGACCTGTGATGATACAGAGGTAACAGCAGTGAACCCAAACAAGGGAGTAGTGGCAGAAAACCCAAGAAACAAGATATGGGCTCTTTGTGTTTTCAAGGGTTAATTGCGGATTAAAACTAGATTTTGGGTTTTTAGGGTTCTGATTATAGTTAGCTTGCAAGTGGATTTGATTTGTTTGGGACAGGGAGGGAGCTGGAGCTGGAAGGCAGGAGGGAAGGAGGTGGTGGGGAATCTGTAATTTGCTTGCTTTTGCTGGCTAATTATGTAAATTAATGGGTAGAAATTTTATTTCTCATTAAAAGTTTAAATAGTTGATAACTAGGCAATGAGGGCATCTTTTTAGTCGTTAGTCCGGTCCCTCTTAACTATATACTTGTTGCATACATACTTAAAATCCATACTTTAAATAAAATAATATAATATTGAAAAAAAAAATAAAAAAAAAATCTAAGATGCTCTTCCTTAAAGATATTTGAAGAAATGAAATGAATATAACAAGGGTAATACAAGAAGTAAAATAAATTTAATTTCAAATTAAACAGTATAATTTAATTTAATTACAGCAAATAATTAATTCAAGACAACCCGTAAATGAAATCCAACCAAATAACTCTGGATAATTAAAAAAAAATCAAAATCAAGACAATATCATTAAAAAAAAAAATACCAATCAACCAAGTATTCCAATAACTCAAATTTTAAACCAAGGAAGATCCCAAAGAGTCCGGCAACTTTCAATGAAAGCTCAGGAACCATGGAAGTCAAAGCTTCCAATACCTTGCTTTTGGCCATAGCCATAGACGCCATCAATATTCCTTGCCTCTGTCATTGTTTAATCCTGCTATTTCTTAGCCCTAGGAGCTTGGTCCACATGCATGGCCCCTGAAAATCGCTGAGACGTGATGAGACAAGAAGAACCACCTCCTTAAGATTCCAATTTGCCACTCCCACCTTCATGATGGTGTTTATCCACAAACTTTGAAGTTGTGCAAATCGAACATATCCTTAAAGCAAGATAGCAGCACATTCTAGACCTGGGTCCCAAACTTCCTTACCACGGCAACAACCAGGCGAAATCATTTTAAAACACAACCTCTTTTTTTTTTTTTTTTTACTCGTTGTAAGTGGTCGTTTTAGCATATGATCAGACAATGACATTAAAGTATGTTTTTATTTAAAAATAATATTATTTTTATTTTTAATAAATTTATTTTTGATATTAGTATATAGAAATAATTTTAAAAAATTAAAAATTTTAATTCATCTAGGATACCAAACACCCTTGATAACTAGTGAGGCATGGCTATCCATCTATAAATTTCAAAGGGCTGTATTTCTAAAAATAAATAAATTAAGTAATTATATTCCTGAAAAACAATTTTATTCCTAATTTCAAAGGGCTATTAAGGGACTATTGATTTGGATTTAATCCGTATTGATGTTATTCGAAGAGAGGGTAATTTAGTATCTATACCAAACATCAGGGGGGGGGGGGCAAAAAACACAGGTTGTGTGATTTATTGAAAAGACAATATAATTTTAATAAAAATAATTAATCGATGTTATAATTTAGTATCATGGAAGGTACTAGGATGCTCTGCCGAGTAGTGACGATGGACACTAAACGTCCACGTCAGCAGAAACCGACAAACAAATGTTTCTCTTGCAGAAGGGAAAAAGATACGCTGAGAAGGGCATCATAGACATGGACATCAAAATCAAATAACTCGAACTTCTATTAACCAGTAAGGAAACGGGCCCCACGAGAGGGACAAAATCAAAAGGGACAAACGGGGAGACGCATGGGAGATACAGTACAGCTCCCCACAGCAACCATAAAAGAGAAGAACTGGATGGACACTTAATCAGGCGGGAAATAAGGAAGGGCCCACCAACAGGCCAGGAGACTCACGAAATTACCGGACTACCCATCGAATCTCCGAGTTTTTCTTCTAAATCGCGTTTTGACGAAAATCTAGTTTTTTTTTAAGGAACTGTATTTAAAAATATTTTTAATTTAAAAAATATTAAATTAATATTTTTAAAAATATTCTTAATGATTTTGACGTGAATAATTTAATTATCTTGCATGGGCTCGACGCGCCTGATAGCATAGACTTCGGAGATCTTATCATTTTTAGAACTAGTTGATTGGAATCTTAGTTCTTAAGCGATCTCATACACGGGAAGAAATCATGATGATTTGCCTATGAACTGACGCGGTAATTACTTTTTATTTTGAAATAATCCACGATTTATAATGCTCTAAATCATTATTTGGATAGTTTTTGCACGTCGAGAATAAATCCAAGTCATGATTGATTTTATGTGGTGGGTGATCTTGCATCATGAACTTCAAGACTACTGTAAAATAGGGTTAATAGCTGAGAGATAGATGGTTTTCTCGTTTAAGGCCAGCAATAAAAAAGAAGGGTGAGTAGCTCAAATCTCACGGCTCACAAACCCTAGCTGGTGTTATGTTCAATCAAACACAGTCAAGCAGATTGCCTATCATTTTCTTTTCAGAACATTTGGCATAAAATCAAGAGAATCCCGATTAATCAAGCTATAGACTCCCAGTATAGCGACTTTTCATTTCACAGATGAGGTGTGAACGCAGATTGAGAGCTTGGTGCGAATCTGACATTGCTTTCAATCTTTTCTTGTCACCGCCAATGCCCACACAATTGGCAAGAAAATGCACCAGAAGAAAGCAAGAGATGCCCTCATCTTGTCCCGTAATTCTGTCCAATATGTCTGATTGATTTCTCGCTACTGGTTTGAAGTACAATTATAAACACATGAGACCCTAAAAAGGCAAAAGAGAAAAAAAGAAAAGAAAAGGATATCTAATAGCCCTAGCCCCTAGTAACTACACATCGATTCTTGCTTCTATCCAATGCATTGAATTGGGTTCTTGATTTTCTTTCCCGTTCCTTTTCTATTTACCTTTCACTTTTCCCGGAATGTTTTTTGAAAATCTAAACCATTAAAGCCTCGATACTGGCCTTCTTTGGTGTTTGACACACCGGACAAGAATCAAGAAAAGCCTCGCAAGCTTTACATGAGCAAAGGTGCCTGCAAGGAAGGAACAAAATGCACGAATTCCTAGAATTGCATCCCTTGCATACCATCATCTTTCTCGCTGTGTCATCGGCGGCATCAAGAAACCCCTCCTCTGCTCCGCTACTAACATCGCAGCAGGACTCTTCATCCTCTGCACCATTGTTGAAGCAACCAGATGAATTTTCTCTAAGCTGTTCAATTGTGTTGTTGAGAGAAACAACCATGGCTTCGTTTTCTTGAGCCATTCTTTGCCATGTTTGATTCTCAAACTCTAGTTTCTTCAAGAACTCTCCAAGCTCCACTGTTCTTTTAGTTGCCTGTGCTATTTCTTCATCCTTCTGTTTCAACATAGGCAGGGCCTTTGATTCTAGTTTCTTGAACAACAATCCGAGCTGCTGCCTTTTGTGCTCTTGTAACACCAATCTCAATCTCTCATTCTGTTTTCAGAAGATGAAAGGAGTCTTTTTAAGTTATTAAAAAAACACAAAAATAAAGAAAATAAAGAAAAAGATTGTTATCTGGCCAAACCTGCAGTCTGATAAAGTGATCAATCTCTTGTCTTTGCTTCTCATCGTAGGAGGCCAAGGTACCCATTGAAAGATTACTGGTGTTGCAGTTATTTTTCGAAGCAGAAACAAGAGTGTTATCAGAGCAAAGATTTTGATTCCTTTGAAGCTGGTAATTCTGTAGCTGATGCATGTTACATTGCTGCAGCTGCTGGACATTCAAGAGCTGATTTAAACCTCCACAGCCATAATCCATCCAATCCTGTTGTGACCCTCCACAAAATGGAAACCGTGCTTCTATTGCCATTAGTAACCAAAAAAATACCAATCTCGATCCTTATGAGATCCCAGAAACTAAATGGTATAGAGTACTTGAAATAAAACTGGATTCCTGAAAGCCAGGGCTCGAATTTCTCGATCTCTGATACGTGACAATAAGGGACAGAAAAATAAGTGGAGGGGTTGAATATATATAGGAGGTGATGTGTGATAATAATAGAGAGATGTGATAAAAGTAGCCGCTGTGACTTTGAAGAAAAAGGGGAAAGAGACTGTCTAGGACACTAATTTTTCCTTTTTATATAAGCTCTACCTCTACTCTTATACGCATACAGATATATTATTTTTGTTAAACGACGTACGCATGCAGATTCTGTGACTAAACTATCGGGTCAGAGATTTCAGAGGGGTGTTCCCTCGGCTTTGAATAAATTTAAAGAAAAAAGGGGGTGTGGGGAGGAGGATCAGAGAGAATTGTCAGTTTGATCATTCGGAAGGCCTGAAGAATAGGATTCTTTATTTGCCTTTTGGGAGTGTAAATCCTTGCCACCCTTTTTTCTTTTTCTGGGGAGACATGGCTTGCAGGTATTTTTGGCATTGATCTGGGCAGGATTTTATTGGGCATGTGTTCAAGTTGTTGAATCATTCTTTGGACAGATGGAACCACGGTAATCAGATCTATCTCGCATCATATTTACTGGAATTAATATTTAAAAACACTTTATATCACGATCTCAAACACGACAGCTAGGAAGTGGTGATGTAATTTAGGAGATGAAAGCTAATTTTGATGGCGGTTTCCCTTTTTTGCTTCATGGACAGCAGATTAGGAGCTGTACTTCCTATAGTTTTGGTCATGGAACCGGTTGTTTTTCCTATTAGGGTAATTCTCCATTTTAAATAGTACATAGTAAATCCACTAGAAAGCAAAACCCTATTAAGATCTTGATTAAAGAGTTGATCAGGCCATGTGATCACCCTTCTCTTTTACTGCTTGTGATGCCAAAAAGATAATGATGGCTTATGTGTCTCCCACAATTGAGTCCGGACTGCACTTATCCAAATATTTCACTTTCTTTACCCTCCCAATCACATGACCACTTTAAAAAAGTACAAAGTACAAATTAATCCCACAGCTTTATAAATAGCTGCTTACAGGTGCTGCTGCATGGAATTGCGTTATAAATAAATATATATTTTAAAAAAATAAAAAATATTATTTTGATATATTTTTAAGTATGAAGCATTTTAAAAATTAATCGTTAAAACACTCTCAACACCTCCTAAAATTGAATCTCTATTGTTGCTGTTTTTTAACTTGAGGGATCTAATTGGAATCATGTGCACAAAGCAAGAACCGATGTGAATCTTATATCTTAACTAGACTGAGGCTTATTCAAACGTTGTATAATCTTTGATTGTAGGATAAGAACTCTCAATAAAAGTCAGTCTGAGAAATTATTGCTTGAACCTCGCACCAATCACATTACAGGAATAATTGAATTGGCCACCAAAGATTCACTGTATTAACGAATTGAGTGGTTTTAATTCAATAATTATTAGACCAAAGTATATTTATAGAGGTATTTGATTCCTTTGAGGACTGAACTCTCGTCAAAGATTAGAGTAATTCGGTCACAGCTTAAAAGCAACAAGCCAAAAATCAAAACAGCTAGTCCATCACCCTCGCACAGAAACAGGAATTCATGTACAAAATTTCATGATTTGCATGTGTTTTTTCTTTTTTTAAAAAAAAAAAACAACTGAAATAGGGGCTTTAACAGAAGAAAAAATAAATTAAACAAAACCATGCAAAAGTCTATCATTATCCAATTGATTTTTGGACTTGTGATGTGCAAAAGTTTAGCCAATGCCTGACCAACGCATCAAAGGGGTTCATGCCTGCCACTTCGAACAACAGCTAGCCATGGATCCTAAATCACGGAAAATTGTCCATGTCAACAAGATTCTAAAGATCTACAAGTCCATGGAAAGATTATATAAAATCCACTCCACACCACAGTTTCCCATGCCTTTCTTCAATGGTTACATTGCAACAACAATACTGAAAAGGGTCATCATCCTTTTTCTTGAAAACATTGTTTTCATTTGCCCTTGACGAGAAGTTGATAGGAACACTCGGGAAAACAAAGCATGTATGGTGAGCGTGGACCCATGTGTTGCCCACCTACCATGATTCAAGTGACTCACCTTCCTTGCTTGGAAGCTCCTATGGAACCAACGGTGCAGATCATGTGAATTTGTGAAAGCATCACCACCACCACCCCCCTCATTGACTAGGCATTGTTGCAGTATTATTTAAGATTTTACAAGGGTGTGGTGCAAAAACGCAAAGCCATGTCTCTCGTATTTGGTGCAAAGTTTCTGCTGCACCTTCACAACTACTACTCTTTGCTTTTTTTCTTCTTTTTCGCCGAAGTGAAATGGATTCTCTTGGGTCTCGGGGTCTTGGTTCCAATAATAAGGTAGCCCACATAAGCTTTTGTTTCATTGCTTCAGTAGGATTCAGAGAAACGTGAAGAAATCTCCAGCTGCTCTTCATCTCCTTTCACTGTTATAATGATTGGCCATTTTTTTACTTTTAGAAAAACATGGTTTTTAATGCTTACTCGGTGCCCTTAGAAAACCTTAATTGACACCATGTAAAGCGATTTCACTATTCCATTGACGTGCCGGTCACTTTTAAGGAACACGCCATGAACTTTAGCGTGTAATCATTTCTTACTGTGCATAATTAAAGTGGGAATCAAACATCTAAGCCCCATGATTAAGCAATTTCTCAAATTGCAGTGCTGTATATAGGGACCAAAGTGACTTCAGGTCTAGGACTTCTAACACTTTAGTGGTTGCTATGAGTAGTGACATTCTTTGTATTCACAGGCAAATGAACGCGGCACAAAAGAAAAATATAAATCTCATCAATATATATGTGCGTGTGTGTTTGCGTGTGTGTGTCTGTGCGTGTCTCATATCATCCTTTTCTAGCCAGCTTTATAATGAGAGTAAAAGCAACTCCCTATAATCTTCGTGATACCATACGACCACCATAGTTGACGCGCACTGTAGTGGGAAAAGGACGAAGAAGAAGAAGATAGAATTTGCTTCTCAATTTACAAGTCAATGATTTTTAATTGTAGAAAAAACTCTAACATGTAATGCAGGTTTATAATTCTTAAATTTTTTTATGAAAATATAACATATCAATTATATATATATATATATATATGTTGATATAAAAAATAATCTGAAAATAATTAAGTAAAATATTTAAAATTCAAAAACAGCTAAGAGAATAATTAAACTTGCAAAAACAATACCTTACGTGCCTAATTTGATGGCTTTGATCCCGACCTTATCCAATTACAACAAGCTAACTCCTTATAAAAATGGGTTTGTAGAATTTTTTCAATAAAATTTGAGTTTGATTTGGCTATAAAAATATAAAATCATAGCTATTTTTGTCACTCGCCCCGTTTTATTATTATAATTCATAAATTCATGTGCAGTGCGTTCAACATAAATAACTCAACATGCACCCCCCCTTTTTTTTATCCAAATCAAATCTTCAAATGATGATACCCTAACAGATGGTCTCCTGTGCTGTATGCTTGATCCTTAGCAACCTTTTCTTTTAAAAAAAAATCTATAATGATCGGCAACCCCAGATGCCACCATTGAAATATCAGTAAAGGGCCTCCGGTGATAAATACTACTAGCTAGCAGCCATCTAGGGCGTACATGGCAGTGTCGAATTCTTGAACAGTACTAGATTTTGGTACCATGTCATGGTTTCAATGAAGCAGTTTTTCTACACCAGCATTGTTTAATATCCAATTAGCACTAATTGATCATCAGGTGTTGTCACGTCATTGATATATGTTGAATCAAATATACTCTCCTTTTTTCCCCACAGGTACACATCATGTTTTCCTTGAAGTTTCTTTCGGAGACTTTGAAAACCTTGCCACAAGGACCCTTTACCTGCCGACCGAACTCGATCGACTGATTTATAAAACGGTCGAAAATCATCAACCACACCACTTTTATATGCCAGGGTCAAGTCACCCTTGGCTATTTTTTTCCAATGAATTTTTGCTATAATTATGTTCCTAGTTTCTACCACTTTGATCCTTTGATTGTTCACACAAGGTTAGGCTTTTGAAAGGGACCCTGCACACATATGCTCGGAAGGGAAATGTTAATTAATTGTCAGGATTTTAAAAGCTAGCCAGGTGCATGGTCTGCATTCTAATAATCAAAACGAAGACCCACCAAGAACAATCATAAAGACTGACCTTATGACGAGTGACGATGTACGACTGGTATGGGTGAGGCTAGCTAGTTACCTTTCACGGGCACCATGGGGCCATAGGGGTTAGCCGATTTGTCCGTTTATGACTTTAATGGGAAAGAGTAATCAGGGGGGGTGGCGCATCATGGTCGTATACCATGCATTTATATGTTCATGAACAACTGGCTCCATTTATTCCATTATTTCTCTGCTTGCGCACCGCACCAGCAGCCATACGATGCGTGGAGGCGTGGAAACATGCATGAAGATGCAACCTGTGATTCTGAATTATTGGCTGCTGTGATATTTAATTGAGCTAGGATCGGATCCACTTTGTAGTGGAGAGCCACCTCATGGGCATAATTAGGCATGTATCGTACATAAAATAAACTATTGTAATATGTCAGAAATTATAATACTAATAAAAAATTTATTCGTTCAGGACTGGTTTCTGTTGGTATTGAAAGCCTTATACATATTCTTTATAGATAATTGTTTTCTTAGTTATTGTATACTGTAAAGATCGAGTGTTCTTGACATTCGAGCTTGATTTTTTTTTTTAAATAATAAGTAAATTGGAGATTATGTTTGTATTATATTTAAAACTACAAATTCAAAGTATACTGAATAAATTAATCTTGCACATGCAGCATTTCTCTGGTGATGATAAACTTCCTTTGTTGTGGCAGCTAAAATTGCGCCACTCTCGGTTTGTCTTTTGATGCATATAGAATAATAAGTTTAAGATACTCGATTGGTTTGGTCAGGCATCTCGATCTTGAAATTGAACAAGTTGTTTGATAATAAAATCAGGTTTATAATTCTTTAACAGCTAGGTTGAAGGCATGAGGATGGAAGAATGGGTGATCAGACGATAGATATACTATCTGTTTTTATATTTTAAAATTATTTTTTATTTTTGTGTTTTTATATAATTTTAATATATTGATGTCAAAAATAAATTTTTAAAAATATATATTATTTTAATATATTTTTAAATAAAAATATTTTAAAAATAATCATTCCCACTTTTTTTTTTTTAGATTAACGTGGGTGTCCGGGCCAGCTTACGTGCACCACGACTAATTCCACGGGCCCTGAAGTTAACGACCATGTAAGCCTCCAGTGGTTATCATATGAGCAACCAAGAACTTGAACTTGAGACCACAGAGGGAATAAACCTCTTTATCCCAAATTCTTACCATTTAACCACCAGATGGTTAATAATCATTCTCACTTGATAATATTGTTGAATGTGTATATTTTTTCTTGATAATAGATAATTGAGAGTTAACCGGGGGTTTAAAAAAGATATATAAGTTAAAAAAAGTGATTTTAAAAATCATGATAGTGGCTGGTTTTCTTTTAATGTAAGTAATGCATCATAAATTACGCGAGTTAATTTATTATTAAATATTTTAAAAAATACAAAATATTCTTAATAAAAAAATAATTAGTTGTCTCTTTATTAATTTTTATTTTTTACATAAAACGGGGACTGATCTCGGCTCTTAATCAACCGTGTAACACGCCGGACAGTCTTGGTTTAAGCAGGACATGATTGCACCACCTCTCAGCTGCTTCAGTATGTGCACTGCTCTCTTTTCCCATGAAAGAAAGAGGTGGCCAATGCAGCCTATGTCTGGAGGGGGTTTCACGTTCTACATGGGAGACCGACACCCGGAGGTCATGTGAAGCTTGTCTCTGGCGAGAGCCTCCCGACACTTTCTTTAAATCTTGGTCCATTTTCAATGTCTCCCTGCACCATTGGAGAAAAGAGAAGGAAAAAGAAAACGTTCTCGGTGCTTCTCGTGCGACTTTGACTCCTAAACTTCTTGTAGCCACCATCTTGGCTTTTCTTTAAAGCAAAATCCGCGTTGGCAGGCCAAATTTGACCTCTTCTTTCTTGCTTCCAAGAAGCTGCTCCCTTCCTTGATCAACAGCCTGACCGTTTGCTATCATTACTCGATAACAAGAGCGGTTTTGAGTCTTGACCGGTCTTGATACGTGCGTTAGATGTCGTCACGGGTCTTTCTATTTTTGGACAGGTTTATTCTTAACCCTATCACAAAAACTGTATAATAACTTACCGTGTTGGACCATAAGCCGTTCGGTGACGGGGCTTTTTCCAACCCACCGGAGCTTCAAGCTTCAGGTGGGAAAAAAAAAGGAACAGGTAATTGATAGGGGGGGTTGTTTAGAGGCTCGAAGACATGCCATGTCTCTCTTGTACACTTCAGATCGGGGCGATCATGGTCCCTTATATTTATTAAAAAAATAATTGATATTGACTTAATCCAGTTTGGAATACTTGATTTGATCAAGATCTTCGTCATGATTGATTGATTTAATTCTACTGGGCTTCATACTCGTAGAAAACCGTGCCAAATTTAAACATCGATGTATTTGCTAGGTAGAGGGGAAATGGATACCCCAATGACTGGGCTTGATCTTGGGCTTGTCAACCACCATTCCTGGTCTGGATTTAGATTGATTTATTAGGACTTCACCACACCACCCAGTAGGCATAGGCCTTTTTGCCTTCTCTGTTTGCCTCTTTTCCCTTGATCTCCTTTTTTCACCCACCCTATATATGTATAGTTTGGATTGCTTTTCACTCAAACCATCAATAAAAATCGTTTCTTGAAAAACACGATCTCACACCAGCCTTGTTTAGATGAGTAGATTTCTTTAAATGATGGCCTTAATATTTAATCTACAGAAATTAAAACATTGAATCACTTTAATTATCAAATCATTGTGTCGGAGTTAAAGATTTTCAAGACAAACATGAGTCCAGCCTGTAGAGTTTTGGGGTATTCCACCAAGGAGATCTCACTGGCCACTGTTTCTGAGATATGTTTTGGAATAACACTGATTTAGAAAGATTTGACAGAATAGGGTGTTTTTATCTTGTCAATTGAAAAAATATGATATTTATTAAATATTTTAATTTTTTAATATAATAAAATAATTATTATGAATGAAATTATGATATTTATTAAATATCACTGGTAAAACTTTAATTATTTGACTCAATTAATCGGCTAAATTTAGTTAAATAAATTGATCCACTGTTCCATATAAAAACTATAATTTAATGAATATTTTCTTTTAGATATCTTTATAAGTCAAAGTATATATATTTATCAAGTTTATAGTTTCCAAAATAAATTTTAGTTAAAATCTTAAAAAATTATTATTCACATAATAGCTATTATTTATTTTCCAATGTCAGTAAAATAGTCAAACCTGTAATAACAAATAATTATGAACAATCATGTATAAATCTATCATAATTAGATATATATATATATATATATATATATATTCAAGATATATTACGTGAATGGTTTAACAAGTGTATCTATAAACTATTACAACAGGTTTATGCCTAATATGAAATATGATCACGTTATATTAAAATAATATCTTAAGAGATCTATAATTTTTAATTTAATTTTTTATAGGAGTTTTTGAAGATTGCTTTCTCCATAATAGTTATTGCATTGTTGTGCGGACTAATAAATCTCTAGATATAAAAAAATATTATTAAAATTCTATAATTTTAGTAGTTTTTAGGTTTTTATTATTATTTTCAAAAACGCACTATTGATTTCACTAAACATTATAAACAAGTTACTTGATTGAACTAAATAATTAGAGTTTTATGTTATTATATTTTAAAAATATAATATTTACTAAATAATATTATTCTAAAACAGGATAAGATAATTATCATGTTTAAAAATAACAACACTGAGTAATCATAACAAGATAAAAAAGTTCTAGTTTTGCCAAAACATTTTGCTGCTGTATTAATCTTCCAATTGTTTTGATTTTACACTCTAATTTCCCAATTTGTCCCATTCTACGATCAAAATCAAACCAACCAGGCCCACCTCCACAAGACCCATCACTCATCCAACCCCACAATGCACCCACTACACCAAAATTAAACTTCGGGTCCCACCCTTACCCCGAGAAATGAACGCATCCACACTTGCCATAACGACTTTCAAGTTTTTGGGTCGTTTGTGGGGCTCGCCCTCTTAACTCGCGCCAAAATACAACGAGACCCACCTGGGGCCGTGCATGGATAGCAACGACCATGATGGCATCTGCAACAGATAGTAACCAGGACACGTGTCAGGAACTCAGCTAGGTGACACCAAGAAGAAGAGAAAGATCCAACGACTGATATTTACTCCCAGGGGAAGGAAAAGAGACTACTTGGCATTTGCAAGGTTGCTTATTTAAATGGAGGACTCCCTCCTCGCCGGCCCGTGCCTGTCAAAAGCATTACAATCATTTTACTGTGAAACTCATGAAAGCCTTTTGGGATATCTGTGTCTAATAATTCCTTACCTTTTCAATACTCTCTCTACCTTTGGAATTCCTTATCTTTTTGACGAATCAAGAAAAATCATAAAGAAATGGGTGCTCTTGATCATTTGCCTGACTTCTTCGACTGCTCTGGTGGTGGTTCCAAGCACAAGAAACGAAAGAATTTGCAGGTAATATTGCCACAACTCTTTACTCTTACTCTTACTCCTACTCTTCTTTTTTTATATACACAAGCTAAAGAAAGAAACTTTTTCTCGATAGAACAAGCAGCCAGCATGAGCTCTTGAAATATGGTTGGTTTCATAGTTAGAACACGCAAAAAATTGGCTCGTTGTCTTGTCTACTGTATATGTGGTTCTTTCCTTGGACTTGAGATTTGGATCTGAGTTGATTTTTAAGCTGAAGTGCGTTTTTGGCATGGGGCAAAAATGTTTAAAATTATTATTTTTTAAATGATTTAGGGTTTTGATGTTTTCATGCATGTAAAAAATAAATTTAAAAAATAATATTATTCTAATTTATTCCTTAAGTGAAAAGTTACTGAATTTTCAAACACAGTAGAAAAAGGAAGGATATATTTTAATAAAAATAATCGAAACATGCCTTACAAATTCACTTATTAACCCAATAACGTTTTTTCATTCTTTCCAGAGTAGTCCCTGTACCATACGTGACATTTATGGATTTACCCGTGCACTAATAATGGATTGAATTTTAAGAAGATGAGAAGACGCTCATTATGTTCATCAAGGACCTAATAAAGTGAAAATGATTTCTCCCAAAAAGTAAGGGCATTTTGGTGTTTTACTAATGAAAAAGGAAAATCCATGACAAATCTGGTGCCCCCGCCAAATTTTCTAATGTTATAACTCTCGTTTTATGATTTTTTTGAATTTTGTTACAATACAAAAAATATTTTTTTGAAAATAAAAACAATATTATTTTCATATGTTTTTAAATAAAAAATATTTTTAAAACATTAATTACCATACTAGCATGCACCACCTTAGTTTAAACGCTCACAATACGTGATTGGTTTAATGTGATGATCAGACGGTGGAAGTTAAGGTACGCATAGACTGTGAAGGATGTGAGCGCAAAGTGAGGAGAGCACTAGAGGGGATGAAGGGTGTGAAGCAAGTGGTTGTAGAAAGAAAGGCAAACAAGGTGACAGTCGTTGGATATGTGGAGCCATCAAAGGTGGTTGCTCGCGTGGCACATCGCACGGGTAAGAAGGCAGAGTTGTGGCCATACGTGCCATACGATACGGTGGCCCACCCTTATGCACCTGGGGTTTACGACAAAAAGGCCCCTGCTGGGTACGTGAGAAATGCTGAGGACCCACAGGTGTCCCAACTAGCACGTGCGAGCTCTTTTGAAGTTAGATACACCACCGCTTTCAGCGATGAGAACCCTGCAGCTTGTGTTATTATGTGATGATCATTATTGTAATTAGTGGTTTTCTGTGCTTTGATTTTAGGGCTTGTAATTATTAATTTCTTTTTTAATTTTCCTTGTCTTGTATGCCGTGGTGAAATTATTTTGTATTTGTATCTTCTTTGTTTTTTTTTTTTTGTCTTTGACCTTGTTAAGAAATTAAATATTTGTCTGCTTTGGTGCATTATCTGTACATTGTGATGAAACACTTTCAGTTTGATAAGATTTTTGCAATGCCATCACTTTTATTTTTTCAATTAATATTAGAATATTCTTCTCGAACTTTCCTCTCAGAGCCACAGAAGTGAATATTATCGTGTGCTAGTAATTCAGTACGTGTAAATATTTATTTTTAAAGAATTGTTTGCTTTCTTTAGAAGCAATAATTTTAACAAATAAATTGGATTACGTAAACTCTCTGAAAGTCAACGACTTATAATCACCAACAAGAGAGTCAGATCTGTAAATGAAAACGATTTATTTCCTTTCCTTTCTTTGTTTGTTTTTACATTTAGACATGGCCATCATGCTTGGTTTAAGGGCTGCCTTCAAGAAAAACTTTATAACGAGAGACAAATTATTTTTATTAAAAGGGCTTCGTTTTTTAGACTCACTTCTAATGATCTCCCCAGCTGGTTCTCGGGACTCAAGAAACCGTCGTCTTTCTCCGTTCACAGGCTGGTTCTCGGGACTCACACTTCTGGCAATTTCCCCTACCATCCCATGATTGCTGGTGTTGTGCCATCCACTGCGGTCGATGAAGATGGCAACAAAAGCAGCTCTGCGAATTCTGTGATTGCTGAGGCGAGGTTTGGCTTGGGGGGGGGGGGTTTGAGCGAATATTTTTGGAAACCAAAGCCGACTTGAGTTCAGATAAGTGCAATTTTTGAAAGCTGAAGCACACAAACCAGAAGCTAGACTGGGCCAATGACAAGCATTAAAAAAAATAAAAAAATGGGTACACTACGTACGTTCCAGACATCATCTAGTAGTTGGAAACAATCACTTACATCATCTAGTAGTTGGACGCTTTAACTTTTTTTTTTTAATAATATTAAACTCTACATTGTCTTGTCTGCGCAGAAGAAACCAGGTTGTGTCCTGTGTTCTTGATGTCCTTTATGCGGCTCATTTATTTACGAGAGTTGCAGAGGATATGTTTCAAGTTCTAATTTTTAAAAAGTATTTTAACAAAAATATTTTAAAAAAAAATCAAGTCAACACTGACAACAGGCAACATAGGTACTATACCGAATTAATTTTTTATTTTAATATATTGTAAAAAACATAAAAAAATAATGTATAATTAAAAAATATTAAATAATAAATTTAAAAAAATCCAGATACACGCGGGTTTCGATGTTTTTAAAAATAGAAAGCGACAGGCTGCAAATTCACCAGCGGGCACAGATGATAAACTTGATTCGCAAAACATATTAATCTGGTAAACTGTTGATGTAGCCAATTAAACAACTGGAAGATGCACGTCATGTGGTGTCGAAGCTCTATTTTATTAATAATTAAATGCTTGAAACAGTAAATTCGGAAGAAAGATCCGCATCGAAGGCAACCCCACCTGGTGGAGGGTGTGACATCAAGTGTGACATTGGAGATAAGATTAGGTGAATACACGCGCTTTGTGCCAGTTGCTGGATAACCTCAATGGGCATCCACTTGCCCCTGCCATGCCGTCCAGCTGTGCCATTGTACAGCCGAAAACTAAGAAAGAAGAGCCGCTAGTTACATGGTGTTTTAGCTTGCGTTCCAACTGTCTTTTTATTTTTCATTTTTTTAAATAAATATATATATATATTTTTAGATTATTTTGATATATAAATATTAAAAATAGATTTTGAAGATTCAAATATTAAAATACTTTTTTTTCTTTGAAATCTAAAAACAAATATTCTTTTTATTATAGTTTGTTTTATCTTTTTATTTTTATTTACACATTAGAATAACACTTATATCATTAGTTGTTCAGATAAATAATTTTATAAAAAAATTTATTTATTTTTATATTTTTTTAATAAAAAATCACATAATTAACCTCTGAATTTTCAAAAAAATAACTTTAGAGGACATTTTTATCATTGTGCTGTGGATGTTTTGTGATAATGGTAAGCCATTCAGTCTTTTTTTTTTTTATTTAGCTTATTTAAATATTAATAAATCTGCAAATATATTGATGCATGCCACGAAAAAACTCAATCCCCGTCTTATCTGATGTGCAAGGATGTGACTCAAATAGTGAGGTGGCGTGTCTTTTGAGGTAGATAATGGTTCGGCAATGATAGGTTTTACCTCCTTTTTTTTTTGGTAAGTTGATAGGTTTTACCTCCACCCGTTGTTTTTCTCTCTCAAACCTTAGTTTTCATGTCAGATGTTTAAAAATTTAGTCATGTCCCTCATTTTATACTTGTTTTAAGTCTAGTCTCGATTTTTTTAACTGTCATTTTTTTATCATTTATATTTTTTATTTTATTTTTTAGATTTTTTACTTATTTTTTAAATTTTGGACCTCATTTTTTTCATTATTTTTTTCTATTATTTTATTTTATCTTTTAATTTTTTAATTTAATTATTAATTATTTTCTTTTAATTATTTTTTATGCAAGACTTGGTGCTGGTTGTTTATTTAAAAATAAAAATTATAATTATGTAGATATTTTTTTTAAAGTCATTGGCAACAAATAAAAAGAAATATAATAAAATTCATGAATAAATATAGATCAAGATATTTAATATTGTAATATGTATTATTTACTCAAATATATTTAATGAATTTACTTATTAAAATCAACTTGTGATAGAAATTGACACACAAGTAAAATTTATTAAATAAATTAAAAATAAGAATACATACCATGTAATATTGTATGTTCAAAATATTATAAAAAATATTTTTTTTTTATTTTTATAAATAAATTTAATATATAAAAAATAAAATGAATCATGCTAATCTCTTTAAAAACCAAACACATATAACATAATTAAAAAATAATCACTCTTTAAAAAAGATTAAGCAAGCAGCCAAAAAAATGACATGGAAACGAAATTCAAGCTTAAAAAAATATTTTAAAAAAGCACTTAAAAGTTTGAATTTGAAAAGGCTCAAAACTACATAAAAAAGTAAAAAAACAAAACCAAATCATGCAGCCTACCCATGAATAAAATGTCTGCGCGTGCAGGGATTTTTTTTTTAAGGTAATGGAGCAGATGATATACTGTTTATCCCAGTCCAGCTTAAAAAACATAGATGAGGTGTCATTTATAATATCTAAATCTCAGCCACTGTGATAACTATAAAAAAAAAGGCTACATGAAAACCTATTTTCAACTCCAAGTATGTAGAGAATATATCATAAATTTTATTAAATTAATTCATATTATTTAAAAGCATAAAAACCCACATAAAACTAAAAATTAACTCGGAACTAAAAATCTTTCAAAGCTTGTTTCTAAGATACTTTTAAAATTAAAAAAACATATAATTTGAATTCTCATTATCATATTAAACACTTGAAACATAAGTCTACCATGATGGTGTCCATAATTATTACAAGAACAACGTTTTTTATTCATGTTAGAATAAAACGATCACCTCTCTTTCCTTTCATCCAAAAAAATTTAAAAATAATAAAAATGAAGTTTATTCAAGTTTACATTTTAAATAAATTTGAATGCCACTGCCTCTTTTACCCACATTTTCATCTCGATGCTCTTACTTTAAATCAATCATCTATTGAAAAAAAAAACCTTGCAACATGGTGTTAACTTAGCTGAGAACGGGCTCAATCATGTAAAAAAAAAAACAATAAAGGATAAAATTCAAAATAAAAATTACCTCAGCTTTATTATACAGTGATTTGTAAAGGAATAAATAATGATCCTAGCTGTGAGTTTTTTTCCCGTGATGCTTAATTTTAGTTATAATATTTTTCCTTAAAGTATAGTGATTTTAGTGTTTGGTTGTTATTTTATAATAGAAAAGACGGAACTTGAGGTATATAGACATACTTGGTCCCGGATATGGAGATAAAAATTGGTTTTTACATGTATATATTTGTCTATCCCTCTAGCAAAAGGAAGATAGAGATGACAGAGACACAGCCAAAATATTTTATTTTTTCCACAAGCATTCATATTAACACTTTACAATTTCAATCTTTATTTTTACTTTTAGATTTAGATCATTAATTTTAGCTAATTTATTTCCACCAATAGATCTAAAAACTGTAAAATACAAAACAAAAATCAGAAAACATGAGAAATATAGACAAGAGAGGAGAAAGGTAAACTACGAGGCAAAAGGAATCCAACTAGTTTACCTATCGAGATTGTTACAGGATGAAAGCTCTCATCTTAAACAGCTCATAAACATTTAATCGGGAATTCTATCACCTGAATTGGAGATACGTGAATTTGAAGTTCTATATTAAAAAAAGTAATGATAAATATCCTTAAATCCTTTTTTTTAAGTGTTTTTTTACTTAAAAATATATCAATATATACATTTTTTAAAAAATTATTTTTAAAATCATTAAATTAAAACAATAAAAAATATTAAAAAATTAATTTTTTTAAAAAATGTAATTTCAAACGCGTTAGAAAACCGTGAATAACTATTTAACTTCGCAAACCTTTCCCGACGTGACAACCTCTGAACGGACCAAAACATAAACCTCTGATCCGATCCTAACCAAGAAAAAAATAAAACATTCACACTAACCATAACCCAGTTTCAAGTTTCTGGCGTTTGTGGGGCCCACTCCAGAGGTCGTGCAACGGGACCCACTTGATGTCGGTATATGGACAGGAACGAGCCACCAGCCATGATAGAATCCGGAGAGGCAACTAGGATGCGTGCCGAGAAGCCAGCACAATGACACACAAAGAAGAAAAAAATCCGACGACTGATAGAGCCCAAGAGACCCACTTGCAAGGTTGCTTATTTAAATGGAGGACTCCTCAAATGATATGTCCGTCAAAAACTTTCCTAATATTTCACGCCCTTTTCTAATCCCTTTGGTGCCTTTCCGTGCATTAATTCTTTATATTTTCTATACTCTCCCTGTCTTAAGGATTCCTAATCCTTTTCACGAACAAGTTATAAAGAAATGGGCGTTCTTGATCATATGTCTGGTATCTTTGACTGCTCTCGTGGCAGTTCTAGGCACAGGAAATACAGGCAATTGCAGGTATGTAACATTTTGCCGACTCTTTTCTCGTATTCTTCTCTTTTTTACATATATAAGCTAAAGAGAAAAACCTTGTTTAGATAGAACAAGCAACAAGCATGAGATCATGAGATTCCGTCGGTTTCATAGTTATAACATGTAAGCAATTGCAGGTATGTGTTATTGCCACAACTCCTTAATCTCACACTTTTTTTCTTTTTTTTTTTATATATATACAAAGCTAAATAAAGAAACTGTCTTGACAGAACAAGCTACAAGCTTGAGCTCTTGAAATTCAGTTGGTTTAATAGTTAGAACATACAAGCAATTCGTTCGTAGTCTTATCCATTGTGTCCTTGAATCTTTCCTGTGGGATAATTTCGCGTCGCCTTTTAAAATTCCTCAGCAATCCCAGATCTCTCTCATGGTGTTAGACTCAGTTTTTGTTATTAAACTATATAAATTGGTCAATTTTTTTTAAGCTACAAGCTTGAGCTCTTGAAATTCAGTTGGTTTAATAGTTAGAACATACAAGCAATTCGTTCGTAGTCTTATCCATTGTGTCCTTGAATCTTTCCTGTGGGATAATTTCGCGTCGCCTTTTAAAATTCCTCAGCAATCCCAGATCTCTCTCATGGTGTTAGACTCAGTTTTTGTTATTAAACTATATAAATTGGTCAATTTTTTTTTAACTCTAAAACCAACAACTTCTTGAATCGCACAGAAGTTTTCTTATCGATTTGTGTACATGCTAAACTCGGCTTGACTCAGTGGATTGATATGGAAATTTGGAATCCGAACCCAAACCCTAATCCGAGCTAGATTTTGAATCAAACTGGAAAAAATATCGATTCCGATAGATTCCATCTAAGTTCGGACAAGAAAAAAAATGAATTCGTCTTAATAATAGTAACTTAAACTCAATTAACCCGATAACTCGTATGTTGACTCACCACTCTAATGACATTTACATGCTTTCCCATATCAATTATTGGCTGTACCTTTGAACTAGCAATGAATATAATTGCTGAAAAATGAGAAGATGCTCGTTACGTCCCTCACGGGTTCTCGTAAAGTGAAAAGGATCGCAAGAAAGGCCTTTTGGTATCTTCCTCATAAAATGGCAAAATCCCTTGTGGCCCCACAAATGTTTCTGATATTTTTGAGCCCTTGTGGCCCACCAAATGTTTCTGATATTTTTTTGAGCTGCCACGCTGACATTGAGTGATTGTTTCAATGTGATGGTCAGACGGTGGAGTTGAAGGTCCGCTTAGACTGTGAAGGGTGTGAGCGCAAAGTGAAGAGATCACTTGAGGGCATGAAAGGTGTAAGTCAAGTGCTTGTGGATAGAAAGTCAAACAAGGTGACAGTCGTTGGATATGTGGAACCAGCAAGGGTGCTTGCTCGCGTGGCACATCGCACTGGTAAGAAGGCAGAGTTGTGGCCATACGTGCCATACGATACGGTGGCCCACCCTTATACATCAGGGGTTTACGACAGGAAGGCCCCTGCTGGGTACGTGAGAAGTAATCAGGACCCACAAGTGTCCCAATTCGCACGGGCGAGCTCCTTTGAGGTTCGATACACTACTGCTTTCAGTGATGAGAACCCTACAGCGTGTGCTGTTATGTGATGGTCGTGATTATAGCTAGTTTATTTTTGTGCTTTGATTTCAAGGCTTTTAATTATGTTTTTAATTTTCCTTTCTTGTTCGCTGTAGTCTTTATTATTCTGTATCTGTATTTCTTTTGGTATTTCTAAGAAATTAAATATTTGTTTGCTCTAATACATTATTACCACGATGCACATGCATTTGAAAGCCTAAAAAGCTAGTAATTGATTATTATCGTTTTTTATTTATTTAGAAATTATATAAATTTATTATAAAATTGTAATTATCTCTGAAATAAATTTGTTTGCACCTCACAATTTCAACAAATTTATATTATATATGAGTTTGTTTTTGAGATAACAATTAAATGAAAATGAAAATGAAAATTTTATTTTAAATAAATCTTCATTTTCATAAAGCTGAATAGGATCAAAATCAAAGTCCTAAATTTTAGCAAGACCATCACTATTATTTTGGAATTAAAATTAGAATACTGTTCTCAATCTTTCCTCTTGGAAGTGACAGAAGCGATTATCGTGCGGTTGTAATTCAGTGTCTATATATATATCTTAAATAAATGCTTGCTTTCTTAAATGCAATAACTTGAAAAAATAAATTGGAATAAGAAAACCGTCTTAAAAATATACTCATAATTAAAATCCAACCATCCAAGGAGTCACGACTCATGTAGTTTAGCGAGTCGAATCTTTAATGAAAACGAGTTTAAGCCTGTATAATTGGCGCGGCTTCAATCAAGTCTCGGACTCCATGTTTTTCAGGTCAATATACCAGGCTGGGCTAAATCAACTTGGGCTTTATTCAAATGAAGAACTTGGTCTTAGCCCATGTCTCTTTTCACATTTTTCGCGGGAAACTAGAAGACCCTAAAACTCCAAGTAACAGCACGCTCACAAAGGGAGGAAGCCAAGAAGAAAAGTACCTCGAGAAAGAAAACGAAAATGGCAAAGGTGGAGGATGATCAGGATGTCGGACAAGATCAACTTGATGAAGAATTCTCTGTATGGAAGAAGAACACGCCATTTCTCTATGACTTTGTCATCTCTCACCCTCTCGAGTGGCCATCTCTAACCGTCCAATGGGTACCACTCGCAGCTCCACTGCCTCACTCAACCGACCCGTCGTCTTTCTCCGTTCACAAGCTGGTTCTTGGGACTCACACTTCTGATGATTTCCCCAACTATCTCTTGATTGCTGATGCCGTGCTGCCCACTTCGGTCGCCGAAGCCAAGATTGACACTAGTGGCAGTTCTACGAATTCTGTGATTCCTAAGGTGAGATTTGGCTTGCGGGCCTCTTTTTCGTGCGAGTATCAAGTGTTTGATGAAATTACTAACATGAAATGCTTTTTATTGTTGGTTTTTTTTATGGGTTAACAGTGTTTTGATTCAGTTTTGAGCAAATTTCGTGATTCCGAAGTTGAAAGTTTAAATTTTGGGTTTTGTTTTTGTGCTTATCAGTTTAAATTTCGTTTGCAGCCCCAGGTCCGCGATTATTTTATGATCCAGGAGGTCAAAATTACATTTTTTTTTTTGAGTTTCTTTGTGGGTGTTGTGTTTGATAAAATAGCTAGCTGAATGTTGTTTTTGAGTGTGTTCTCTGGGTTTTCAAGTATTGTTTTCTTAGTCCCCCGAGTCAAATTTTGGGCTGTAATCTACTAGCTGAAGTGTTACAACATGTGTTGTATTTTTGCATGATATGCATTTGATTGTTTGAACCCCTGCATTGCTGTATTATTTTTGATTGATTTTAACTATTAATTATCAACTGTTACATTTGTATCTGTCTTGAAATAGTTTATGTATTTGCTTTCCTTGCATCTGCGACATGCATTCTTATTTTCAGTTTCCAATGAATTGCTGAATGTGATTATTAAGTTATGGCGAGGGTGTTACTTTTTAGGTGGAACAAATAATTGAATGTGCTATATTTTTGTTTCAAGAACTGTTCCGTGAACATAAAGTTTTTTGCTGAAATTTTTGCATTTATGTATCATCTCCTCAATTATCATTTGTGACAAGTATTCTTTTGATGTCTGAATAAAAAAGAAACACGTAGCTGATTTTTTTTTTTGGATTAATAGGTGGAAATTACGCAGAAGATTCGTGTTGATGGAGAGGTGAACAGGGCACGAAGTATGCCACAAAATCCTGCAATTGTTGGTGCAAAGACTAGTAGTTGCGAGGTTTATGTGTTTGATTCTACCAAACAGGCAGAGAGGAAACAAAGGGATGGCTGTGATCCGGATTTAAGGTTAACTGGCCATGATAAAGAAGGGTATGGATTGTCGTGGAGTCCATTTAAGCAGGGTTATCTTGTGAGTGGTTCACATGATAATAGAATATGTTTGTGGGATGTGTCTGCTGTTGCTCAAGGTAAAGTGCTTGGTGCGTTGCAAGTTTATGAGGTAACCTCAGGACCTTTTCTCTCCCTTTTAATCAATAAAGTTAGTCTTTACAATCATGGTGTGTGCTAAATGGTTCATTGTTGGTGTTGGAAATGCTTTTATAGGCCCATGAAAGCGTGGTTGAAGATGTGTCATGGCACTTGAAGAATGAAAATTTGTTTGGTTCTGTTGGGGATGATTGTCAATTAATTATCTGGGACTTGCGCACAAATCAAATCCAACATTCTGTTAAAGCTCATGAGAAAGAGGTGAAGCAATCTTGCCTCGATGTTTTTTGTATGGTTGTTTTTCTCATGTATGCATGTTTTATTGTTTTGGGAATACCTGCCTGTTCTACTTGGTGTAATATTAGTGACTTTCTTTTTGTGGCTTTGCTTGCGAAATCTTCATTTTGATCTTGAAATGTTTTTCTTTCTCATAACACTTTGTTTCTCGGAACCAGATTAACTATCTATCGTTCAATCCATACAATGAATGGATTCTGGCCACAGCTTCTTCTGATGCAACTGTTGGTCTGTTTGATATGCGGAAGCTGACTGTACCACTGCATGCTTTACGTAGTCACACGTATGTTTTCTACCTCTTTTATGATTTTGAATATAGTTGCATGACCACAGCTGTTATTCTGCATTCTGAAAGGTATTTACCCTTTTGGAATGCATTTATTCAATTTGTCTTACAACTTTAGGAATTGTCTTTCTAATGTTTTAGCTGCGTTATTCAATTTTTCTATTTCAATGGGGTTTCCACGGATTACCAATTAGAGATGCAAATAGTTATAGTACACGGACATCTGAACCTTGTTTTTAGATTATCACTGTGCAGCTCCCTTTTCTTTATTGGTATCGAGAATGGCAAAATTTTCTGTACTTGCAAATTGATGTGTTTATATCATCTTATATTAACACTGCACCGGTGTTGTTTAAGTTTTTGTTTATAAAAAAAGAGAAGTGATATGCATTCTGGACGGGCCTGCCTTCTGGCCCCTGGGTGGTGGCATTTCTTCTATATCTGTAGTTTGTTTCCCCATGGCATTGACTACTTCTATCTGTTACGATGCTTATTTCTGACAGAGAAGAGGTATTCCAAGTAGAATGGGATCCTAATCATGAAACAGTGCTAGCATCCTCTGCTGATGACAGAAGGTTGAACGTTTGGGACCTGAACAGGTATTTTCATCAGACATTTGTAAATATGTTCAACGATGGAGCAATTTAGTTTTGATCCATTTCCCTTTAATAGTATGACGTGGTTTTCTGTAATTCCATTTCTTTCTCATTCGATGTCCTAATAGAGAAAAAAGTCGATAATTTTTGCTTCTTATTGGAATAGTTGTAATCAACTCCAGCCATTGTTAGATTCAGTGATAAGAGATGCAGTTTGGATGATCTCTTATCCTTCTTCCTTCTATTAAATAAAAAGATGAATATACGGTACCTGAATTGCTAGTTGACTTTATAGCTTGGTCATTAGCAATTGCCGCTTACTACAGTGTTTAGCAACTTCAAGTGATCAATTATACGATCTCCAAATCACTGAATTTTCATCATCATATGAAGACCTTAACCATCTAATAAAATCCCTGTCCTTTCTGGTTTTATCGATAAGGGCTGGATATGTTATGAAAATATTATTGTATGTTCCATGAAAATTATCTAACCACTTATCTTGATGCTTTCAGGATTGGTGAGGAGCAGTTAGAGTTAGATGCTGACGACGGCCCACCAGAACTTCTTTTCTCTCACGGAGGTCACAAGGCCAAGATATCAGATTTTTCATGGAATAAAAATGAATCATGGGTCATCTCAAGCGTGGCTGATGACAATACACTTCAAGTGTGGCAAATGGCTGAAAGTATCTATCGTGATGAAGATGACATGGCATCTGCTGAGGAGCCACCTCTAGCTGAGAAATGAGCGAAAAGCCCATCTTCGTAGCTTTATTAGGCAACGAGACGATGATTTGTTTTTAACCTTTGCACCAAACATGGCCAACTTCTGTTAGTTTAATTATTTTATATGCAGTTTGTGCCCCTTCATGCTTAATACTTATTGACTGGAGATGAAAACCCGATGACTTTTACGTGTATCTCATGGGATATATATTTAGAACAGCACTAATATAACTGCTTCGGAAGTCACCTGGACCTGTATTTTTGCTACCCATGACAGGCATCACCACCTTGCTAGTGGCAGTGCTACCGACTGACTTTATTTATATTGTAAAATCGGGCACCAAAATAGTTCAAGCAAGCCATTTTATGGCAGATAATAATCTGAAATACCAAGTATCCAATGCTATTAAAACAATCCAAAGTGCATTCGACTTGGACGTAGAATCCATGATAAGAAAAAAAAAAAAAAAGACTTGGAGATAGAATCCTACTAGAACAATCCAATGACTTGAACATGGGAATCGTGATAGGGAAGACTTGGAGATAGAATCCTCTTAAAACAATCCAATGACTTGAACATGGAATCGTGATAGGGAAGACGTGGAGATAGAATCCTAATAAAACAGTTCAACTGTACCTTACACGCACAGACGACTATTTATATAGGGTTTAAGTACAACACATCAAGTATCATCTCTCACAAAAATCGAAGTATTAGCACCATGACTGAGGCTGGAGAATTAGCTAGGTTCTTAACCAAGTTATTTATGTGTGTGGCAGGCTTAGCATCTAGTGCGTTGATGTACCCGAATGTATGCATTGCTACAAGAAAGTATTACCCTACCGCTAATCATCACTTGCTATTCCTTTCCATGGTCACACCCCCCTTATGCGCAGCACATTGTTTTCTTCGATTCTTAGATCAACGAAACTTATCGGACTTGTTCTATAACAAGCAAACAGAACTCATATCCAGAACACGAGAACGACTTGGCACTCTGATTTACTTTTTACGTGGGTTCTATGGTCTATGGATCTACCTTAACGCCAACAACAGCACTGACATGGAGCCTAGCTTGGATCTTTCGAAGAATTTTGCTGCAATTTCCATTCTTGTACTCACCTACGTGAAGTTTATTGGAAAGAGTGAAGATTCTTTAGCTGTTGCCCGTGCAGTTATCCAACACAGTATTTTAGCTGCAATTCTTGCCATGCTCGATGGTTTAGACATGAAATCTTTAGCAACGGCACTTTCACCTATCATACCTTCAATCATTGTACTGGTGAGTGTGGTCTCAGTGTAGTTTCACGCCCCACCTCAATATTTGAAAATATCATATTTATTAATACGCATCAACCCCTCTCTCTGATTTATTTATTTATTTTTTTGCCTTTTTTATGCTTAAGGTCACTCCTAAGATGGAGAAGCTCCACTTGGATGAGAACCTGGACGACGAGGGTAATTAATCTTCCTTGACTTTGTGCATATCAGAAAAAAGAAAGAGAAAAAAAGTTTTAGGTTAATAATTTTGGTGCCATTAGAGAAGTTAATATTGGCTTTTTTCAACTTACTCCTTAATGATGATTTGGTTTGGTTTCTCTTTCTTTCGACAAAAGACTTCTCTCTTGAAAAAACATAAATTCTAAAATGTCTCCGTTTCTGTTCTTGTCTCTGCCCAACCATTGTTAGTTAGTCTTGATCCTAATTCCTTAAATTCAATTCTTTTGCAGGTATATATTGCAAAGAATAGGAGACATAAGTGCCTTAATAACTCTCCTCAAGGCATGGCTTTTTTAATGATAGAAAAGATATTATCTCATGTAAGAGATGAAATTATCTCACTTGATTTCTTTAGTTAGTTTCTTCACCACCCCGTTCAATAAAATTCTCTATTGTTATTCTGCCCTTGAAGTACTATTTTTAGAGTTTTAATTTCAATATTGATTCTCATGTACTCCCCTCCCTTGTATTCCTCGAATTTAGCGATTGATTTAATAAGTCCGCAAAGTGTAATAGCATCTCCTATTAATAGCCAAGAAAATTAAATGTTGAAATGGCTCTTTATTTATTGATTCTGACGAAATGGGATGTTAAAATCCCTTTATCCATCGTTAAGAACAAGGAATAAAATTGTTTTTTTAAAATCAAACACATGTTTAGCCAGTTATATTAAAAATACTTTAAAAAAATTTAATTAATTATTTTTTTGTTTTAAATTAATATTTTTTAATATTTCAAATTTTTAAATATTTTTAAAAAATAAAAAAAAATATTATTTTAATATATTTACAAGTAAAAAATATTTTAAAAAACAATTATAATAACACTTTCCACTAATCTAATGTTAAAATTACCCACACTTGTCAAGTTTACTTTCTTCACTGGGAATTTTAATGTAAATCGTGGGAAAATGACAGATTGAGAGACTTCAAAGATATGCCCATTTACTAATATATATGCCCGTCGACGGGCCATATAAAAAGCAATCAACGGGCATATTAGAAGTCAGATACATATTTGTTAGTTATTGGCTTCGGAGATGCTTCTCTTAATTATTTTTTTATAAACTCCATGCAAGGAAAAAAAAAAAAGAATTTCATAAAGAAAATCGAGTGAAAAAAGAGTGGAACTATTTATGGGAAGGTCCTGCATCCAAATTTTCTCTTTTAATAACTAGTGATTTTTTTACTTTTATGGGCCATAGAAGGGAGGCTTCTTCTTTAGGGAAAAGAAAGGAGGGTAAAGAGCTTGCCCCTTTGAGCTCAAGGACTCAAGGACGCGACAAGACTATAATTCATAGAGAATAAATTATAGTATCTTGGAAGACAACAACACAGGACACATGAACTGATTAAAAAATATTTATTATAGATGAATATGAAATCACACAAACAACCAGGCATGGTCAGTCGGAAAATTCGCGGATCCAACATGAATAGAAGGCCTTGTGTTGCTCTCTCTTCACACAGATTTGGGAGGAGAAAAACACAAAAGCAGAAATGGTGCCTTTACATACAAGGGTGTAAGCAGCTCTGCTCAAATTGTGGGGTCAAGGAAGTTATATTGTGCAGTCATGATCTTTTTGCTTATAAAATTTGCTGCAGAACTAAACATGCAAACATATAACCAAATAGCCATCCATCAAAATTGGTAGTTTTCTGATTCCCTGCCACTCTGTAGCATATATCCTCACAGAAATAGTTACCCTACCACTCACTGTTTGGTCTTAATCTCGTGTTAGGGGTGAACCAAGAACGAGTGTACCTAGAAAACTAGATGAATTCTAGGAATGCTTTACACTTTGATAATAACCAAAGCGAATGGATGAGAAACTGTGGGCATCAGTTATTTGTAGAACTTTTATCAGATCTGTGTTTTTCTAAAGCACAGAATTCATTCTGATGTCATTATAATCCAAAGATATGCATTATCTAAATTCTAATTTTCTTCCTTCAATGACAAATAATAATAATAAAAAATCCAGTGAAGTGAAGCAATGTTGACATCCATACGGTAACAATTATCCTCCAATTAACATTATCTAGTTGGTCCAAAACTGCTGTCAATTCGCAACTTTTTTCGTGTCTCTAAATAAAATGAGCAAAAGCAAGAAAGACCATGTTAACTAGAGACAGAAGTTGAAAGGGGCAGTAAATTCAACTACCCCTTGAGGACCTTAAGGCTCTACTCCTCCATTTCCTTAGGAAGGGTGCATAAATAAGAAGATTAGCAGCTTTCAACATTAAATTGACAGCCCTTTCACTCTAAAAATACTGTTTCTACTTGAATAACTATTTAACACAGAATCCTCGTTTCCCTTGTTGCAAAGAAGTACCAAGGTACGAAACAATATTGAAGTTGGAAAGACGAACCTCACCATCCCTTGCTGTTCCTGTCTCAGTCATGACAAGCAGCAAGTTCTGAACGCAAATTTCACAATTCACAGGATGCTCGCATCGATTACAGACAGAAAATTGTTTGATACACTAAAGAAACGTCAAACACGCTCCCACCTTACCAAATTCTGTTCAGCACTGAGGAAATCATATTGCTTGAGAAAGTAAAAATTCTTAAACAAACTGCCAAAACTTGTAAAAAGACAGAGAAGAAAGGGGACCATATCAACAATATCTTCATCAAACAACATCACTCCTACTTGTTGTTAAGGTCAAGCTTGAATATAAAGAATACGGTTAGTTAAAGCTTTGTAAATGTAAGTTGAGCTTCATAGAAAACCATAGGTCGGTCTCCACTCACAAGTTCTGCTAGCAAAAGATCCATCAAGTCTCTCCATTTTACAAAGGATTTTTTCAACCAATTTCACAAACTAACCAAACACCAGCTAGGCAGCTTCAGCCGAGTAACCCAACACTTAGATGAAGAAATACACAAAATGAAAAGGGAAAAGAATTAAAAACTAACCAAACCCAACAAGGCATATTGATGAAGCTGATGCTGCCACTCAACAGAAGTACTTGGTGGAAGCACATGCATCCTCACTGAAAATGATGACCTCAGTTTGACAGTTCTTCAACTTACTGTTGCTTCACAAGCCCCTCCTAACAGGATGAAAACACCACAATCAGTCACAAAACCCAAATCTGGTTCATTACTCGATCAATGCGACTACAAGAAGACATCAGCAGTGTAGTCCATACCATTTAATACACCTTAACCTTATATGTGGCTGGAAAATACCATTTAATACACATGACCACACCTTTCTCCAGTTTGGGATTGTTTTTCCAGGTAACATACAACGTGAATGAGATGAATCTTTGGGACGAAACGAGAACAAGTGCCGTAAGCAAACTTTCCATGGAAGTCTCATTTATATCCTTTTAACATTCACTCCATTCTCTATATGCAATCGAAGTCTTTTATCACTGGAATACATGCTTTATAGTTGCACGGTAAGCAAAACACAACAAGTGCTTGACCTAATTTCCAGAATTCATCCCACTAAAGTTTATAATAACAAGGCAAACAACAAGTTCTTCTTGAAAAAATAGATCAAACCAATTATACTCAAGTTGGTTGTTAATCAATGAGCTCATCCTACATCCACAGTTCGATTAAAAGCAAAATGTTAAGAACAATGAGTTTCACCTTTCCTCTTGTTTGCACTGGAAGAATTGCCATTCACTTCCTCATTCCCAATGCTACACCCAGGTAAGTCTCTCATTCCTGAATTCTGATACTCCATACACTGAAGGTTCTCAAACTCACAACTGTTAAACCCTTGTCCTTTCAATGCTTCACCTTCTCCACCTGTGCCATCCAACCCAGGATGCTGGCAATAAACCTGATCATCGCACCTTATATTACATGGATTCATCACAAGAGAACCAGGAAAATTGGTCAAATTCACATTATTAGCTGATTTCTGATATGGAAAAGATCCAATCTCCCCTTCAATTCTCCCCCTGATGTCTACAAGTAAACACTTGAGCCTTGCAACCTCTGCCTCCAATGCAGCCTGTCCTTGCAGCCTCTTTAGTAACTGTTGGTTCAAAGCTCGCAAACGCTTAACTTCATCCTCCAAAGAGGCAGCCTTTGCCTTCTTCTTCTCCCTATACTTTCGGACAGCCTCCCTATTGCCCAATGGCCGTTTCTTTGACTTTTTCTCTATGGACTCCGCAGTGTCTTCACTGTCAACCTTGTCCTCAGAAGAGGACAAAAGTTTTGTATGTGCATGAAAGCAAACGTGTGTGTGAGGATTATCGGGACCAGGAGGATTGCATGTGTGTGTATGAGTACAAGCATGAGGAGTATCCTTCAGTAGCTCATCCAAGAAACCATAAGAACAACTGCTTGGAAGATCATCCATATTCGGACTCAAAAACAATTCTTGGTTTGAATAATCTAACTCTCCATCGTCCATTATAGCACAAATTTGCCAAACAAAAGAAAGGCAGATCCAAAATCCGATGAAGCAAGTATAAATTCCAAATTTTGATGCTGAACCGGATGATAATTTCAATCGAATCCTATCTTTTACCAGAATTTAGTAACACCCAGATGAGAAATTTGTGAGCACAAAAATGCACTCCTAAGCTGTAAAAGATGGATTTTAAGTAAGCAACTCGGCAAATCCACCAAAACCCACACAAAATGCTAAAACATCACAAATTCAACTAATTCAACCCTGATAGCAATCAAAGCAAAAAAAAAAAACACAACTCGATCAATGGAAATAATTGTTCAAAAAAAAAAAAAAACAAAGATTTACCACGAACATGAAATCGAAAGCAGAGAAATTAAGACAATACTTCGACAAAACCAAGGTTTATGTGGCAACGACCGAAAGAGAGAGATGGAAATAAAAAGACAGTCAAGACAGAAGCCATGAAAAATCATAACCATAATCATAAATAACCCTAAACACCAAGTGGCAGTTCCTCAAAAAGAACAAAGAAAACTTAAAAAGGACGCTAATAAAGCTAAATAAAGTAAAAATGAGCGTACCAGAGAAGATGAGTTTGGTCCTTATTCCATTAAAGACAGAGAGAGGGAACGAGAGATTATAGGTCTCCTTAGCTGTCAATTTATAGGTATTTGAGGGACTAGTACCTAAAATTACAAAAATATCGAGAAATTGTATGGTAGATTTTGTTTTACGGTGTGAAGACATTTATCGTGGGCCATCCTGGTGAGAGTTTTCTTTGATCTAAATCATGACCGTCCATTTTTTAGATTTATAAGAGAAATTGGTGTCTTTCTCCATGTAGAAGGTCCCCAAGCACTTAGATCGTGGAGCCCGCTAATAATTTATTAATTAGCTGTATATAAGAACATATTCCCCAGGTCAATTTTGTTAATTAAAAATGTTTTTTTTTTATTAATTTGTGATGGGTAATTCATAAAACTTCCAAGATAATAACGTTGTTAAATTAAAATTTGAATAAACAATGATTACGTGATAATTTTTTTATTTCTTTCCAAAATAAGAAAAATCTTATGAGAGGATTAGCTTGTGGTTTATCTCGAGAAAATTTGTGGATTATTGCATTTTGTTATAATGGAAAAAGAAATGGATTCCTGCTAGTTTTTTTCTTATTTTCAAGGTTAATATGCCATGTTTGTTTGTATATTTTAAAAATATTTTTTAAAAAATAAAAAAAAATATTTTTATTTTAATTAATATTTTTTTAATATTTTTAAATTATTTTGATGCACTAATATCAAAAATAATTTTTAAAAAATAAAAAATATTAAATGAAAA
Organism: Populus pruinosa; assembly: GCA_026413675.1. Lineage (NCBI taxonomy): Eukaryota > Viridiplantae > Streptophyta > Magnoliopsida > Malpighiales > Salicaceae > Populus > Populus pruinosa. The sequence goes on along the minus strand of CM048600.1, from coordinate 15,966,907 downwards.
ATATTTTAAAAAAAATCACAACTATATTTTTAAAAAAACTTTTGATTAACTTTGTAGGTTATTTTAAGATTCAATTAATTTAAAAAGTGGATATAGGGGTTGAAAAAAAAAACTATCATGTTTTGATTAAAATAAAAATGTTTTTTTTATTAAGTTAACTTTTTTAAATTATGATTAGGATTTTATCTTGTTCAACCCCAACTTAAACTTTATAACTATAACTACAACTCTAAAATAAAGCCTTAATTATTTTAATTATCAATTTGATTTGTTATTTGTGAAGATTAAAATTTTCTTATGGATAATTTAAAAAAACGCACTCTAGCATATTTAAATGAATTTAATAATTCTATTGAACAATAGCTTAAAAGTTTAAACCAATAAAATAAAAATAAAAAACAAGTTTAACCACCAAATCAACTTTAAAATTAATAATAATAATGAAACACATAGTCTTTTCTTGATTTTCTCATGAAAAAAATAATATAAATTTATATGGTAAGAGTCTAACATCTTATATCATTCCACTAAAAAAGAATTAATTATTTTCATGCGTGTAAAAATAAAAGCTGCCATTTATCATTTGGTTTTGTAAACATGCAAATCAAATTGTACTTTGGATCACGCCCACATTAATGCAATATAATAATGAATTCCAAAATGCTAAATGCATTTGGATCACACCCACATTAATGCACACCATAAATTCAAATCCCCCCTCCCTCAAATTTTGATTAACTTCGAGGGAAAAAAAAAAAACTTTGATTTAAAAACAAACTGGAGATACATCAATTTGATACATGGGAACCTTTTTTTTTATTTGATAATTAGATGATGATTTTTACCTTGCAAGCACCAAAATTATCCATTAAATCTGATCTCTCTAGACAGTTTAACTTAGGATTTGATAGACTTATTTTTATCCCTGACGACCCATTTAAGCTTTTGAAAATAATACTTTTTTAATTTTAATATTTCTTTATTAACTCAATTAATAATCATGAGTTGTAATCTAAACTTTACATATATATGTCTTTTGTATAGAGATAATTTTTTTTGGTTCGATTTAATTTTTATTAAAAGAAATGACCATAACTAGTTTTTTTCGAAAAAAAACTAAAACCAAATCAAAATTAGTTCAAACTGACTGATTTCGGTTTGATTATTTTAGAAAAAAACTAGTTCAAACCAGTTTGATTTAGTTTTTTAGTTCGGCTCGATTTTTCTATTATTTTAGTTTGGTCCGGTTTTTTTAGTTTTAAACTTATAAAATCAAAACCAAACCGAACCGGTTATTTTTTTTAAAATTCTAATCAATTTAATTAATTTTTTTATAATTTAATATTTTTAATTATTTATTTTTAATTTTCTCAGTTTAATTAATTTTTTCAGATTTTTTTTCACCCTTGCTCCAGTATCATGGATCAGCCGCTTATTTGGATGAAAGCATGATATCTGAATTATAATTCGACTACTTAAAAAAAACATTATGGATTTCTGATGATCTGGCATTGAAGGTGAATCTGATGGGGGAATATAATCAGTCACTGACTAGATCAGTGCTATTCTTGATGAGCAACTTGATCTATAGAATTTGCAATTTTACTTTTAAATTGCAGGATTAAAACCTTGAAAGAGTGGAATCTAAAATAGAGATAGCTCGACGCCCAGGAGGTCGCTCATGAAAAAAATAAAATAAAAATGGAGCAGGTCCAAATATTGGAAAAGGGAAATAACATAACCCAGGAAAATCTCTCCAGCAAGAAAATAATCGTGAAAGGATCACAATTTATGTATTTGCTTCCACTATGTACAAAATCTCTGCATTCCTTCAATCAATCCCCTAAAATCACGCTCTTTATATGGAAACCTCTATACTTCGCTTGAGTTTTAGGCTTAATTAGCTCCTTGATCTTTTATTAAACAGACTAGTAGTATCAACGAAAGCCAAAAACTATTCAAGTTTCCAAGAAACTGCATGCCCTGAACGCGGTTTACTTCGTAGCCTGATAATTTACACCAAATATCAGAAAATAAATTGTTGGTTTATCACAATTTTGCTAGTTTTGTGGTTTTTAGACAGCATAAATTAGTGTTTCGTGGTTTAAAAATTGTTTTAAGAGTAGAACAAACACTATGTCAAGGTGTATACGGTTCCCTCCACCAGGGTATGTGTGGAGCGGAGTGAAAGGGGAAGCCTTGATAGAGCTGATTAAGGTTAGTTATTGATTCTTAACTTTAGTTGATTCTTGATTTGTTTAGTTACAAGCCAGACCTTGAATCTTGATGGGTTCTTGTTATCATCATATATTAGGTATGGCGTAATTCTGACTTGCAATTTTGTGACAACGTTACTTGTATAGGAAGAATAAGTGGGGGTCTTAAGAGATTAGAGAGGGAGACAGCATAGTTGTGATTTCGTTCTTGATAGCTTGGCTTCAGGTTTTTTGGACCGAAATTAAGTTTATGTTGATTGTTTGGCTGTTCAGGGAATTGATAAAAGATAAACTTTTTAATTAGATGTTTTTATTTTCATTAGTTCAACTCGAAAGAACTCGTACATTTCAACTATCTTCAATTTTGAGTTTTTCTTGCTTGTTCAAATCCACAAGCTGTTGAAGTACTAATAATATGAAACTATGCATTAGATTTGAATAAACTTGATTCTGAAATTTTTCAGAGAAGTAAGCTGAAATTATTGTGCTTGTATAGAAACTCAGGCTTTTTAATTCTTAATTTCCTCTGCATTTGCTTGATATTGCTTCCGAGTTATGTCATCTTCGTGTAAGTCAGTTTCCCAAGTTTAGTGATGGCCTTCTCCATTTTAAAGGTCAGGAGAGAAAAGGCCGAGGTTGAGAAGCGAAGGAAGAAAGAGGAGAAGAAGAAAGAGAAGAGGAGGCAGAAAATAGAAGAAGGATTGGAGGGGGGACAGCTTAAGAAGAAAAGGTATAATCCTCACAGAAGGCAGGTGCAAAACCGGAGCGAGGATGGTGATGTAAGCAGCTACTATCAAGCGAAGAATGAACATGAATTTCGAAGAACAGAGAGAACTAGTCTTGCCGAAGAGCTCAAGCAGCCTTCAATATCAGACAGCTTATATGACTCTTTTGGCACCTGCCAGATTGCCGAGAGGAAGGGGCCTGAAAGGTGCCGAAGTCATGGTGAGTGCATTTCTATTTGCTACTCTTTCTGGATGTTTATATGTTTGTTCCTGATACGTGCCCTTTGTGTTTGTTAAAACAGGAAGCGTTTTTTGGATTGATATCCAATTGCAAGGGCATGAAGATCAAGATCTGGTGTTTGGTAAACCAGTGTGCTCTGTTACAGCAATGGATTTTCTTGTCCAAGAGAAATCTGAATTGCCCAAAAGCTGCACCAAGGAGGAGTTCTTTTCTACCTGCAGTGAGTCCACAACCACTGCCTTTGAATCGGATAGACCTGGTGTTGAGTTGTGCCATTCATGTTCTCAAACTGAGCTCATAAGAGATAGGAAGGCTGCATCGGCTCTTATATCCCAATACTCTGGAAGTGGCTTGCAGCATACAGAATTAAACTTTTGGGAGCTAGATGTAAACTGGATTCCCCTTCCCATGAAGAGCGGGAACCCAGAATTTGATAATCTAGGTTGGCTCTACGAGAGGAAGCCCGAGAGACTGCCTAGAAGTGATAACACTAAAATCTATAGAGCTAGCAATGATAGATTGTCTCACCCGATATCTTCTCTATACCCAACAGCTCAGTATTTGGCCCAAGCTGAGATATATGCCTTGCCATTTACAATACCATTCTAAAACTGTCACCTGAATCTGTGCATCTTTATTGTCTGTGTAAATAAATTTTTGTTCGTAAGCCTCTAGTATTTCTATACCCAGCTTTCCTATGATCAAAATGTGATTATCAGCTTTTCTATTCGCTAATGTTTTCAGTTGGATCTACATTACAGTGACAATTCAGCATAACACAAGCTTCTGTATGCTGAAGCCGTTTTCTGTTACTTTGTTTCTTTCCTTTATTTTTTTTTTGTGTAGAATCTAGATAGTCAAGCTATCACGAATTGTTGTTGCGTTGTTCATTTTTCTGCAGATTTGGATTCAGATAGAGCAAATGCCCTTGTCTATAAGAAAAATTGCAAACTCCGTGTTTCTTCTGGTAGTCTCGAAGATTCAAAAAACAAGCTCTTGATAGACTTGAACCTTAATCCTCTCTCATTATCACTTTAAACAAGAATTTTACAAGTCTACATCTTCAAAACACCTCGCTGCAGGGCGTAAACCTTTTTTTTCCCCCTTAACTGTGCAGGCACAAGGTTACAAACTATTTGTACAGAATCATGTGACAACCTAGGCTCTGAAACAGGTAGTCAAGAATATTGAATAGAGTGCAAAGTAAACTAATTGAAGCTTGATGATCGGCTCCACCTATCTTTAAAATACTCCTCAATAGAAAGATTATTTCCATGCTCCCAACTACTAAATGATGTGGAATCATAATCAACATCAAGCAATGCAAGACTTAAATGTGACTCTGCACTAGAGTTTGGATAAACTTCATCATCATTATCCTGGTTTTCTGGATCCTGAAGATCCTTATTTTGAGGGTTCACCCACTTTTCCTGTTCTTTATCTCCTCTTAGGAGCTTCAGTATCTGAAAGAAAAAAAAAAGGTTAAGAAAATCTACCATGAAAAACAAATTAAATTTCCTGAGAATCCAGCCGCAGGTTTAAATTAGTACCTCACTCATTTTAGGACGTAGTCTAGCTGCTCGTGTAATGCAGTGTGTTGCTGCAAGAACCATTCGTTGCATTTGAACCTCATCAAAGTTTCCATTCAAGTTCGGATCCACTAAGCATATTGCATTCCCACTCTCTATTATTGGTTTTGCCTGAAACTCACAGAATTTACTGTTTTGATGCTTGTGATTAATAGAGATATATTATTTTGTAGTTGCGGTGACATTAGAAACTCTTACCCACAGGACCAAACTCTCTTGGCTCTTGGTGTTCTCGGAACTAATTGGTTTTCTTCCTGATAGCAATTCAAGTAGAACTACACCAAAAGCATAGACATCAATTTTGTCGCTGACTTTCCCATACATGAAATATTCAGGAGCAAGATATCCAAATGTTCCAACAACATCGCCTTGAGTCACAAACGATGTAGTTGCCGGTCCCCATATTGCCAGCCCGAAATCCGACAACTGTCGAGTAGAATAAAAGCAAGTCATGCCATAATTTTGTGATAATTTTCATTTGTGGCTACCGATAATCTGCACGAGTCTCAGCAGAATACCTGTGGTTCAAATCCATCTGAGAGAAGAATGTTCGAAGACTTGACATCTCTATGAATAACAGGCCGAGAACATTCGTTGTGCAGGTAGTTTAGGGCTTCTGCAATTTTAACAGCTATATCGAATCTCAGTTCCCATGACAATGGAGATTTGTCTTTGCTCTTTCCTACACATAGTTTCACATCAGAATTGTTTCTGTCAAGCTTCACTAGTGAAGAAAAACATGTGCAGGTCGATAAGACTTACCATGTAAGTTTTCCTCTAAGCTTCCTTTAGATAAAAAATCATAGACGTAAATGAGATCAGCATCTTTGATGCAGGCATCAACAAGAGGTGTGATGTGCTTGTGGTTCAATGAGGAGATGATTTCAACTTCAAGAGCAAAATCTTTCATTGCTTTCTGGGATGATTTCTGAACCTTCACTGCCACTGGCTTGCCATCTGGAAGAATCCCCTTGTACACACTGCTACATCCCCCTTTCCCAATCAAATTTTCTGTCAGAAAGATTAGAAATTTTGTCAGGCAAGAGAGGAAATTCAATTAGTCTAATCTCATGTGATTGATTCAGGGTAAAAACCTGAGTGAAAATTCGAAGTTGCGCCTTTCAGAACCTTGTTGCATCTGCCCGAAAGAAAACTAGGTGAGCTTACTTTCAGCAGAATATCCGAGCCATTTTCTAGTTCACCTGATGCAGAAGATCTACTCCTATTGCTATCTTCCAAGATGTTACTTATCTCTCTTTCTTCTGCTGTTGAAACGCAAGGATCTTGTTGAGAGGAGCGATCCGGTAAGCTCATTGCCCACTGTACTACAGACAGTTTCCTGGAATGCAAGTTCTGTGGAATGGCTGAACTTGCTCTTCGGAGGAGGGGCCAACCAGGTCTCTGATCCAAGATATCACCAGAAAAAAGAGAATTTGATCTCTTCTTACGTACATTTGCAATGCGGCAAACTTCATCCTTTATTTCTCCAATCTCATCTCTTGATAGCAGTTCAAAACTAGATACTTCAGTATATGCTTCAGAATCTCCGAATTCAGATTGGATTTCTCTAAAACTTGAATTTTCATTTATATTAAAACTTGGTTTTGGATCTCCACCAAGGCCTGACATAATCGAAAGCAACATCAATTATTATCTTCTCAGGATCTGCTAAATGGATTTTTATTTTAGGACACAAGTACCAAACCTGGTAGTTGATTGTTGTTGCACCTTCTAAACACAAATTTTCCATTGTGGATGGCCATAACATCTGTGGTTCGACGCAGTCGCTTGGCGCAATACTTAGCAGTAGAAGCCCAGATCCTGAAAATGAAATCTATCTAGACTAATTAGAAAAGAAGCATTAAACCATGATTGATGCAGAACTTGCGTTTCTACCTGCCCCTACCTTAGAGCTGCTTGGCTGCTGATCCCCACAATTACGGCTACAGCAGCATAGTTCTTTGCCTCTCTAACCAGAGTCCTTCTAACCGAAATCCCTTTGGCTATCTGACCTGAGAGGCCTACCTACAGCCAAAGCAAAAAAAATCGTTGTCATCTGCAACTTTTACTTTCCCACCGGAGGGCCAGGAAAAAGTGCTACAAAGTTTTTGATTACAGACCTTCTTCATGGAACATAGACCATTATATACTTCTAAATAACTATCCAACAAAGGCTTGTCTCTCAAAGCATGGTCTGCATCAACAGCTCATGTTTCATCAAAATCATGCAAAACTTTTATAAAAAAATAGAAGAAAAACACCACTGAACTGTTGAAAGGATTACCAGAACTTCCACAAACATGAACAGCAACAACACAATCACCAGGTTCAGCAACCTTTGCAATAGCCCAGCTAAGTAGTTCTCTGCTATGACTATCTATTCTTATCCCAACTAACACATTCCTCCTTTCAGTAGCCTTAGCTTCCAGCTCCTCAACTGTCATTTTTTCTTTTATTCTCGATAACTTACTTCCACAACATCAAAGCATCCATGTAGATTCTCTTCCTCCTAGAATTCCCAGAAATTCTGCAAATTCATTCTCTTTAACACCCTTTCCACCCCTTGAAACAAGCGTTTCAGTCTCTGCAACACAAAAGAATTTACATGGTCATGCCCCACCACCATATTAGGCACTCACAGCTACCACATGAGAAATATAAACACAACCCATTAATAGATTCCCCGTGAATAATCCAAACTCAGAAAAAAAGAAGAAAGAAATCCTTTATCATTACATTAATCCACATGCTAGCTCACCATGAGATAAAACTATAAACATAAATACCCCAACAAGATCTTGAAAATACATATAAAAACAAAAGGTGAATCATACATAAGATAAACAAAACAAGACAACAAAAAAGATATGTACCTAAATATTTTTGTACCTATTTATTATTGTTCAAGACCACCATAGATTTTTTTTTTTTTTGAAATTGCCGCCAAAAATCACCACCCACTTAACTGATGAAACTTAGAAGATTATAATTTTTTTTAAATAAACTAAACATGAGTGCTTCGATGAAGATCAGTTAAACAAATGGGCTAATATGAAAAAGAACAGTAAAAGCCAGTGAAGAACAAAAAATGTAAACAGGTAAAATCTGGAGAAGAAAGTGTTGGCAAGTAAAGGGAAAAGTGGTCACGAAAATTTATGTGATCTGAAAGGAGAATTAAGAAAAAATTATGGGAAGTGGTGTTATTTAAAAAAAAAACAATAAATTATTTATATATTCTTTATTACTAATACTTTTAATTTTAGGTCGTTGGGAAACTGGCAAATTTCGCGGGAAACGCATGACAAGGGGGCTTGTTGAGGCTTAACCACCGGCTGTCTCGGGTTGCAAGGTAATCTAACCACATGCTTGAGTTATCTTAGGACCTTTTTTTTGCCCCATGCACATGATATTTGTCATCTTTTGCCAAAACTTAAGATCTAGAATTATTTTATTTTCCAAAGAGTGGGATAAATCTCTTTGTTTTGGAATGGAGAATTTTTTTATTAATTATAATATTTTCTCAAAGCATTTCGTGAAACTAAAGAGCTACTACATATTTAATTAAAAATTACATAATTAAATGATAGGTCAATTATTATTTAATTTTTAATTTTTAATATTAATTTTTAATTATTTTTAATTTTTAATATTAATTACATGCAAAGTGGAGAAATGCTACCAGCCATTTAAATTAGGGACTTTTATTCATCATTAAAAAAATCTTGTGAGGTTTGGTGGTGAGTTGAATTTTCATTGATTCATGAAAGGTCTATTTTCATATTTGAAACTATGTTTGTCTTGAAAAAATATTAAATTAATATTTTATTATTATTTTAATTTGATGATATTAAAATAAATTTAATTTATTTTTAAAAGAATAGAAATGGCACTGCACCACAGTATTAACAACACACAAAGCTTAATAGTGTGTAAAAAATAGCTCAAGGATCAATTTGATTATTATTAATTTTATTTTCAAAAGAATGGATCAGCTGGTCTCCAATCAACAACCATTGTGGTTGACAATTCACAAAACAAACATGGTTGCTTGAGGAGATTGTCAAAGCATCTGTTCTGGGTAAGGGGGATCACACCTAATTTAGTTTGGTCATCATATTATTAATTTGCAATATCAACTATATTATCAACGGAATGAATGGTTTAAACAAATCTTAGTTTACAAACATTATCAGCTTTTTAGGGTAAATCTTGTTTGGATATCCAAGTCTTGACTTTGGTATTATCTATTTGTGTGCTATAAAACTATATGTATGAGAGGTGAAGATCATCACTGCTGCATGGTATAGCTAGGATGATAGTTTTAGTGGATCATTTTTTAGGGATAATTTTTTAATGTTATAAGATACGGCCCGGTCATCGACTAATTCAAAAATTAATCAAAGTTTAAGTTGATCAAAATCAACTCATTGATCAATAATTCGAGTCTTACACTGAATTCAGTCCGGCTCGAATCTTATGTCTATATAATTTCATGAAAAAGTCCGTCTTTTGTTTTAGAGAACCCATGACCACTATTTCCAAGAACATAAAGCATGCCCAGCATAGACAATATGATGTAACAGTGCCAAGATTTGTGCTTATCTTATTTATTTTAACAACTAAAGCTAGTGCATTTCCTTGGATTGGCTCTCCTTTTCTCATTAAATCTTGTCCATAGGTCGTTCTAAGAAGAGCCGCAGAGTCATCTTTGTCAAGCCAAAAGGAAGGGATAAAGTTTGGCGTGAGTAATGAGGCAGCAAGTGAGATCATTCGATCTTGAGGATTATTATAAATTAGTTACTACTTTACTGTATAGTTTATAGTCATCTAACTTTCTAACTACGGCAAAAAAGGTGACTTTGAACATTGACCCAAGATTGATTAATATTCAAATCTTCAAAGTCTTGTAAGCTTAGCTCATGGGTACTTTTGGCCTTGTAATGGTTTAGAGGCTACTTAAATTTTCTTGAAAGACACAGTTATTAGTGTTTTATACGTCTAAATATATTTATATTTAGCTTAACAGACAATAGATTAAAAGAAGCATTGTTATATACGTGCGTCAAAGGTTAATTGAACTTTAGACTACACTGAAAGAAGTCTCCAATCTCATGATCGTCCTCTCTCAACTGCTAGCCAGAGATGCAGTATAAACACTGTGTTTTTTTTTTTTTCACGGCAGGCATGTGTATAAGATACTATTGTCCCGCAGTTGGCCAGGGAAGTGAAGAAGAAAAACAACCTGGGATGGTTAAACAACTCCAGAAAAATGACCATCGACTTTAAGAATCTGAAGATTGTTAAAAACACCAAAAGATGGTCCCAAGTTTTGAAAGTTCAGTGCTGATGACAACTTGGCGTAAGTTATTTTGGCAGCCATGGTTTTTTGAGGAGTGGTTGGGCTTAATTCCCCACTGCTCATCCTAAGGCACAGTATGCCATTTTGGTTGGTCAAGTCTTCTTTCTCATATGTGTATGCACAACAGCAAATCGACAGACGAATCAACGTCAATGGGCACTTGTAATTTCCTTTGCCAGTCAATTCTTCATTGCATCCAAGGGAGACGCATCACAAATGTTGGCAACTCGACTTGTATACTATTCTTTGACTAGCCAACTAACAACTATCCCATTACTTGATCAGAAGGGAAAAAAAAAAAAAAAAAACTCTCTCATCCCCTTTTGAACCTTCACAAGTCACAAACAACATTAAGGCTACAAGTAAAGAATTGGTTGAAGGAAATAGATTTTTTTTAAAAAAAAAAAACTAATGGGATCATAATGTTGCTTTCTTTGGGGAATTGGTAATAAATAAATAAAATCTCAAGGACATTGGGTCTTTTTGTTGCATTCTAACATGTGTAGGGTTCGACTGGTACTGCTGGTTTGGAGCCACGTGAAGAAACCATTTGTTAGCAGAAGATCAATGAGGAGATCGAGAGTGTGGCTGCTGGCCGGCCTAGGTTCTTCTTTTTCCAAAAGAAGTGTTTATCATACACACACCATCAACCTTTTTGTAATTATGTAAATGTTTTCATTTAGAAAGTAGGAACCAAACGCACTTAGTGCTATTTTATTAAACTATTTGTTCATCATGGAAGCTTGTAAAGCTGCTCGTAATTAAAAAATGCTCTAGAAAGCATAGTTGTGAAACATGGCTTGTTGGCAGATCTAGTCTCAGATCTAAATTCTGATTCTTTACTGAGATATCTAGATTAATTTTGTTTTTTTAAGTTAAAATAATATTATTTTAAAAAAAAATAAAAATTAATAGGCTGCAACTAAGTTTTTAAGTGAATCTTATTGAATCATTCTATTTTTTTTTTTATACCTAACCTAATATTAGTATCGGTCTGGCTAGATTCCGGATCAACCTATCTAGCTGGATCAAATTTCAAAATTATACTAAAAAACACGAGAAAATAACATTCTCTAATAGTGCTATTCATTAAGAAATAAATCACTATGTCACCACAATGATTTTTTTTTTTATCTTTAAAGGTCAAAATTAATGGTTAATTAAAACATATTTATTAAGAAAATATTATAAATTTTAAATATAGAGAAATAAGATGAAAAAAGCGGGAAAAATATTTTTTTATATAATTTGAAGTTAAAAGTATATTTTTATCCTTTAACCTTTTAAATTATAAATTTTTTATCCTTAAAAATTTATAAAATTCAATTTTGATTTCAAATTTTATTTTCATTAATTTTTTGGTTTATGGTATAAGAGATGAGAAATAAAGTGGCAAGATTTCAGTGGCAGAAAGAAAAAATCTCAGTTAAAATCGATTCCAACCACGAAGTTAAATGGCCTTTTATGTTAATGAGTTTCTTTTGATAAGAAAAGTTTATACAAGGTGTTCCCCTTACCTCTCTAAACTTACCTGAAATGGTAGATGTGAACTCAAAAATAATTTTTAGAGCTAATTTCTAAGTTGTTAGAGGTCATGAATTAGAATGTATCTAAGGTATTTTTTTTTTATTATTATTATTTCAAATTGAAATATGATTAAAAATATATTTTTTTTGTCTAAAATATACCAACCCGCTAGTGGTCAAAATTTAAGCAATACAAGTAAGGTTCTTTAAAAAAATTTGTAAAAATAAGAATAAAGTTCAGGCATATGGCTACTCTAGACCCATGTGCTCGATTCGCTCAGGAACTTTGGGTCTTTCCTAACTCTAAAAGTCTGAGCCTTTTTTTTTTCTTGTTATTTTTATCCATTACAGTTTTATTTTTTTAATTTTATTATTTAATATTTGGTTGATTATTAACTGAACAATGTAATTTATTTTGGTTTTTTTTTTCTCAATCTCTTTGATAATTTGTTAGTTCTTGATTTTATAATTATTTATTTTAAATAAATAAATAAATATATATATATATATATAAAAGAATTGCTAAACCCAATTAAATTTGTGACTTTGATTAGATATGAATTGGGCTTGATAATTTTATTGTTGCATAAATAATTTTTAATTTATTTAATGATATATATATATATATATGAACTTTTTGAATTCCATTTACAATCTTTTTTATATATAAAAATACTTCTAAAATTTACATATATAATTTTTTAAAAAAATAAATATTAATTGCGGGTCAAATAGCTGCTTGTTGTGATTAACTAATTTGCTCTACAATTACAGGGAAAGAAATAATTGGTTCAAAGTTTCCATTGGTTGCCGCTGTCTTATTGCAAATAGCAGTAGCAGTCATGCTGATTATATTAGTATTTGATGGATCAACTACCATGGTTTGGTAGGTCGTGGCAAATAAAATAGCGATAAATGGGATAAGATAATGTTTAATTATTGTTTTAAAATATAAAAAATAGAGATATAAATATATTTAATTAAAGAAATAAATATATATTCAAACATAATTTTCGAATAAATTTCTGTACTTTAAAAAAAAAAGTACACGAGTAACATGTCATTCATCCCTACTATTCTTTTCAAAACAATAAATAAACACTACCTATCAGCATCTTAATTAGTATTTATATTATTATTGCATAACACAACGTCTTCACTTTGGAACAGGTTACTACGATTAGCAGTGTCGCATGGCCATTGACATGAAACAGCTAATCGCACGAAAGCTGTAACATGCAAAACGAGGAAGGGTTCGTTGCAAGAAATCAAGATTCGGCAGCTTCAGAGTGATATCCTTAGTCTAATCAAATCAAGAATTCAAGATCAACCAAACGTGGAGTATGGGAATTGACTTGTGCTGCCCCATCCCCGCCACTATAAAAGATAGATGCTACTGCTTAAAGACTTGCATGCTGTTAATAAGATCGTGTCGAGTTATAATTGGTTAGGTTAGTTTTCCATGCTTTGATTAATATGAGTTTGTTGTGATGGGATGTGATGCTAGCCTGCATCGAATTGTTGGGATTAATAACTGCAGAAGTAATTTATGGGCCACAGACTTGGTAGGATTCATGCCAATCACGTCTTTTTTTTCTTTTTCTTGAGCAGATTTTCACTTATTTTATTTTTCTAGGTGTGCTTCTTATATTAGGATTATTTAAAAATATATAAAAAAACAATAAAAAAATATTTTCAGTTGTGCATGATTGGGATCTTTCTTGATTGTGCATTTATTTATGAAAGAAATTCTTGGCTGCAACCTTTCCTCATATTCAAACGATAATACGAAGAATAAATTTATTTACAGATAAATTAATCAATAACTCCATTAATTATTGGTTGATTATAGGTAGACTATTTATAGTTCTATCAAAACAAGAACATAATACGGACTTCAGGGCCCATCCCATGATACTCTTGAGTCCAGCTGTAGCAGTGGGCTCATACTTGATTTTGTCTTCCAAACACACAAGGGCTATCTCAGGAACAGGAGGATCATCAGGGATTGGATCTGTAAGCAGTGAATATATCAGTGAAACCTGCATGAATCCCACAAGAATCACTCAGAATTATTTTAAAGATTAATGTTTTAAGCAATAATAAAATTTTCTTGATCTGAGCATCTGGAGAATTGGTTAGTTGATGTCTCTTTGATGTAACAGAATAGGAAAGATTCAGGGTAATTTGTGATTTGATGTGTTCATTCTGTGAAATGATGCGATCCTGATGCCTTGCTGATTCTTCGAAATGATATCTTGGCTTGAGAAAAGCTTTGAACCAGATGGGTGTAAAGGGAACCACAGGATTTGATTTACAATATCCATTCAAGAGGAAAACAGATACCATATTACTTCTTTCTTGTTCACCTGATTTTGACCTGAGGTTTCGAAATCGCTGTTTAACACCATTTAATAGACACATACAGCAGGAATAGGAGCTTTTAAAATGTCGATGAGACTCGAATATAATAACACAAAACGATAACTATATTAAGATTCTCTAAGTGCACTAAAATGGGTCACGGATCATGATACAAGAGAAAAAGGCTTTGTATTTCACAAGCAAATTCTGCTTACTCTAGTCTACAATATGTAGATAGCCCTAAAGAAATAAATGTGAGTTAACAAAGCAGCGTGAACCATTAATATACAAATCACAAAGCAACAAATACATAATTTGATTCTCTTATAAGTGCCCCCTATTTTTGTCAGCATTGACTACGGACCACATCCTTCCTCTTCCTCGAGATAATAGAGATAGCAAATGAGACCAACGCGCCTAATTTGGTGTTGTTTTCCTCTAGAATTTTGTTGCAGAGTCACAATATGGAGCAGGCCTTTTGTGCCTGTCTCTTCTTTTTCTTCTTCTGCTTCAGAGGCTGGAGGACGGCCTTAATGGCTGCATCAAAGACCGCTTTGACATTCTGTGTTTGAAAAGAGCAGATGAAACAAGTAATGAAGTAAGCAGCAACCTTCTCTCATGATTTCACATCAAGAACTTAATTTGCATACCTGCTGTGTTTTTGAACTGCACTCAATGTATACAGGAGCCCCTATTAGCTTTCTCAGTTCCTCTCCCTTTCAAAAGAAAATCAAATAAAATGTTTTATTCACTTTATATGGGCTGACATGTTAGTATCCACCATAGAAGCAAGGAGGCAACGTGAAGGCAAAATGATTGTTAAGATGTGACGCAGCAGCAATACCTGAGCTGTGGTAATGGGCACCGCACCTGGGTGATCTATAAAGAATTGCTTATCATCTCGGAGATCTACAGGAAGCAAATTTAATTGTCATGAAACTCAATGTTTGTCCACAAGTTAAGAGAAGATACAAGACATTCTACACTGAGGCAACACAGCTAAAAATAATTTGAAAATCAATGAAAAGAGCAGTGTCATTTGTATTGTGACAGTTAATTTATCTCCAAGTTAATCATTGCCAGAGTATACTTACGACCAACAACAGCTTGAACAAACACATGGTTGTGAAATTCAATCAGAAATAAAAGGTACTGTTGAACACATTTTTGGCAGATATCAGTTCAATTGGAGACAGTTAATCCTGTTCATTTAACCCAAATCCAGAAGTGATAGCAAACAAATGTCAAACATCTAGGTGAGCTACCATACTCTGGGTTTTTAGGCACCAGTAATTGAATAATGAATACATACTAAAAGCATCTTTATTTAGAACACCTGGCCATAAAACTTTCTGGATATGCTCTGACTCCTCAACTTTCAAAAGTGTCATCAAACCACAAAGTAATTATATTTTCTAGCATGCTCAGTACGCACATACAGTGAACTAAGGGGTGCTCATATTATGTTTAAATCCCAATCTCAGCCAATTTAATGGTCATTCCAATATACAACATACCACCCCCATGCTCCAAAGTTCAGTTGAAATAGGCCTTAAAAGCACGCGCTTGGTTGTTATTTTATGCCACTCTTTAAAGAAACATTCAATTAAGCACTCCTGAATAACATTGTGTCATCTCAGCTATCCCAAGATGGCTTCAAGAAGCCTCATCTTCACTGACTTCATCATCATGTCACTCAAAAGAAAATTAAGTGAGCAGGGGAATTACAGTAGCTGAAGGTATTACATGACAACCATGTACAGACAAGGGATCTTGAAAGCCAACTTCAGGATTCAAAGCTATTAACCAGATAACAGAAAAAGCTAGTCTTAGGCTCCTAGCAAAGAGTTGCACAATATACCAAACTTCTGCATTATTGGCATCTCAAAAGAAAAACAGATTAAGGAGAGTAGGACTTACCAAGCTTTGTCCCAACAAGAATAATTGGAACACCAGGTGCATAATGCCTCAATTCAGGAATCCACTATAAAACAAAAAAAATAGAAAATTCATTAGCATGTTACACATAACCAGAAATTATAACATTTAGAGAAAACAAGATCTTGTGAAGAAAATGTTGGTCTTACTTTCTTTGCAACATTTTCATAGCTGGCCTTGCTAATGAGGGAGAAGGCAAGCAGGAAAACATCTGCCCCCCTATAGCTCAAAGGCCTCAGTCTATTGTAATCTTCTTGGCCTGTGCCATGATGTAAACACATGAAGTGATTACAAAAAAACATTCAAAGACAGGAAGGGAAAAATTATGAATTTGAAACTTACCAGCAGTATCCCACAACCCTAAATTGACAGTGCTCCCATCGACAACCACATTCGCACTGAAATTGTCAAACACAGTTGGCACGTAATCCTGTTTCCCATTTACAGAAAATACAACAAATAGAAACCTTGATGTTAAAATCATTCCTTCCCTATTTCATATTTGAATATTATCAAAATTATATGAAAAAGAAAGGCAAAAGTGCTGAATCACCGTGAGACCAATCATATAACAGGGCTTTCCCAAAGCTTAAGCTTGAGAGGGATAATTCAATCTTTGAAAACAGAAATTTTCAGTTCGTTAGAAGCAGCATTGCAATTTTTGTGAAAACCAAAACCAAAGAGAGAATCCAGAAAAAACTCTTTTCTTCTAGTCCTGCTCAACTCAAAAGAATCAAAGCAAGCACTTTTCAGGAATGTTGCAATGAAACACACAGTGACCCTCCAAAAATAACCGCAAAAGTAGAACTGGTTAGTGGTCTCCAAGTAGAAAAAACCCACCTAGACTAAACCATTAACTTGTGTGAGGCTAACTTCAGTTGTTTAACCTATTACAAATTACAAATATAAATCTTACTTTGTTCCCATATTCTGTAACCAACCTAACAAAACCCCCAAGTTAACACTTTGATAAAAGGCATGATCAGTTGACTGGTTCTCCCTATCAGTCCCTACAAAATGCCAAATTTACCATAAACAGACTAAAAGAAAATGTTCAATTTCCTCCCAGTCTCCACTTTCTCGGGTTACAAAAACCTAATCACATGCCAAAAACCCTGAACCTTGACCTTCCACTCCAGAAGTCCTTAAGCAAAGGAAAACAAATCATGATAGCTCCAATTACTTAAAAATCAAGACTTCGTTGAATTGAAAAATTTCAATCTAGAATTATCTATACGTTTCTAAAACTTTCCAGGGAACAAACAGGAACCCGAAAAAGACCTAAACTTGATACCCCAATTAAAGGTTTTCGCCAAGAAGCAGCACTCCATCATCTAAAACCAATTAGTTTTATCAACCCCGGTTGACTTCACAAGTATCTTCCATGTTCCGGGCTTTTAAAAGAGAAACACACACCGAAGAAACTTAAGCATGACCTTTCAATCCGGAAGTTGTTCAGGCAAAGGGGAAAAAAAAACAGTATTGACTTGCTCAATTACTTAAAACTCATCATGGATTGGCTTAACGTGATATTTTTCAATCTGCAATACTCTTTAAATTTCCCGCATTTTCGAGGGAAACAAACAGGCAAAAAAAAAGGGAAGAAGATCAAACCTTTGGACTCCAATTTTAGGTTTTGAACCAAAAAAAGCAGCACCCCATCAACTAAAACCAATTACTTTCATCAACCACACATCTTCCAGTTTCGGACATTTTCCAGGGAAAAAACAGCAAACCAAAACATAGAACTAACCATTACAATCCAAATGAAGGTTTCAAACCAAAAAACCAACAACCCCATCAACTAAAGCTGATTACTTTGATCAACCGCAGTTGACTTGACAAACATAATCTCTACTTTCCCACATTTTCTTTTCTTAAGAACCAAACAGAAAGAAACTAAAAGAAAAACGAAAGTAAAAGGTTGTTACTTTACTTACCGTAGGGAAAGTGTTGCTCGTGTAGGAAATAAGCATGCAAGTCTTGCCAACAGCACCATCACCAACAGTGACACACTTTATGAATCTTGAAGCGCTCATTTTCTTTCTTTCTGTCTTTCTTCCAGTTACAAAACCCTAATGGTCAATTCTTGAACTTACATATATAAACTGTAAGAGATTGATGCGAGTCTCCTTAGTCAGGAGTACAAGAAAAAAAAATGAAGAAATGTAGTAACCGAGCAAGCAAAACAAGAAAGAAAATTTAGGGAGCTGGGCCTGGAGTAGAGAAAGAGAGAAGAGACAGCTCTTGCCAGCTATACCATATACCTATATTTCATGTCCCTATATTTCTACTCCTATCCACCAACACCTGTCACTTGCTATATTTAATTTTTTAAGATTTCCATAATAATCTTAGTTATAATTCAAACACCTTACATATTTTTAGTCATTTTCCCTGTTTTCATATTAACATGTAGTCTTGAGTGGTTGGATTAAAGTGGTAAATGGGATTTAAAATAAAAAATTTCTCGTGAATACTAGATTGAAATAAAACTTGAATTAATGTACAGTCTCGAATAATAATAATAATAATAATAATTTGAGTATGAACCAAATCGGTCAAGAAATATTGGAAATCCCACTGAAAAAGTACTTCAAATTAACGCTTGACGGTGATTTCATGAGCCAAAAAATCATCTTGTATTAATTACTTTGCTGATTGGTATCATCCCCTTGTTTTGATTATTTTAGTGATGCATTAATATAAATTGATGAATCTAAGGCGTGTGAAGATTTATGGTACGACTGGCCTGGACTTTATTTTGTAATCAACAGGAGCATGATTGGATCATTTTGTTAATTGAGCTTTATTGCATCCGTTTCACTCTAAAAAAATTGAAGCACTGCACATTGCATTTGGGATTCACTTCTTCGATGGTATTGATTTTTTTTTTATTTTTTTTAATGTCTTGTTCTGTGGACAATCCGTGAGGGAGTAATGATAAAATAAATGGGGCAACATGCATGCGAATCATAAAGTGTTTTTGGTTTTATTCTAAAATTAGTTTTTGAATATTGTTGTCAGATTTGTGTAATGTCTCGTGTTAATTATTTTTATTTAAACAATATTGTTTTATTTTAAAAAATACTAAAAAATCAACCGAGATTAATTTGAAAATTATGATTTGGTTAAAATAACTTCAAAATAATCTTTAAAAAATAAATACTGTAGATAGCACCGAGAAGGTTTCCTTGGACTGCAAGTGCATGCTCATAAGATAACACCTTGACAATCTCTAGAAACGGCAGACCAGCTTGAGGATAAATGACCTGCTTTTTTTTTATTATCATTATTATTTTCTTGGTGTGTTCATGCATGATGCATATAACAATAAAAGGTTGACCTTTTGCTTTTAATAAATTGAGACAAGAGTCATAAAATATTAATAGAGTTTTCGTCTCTTTTAAATCTTCAAATTGCCAACTTCAAGGGCACACAGTAACGTAATAAATATAACTTTTTAAAATAATTTTTATTTAAAAATATATTAAAATAATATTTTTTTAATTAGTTTGTTGCCGATTACCATGTCTAAATCTTCTCAGTTAAATATTGTACAGGTCAATAAATTCTCCATTTGTTTAAATCATGTCTGGAGTATCAAGCAGGTTACATGGAAGTCAAAATTAAGCCTGGAATGCATTTAAAGAAAAAGAATATTTTTTTTATAAAAAAAAACTCAATTATCACGTAGTCTAGAATATCGCATGCCTCAAAGACAAATCATGCTGTGCGTATCATGTAAGCACGTACAAACTTCCTTTCTCAGCATGTTTGGTATGCTGAATTTCTAGCTATAACCTGTTGCTGTGGTGGGACGATCATGTATTTCTTTATCATTTAATTTTTAATTTTTAATTTTGGTATGTCTCGAAATATAGCAAAATAAAAAAGTAGATCTAGTTCTGGTGGTGCAGAAATACTACATGGCCATCACACCATGGAAAGAATTACGATAACAAGGATGAAATATTGCTAGACTTTGCCGATGTTACTTCCAGAGGTAGGTTGGTTGGTAAGATTGCCTTCAATTTGAAGCAATTTGGCACCTTGATAGGTTGATGACACTCTTCTCCTTAAATGTTTTAAGATAGTTTTGATATACTAATGTTAAACAATATTTTTAAAAAATAAAAAAGTTATTTTTGTAAAGTCATTTAATTAGGTGGCATAATTGATGGGATTTGAGTGGGAGATGAGTTGTAGGATGAGTGGAGGATGAGTTGGTATAATGAGTGGAGGATGAGTTGTTAAGCATATATTCCTCCTAAATTTATGACCATTATACCCTCACTCTTGCCTATAAATAGGCAATGCATTCAAGCCTATATGCACACCAAAATTGAGAGAAGAAGAAGAGAGTGAAGAGAGAGTAATCCCACAAAATTGTGAGGTATTTGTGATAGAGTAAGTGAGGTGTTTTCTCCTAATAATAGAGAGATTTTTAGTTGTTCTCCTATTATTAGAGAGAGGTTGTAATTCCCATATTACTTAGTAAAATCCTTCTATACTTGTCTGTGGACGTAGCCCAATTGGGTGAACCACGTAAATTCTTGTGTGTTCCATTTCTCATTTTATCCGGTCTCTTATCTTTTATCTTGTCGGGTTTGCATGCCAGCATCCTAACAGTGGTATCAGAGCCTCCTGGTTGGTGTTGTTAATACACAAAAGTTATTCGTGTATACGAGTACTATTCACCTATACGGCACTATTCATCCATACGGTACTGTTCACATACGTTGCTGTTGGCGTATATAGAAAGTCAGTGCGGTGATTAAATACAGTCTAAGAAGTTCTGTCTAAGGAGATTGGGTTTTAAGCGGGACCGTTTGTGACCCCTCCAATCTTTCCTGGGAACTTACTTAGTGAAGTATTATTCACACGATACTATTTCTATATACGTTACAGATCTGTGAAACAGTGATAGCTGAATAGATCTTGGTGAATACAATGGCAGCAAAGTACGAGATTGAGAGGTTTAATGGGAGCAATTTCTCATTGTGGAAAATGAGAATCAAGGCAATTTTAAGGAAAGACAATTGCTTGGCAGCAATTGGGGATCGGCCCGCGGAGATCACTGATGATGCAAAATGGAATGAGATGGATGGCAATGCTATTGCTAACATACATTTAGCATTAGCCGATGAAGTATTATCAAGTGTGGCGGAGAAGAAAACAGCTAAGGAGATATGGGAGACTCTAACAAAGCTATACGAGTCCAAGTCTTTGCACAATAAGATTTTCTTAAAGCGGAGACTTTATACCCTTCGAATGGCAGAAACCACATCGGTGACTGACCATATCAACACAATAAGAACTCTATTTTCACAACTCACTACATTGGGTCAGCAAATAGAGGAAAATGAACGTGCAGAGCTTCTACTTCAAAGTCTTCCTGATTCGTATGATCAGCTCATTATCAATTTGACAAATAATATCCTCTCAGATTATCTAGTCTTCGATGATGTTGCAGCCGCTATCTTGGAAGAAGAAAATAGGCGCAAAAACAAAGGAGACAGAAACAGTTCAAACCAAGCAGAGGCATTGTTGGTGTCAAGAGGAAGATCAACGGAGCGTGGCTCTAGTGGGAGTCAAAGGCAGGGGAGGTCCAAATCAAGAAGTAAGAAGGCTGTGAAATGCTACAATTGTGGCAAAAAGGGGCACTTCAAAAGGGATTGTTGGTTTAAAAAGGGTATAGAGAATTCTGCAGAGTCATCAAAATCTCAAGGGTGTGTTGCGAGCACCTCAGAAGATGGAGATGTTTTATATAGTGAAGCAGCGACAATCTCTACAGATACAGAAGAGCTCACTGAGGTCTGGCTAATGGATTCAGGAGCAACATGGCATATGACTCCTAATCGAGATTGGTTCCATACATATAAACCTATCTCTGGAGGCAAAGTGTTCATGGGTGATAATCATGCTTTAGAGATTGTTGGCATTGGCACCATCAAATTGAAGATGTATGATGGCTTAATTCGTACTATTTCAGAAGTGCGACATGTGAAAGACTTAAAGAAGAATCTTTTGTCCATAGGACAATTTGATAGTCTTGGCTGTAAGATCCGAACAGAAAATGGAATCATGAAAATCATCAAAGGAGCGCTGGTGGTTTTAAAGGCAAGAAAGACAGTTGCAAATGTATTTGCATTAATGGGAGAAACACATCATGAGGCAGAAGCGTCAATCGCATCAGCTAGTCCTGCAGAAGAGAAGACGATGATGTGGCATCAAAAACTAGGTCACATGTCAGAAAAAGGTTTAAAGGTTCTCTCTGATCAGAAGTTACTCCCTGGGCTTACAAAGGTTACTTTACCTTTTTGTGAGCACTGTGTTACAAGTAAACAACACAGGTTGAAGTTTGGCACATCTACAACTAAGAGCAAATGCATCTTAGACCTGATTCACTCTGATGTTTGGCAAGCACCGGTTGTATCCTTGGGAGGAGCAAGATACTTTGTATCATTCATAGATGACTTCTCCAGGAGATGTTGGGTGTATCCAATTAGAAGGAAGGCAGATGTGCTTATAGTCTTTAAAACTTTCAAAGCGCGGGTGGAACTTGAATCTGAAAAGAAGATCAAGTGTTTGAGGACTGACAATGGAGGAGAATATACCAGTGATGAATTTGATAACTTTTGTCAACATGAAGGTATCAAAAGGCAGTTCACAACGGCATACACTCCACAACAAAATGGAGTGGCAGAGCGGATGAACAGAACTCTATTAGAAAGAACAAGAGCAATGTTGAAGGCTGCAGGTCTAGGAAAGTCATTCTGGGCAGAAGCAGTCAATACCGCCTGTTATGTGATAAATCGATCTCCATCAACCTCAATTGAGCTGAAGACACCGATGGAGATGTGGACCGGAAAACCAGCTGATTATTCTCGATTGCATATATTTGGAAGTCCTGTGTATGTGATGTACAATACACAAGAAGTTAGCAAGCTGGATTCAAAATCCAGAAAATGTGTATTTTTGGGATATGCTGATGGAGTGAAGGGGTATCGCTTGTGGGATCCCACTGCCCATAAGGTAGTGATCAGCAGAGATGTCATATTTGCAGAAGGTAAAATGCAAATGGAAGAACATAATAGCATTCTAAAGGAGACTACAGCAGTCCATGTAGAAAATACTCAGAATCATGCTTCTTCTGAAGCTGTACCAGAGCATGAAGAGCAAGAACAAATAGAGTCTGAAACTCCTGAAGTTCGGCGGTCAACTCGTGAAAGAAGACCACCGGCTTGGCACTCAGAATATGTTACTGAAAGTAACATTGCATACTGTCTTCTAACAGAGGATGGAGAGCCATCAACTTTCCATGAGGCTATCAAAAGCACAGATGTATCTATGTGGATGACAGCAATGCAAGAGGAGATTGAAGCTCTGCACAAGAATAATACTTGGGATCTTGTTCCGCTACCACAAGAAAGAAAGGCCATTGGCAACAAATGGATTTACAAGATAAAACGTGATGGCAATGATCAAGTGGAGAGGTATCGTGCGAGATTGGTGGTGAAAGGATATGCTCAGAAAGAAGGAATAGACTTCAATGAGATATTTTCTCCGGTGGTACGACTTACGACAATCAGAGTAGTCTTGGCAATGTGTGCTATATTTGATCTTTACTTGGAGCAGTTAGACGTGAAAACTGCATTTCTTCATGGAGAACTTGAAGAAGAAATTTATATGCTCCAACCAGAGGGTTTTGCTGAAACAGGCAAGGAGAACTTGGTTTGCAGGTTGAACAAATCTCTATACGGTCTCAAACAGGCGCCGAGGTGTTGGTATAAGAGATTTGATTCCTTCATAATTAGCCTTGGGTACAACAGACTCAGTTCAGACCATTGTACGTATTACAAGAGGTTTGAAGAAGATTTCATCATTTTGTTGTTGTACGTGGATGACATGTTGGTGATAGGCCCCAACAAAGATCGAGTCCAAGAATTGAAGGCACAGTTGGCTAGGGAGTTTGATATGAAGGACCTGGGACCAGCAAACAAGATTCTAGGGATGCAAATTTACCGAGACAGAAGTAAGAGGAAGATTTGGCTTTCTCAGAAGAATTATTTAAAGAAGATCTTGCGACGCTTCAACATGCAAGATTGTAAGCCAATTTCCACCCCACTTCCTATTAACTTCAAATTATCCTCAAGTATGTCTCCTAGCAATGAAGCAGAGAGGATGGAGATGTCTCGAGTACCGTATGCATCAGCAGTGGGAAGTTTAATGTTTGCCATGATATGTACAAGACCGGACATTGCACAAGTAGTGGGAGCAGTTAGTCGATACATGGCAAATCCTGGTAGAGAGCATTGGAATACTATTAAGAGGATCTTGAGATACATCAAGGGTACCTCAGATGCTGCATTATGTTATGGAGGATCAGAATTTACTATCAGAGGTTATGTTGATTCAGATTTTGCTGGTGACCTTGAGAAAAGGAAGTCCACTACAGGCTATGTGTTCATAATTGCAGGAGGAGCTGTGAGCTGGGTTTCTAAACTTCAGACTGTTGTAGCGTTATCCACAACAGAAGCTGAGTACATGGCAGCTACACAAGCTTGTAAAGAAGCAATATGGATGAAGAAACTTATGGAGGAGCTCGGGCACAAACAAGAGAATATTCTTTTGTATTGTGATAGTCAAAGTGCCTTGCATATTGCAAGGAATCCAGCGTTTCATTCAAGAACAAAACACATCGATGTTCAGTATCACTTTGTTCGTGAAGTGATGGAAGATGGAAGTGTGGATTTTCAGAAGATTCACACAAAGGAAAACCCAGCAGATGCTTTGACGAAACCGGTCAACACTGATAAGTATATATGGTGCAGATCCTCTTACGGCCTAGCAGAAACGTAAGCAGCATGAAGATGACAAGTATAGAAATGATAGAAGAATCACAAAAGATCAAGTGTGAAGACTTGATTAACTCATCAAAGTCTTCAAGTGGGAGAATGTAAAGTCATTTAATTAGGTGGCATAATTGATGGGATTTGAGTGGGAGATGAGTTGTAGGATGAGTGGAGGATGAGTTGGTATAATGAGTGGAGGATGAGTTGTTAAGCATATATTCCTCCTAAATTTATGACCATTATACCCTCACTCTTGCCTATAAATAGGCAATGCATTCAAGCCTATATGCACACCAAAATTGAGAGAAGAAGAAGAGAGTGAAGAGAGAGTAATCCCACAAAATTGTGAGGTATTTGTGAT
This sequence comes from Populus pruinosa, assembly GCA_026413675.1. Taxonomy (NCBI): domain Eukaryota; kingdom Viridiplantae; phylum Streptophyta; class Magnoliopsida; order Malpighiales; family Salicaceae; genus Populus; species Populus pruinosa. Next base: position 15,941,730 of record CM048600.1, on the reverse strand, counting down.
AGAGTAAGTGAGGTGTTTTCTCCTAATAATAGAGAGATTTTTAGTTGTTCTCCTATTATTAGAGAGAGGTTGTAATTCCCATATTACTTAGTAAAATCCTTCTATACTTGTCTGTGGACGTAGCCCAATTGGGTGAACCACGTAAATTCTTGTGTGTTCCATTTCTCATTTTATCCGGTCTCTTATCTTTTATCTTGTCGGGTTTGCATGCCAGCATCCTAACAATTTTAATATATTTCCATGGCTTTCAAGGGCCAACAAGGTGTCACAGAAATGGGAGGAGCCACTCACGAGCTGAAACTAGACATGGTTGAGCCTGCAACCTTGATTGGCTAGCAGCGGTGTCCTACCTTCTTCGAGCATATATCCGACCCATCCCACTCAAGAACTCTCTAACCACCTTAACCTCCATAGAAAAAAATTGCAGTTGTTGAATGTGATTACTGGCTAAGGGTCCAGTGACCCACCTAATCATAGTATGTTTTTGTATCATTACATCTGTGACATGTCAACGGCAGTTTTGTGCTGGAATCTGGCAAGTGTTGAGGTCCCATTTGATGTAGCCTTGCCAGCACCGGTACGCCTTTGACTTGTATGCTTGCATGTATAGAAAAAACCAGGCCGGCATGTGATTGATGAACCAATTCCATGAAAATCAAAGAGGAAAACAACTCAGAATTTCATTTTCCAGAGCAAGAATCCTTCATTTTCTTAGGCTTACACATGCAAGCATCAACTCACCTTGCTAATCAATCTATCTGTTTCCATGCAATGTTGCTTTCGTGAGTCATGATTTATCATCGTGACCTAACAATCTTGTCCAGACCTGAGTATTATTGTATTATTTGCCCAAAAAGATACCGATGTTAGCTAGACCTTGACCTGCTAAAGTTCCGCAGCTCAAACATAGGTTCTGTTTACTCCTCCGTAGCTAGCCGTAGTTTTTAAGTTTATAGGCTTTAAAAATGTCCTAATCTCAATTATCCCAGCAATAAACTCCTTATTAGGCAAATTAAATATACTAATTAATGCCAAACATTAGTACAACACATGGGGCGGTTAGCAGCAAGACCATGTGCACGAATAGCAAACCCTCTCCTCGAGTTCCTCTCTCGATTCAACATCCTATCCTGAAATGCCACGATCCCTCCCTATCAGGCTGCTCCACACCAATTTCTTGCTGATCACAACAATGGAATAAAAATCATGATGAATTGATGCTTCTTTTTCAAACTGAAAGTAGATGGTAGTGGGCAATGACTTCAATGGTAAAACAACCTGCTTAGATGCTGTTTGTTCAGACGTACTTTTTTTTATGTTAATTTAATACACTAAAATTAAAAATAAATTTTAAAAAATATTATTTTGATATATTTTTAAATTAAATAATTTAAAAAACCAACAGCTAATATGATCTATGTTCAAACCGAACAATTATGTGGTAAATATCCGCTTAACCTCCCAAAGACAAATAATATCTACTTGCTTGATAATGGTCGAATGAATGCTGTTATAAAGAACTGCATTGCCATGATCGATGCGTTCAACTCTCTGTGTGCTAATTGCTAGGTTAGGAATTGAAATGATAAACAAGCATCATCAACTTGTATTTTTCATACAACAAAGCACTCACAGCAAAAATAATCTTCCAAGATTTTATCACATTATAGAGCCAAAAGGTTCCAAACTCTGCTTGCTCATTTACCTCACTGCTTCAAAGCAGCAAGCTGTGACTTTAACCTTCAACTCTTCTAGATAATAGATTGCTCCTTCTGAAGTCCTGAAGCAGGACCACCAAGGTTGCACCTCCCACAATGTATTTCAAAATAGCCGTGGCTCTCAAGCATAAAATCTACATTATAATGTGAGATGTAATTTTCCCCATGAAGTAGAAAAGGTGTTCCACAGTGAGCAGAAATGCAAGACTCATGGTTCTTCGTCTGAATCAAATATATCTAATTCAATCATCTTTGTTGTCCCCTGCTTGACTTTGTCTACTGAAGCTTGCCCCTGAACGGTTTTCTTTCTTTTTAAATCTGGTTGGTTTTTTGTGACCGTAGATGGATCCAATTTCTTCGTAGATGATTTCCTGAAGAATGACGCATAAATGTTCAATGGCATAGAAAGACAAACTCAAGTGCAAAGATCAGAAATGTGTGGTCGATGGCATCAAATAAATGATTCACCTTTTCTCTGAACTATTTACTTGTCTGTTTTGCGTGGCGGATACTTTATCTGAATTTTTTGAACAAAGTTCTCCTGCAAATACCAAATAATGAGAATTCAGGCGATGATATAAAATCAACATCAGCAGGTAAGGCCACTGATCTTAAACCTGTGATTTCATTGAGGAACCTTATCCCCTGTGAGTGTGAATTTGTCGTCACTTTATCTGCATTGCTGTTGTTCAAGTACAATAATGAACGAATTAACAGCAATTAAAAAGGTCGCAGTTTTAACACAGATAATGAGCATTAAGCATGCATCTATGACAAACCTCAACGCTCTTTTGAGTGCCTCCACAGACAATAATTTCACTGGCTGTGTGGGCTTTTTTAATAATGTTTTGTCTGCTAGAGGGTCGACCAAGTAAATGCCTCGTGACTTGAGAGGATCCCTGAAGGCTGTTTTCAAGTTCCTGACAAACGAAAATTACAACTTGCGATAAAAACGTCTTTTTTTATGGGAGTGGAGAAGTCAAATTTAAAACAAAGGTTGGTGTTGATCACATACCCTCCCTTAAGCTCAGTTCGCACTGTGGAAAACCTCTCTGATGCTTTCTGTAGCAGCAAAACAGGTATAAGCAAGTCCATTCTAAAGACATGTTGATCAAAATATATAGCAGCACTGGAGAGTCATACTTACAGAGTTATGATACCTGCAATACATCCCTTGACGTCTAAAACAGCAAAGTGACCAGCGTCAGACTATCAAGAATCAGAATTGCATGCATTTTTACATATAAACTTTGATACAAGAACACGAAACCTCACAATTCTCAATATGAAACTAGGTGCTGCTATATAAGACAAAGGACCATATCAAACTTGACTGTGATTGCAGATAAAACTTTCTTGACTGTTGTTCAGGAAAGTTGTATAGTCCTTATAGAATTCGGGTGGAGAAAACTTGTATGAAATTTCATAATGCTATAGAAAGTGACATGATTTTAAAGATGCTGAAACGTACTTATTTATGACTAGTGTACAAGGTAACCCATCCTTCCTTTTTCCCTTGCAAACTCCATAATCAATTGAAGTACCCATCTTCAATATTTGATTTGCAGAGAACACGCTCAAAGAAAAACCAGTTCCCTACAAAGTAAGAAAATGGAAGATTTTATTTCTTTTAGGAAAAAGACAAGTAACCTCGCAGGACCAAAAGAATGCGAAAAGCTGATGATACCACATTGTCCTTGCGAACAGTGCAATTAAACAGTGCAAAAACTGTCCCGGCTTGCTCTTTACAGTTCTGCTGATAAGCATCGCCAAACAGGAAAAGAGATACACTGCTTTCGTCTAAAGAACCAAATTTCCATATGCAATAGTTCTTCCCAACAGAACTAGTCTTTGGACTTCCCTTCTCAATCAACACTCCAACAGTTGCCCAACATCCCATTAGAGTGTCTCCCATCAATAAATTTCTACAAAACCATATAATAGAAATCATAAGCCATGATGCAATTCGAAATTCAATTAATCCATTCAACAGATTCACTGTAACGAAGTAAATGGCTTCAAAAATCACAACTGTTTAACACACACACGCACATAATGATTTGAGGTACAATAAAATTACTTAATAGTTGGTAACCGAACAAAGCGAATTTCTGAGAAACGCTCGCTGAGCTCCACAGCAGTGACCGATTGATTCCTGAAACAGAAATTAATACATTGAACATAAAACATAATTAGCCAACTTCTAAGGTTTTATCAATTCAATTTTAGCTTCCATTTGGTCACTTTGAAAGGAATATAAGTCCATTAGTGTCAACTCTTCTCTCTGGCAAGGGAATGGTATAAACTATATAATTAAATAATTAAACTTATCTCATAACACGAAAGATTAATAAACAGTCAACTTTAGCCACCCAAATTATTTATAAAAGGCACATTTGGGTAAAAAATTTAATAGCATTAGTATCTCAGACGGTAAACTAAGTATTAATTATCATTTAAATGCATTTATTTATAGTTGGATAAAGCTACCTTATTCTTAAACCTGAATACTTCTCCACATTAGCCTCAGTGGAGTTTTTCAAAACATTCAATTTTTTTCCAGCTTTCACCACTGGTTTTGGCTCATAATCAAGACAATCTTGAACAGCATCTCTAAACACTGACAAATCAGCCTCCCCTTTTCGCCTTGGTGATCCATCATCCGATAAATACCCTTCACAACCAAGACGAATCAATAGACAACCCACAATAAGTTCTCTAAAAATACAACACTATCAAACAACCATTACCAGCCCCATAAACAAAATGAGAGATGGACGAGGCAAAATTTAGCAAACAAGGTCACAACAAAAGCACCCTGATTGATTTTTATCAGAAAGTAACCACCCCATTAGAGAATTTAAAAAACCTATTAGCCCAACAAACAATGAAAGACTAGTACACACAAAAATCTGCAAATTTAGAAAGGAAAAAAAGAGATGCCCACATTAAAATTCTACCAAAAAAAGCCAAAATCAACCGCCTTTTTAAAAAAAATGAACTTTATTTGTTAAAACTGAAGTTTAGCAATACACATTAATACTGCCCACTATATACACACAAAAATATAGAAATCCAGTAAATAGGCTAAACTAAGAGAAACCCACAATGAAGATCAACATAACAAGAAACGAAGAAGCGAAAGCTTCAATATTTCTTACAGGTTATTAAAAATGATTGAAACTTTTACTGCTTCCACAAATGAATTTAAACAGCACCAAATGAATCCAAAAAACATATAGTACCTGGTGAAAGGGAATGGTGATTTGAAGGGGAACCAGGAGGGGTTTCAAGAACTCTGTCTTGAAGAGAGAGGAGAAGGTCAAGATCTTCTTGGTGACTACTTGACATTATTGTTGATTTTCTCTTGTCTGGAGTGATTTTTGGTGGTTTTGTTTCTCTAATTTTTGTGGGAGGGAAAGTTTATTTTTGGGAGGGAAAGGAAGTGAAAACAAAAATGAAAATCCGGTGCCGTTTCTGCTTTCTTGTCTAATGGCCCTAAATTCGGATTTAAAAAAAAGTTTTTTCTCTTTTTTATATCAATTTATGTATTTTTATTCAAGTAACTCCATGACGTGCTAAATAAGAGACTAATAAAATAAAGGAGTCAAAACCCATTTAAGTGGTCAAAACATGAAATTGATAAATATCATTCTTTTGTTTCAATAAAATTCATATTTGTACATGAAAAATGAAAAAAAAGGCCTTTTATTTAAATCTAAAATAATCACATGGATAATTATCATCATAATATAAAATATTTTAATTAAGTCCAAATTTTGGATTAACTTGTGATGCCAAGCTAGGATAATAATTATATTAAAAATAGTTTATATTGAATAATTTCACCTCATTTAACCCAGTATTATTTTTCCTTTCTGCTTAATTCAAATTTGAGTGTGCTGAATGTTATAAAGAGTGTATTTAACAGTGCTTCAACCGTTTTTTTTTTTAAATTAAATTTTTTTAGTTGAAATTATAATTTTTATTTGTTTTTTTTATTTTGGCACGTTAATGTCGGGAAAAAAATTTTAAAAATTATTTTAATATATTTGTAGATAAAAACTCGTGAAACATGATTTTTTAATGTGTCATAAATTTAGTAGTCAAACCTTCACCTTTGAAATTGCATGAGCCATGAGGTGCCACTAGCCAATTCAAACAACCATCAAAGCAATAGCAGACAGTAGCATGAAACTCTCAGCAGAAGACGGTCACGACCATTACTTTAAAACAGCAACCTATAAAACATGCCTTTGTCCGGATTTTCCTCTATGACCATCTTGTCCGAATTTTCCTCTGTGACCATCTTTTAACCTTTCGTTTCTCTCTATACCATTGGCATCATCAAATACCTGCATTTCCAGCTGCTGGGTACCTCCTTCTTCGTAAACCGAAGAGGAGCGTATGCCCAAATATTGGCTCTTCCTACAGGAAAAAACAACACAGCTTCCTTCTTTTATTTCTTGGAGTTTTGGTTATATAAGAGAGGTAAACATGGCAGGCAAAAAACATGTTTTTTTAATTGCTACACTTCTTTCCTTGTTGGTTTCTTCAGTCGTTGCACATGGGGGTAAGCAAGTAGGCGTGACTTATGATGAAAGGTCCTTGATCATCAATGGCAAAAGAGAGCTTCTCTTCTCTGGCTCCATTCACTATCCTCGCAGTGCTCCTGATGTAATAATAATGTTCTTTACTATTTGGATTATTATACATTTTTTCATCTTAAAAGGATAGGACTAATCTGTTGTGTTGAATCTGGCTTCAGATGTGGCCAGAATTAATCCTGAAGGCTAAGCGTGGAGGTTTGAATGTGATCCAAACTTATGTCTTTTGGAACATTCACGAGCCGGAGCAAGGCAAGGTAAGAGACCAATCTTGTGATCAATATCTTGACCGACTGTTTTTCTGTCTGCAATTAGCATTTGTTGGGCTAATTTTGATTTATGTTTGTTATTGTAGTTTAACTTTGAAGGACCATATGACTTGGTGAAGTTCATCAAGACGATTGGGGAGAATGGTATGTTTGCAACCCTCAGGCTTGGACCATTCATCCAGGCTGAATGGAACCATGGGTATGATTCAGCACCGTGTCTTCTTTCTTCTGATCATTTCATTTTTTATTTTGCTACATCAGTTTATCTGTATCTCTCTTACACATTGTTTTCAATGTGATCTCGTAGAGGACTTCCATATTGGTTGAGAGAGATTCCAGACATCATATTCCGTTCCGACAACGCACCCTTCAAGGTACTAGCATCGCCCCATTGCATAAAAAGAAGTTTCTGAAATAATTAACCAGATTATTTGACAAATAGTTTCAAATTTTGCAGCATCATATGGAGAAATTCGTTACGAAAATCATCGACATGATGAAAGAAGAGAAGTTGTTTGCATCACAGGGAGGCCCCATTATCTTGTCTCAGGTTTGATTCCACTCTAATAGTCACAACCTCCATATCTTTTATTTTTACCATTTAACCTCTCATCCAATTTTTTTTGTTTTTTTTTATATTGTAATGCAGATTGAGAATGAGTACAACACTGTCCAGCTTGCATATAAAAACTTGGGAGTTAGCTATATTCAGTGGGCAGGAAATATGGCTTTGGGGCTGAACACTGGAGTCCCATGGGTCATGTGCAAGCAGAAGGATGCACCTGGTCCAGTGGTAAGCTAACAAGGTTTTCCATGAATCAAATTCCTGGTCCAAGAGGACTGATATGCAAATTATAATGAAACAATAATGCCTTATTGTGCAGATCAATACATGCAACGGAAGGCACTGCGGAGATACATTCACAGGCCCTAATAAACCCAACAAGCCATCTCTATGGACTGAGAACTGGACTGCTCAGTGAGTATAGACCTTGAAGATTAGCACTGAATCATTCAGAAGCATTAATGTTCCATACAAAACAATCTGTAAATTCTAGATATGAAAAAAGGAAAAAAAAAATGAAAGAACAAGATAGAGAAGCAAATGAAGCTATGATGCTAACAGAATTCCAATGAATGCTAACAGGTTTAGAGTTTTTGGGGACCCCCCATCCCAAAGATCAGCAGAAGATACTGCATTTTCTGTTGCTCGCTGGTTTTCAAAGAATGGTAGTCTAGTTAACTACTACATGGTAAGGAGAATGGTGAAATCTCCGTAACTTCTTCCAACAAGAGAAATTTTCTTCCGTGAAACATTTTAATTACTGTGTTTGCAGTATCATGGTGGGACAAACTTTGGTAGAACGGCTGCCTCATTTGTAACAACCCGTTACTACGATGAAGCTCCCCTTGATGAATATGGTAAGGTTTAAAATCTTTAAATCTATGATGCAGCCAGAAGCGAAGATCCTTCAAATAACTAATAGGCAAATAACTAATAGGCCTTTCATTCCATGTCTTGCAGGTTTGCAGAGGGAACCAAAATGGGGTCACCTCAAGGACCTGCATAGGGCTCTAAATCTATGCAAGAAGGCTCTTCTATGGGGAAACCCCAATGTTCAAAAGTTGTCTGCTGACGTAGAGGTAAGCAACTAAGCATCTACGAGAGATTTTAACTCCATTCCAGAGTTCCCCTTGCAACCACGTAAAAAATAAGATGGTTCAGCTCCAAAAATAAATGAATATAGTTCCTTAATCTGTCTTACTTTACAGGCTAGGTTCTATGAGCAACCAGGAACAAAGGTTTGCGCCGCTTTCTTGGCCAGCAACAACTCAAAAGAAGCAGAAACTGTTAAATTCAGGGGTCAGGAGTATTACCTGCCTGCTCGTTCCATTAGCATCCTCCCAGATTGCAAGACTGTCGTTTATAATACCATGACGGTAATTCCTAATCTCTTACATTTCTCCATTGATAATTGCTTATAACTAACTACAGGAGGGCCCCCTAAAACAGGTTGACAGCCGCTAAATAATTCCTTCTTTTCTTTCATGTCAAACAGGTTGTGTCACAACATAATTCAAGAAACTTTGTGAAATCAAGAAAAACAAACAAACTGGAATGGAAGATGTACTCAGAAACAATTCCAGCTCAGCTTCAAGTAGATTCCAGCTTGCCAAAAGAGCTTTATAACTTAACTAAAGATAAAACTGACTACGTCTGGTTCACCACAACGTGAGTATATAAGCTTATTTTTAGCCTATCCATAAGCAAATAGATGAATGCTAACAGGAGTTACCTCGTGATTCTACTGAAACCAAACCCTGACGTGTTTCTGTAAATTCTAATTCCAGCATAAATGTGGATCGCCGTGACATGAACGAGCGTAAACGTATTAATCCAGTCTTAAGAGTTGCAAGTCTTGGCCATGCGATGGTTGCTTTTGTAAATGGGGAATTCATAGGTAATTATCACAAACACATCATAATTATTATAATTTTGAGCATGCTTTAGTAACAAGATTTTCTTGAGGTAACTGTGGTTAATGTTTTCAGGTTCTGCGCATGGGAGCCAAATTGAGAAGAGCTTTGTCCTCCAGCATTCGGTGGATTTGAAGCCTGGGATTAATTTTGTTACACTCTTAGGAACTCTAGTTGGACTCCCAGTAAGTTGCTATCGTAACTAACAGATGTTCAGAATTTGGAAATGAATTTTAGAGTTGAAACTGACGCGAGTTTCTCCTTGTCAATGAAGGATAGCGGAGCCTACATGGAGCATAGGTATGCTGGACCTCGCGGTGTATCAATCCTAGGTTTGAACACTGGAACGCTTGATCTGACATCCAATGGCTGGGGACATCAGGTATGGATGGGCCTCGTATAAATATGAAATACTCAATCAAGTTCATCAAAGAATAACATCACAATGATAGCAAATTAGGGCTAATGTGGATTGCATGATCCCAACTTGCAGGTTGGCTTGTCAGGAGAGACGGCTAAATTGTTCACAAAGGAAGGTGGGGGGAAGGTAACATGGACAAAAGTCCAGAAGGCAGGACCTCCTGTTACATGGTACAAGGTAATGTTGGGATATCATTTGTCCTAGCGATCAATCTTTAAATTTAACGTCTCAGGTATCACTTGGAAACGAACTGGTTTCTTGGCTTTCCAATAGGCATCATATTTTCTTGTTGCAGACTCACTTTGATGCTCCTGAAGGAAAATCCCCTGTTGCTGTCCGGATGACTGGCATGAACAAGGGTATGATTTGGATCAATGGTAAGAGCATTGGTCGATACTGGATGACTTACGTCTCCCCTCTTGGAGAACCTACTCAATCAGAGTAAGTAAAGCAGTGTTTCTTAATTATCCAAAGCAAAAATTCTTCAAATAAAAAAAAAGGACTAGATTATCAATCTTTGCTTGTAAAATCAGGTACCACATCCCAAGATCTTACTTAAAACCAACAGACAACCTGATGGTTATATTCGAGGAGGAAGAAGCAAACCCTGAAAAGATTGAGATCTTTACTGTCAATAGAGATACTATCTGCAGCTACGTGACTGAATATCATCCACCAAGTGTGAAATCATGGGAAAGGAAGAATAACAAATTCACACCTGTTGTGGATAATGCAAAACCAGCAGCTCACTTGAAGTGTCCAAACCAGAAGAAGATTATCGCCGTGCAGTTTGCAAGCTTTGGTGATCCTTTGGGTGCCTGTGGAGGCTATGCTGTTGGAACTTGTCATTCACGGGTCTCCAAACAAGTTGTTGAAGAGGTAATTCTTTAATATTTTTTTCTTGAAAAAAAATTATATCATCTGTCAGGGCTATATATAGCTAACTGGTAAGAGACTAATGAGATTTCTACTTGAATCTGAGCAGCATTGCTTGGGAAAAACTAGCTGTGATATCCCTATTGACAAGGGACTTTTTGCTGGCAAGAAAGATGATTGTCCAGGTATCAGCAAGACACTAGCAGTTCAAGTGAAGTGCAGCAGTAAGGATCCCAAGCGTTCTGCTAACTAGGCTTCAATGTTTTTTGTGATCGTGTGCCAAAGCAATTTTATTGCGGTTTCAAGCACATGTAGACTTGAGCATTTTCATTCTTGAGATTTTCCCTTTAGTATGTTGATTAGGTGCTTAAAATAAATAAAATTTGAAATTTTCTTCTGAGAAGGCTGCAGAAAATCATGTTGATGAATGTTTAAATTTTCAATGGCTGCAGAAAAGCAGAAAATTATACTATGTGTGAATAAACATTACAGAACAAACATTGAATATGGCCAGTATTGTCATTCGTAGATAATGCCAAGGACTAATACAAGATGAGCACCTATACTTCTCAATACATATTGGCCTGTGGCCTTGGACTCTAAAGGGCATCTAAAATTCAACCTACAGCAAGTGGAATATCCACAGCTATAAGACCCAAACTCTATGTATAAACCCAAACCCAAATCAGTCTAAACCCAACAAACTAGACTATTCATTTAAAAACAAAGATTGCAAGAGAAATTTATGTTCCTCTCTCTCTCTTCTTTTTTGTTGTGATCCACTCCTTAAAAAATATAAAGGCTGAAGAAATAAATAAATATTTTTTCTGTTATTTTCTATTATGATTATTATGATTTGTTTATGAAAAAATTAGAAAGGAGATTAGGTTTTTGTTATGATTTTGATAATTGAATAATTTAAGAGTTTAAATTGATATATTTGGATGTTAGTTGGATTAAAATTGACCAATTTGATATTTATATTATGAGTTTGTTGAAAAACAAAAAGTTTATTTTAGAGATCTGTAATTTTGAAGATTAGCATATTAGAAATTTTAGGAATCCTAATCAATTGATCGATCAATTTGCTTGTTGTTGTTATTGGTCGACCGATTAGTCTAAATCAATTAGCTGGTTGGCCAATAATGGTGGTCAACCAGTTAACTCAATAGTAGAGTTTTATTTGGTTTGTTAAGTTCAATTAAATTGGATTATGTTTAAAATCGATCATGTGAAATAGTTCGACCTTATATTTCTATTTTGGTCTCTAAACTTAAAATTTTAGTTTTTTATGTTAATTTGATTCGAGTTGTTTTTTTGTGTTTTTCATTTTCATTAGAGGTTTTGCTAACATTCTTCCTAATGATCTTTAGTAATCTCCAATTTTGCATCCATTATCTTTTATTTTTGTTTTCTAGGTAATGAGATTATCTTTTAATATGCATGTAAGATAAATAAATATGTATATTGATTATATGATGAGTACAACTAGTTAATTTATTAAATATTTATATATGTTGCTTTATTTTTTAAGTACTTATCCATTCTTGAATTTGCCCTCACATTTGATTGAATCAAATTCTATTTGATATGGTATACATTAATTTGATAATTATGTGAGTATTTATTATGTTTTGATATCGTATAATTATCAATAATTTCATGCTAATAAAAAATAGTTAATCTATGTGCACATAATATTTTATATATCTAATTGGTAAGATAAACATCGGTCTGTGACCACTAATCCTTCCATAGTGGTTATTTTCAAGTGTCATCTAATTTTTATTATGTATTTCACTACTTTATAATAATATATTTAATATGTATATTTACACTAAGATATATCAACTTGCAAACTATTAATATCCAAGATATACATTAAATTGTATTTTCTTAATGAATTAGTTGAATTCGTTCCTTCTTTTTAATATTATTTTAAGTTCTTAGTCTTCGTTTGCATATAGAATTTGTTGAGTGTTTTTATTTCTTCAGTTTTGGTTAATATATCTTTACTTATTCTATAAGGTTTTCTTTTTATTTTTAATTCATTGTCTTAAATGTTTTATTATTATCCTATTTTAATTAAATTTAAATTTTAATAATATAATAAATATTATGAATTATTTTTTTTGCTTTATCTGAGAATTTTTAAAATATTATTTAATTTTATTAATTTTAAATAATATAATATTTTAAAAGATATTAATACATTATAAAATATTTATATAATTTATTTTATAATTTATATATTTTGAGACTTGACGTGTCCTTCATGTCCTTCCAATAGCACTCCTGGGTCATGAGATTCACTTTTTGAAAACAGCATGTTATAAATTTGAAGTTACAAACTTCAATGTATTGGACATTTCTCAATTGAAATTTTGCTTTTACAAGTAGAATTTTTTTTTTCTAGATAAATTTTTATTTTCAAAACAAATAGTTTTTTACACACACAATTACGGACGAAGATCAGAAATGCTTTGTAAATTCAGATGCAAAGCCATTTTTTTGAAAAATAATTAACAAAAGTTATGGTGAGAACCGGATTCGTTAGTTTTGAAGCTCGGAGCTAGAGTGTGGTTAGATTTTATTTAAGTATATAAACGTAATTATTAGTATTATTTTTTAGCCATATTTGTGTCTGTCAAATAATTAATATACAGGAAGGATATTTTGGAAATATATGTTAACATATAACTCAAAATTCTCTCGTTTCCATAAAGCAAAGTTATTAAACTTTGAGAAAGTGTATAATTCCATTAAAAGTCCAATGAGTTGATATGAATTGATTTAAATTAATTAAAACATATTATTATAAAAAGAAAATTATTTTTTAAAATCACACCAAGTTGTAATTAAATCAACTAAATTAATTAGATTAAATCAGATATATTCTAAGCAGATTTTTTTTTAAACCCGACCTGAGACCTTAATGTAAATTAATTCGCTAGAATTTGTATGGTTTGGATGCCATTCATGGAATAAAAGACAAAAAGATATCTTCCTTGAAGCTAATTTCATATTCCATTTATTCTTACCTTTTCGGAGTACTTCATCATATTCCATAAATTTCTTCTCACTTGCCTGCTGGTCTATAAATGCTGGTTAAAGTAGGTTACATTAGAAAAACAAAAACGATAGTAATCATCCTCACTCGTTTCCAGCAACAGATCACTAGAAGACAAAGAATTGCATTGCTCTTGCTCGTAGCATCTCTTTAGTCTCTCTATTTCTCTCTTATAATACATCGTGAATTGTTTTTTGCTACAAGGAAACCAAACAGCTATTTAATTACATGATATATGTTTGCATTTTGCAGGTGATTCGCACTTTTAAGTGTAAAAGCAGCAAGTAATTAAACTCTCACGTAAAACAACCAAGGACTGCATGCCCCAAGTGTTAATTGCTGTGCTCCAGAGTGCAGCAGCTCATCTTGAATGTCTCAACCATGAGTGTCATTGTATCCCTAGATTTACAGTGAAAGCAACAAAAGGATTCCCATGTAAAACAACCAACGACTGTAACTCCAAGGTTGTTAAATGCCCTTCAGAAGCTCCTCCTGAATGTCTCGACCATGCAAGCCGTAGACGTTCACCGATTATTTATTTAAGAATAAATATTCAAGTGACTCGACAGGTTTCGAAGGATGACTTGCATGCTTTCCATTGGCAGGCTAGCAATCTATCGTAGGGGGTAGATTATTTTTTATTTGTAATATAATTTTTATTTGAAAGAAGATAGATTCAAAAGGCAGCGTTGATTTCTTCTTGATAGTATATTAGTTAAATGAATGATTTGTTTAAAACTCGTTTACAAAGAAATTTAATCCCTCCATATGAAAACTGGACTGAAAGCACTCTTACCTGTCAGGAAAAGAGATTAACAGGAAACTTGAGTTTTCTGAAGATAATTTTCTCGATTGTCACTTAGATCCTCAATCTAGTTATTTAAATTTAAAACCCAAACACCAAAACACTTAGAAATTAAAACGATTCATTTGTTTTCAAAAAATTAAGAAAAGGCCGACGCAACAGGCTGGGGTACCATTTTCCAAATGGAAGCATGAAATGGATAGAATTAGATATGTTCAGATGTTGGGAGCTACTTTCTGAGGATTTTATATCTATCATCCTACTCAAAAAGGTTAGTGTTAAAGCTGTGGTAATGGTGACAAGGGACAAAGCCATCTGTCTCTAATTAGGTTTACATCAAGGAAGATAGCGTGGTTTGTATAACGTGAAGGTGTAACTTCTTCACACGCTGAGAGCGTAGAGCCTCCATTTGCCTTGTGCTGATTATATAGTTCGGAACAGCTGTGCAAATGAAGAAGCTAGTGCAGTTCTGGGTCTTTTGGCTTCGATGACAAAAACAAAGACCAAAACTGGTATTGACAGATGTTAGATGTTACGTCATGCTTTTAAGTATGGGTGGGTTTATGACATGCATGGATCATGTTAGGGATTAGATGGTTATTTAACTCATCCTAATGCATGGGAATTTCATGCAACTTACGGATCGGACGCGAATATCAGCTCGAAAACTCTCGTTGTTTGTGAGGGATTTTGGTGATGATAAACGCAGGCCCGCCTTGTCGGAGTAAGGAAGTTCAGACACGGGTTCCTACTTCAACCAACCACGATGTACAATAGTGACATGCAGATTCAGAATTCCACATCCTCTCTCTCCCTCTACTGTTAAAATCATATAGCGCTGGAGCCTGAACCCTCAGACATAAACGGACAGTGCATAGACAAAGTAAACAGAAAGGTGAGAATGGATGGGGTACCTGACTACAATATAAGATGAAAGAATCGCGAGAGGCCACAGCCATCTAAAATGTACTTTGTTATTTGTTTCGTTTGATTTCACCTCCCGTTTCTTGCATAACAAAAAAAAAGAGTTTGAATTTGATAATATAACTTACAAAATACATTTCAAAACAAAAAAATGCAAGAAGTAAAATAAAACAAAATTACGAAAAAAGGGAAGGGGGTAGAGAAATATTTCAATGTTTATTTTGCCATTCCCACCATTACTTGAACTACATGTATATTTCATTCTATCGGACAAGAAAGTTGAGTAGAAAAAAATTGAAATTTTTCTATTTATTTACAAGAATTAGCAACTGAACACGCCTCCACATGTTCCTTCTTTACAGCATGAAAATGCAGCAGCAACCGACCTGAAAAATTTAACCCGCAAAATTTAAGGAACCAACGACATCCTGCCAATGAAGTACCAATAAAATAATTTCATAATCTTAAATATCAGAGGACGTCTTCAATGAACTGCATGTACAGAGAGTTTAGAAAACTAATGGGTGAGCTATCCAGGCAAACATTCTATCCAGCTCCAATAACAAAAATTTGCCAAGAGCCTCCACAGGAATTTATGACCTGACCTTGATGACATAGCTTAAAGAAGCACCAAAAAGAAGCCTTGTAATCTCAAATGCACCCCGGGAAAAAGTCTGGGATTCTTGTGATGTAAATATACAGAGATTAGATCACCTACTCAAAAATACTCATGACAGATCAAAAGATCCCTGCCCTTCACTGATTGCGTACAGCAATTTCTTGTACATAACTTCCTGTTTAAAGCACAACTATAGTAAGCACCAGAAGATGTAAAAATTCCCAGACATTAGCCATGATACCACTGAGAAATATAGCATAGTTTGCATGATAAGAAAAAATTTGTGAGTTCCGTTTTGATAACCAAATACAGTACCTTGGTCGAGTAAGGAGGAAGCTTTAGGTAATTAGCACAAGTCATGACACTAGGCAAGTCGTCATCAGCTGATTCTGAAGGTCCAGTTCCATTTGGCATTGCATTCCCTGCAGATGAAGAATGCTGCATCCAGAAATGCAATTGTTATAGGCAGCTACAGAAAATAAAAGATAGCTTTGACAGCTAAGACATAGAGATGACAATCTTGCTCAAATAAAAGACAACAAACTTAACCATAAAATTTACAGGAAGATGCCATTTAAAAATACATGACAAACTACCGTGTTGCTGCCCTGTGAAACAATACCTGTGCATCATCCCCCACCGAAAAAGAAAAACATGAAACCCACACTGCCCAATAGCTATTCCACATGCTTAAGCAAGTAACGAGGAAAACATTAGAATTTCATTTACACCACAGCTCATAGTTTATAAATACATATGAAATGGGAATTTTTTAAGACTAGCACCAGACAATTCAATGCGCAGAAAAAAAAAACACAACCAGGGATGATCATCTGATATATCTTACCCAACTTTGAAGGTTGAAAATATATTCTTTCTAGTGATCGAGCATTCCATTTTTGCAATTTATAGTATCAATTACCAATTGTAATTCAAGGAGCATGCATAGTTCCACTTCATAGGAAAAGGGGGACACAAACAAGAACCTCCAATCAATAACAGTAACCTTTGTTTTTCTTGTGCAAACAAGAAGCACCTCAAATCAATTACAGTACCATACGCATGACTCCATGCATATTTTTTTCTTGTTCAGGCCACCATGGTCACTATTGCAAAGTACATCATAGTATAAGATTTCACATATCTGCGCACTTGATTTATTTCAACACGTGATTTTACAATTCATCTTATGATTGTATTTTATGGAAATCCTAGTTGAAAAGGCATTTTAACAACCTTGCCATGACAGCCTATAGAAGCTCATATATGACTAGTGACATGCAAGCACTACTAAAATGTAATGCACATTCAGCACAGCATGCCCCGAACAGAACATTAAATTGCAACAGATACACAGCTTCAAGGCCATACCTTTCTCACAATGGTTAATTTTGGGTTTAGGACAGCCAGACCTCCAGGTGGTAGCCTGGGTGCCCCAGTAACAAACTGGCAGAATGCACGCTGCTGATCCGGTGTGAACTCTCCCATAATCTCAAGCAGCTATAAACATCGCAACCCCAGCAACAAAACAATCAGATAAGATTAAAAACACAAAGATGCATATTCTCCAAAACATGATCCTCAAAAATTGAAGTAAAAGACATACGTTAACAATGGCTGGACTCTTGGCAGTGTATCCATGATCAAATTTTATATGATCAACAAGTGTATCAGGCTGCATCAGTCAAAGCATCCAATAAATAATACAGAAAACAAGTTCCAGTCTCATAATGCATAATTGGCTGAAAGAGGGAGAGTTACCTCCCACAACTCTCTGCGACCGCAAAGCAAATAATCCAATTCTTGTGGCGTGAATATTTGCAACGAGGAGATGTCAAAAACCTAATTGTTAAGCAGAAAAGGAATTATTGGAACTCAAAACATAAGAAAAAAAGAATGTGATATCCAGAAATCAAGGCAGTTGTAATAGATTTAGGTAACATCGATACATAAACAGCAGATGAATTAAGTATAAATAGCAGGCATCAATCAAATATATAATGCAGGAAACGCCATCAAGCTTCAAATTTATACAAGTTAATTAAACATCTCAGGCATAAAATTCTCTTTTAATAATTACTGAATTCGTAAGAAACAGATGAAACTGAACCTGATTGAACCCGTCTCTAAATGCTTCCATTTGTCGCGTAATCCCAGTCTTGACAGTTGCGTCAACTACCAAGGATATGAATTCCTCCAAGTTATTGATATCGACCTGAAGGTTATAACAATATTTGAAGAAAAATAAATCATCAGAATGGAGGGCAGTTTAAGCAAGAAATATTACATCCAAATTCAAAAGGATAATGAAGTTAGGATAGGTTCTCTACAGTTTCATCTCCTGGCTTCAAAATGTAGTCTGGATAACCTGGAAGAGTAAAGTCCAAGCAGAGATCTTCCACCGGGGTCCCACGAAAATGTAAATCAGCAATGGCTTCGCGATCACTCCCTATTGATTCTAAATAATGTTTCCGACAAACAAGGGCATGCAATTCTTGTAAAGTCTTCCCAAATTCAGCATCAAATGAAAGAATATCATACAGATCAAGTTCCTGCAATTAATAAGAGGATATATATTTCAACCAACAGACATCACTAGTGGGACAATAAAATCTAGCTAATGTGCAGTAAAATGAAATGGTTCAACAGCCTACTTGACCAAGCACAAGCTTATAAAATGCCATCGAAAGTGGTAGGTCCAAAAGCCGTCCATCTTGAAGAGCTTTGGCCATCACCCGTCCAACCAGCCGGAAATACTCAATGGTCTTATATATTTGGCTCCCCTCAGAAGCACTAGCAGTTGGTGGCCAAGGACGAGGGAACAAACCAAGTGGAGTCTGGACAAGAGCTGCAGCAACAGCTTTTCCATTTATGTCATCATCTCCATCAATTTCCATTGAAGGTTTCTCTGCTGCTGAATTTGACCTCCACATTCCAAGAGTGACTTTCTGAAGATCGTGACTCAAAAGTGTGTAGAACTCTAAGGTAGGACCCAACCCTGTGCCAACCTCCCCAAAATATTCTACTTCAAGCACAGCCTTCTGGCTAGAATACATCTCCATTACTTTTGCAGCAGAATCCAAAATACGGTTTCGGGACACACGAACTTTCTGGCGTTGTAATCTTCCAACCCTCACCTCTCTTTCATTCGCTGATCCATGACCATCAGCCCCCTGCTGCTGCTGAAGGCGATACAAAGCACGGGATAATCCAAAAGCGGTTGAATAGAAGTATTGTCGCCGGGTCTCAAAAGGGAACAGGAATGGGCATGCTTTTGTTAATTGATAACACCATGACGGAAGGCTCCCACTGCACAGAGCAAGGGCATCTTGAATTTGTCGAGCTAATTTAGGTGTGAGCTTGCTATTTATGAATTCTTCAGCAGGAACCCTGACACCAGTAGCAGTCATCAACTCATCCAAGCTTGAGATCTTTCCCTCAGAAAAGTTGTCAGAAACTAGCTGAACTCTCAGGCGAGGAGCAAGCTGGTTCAAACCCTCAAGTATACGTAGTAGAGCCAATATATTATAAGTAGGATTAGATTTTTCCAAATCACAAGGAAGTTCCGCTTGCAAGATGCTATCTAAAAGTGACATGCGGTGCACTTGGGTATCTGAGTTTGAATTGGAAGAACCACCTTTGATAGACTTTGATGCACTAGAACTTGGGCCCCCAACAGAAGCCCTATCAGCTTGGCCATCTGCCCTTTGATATGTAAGGGTATATATGTCACTCCAAAGCCTGCTCCCATCACTGGAGATAAAATCCCTGCCACCATACCTGTCTTCGTCGTCCTCTTCCAGAACAGGTTGTCGCTGGATGGCCTGATAGATTGTCAAATGCCTATTTAGTTGCTTCCCACCAGCAGTAAAGATTAACTTTGGAGGTTCACTGGAGCTACCAAACAAGGGACGTCCTTGTCGATCTCTTCCTCCCCTGATGCCTCTGCCATTAGCAGATCCAAGCCCAGCCATGGCAGCGGCGGCAAATGACATAGCTCCCCTAGATCCATAAGAGCTACCACTCCTAAAATCAGTGGAATCCGAGCCCTTAACAGCAACAGCCCTGCTACTAGAACCAGAAGCAGGATTGCTTTGGCTGTCACTTGCTGGTGGTGCAACATTGCTATCCTCTGATGCAGCACCCAGTTTCACATCATGTACCTTTTCAGGCATGCAAACAGGAAGAGAATCATCTCTTAACACCTGGGGGAGAGAGGTATTAATGAAACTAGAAAGTGGTGAAACTTTACTATGGGCCTTATTGCAATTTAACTCTCTGTCAAGAACCAAAACAATAAATTACGGTTGTTGGACAGCAAACGACAGATTGAGTTTGCAAAAAGCAGTATTTGAGGCAAAAAAACTGATTTCCAGTAGTTCCGTAGCCTTTGTAACTCCATGTTTTGAAAACTCAAAAATACATTTTTCATTGCTTTTCCAAGACCATGGTTGTGAAAGCAAAATCCAAAAGGAGCAGTAATCAGACAAATGCTAAGCATACATAAGGAATTTATAATATATAAACTATGTAATTAACAAAAGAGAGTAAGCAATCAGAGCACATACATCTTCATGGTCATCATCGTCATCATCAGAGATGTCATCATCTTCAATCACCAATGCATCATCGATCTCAACAGGAGATATATCCAATTCCTCATCCTACAAAAAACATTCAAAGAGTTAACTCAAAAGCAACACCTTCAAGATACTAAATATATGATGTGTCTTGTATGCACTAGTTTCAATTGATTAGCGGGTTAAGAAATGAGCTGCATTCAAATAAGTCCAGTTTTCTTCAGAAAAGGCTACCAAAAACTTCTCCCGAGACTTGATTGATATGAACTGCAATCCACATACAAATGCAGCGAGTTCCATACCAAGGAATGACCCTCTAAAGACTCCTAAAGTCCTGTACTTTCATTACCAGAACTTATGAAAAAGCTGAACTGATTTTAAACTAGTTTTAGTTACTTGGGAGGTTCATTGAACTAGTTTATTCAGCTAAGATTAGTAAATATTAGATAGCAGTGCAACAAAGTTGGCTGACATCCTCACAGAAAAAGATTTTTAAAATTCTAATGGTTTTGATATTGTGAGTTAAGACTTGCGAACAATTTAATCATGGTATCCTTGAACAACACCATACCTCGGAACTAGAATCCCCATTCACTGGTTTCATTTGTGCATCTTTATCAATGGCTGCTCTTCTACGAGCAGCATTTCTAGTTTGAGGTCCTTTTGTCTCCTCCGGGGGTGGTTTGAAAACAGCTTTGCCCTTTCCCTTTGATGTGCTTGTACTAGTGCATTTCTCTGGTATCGGTTCCTTTCTAGCTGAATCTCCTATATTAACAGATGATCTGGATCTTGAAGAATGACGACGAGTAGCAGAAGCAGGGATAGAGGTCGACGGAGATGATGCACCAGCTCCAGGCTGTGCAGTCCCAGATTCAGAGTTTCCTGCAGATGCCGATGCCTTGTGACCAGTTTCACTTCGCTGCACTCGTGACCAAAGAAATTCTTCTACGGCAGCTAAACTTGCTAATGGATCAATAAGTACAACATTGGAAGAGTAATCACGGAGAGTTTTTTCTCCTTGGGCCCGACAGAGACGCAACTTAAAAGGTTGAGATAGTGCACTTAATCCAGAAGACAGGCGTGCACCTCCACTAGATGACCTAGAAGAATGGCTCAGAACAACAGGAAAACGCTCCAAGGATGACAAAGCATTTTGAAGCTTCTGAACTAAGACTGTCATGGGCGCCGCACCCCCTTCATCAATGCTGGAAGGAAGGGCCAGAATAGCAAATGACTTGAATCTTCTAAGTGCTTGTTGCCGAAGCTTTGGCAGGTTAGCTTCTGAAATTTTCTCCTTAGTAGAATAGCCACAAGAAAAATAATTCAGCAAGGTTGCCACAACACCACTGCCAATAAACTCAAAAGTGGATACACCATCCCCTTTGCCAAGCTCTGCTAGCATCTCGGATATCACCCCAATCAAGTACTCTTCCTTATCTGTGGAGCTGTCAGTAAGACGAGATGCAGAAGCCTTTGATTTTCCCTTTGCTTTAGTCTTTTGGTCATCAACACCAGCATTCAACTTTGTGCAGAGATTCTTCAAGTGTAAAAGGTCATCAGTAACCCCATCTTCGGCAGCCCCGGGATCTGAGGGGAAGTACTTATCTCTGAAATCTTTAGCACATGCACTGACTGCCATTCGCAAATTTGAATTGACCATTGGGATTTCTATAGAACTTGGAGGCGAGCAAGCATTTGCAGAAATAGGATTTTTGGATTCTTCAGATGAATTTGCTTCAGGATTTGAGCTCCCACTGCGACGTTTGTAACGCCTGGAACGTGATGAAATTCCAGGAACAGACTCATTATCCTTTTCAGCAGAAGAACCGTGGGCAGGAGCAGTATTTGGGTTTCCAGCTAAGATAAGTTGATCTACAGCATAAACAACACCTTCTCTGACAAAAATCTTGGAGAAAGTCCCAGGAAGTTTTTCCATAAGAATCTCGGCTACTTGAAGGGCAGGAACCAAGACATGTGGATCTTTCCATGCTAACACCCCAGCTAGGAAACTAGACAAACAAATAACACGATTAAATACTCAAATGACTAAACGTGACAGGTGTATATCAAATGAACAAGCACAGATTAAAGTTGCTTTACCTTGATATGTTTGTTATGCTAAGTAGAGACTGAATCATCTCTGCATTGCTGAAGTGCATCAACTTCCCAATAACTGAGAGACACTTATGGCGAACAGGACCGTTGACACTGGAACCATAAATCTGCTTATCAAAGCAGATGATGCCATTATTATCAACTTCAGTGAACAAAAAACAGAATCTAGCAATTTAGACACTGCAAAGTCCACTTAAAAACTGACCTGTATCAGAACAGGAAGAAGGTCCATTCCAAATTGCTGCAGAAGCTCTGGTTGATCATTTAATAATTTCTCACGAGCTGAGACCTCAGGAACATTTCCATTGATATCATCTTGTTTCCCAGAACTACAGGAAGGAGACTTCTTCACAACAGCTCCTTTGACCAACATACTAGAGCTGGTTGGGAGAGAGATAGTTCCTTGAGGAAGCGGAGGAAGAAGCTCATTTGCCAGATTGACAATCTCAAAAATCTATAACACAGAGTGAAAGAAAATTTTACAACTCATAAAATGAAGCTGCAACTTGGTTCTGAGACTGTTAAATAGGCCATTAAATACTTAGACATATATTTTCAAATACTAAAAGAACTACAAGATGAAAAGAATGTAATAGCACCACAGGACAGAATAAGAAGAAAAAGTAGGTACCTGATCTGCAGGTCGACTTAGAGCAGGAGGAACAGGGGAGTTAGCAGAAACCCCAGAACCTGATAGTATCTCTTTAAGAATGCCACTGACACCAAGAAGAAGTAATGTTTTGGCTCCTAAAGGAGACCCACTTGCACAGGTGGATAGCAGTCGAATTAAACCCTGAATGCCTTGCGTCAGGAAAACAGCCTCCAAATATATGACGCGAAACTAAATGGGCAACATAAGAAATTTTTTACCGTATACGTTGGAGTGCTGAGAGAAGCCTGTCCGCCGCCAGAACTGCTAGTGGAAATGAGAGAGGCAGCTTGCGTGACAAGTCCATGATTACACAGTTCATCTAATTTGTCTGGAGATGAGGCAAAGGCTTCAGCAATCCTTGTCAAACAAACAGAAGCATGCTCCAAAACCTACAAGCATTGCAAATTGCATCAGATGCAGAAGAAAGTAGAAGGTGGTGAATTAGCTGCAACTTTGATATAAAACAGTAAGACTACCTTGGCATCATGGTACTGAAGAAGGTTGGTAAGCAGAGGAACTGCTTCCATCACAAAGTCAGCTGCATCTGAAGGAAGTTTCTTGCACATATTTGCAGCAGTAGATAATGCTACTCGCTGAAAACATAACAATTATCAAAAGAGCCTCAATAAGAATGCAAACTAGTCCACAGTGTTATAGCATCTCAACATGCCTGGTTAACTAAAAAAGATAGTGGTGAATTGACTACCTGAACTCCAGTAGAAAAAAAATCAAGATAAGAAAGCACTGCCATAAGAGCACCGGCACGCAGACATGCAGTTGGGTGCTCTTGAGATATCTTCTTTAGAGCTTGCAGAGACTGCAACATTACAACAGAAGTAGCAGTAAATTTCACTAATAAACTAGCAAAAACCAGCAGATTTGCAGTCCATCTGAATAGCATCACAATGCATACAGAAAGAATGCAACTTTACTACTCACTAAAAGCATGGTACAGGTGTAGCTAATCAAACATAAAATCCCAGATGATTTAATCCATTTAATACACTCATAAGCCATCAATGCTGAATGCTATATAAGGGGAAAAACATGAATCCCAAATAATCAACCCATTTAATGCATTCGTGGCCAATCCATTTACTAGCAGGTATAAGAAAAATAAAACTGGGGCATCGAAAAACTAACCTGTTCAGCTAGGTCCATGTACTCAATAGTAATCAACCTTGCAACAAAACACGAAACAGCGCCATAATGAACAACAGCAGCACAAGACGAAGGCAAGACATCACACAAATGCGTAATCGCCCTTGCAGCAAGCAGCATAATATCAGGATTACTCTCATTATTCAACAACCCAACTAGAACCGGAACAAAGGAATCCACGGAAAAAGTACTCAGACTCTCTTCAGTCCCGATAGAAAGCATGTCACAAAGCTGCGTTAAAGCTTCCACTTGCTTCCCTTCTTCTCCATCCGCCCTTAACCCAGACAAAATCTTCTTCAATCTCCCTGATTGATGCGAGCTTGAACCTGAACCCATCACTGGAGAAGGCAGTAAATCATCAAGGCCGGCACCCAACTTTCTCAACAAACCCTGTAAAGCACTACTAGCTGAAGTCAAATTCTGATGGAAAGCACCAATTCCACCGCCTTCGCTGTCATCATCATCGTCATCATCGACATTAGGGTTGTTGTTGTCATTTCCAGAATCCAAATTATTACTGATTTCCCTATTTTCACGTGAAACCCTAACTTCGTGTTCTTTCTCTTTGCCTTTCTCCGATTCACTATTGCTATTATTGTTCCTATTCCGACGCGAGCGAGAAGAAGAAGACGATTCAACAGGTGTGGAATCCATGGGGAGAGGGTGAGCACGAGTGGAGCGAGAGCGGGTAGTGGTGGCGGTTGGTGTCGTTGCTGTTGCGGTGGAAGCGTTGGTGCGGGGTCGTTTGTTAGAGCGAGTAGTGGTACCGGTGGTGTTGGTGGCGGCAGATGAGGAGGCCTCCGCCCGTTTTCGGCTACGAGTTTCCATACAAGAACTAAACCTCCAGAATTACATCCGTCATCGCGCAATCACGCGCCACCGGATCGCGTAGTAATGATAAGAACTAGATGCATCAGATTGAAAACCCTAGAAATTTAGGGAATTTGGAAAATTTTGATCGAGAGAGAGTGAGAGATAGGGAAGGAGAGAAGAAGTATTGGGGGTGGAGAGAAACCCTAAAAACAGAACGAATAAAGAGGAGATGAGGAGTGAGGTAGACGACTTTTATATGTGTTTGTTGGGAAATGATTAAAAAAATCAAAATAAACTACGTTGTAGAGGGATTGTATTTGTTCTATCGTATGTTCCTTTGCCGTCAAGGTTTTGTTTTTTTTTTTCCTGCGTTTATCGTTGTGCAAGTAATATTTTGGGTCCAACATTTCTGTAATATTAATAGATGACTAAGCTCGTATATTCGAGATTAACTTTCATGAAGTCAATGAAAAACAATCTCTTTTTATTTTCATCAAATACAAGTCTCAATCTTTCTGGGAATACAGGGCTACGCTGTTTTTTTATAAACAATTTTCATTGAATAAAATATATTGTAAGGTAAAATATATTACATGTACCAAATAAAGTTAATGAAAATAATATTAGTAAATAAATCATAACTGTTTTGAAAATTGTAAATGTAATAAATTATATGTATGTTTAGTTTTGATTTGGTATGTAAAAATCTATTGGATGATGAAATATTTTATATTTTTATTTTATCTAGTTATTGTTTAACTTGACAAATTATGTTTTAATAAAATGGCATATTTAAGTGCTGTTAGAAACTTGTAAAATAAATATATTTAATAATGTTATAATTATGAATCAACGCTTGATAAATAATAAAAAATAAAAGGATAATAGAGCTGATGTTTTATTATAGAAAAAAAATTATGTTGATGATTAAAAATTTAGAGATTAAACAAAATAATTTGTATCAATTTACAGTATTTTGTGAGGAAAGATATAGTGTTTTTACTATATAATTTAGCTTTTTATTAATAAATAGCAAAAAAAAATTACAAAGTTAAATTCTCTGTTAACATAATATTAAAAAGAAAACAAAAAATATAATTTTAAATGATAAAAAACTCATAAGAAAAAATATTGTGGCAATTGATAATGTTTTATGAGGAAAACTACAATTTTCCTTAAATAAAATTGACAAAGATGATTTTAGAAAAAATCATTTAAATAAATATTATAACAATTTACAATATTTTGTTAGAAAAGTTACAACACTTTCCCCATGTGAATTAACTTTATTGTAATTATAATTCTTAACCAACTCAATATTAAAAAAAAGTCGATAAAAATTATATAGAAAAACACTGTAATAGTTCACAGTGTTTAGAGGAAAAAAAATATAAAATTGAGTTCTTTATAAGCTCGATATTAAAAAAATAAAATTGACTGAAATAATTTAAAAAATAACAAAAAAAAAAAAGAAAAGGAGACCATGCTGGAAACACTGTATCAATTTACAATGTTCAATGGCAAAAGCTATAGTGCTTTCCTACATGATTTAACCTTATTCATAATAACCTATAATTATAATTTTCAACCAACTCAATATTAAAAAAATAAAATTAACAAGGATAATTTTTAAAAAATCACAAGAAAAAAAAAACACGTCGAAAAACACTCCGGCAATCTACAATGTTTAATGAAAAAAGTTATATTGTTTTCTCTACGTGATCAAGATTTATTGCAAAGTTAAATTTTAACCAGCTTAATATTTTAAAAAAATAAAAATAATAAATATAATTTTGAAAAAAATATTATAAAAAAAAAAGAAAACACAAAAGAAATTGGGAAAAAAATCATATGAAAAAAAATACTATGACAATTCACAATAATTTACGAAGAAAGTTATGATGTTTTTCTCACATATTATAACTGTAATTTTTAACCATCTCAATATTAAAAAATAAAAAAAAATCATTTATAAGAAAATCATCAAAAAATAAAAACAAAATAAAAATTATGTGAAGAAACATCGTAGCAATCAACAATATTTTTCAAAAAAATTGTAACATTAAATTATCAATCAGTTTAATATTAAAAAAATAAAATCATTAAAAATAATTTTGCAAAATAAAAAAAAACCATGTAAGAAAACACCATGGTAATTTACAGTATTTTAAAGAAAAAAATTATAAAGTGAAATTTTTAACCAACTCATTATTAAAAAAGTAAATTTGATAAATATAATTAAAAAATTAAATTTTTTTAAAAAACAGATAAATACATTGTTAATTATTATTATAATTTATTATGTATTGAGCGTGAGTGAATAATAAATTACCATATTCTTTAACTTATTACTTAATACATGTAAAACAAAATCAAACTCAAAATCCCAAATTAGAAGTAATATTGTTGGCTATGTAATTCAATTTTTTAAACCAAAAATTCATGTATTTGTTCCTGGCACAATTGTTTTTCCTTGGTTTTATTTATTAGGGATACCTTTTTGCTTGCTTCACATGTTTATAGTTTAAGATTGTAATGATAGTGGTAATTTAAAATATTTTTTATTTTAAAATATATTAAAATAAAATTTTTTATTTTTAAAAAATTATTTTTGATATTATTTAAATGTATAAAAAATTTATTTTAAATAAAAATTAAAAAAACATGGTTTTATATCACATTTCCACATATACCTTTAATCGGTGAAAGTTACTAGACAAAATGAGAGGATTTACACATAGACACGTAACAATTTTTTGCGTTTGTTAATTTAGTAATTATTATCTTTAAAATAATTTTTTTGGTTTAAAAATATATTAAAATATTATTTTATAGAAAATAATTATTTTTAACATAATATGTAAAAAAAAAAGAATTAATTAAAAAATAAAAAATATTTTAATAACACGAAAAAAAAAAACCAGGTATTTTTGATCTGCATGCTGGTGAGAGACCTCGTAGATGTGCCGTGTGGAGCCGCTGGCTCATTCTTGGAAGCATTGCTATGTACAGGGACCAGGCTCTTGAATTGCTCAAGGATGAGCCTCCTTTTAGGAAGCCCATTTCATGATTCAATGCAGGGTATGGCCTGGCCCAGGCGTTGCCCGTCAGGCAAATAAGTTGGTCTCGCCGTCTTGGTGAAGTTTGTGGTCTCGAGGCTGTTCGGTTTTATGTAGAAAATAGGCATCGGAAAATTTAGAGTTAGACATGTTTATATTTACGTTTTAAAAATATTTTTAATAAAATTTTATTTTTTATTTATTATAAAATAATATTAAAAATATTTTTAAAAAATAAAAAATATTATTTTAATACATTTTCAAATGAAAACCACTTTAAAAAATAACTACAACAACACTACAAAACAAGCGTGATTCCTCTATATATATTTAGTGACTTTGATAATCGTATAATTAAATTACAATAAATTTATTTAATATATTTAATATAAAAAAGATATCAACACCGCCAATAAATAATTACATTATATACTAAATCGCGAAAGATTTTTACTATAAGTTTTTAACTATTTATTGTCGTGTAAAATCTTGTATTTTTTAATTCAATCTCTAGACTCATTTTTGTGCAATTTAATTCTATTTTAAAAAAATAATTTTGATTTTTTATTAAAAAACAGAATTAAAAAATAAAAAACTAAAATGAAAAACACAGCAAGCGTAAGCGGCATGCCCTAAATTTTTAAAAAATACATTTTGATCCTCCAACTTAAACAATCATGCAAATTATATATTTTTATTCCATCAAAATTGTTTTAGTTATTTTTTGATATAATAGTTTATTTTTTATTATTTTTTTGTTCCTAGCTGAGAGAAAAGATAGAGTTCACAAAATTTTAGCGATATAAATAAAAAGATGTCATTGACACTTATTTAAACTATCCGAATAGTTGATATTTGTATCAAATTATTTTATTAAATAAGAGGAGTTCATATTATGTGTGTATATTATGTGTGTTGTATCTTAAAATTTCATGAAAAAATATATATGAACCTGAGTTGGTTTTTTATTTCAAGTTGATTTGGGTTTTTTATACTTTTTTAATTTTTATTTCTTTAAGTCATGGATAAATTTATTATAGTTTCTAGTATATTTTAGGTTAAAAGCAAGTTGAAAAATAATTTATATATGTATATAACATAAACTACAGTAATAACTAGAATCTAAAAAAAATAAACAACCTATCATTTATTTATTTTCATAAAAAGTGATGGATGACATATCATCCATCCAGGTGCAGATTTTATTTTTAAAAAAAACTTGGTCATGTGAGCTTGCACCCTAATGAAATGGGTTAGAGCAAGTTACCTTGGCCTGTCATATCTAATAATGTCTAATCTTTCTTTTTGTTTTTTAATTTAATTAATGTTTTTTATATTAATAACCTTCCCCTCTTTTATTTTGTTTATAGAGTTTCTATTAATTAATCACGAGGTTTTGGTTGTGCGTTTAATTTTTAAAAATGTTTTTTTAACTCATCTATCATTTTTTATTATATTTTATATAGATGAATTATGTTTTTTAAATAAAAAATATTTTTTAAAAATAAGATATCTAATACATGCAGTCTTGAATATTACTCATCCTTTTATTTTATTTATTCATTCAATTAATTTAACATGTTTGTCTATTATAATTATCATTTGATTAAATAAAAAATATTTTAATAAACAAAAATTACTAAACATGATAAAATAAATATTCTATCTCGCAATATTAAATATATTGATTCACTTCTATTTCTTGGGTTTTAAAGTTTGTTCTCAAGTGTCATTAATTTTTTTTATTCATCATAATATATAGTTCTCAGTTTATTTCACATATATATATAATGTTTTTTTTTAAATTATAAAAATATATTAAAAAACCTCTTTATATATATATTTTTTATAAAAATAAAAATATTTAAAATATAATACGATAGAATATAAGTTACATAACTAGTATATAACATGCATAAAAAAAAAATTCACGAATAAAATTCAAGGAACCAGGAAAATATTCACGGACCCTGGTCTTAAAAAATAGCATGGAAACGAATATAAATTCAATGTTAAGGAGTATAGAAACAAAACAAAAAATCACTTTGAAAATAATATTAAATATCAACACAAAAACAAACACTTTGACAACACATTAAAAAAAAAATGACAAAAAAACTTGCTTCTCAGGAAAAAAATCATACTCTTACGGGGGGAAAAAATGCACAGCATGAAAACACCAAAATCAATTTAAAAAACTATTAGATGTTTATATTGCATAAATATTTAAGAAATTGCTGGAAAAAAATACCAGGGTATTGCAAAAACAACTCCGGAAAAGTGACATCTCGAACCTGGATAATATACTAAATCACAATATTTCTTTCGTCATTGCAAGTATTTTAAACAATAATTATTACTCTACATGGTTACTTCCTGTAGTTACTTCTTTAAATAGCAATTATACGATAATTGTAAACAAGTTTATCTAAAGTATGTTGGAAAAATTAATGTTCGACAGGCTTGTAATAAAACTTCGTGTATATATATATATATAAAAGGCTAGACTACCTACACGTGCAGTAAAGCACGTCTAACAACAACCTATCTTTCATTTTCAAAATAAAAAACAACCATCCAACTTAAAATGCCATAGCAGACGAGACAAGGAGATGGTTAATTGGAAGTGATACGTAACCAAGTGTATGTTATTGGCCCAACTTTTTTTTTTAATAATTTTTTTATGATTTTAATAAAGCAATATTAAAAGCAATAAATATATATTATTTTCATTAATTGTTATTACAGTAATACTACTATACATGGTATTACCGAGTATGCTTAATAGTATTTTTTCTGTGACGAGATTTGTTTTCTAAATTTTTTAATTAAAAAAACATTAAATTTATACTTTTTAAAATATATATTTTTATTGTTTGAATGTTATAATGGTAAAAAAAATTCTATTACATTTTCAATTAAAAAACATGATACACGACAATATAAGACACAGAACCACTGGTTGCTCGAATTATTAGCACTTTTGACTCCGTGAAATAAAGGGCCCGTTACCATGTTGCCGGGTTCATGTAATTTAAAAGGAGGAAGGATAGCGACAACATAACCGAACAAAGAAAACGTGGACCGGGAAGCTTATCTTCAATAATATGATTTAGTTATTTTCAATGAATTTTTTTATATTTATATAGATGAATTTTTTATTTAATGCTGAATAAGTTTTTTAATTTACACTTTAACTTTTTTATGTAAATAAATATGTTAAAATAGCCAGTATACTCCATTTTTTCCTATAAAAACATTACTACAGGCAACGGCAAAGTAAGTGCAAGTTAAATAACTAATGATTTCTATTAGCGACTGTATTGCATGGCTCGCGTAGATAGATATATACCCGTCAACTTTACAAGTTATAAATGCATGTATTCTTGTCACGGCTTTCTACCTTCCAGGTATTGTATACGAGTTATAAAGTATAATATATTAGATATTGAGGTAACCATTGTATATTATTTTTAACTTTAACTTATCATTTAAAAATACTAAAAATAATTTAAAACAAAAAAATATTTTTTTAAAAGAAGCGATGACACTATAAAAACAATCAGGCAAAGGAAAGGGAAAAGGTTGTTTACAGTAATACAAAGATGCCAGACATAAATATCAACGAATCCATTCAGATGATCTTTAGCCTTTCAAATCCTGGTTTTTTTATTTTATTTTATTTTTTTATTTCCCTTTCTTCTCGATGGAAACAGTGTGTCCGCAATGTACACGTTTGGTGACATTTCAGACAAAATGTAGATGCAGGTGTAACAGTACGTGATACCACTACATGCACTGTGTTATCCTCTTTCCATCCTATTATTATTAATATTTTTATAAAAAAATATATAGAAATTTTAAGAAAATTACCAGAACCATTAATTATCATTGACTATGGATGCCAGTTTTCTTTTATCTCTGAACTGTCTAAAATAACTCCATGCATCCTTGGATTATTAAGTTAAAAGGCACTAAAGAAAACAACAGAATATCTGATCTTCATGAAACTTCGAGTTTTAAAATAACCAGATAAAATGATATAGTTAAAAAATACCAAAAAAAGAAAAAGAAAAGAAGCTAGGGTAATATTATTCATTCATTCATAATTTTATAATTTGCCTAATTTACCAATCAATATGTTACTCTGCTGGCCTCATCTATGTCAGAAAATCAAGAGGTTTAAAGATTGTTAGTGGAAGGCGATGGCTCCAAGAAACACAATTGTCAAGGTAAAACCGCACAACCATGAAAGCTTAGCATTATCAAACGAGAAGTGTGCTCGGCATTTTACTATCTTCTGTGATTGCGGTTTACAAAAAGAAGATTTGATAAAAAAAGTATTTTTAATTACAGTTTAGAAAAAATAAATTTTAAAAATATATATATATAGTTAAAATAAGTGTAAGATGAATTTTTGAACGTAAAATAAATAAAAAATATTTTTTCATGAATAAAAAACATATTATTATATTTTTTACAAAATCAAAATTTAAAATATAATTACATATAAAATCCAATGAAAAAAATAAATAATTAAAAAAATTATATAAAAAAGCTAAAGCTACGGTATTGAAAAGAAGTTGACATTTTGGATTTTCCAACATAATAAATTGCCATTGTTGAATGACCATATAATCAATTAGTTTCTCATGCCCCTCTCTTCTTCTTCTTCTTCTTCTGTTTTCTATCAAGATTTTTTAAATATTTGAAGGGATTCGAATGACCTCGTTATTAAAATCGAACACAATACTCAAAATAAAACTCGTTTTATTAGCTCGTACTTCGCAATAGATTAATAATATTTTTCATTGTTGAATGACCAAGCAATCAATTAGTTTCTAGGGCCCTTTTTTATTTTTTCCTTTCTTCTTCTTCTTCTTCTGTTTTCTGCCAAGATTTTTTAAATGTTTGAAGGGATTCAAGTGACTTCATTGTTAAAATTGAACACAGTACTCAAAGTAAGACACTCGTTTTATTAGCTTGTAATTCGCAATAGGTTAATAATATTTTTTTGTAGATACAATCTTTCTAAAAAATATAAAAAATACTGTAAGTGTATTATATCGGATCTAGTAATTATATTAGATTTAGAAGTTTTTAATTTAATAATTATATCAGACCTATCAATCTTAAATCATATAAACATGTTTTGATTTAATACGTGTCAAGAGCTTTTAAAATAAAAAAATTAAAAAGATAATGGCTCTGATTCTTTGAATATAATATCTACTGTGATCAACAATTTAAACAATTTATATATATAATACTAGCATAATGATTTTTTCATTTATTTGAAAATACAGTACAATATGTAATTATGACACATCAATTCTCATTACATGTGAGATGAGTTTCAATTTTATATTATAATTTCAATTATTTTTTATAGGTCATAATGAATTTCAAGGAAAACTATTTACTGGTACATGGTTAGTATTTTTCATGGCTGTGAATATTTTATAGTTAAAAATTTTGAAAATCCACTCTTTAATCTTATATTTTAAAACATAACGAGTCACGAAAACAAAAAATGTACCTAGACGTGCGTATTTGATGCTTACCTGTTGATTTGCACCAGCGAACTAATACCATGGCTAGCACGAAAAGTCTAAAAAAAATAATAATCCAACGAGAGAAGAGTCTGGAAATGAAAAAAACACACCGCAGTGTGGTACCTCGAAACATGCAAGAACGCCCTCTCGCTCAATCGGCATATCAGAATCGAAAAGTTAAGATTGTCTTTTCTGCAAGATCTAATCTGTGATCAACCCACGTGTCCGATCCCGCTGGACTCAATGGGGCACTGCCAAGTGCCTTGAATCCGAGACAGAGAATAACGTGCTTGGCTTTATCAATACGACTCCTCGGAGCCGGCCATCACGGTCCGTTTTCATTTTAATATATAAATCTTTTTCCTTTTTTGAGAAAATTATAAACTATACTTTTAATTTCTCTAAACAAGAGGAACAATCTACTTTAGTACCCATAGTTCAGTATCTTCCAACGTTAACCTTATAATTTCGCTCGAAGTTAGAGTTTGCCCAAATTCTCAAGTAGCCAGCCGCGTAGATTGATGATGTGTCCGCGTGTGTGTGTGTATATATATATATATATATTTATATAGATTTCTATTTAAATATTTTGACTAGAGAGCGTTAACAATCTTGGCACGATCACTTTTATTCTTAATTCCATTTTAAACAAGACTACCTTCCCCGCGCGAGTGCACATATATTTATTTATTTTTATTTCCCATCTCTTTATTTTTTGCATGTGTTTTTCTATTTATTTTTGCTTCAAACATCTATAATATTATATTGTATTTTTTCTAAAAAAATTAAAAAAAGAACCTTGAAAAAATGCTAGTAATGCCAAGGATGTTTTAAAATCATGCTAAATTACAATGACATATATGCTATACAAAATCATGATTATATTACAACCATGGAAAGATTAACATGTAATAATGCACTATTTAAAATAAAACACTTCATTCTATAGATAATACTAAGTGATATTATAAATATTCCTAAAACTAGCCAAGAAATAAATATTTTTTTTAATGAAACTACTCAAAATATTTTAAAAAGCCACCCCTTCATTAATTTCCAGTAGCCGTTTATTGGTAAGTAATCATACGGAAACGTTTCGGAAAGTATAGGATTAATAATAGGAAAGTTCAAACTAAAAGAGTTCAGATTGAATACGTTTTGATCTACAAGGACTAAAGAAACTTAGTTTTTTCCCTCTTGTTTCTGTAATCATGCTTGCGCTCTCCGCCACTTCCGAAGTATTCTTTTTCCCTCTTGTTTCTTTTATCATGCTTGCGCTCTCCGCCACTTCCGAAGTATTCTTCACCTTCAAATCTTCTTCCCGAGGTTCTCATAGCAACGAATCAAGGACAGATCAGTCATTTGATTGATAATCATTATTATGCACGGTAATTAGTGTCTGATCCGAGAAATCGAGAAGACGCTTTATGGAAATTTTTTTACTTATCCTTGCAAATTCTCTGATTTAAAATACTCTCGTGAAGAAGATATTTAAGGTCTGTTTGTTTACTTAGAAAAAAATGGGGTTTCTTAGCACAATATCAGGGTTTTGTGGATTTGGTGTTGGAGTTTCCACGGGTCTCACCATCGGTTATTACCTCTTTATCTACTTCCAACCCACCGATGTCAAGGTAAAACGAATTTTTACTATCTCTTAATCTTTTTGCATTTATTGAGGTTGCTGAAATTAATTTGCTTAGATTTTGATTTTTTTTTAAGGATCCCGAGGTTCGGCCATTGGCAGAGCAAGACTCCGAAACTTTGCAACGGATTCTTCCAGAAATACCGCTATGGGTGAAAAATCCAGACTATGATCGCGTAAGTGAATAACATTTGTGGATTTAATTTACAAGAACAAACTGCATTTTGTTTTTCTAGTAAAGTTGTTTTTGTGTTTGTAGATTGATTGGCTAAACAGGTTTATTCAACTTATGTGGCCTTACCTCGACAAGGTTTGATTTCCATGGCTGGTTCTTGTTTTCTTTTTAGTGATTGTCTTTTTAACTATTTTGGTTCTTTTTTTGTGCAGGCCATTTGTAAGACTGTGAAGAATATTGCGACGCCGATAATTGCTGAGCAGATTCCGAAATACAAAATCGATGCGGTTGAGTTTGAAACTCTTACACTTGGAACCCTACCGCCAACTTTTCACGGTCAGTAGGGAGCTGCTTTTGTAGTTGATAGGAGAAGTCTTGAAGATGCATTTATATGGTTTTATGCGTTGAGTTAGAATAGAAGTTATCTTGTTGTGTCATTTTGTGATGAATCTCTAAGATCATGCAAAGGGAAAAGAGAGTGTGTTTTGAAAATGACTCTAGACTGTATAGACAGAGGGATTTCTGTCTAATAGGTTTAGACATTTTGGCAGTCGATGTTTAAGACTGTTTTCTAGGTTCTAGGAGAATTCAGTTGTTAGCGTTTTGCTGCTGCATAATTTTGTACCCTTGTCACGGGCAGTTATCTTTTTTCTTCATACACTTTCATTTCACAATCTCTTCAAATTCCAAAGGCGCATTCATAAGCTTCCACACTCCATATTAGCATAGAAGTATATTCTCATGCCATTTCGTGATGAATCTTTAAAATTTTGTAAGGGAGAAGGAAACTGT
The DNA here is from genome assembly GCA_026413675.1 of Populus pruinosa. Lineage (NCBI taxonomy): Eukaryota > Viridiplantae > Streptophyta > Magnoliopsida > Malpighiales > Salicaceae > Populus > Populus pruinosa. Next base: position 15,905,399 of record CM048600.1, on the reverse strand, counting down.
GCTTTGGAAATGGCTTTAGAATATTTAGAGAGGGGTTCTGTCCAATTTCTTTGACTTATTATAATTTCTTCAAATATTGTTCTCATCAGGTATGAAAGTTTATGTCACTGATGAGAAGGAGTTGATAATGGAACCATGCATCAAATGGGCTGGAAATCCTAATGTCACTGTTGCTGTTAAAGCATTTGGGTTGAAAGCAACTGCCCAGGTAATTGGATTCCTGTTCAGAAGGAGGTTGTTCTGTTGATGACTTGGATTTAAGAAATTCTGTTTTCTTACTTTTTTGGATAATTTCAGGTGGTTGATTTACAAGTTTTTGCTTCACCACGCATAACTTTGAAGCCCTTGGTTCCTAGTTTTCCTTGTTTTGCCAACATCTATGTGTCTCTCATGGAGAAGGTTGGTGTTTATTTTTTCTGCTCTCGTCAAACTTGAAAGGTTGGTGTTAGGCATTAGCATCTGATTTTTCATGGATACTTACTACTGTACCCCTTTTTAAGTTTCACCAGTGACATATGACCTCTAGGACTAACTTGGCCAGCATTTATCCTTGCATACAGAATAGAAACCAGAAGATATAGGTAGGTACAAATTATTGAGTACAGATAATGTCTTAGGAAAAATGATTTTGTGAATTCTCATACAGGAACTTCTATGTCCCACCATTTTTCTTGGTTCTTACAGCTCTTTTAAGATTTCACATTTCTGTTAGATTACGGGAATTGACCAGTTAATGCAAATACAGTTTGACACAGTTTTATCTTAAGGCTGAGCATAAGTTTCCGAGTAAACTTCCTATACTGATATTTGTTTTGTTATATGATTCCTTTACTAAATTTTGAGGGATGGTCTATTGTAAGAGAACTTCAAGCTTGGGGCTATTCTCATTCATATACCACCACAGAGAATACATGCATATCAGTGGTTTTAAATGTGATTATTTTCGTCTCTCTCGTGTCTTATTTTGCAGCCACATGTTGACTTTGGGCTCAAGCTCTTGGGGGCTGATCTAATGTCAATACCTGGCCTTTACAGGGTCGTCCAGGTACAGTACTACATGTTTCTATCTTGTCCTACTCCCTTTATGTCTTTTTCCACGTTGCCCTGGTTGGCATAAAGCATTGTTGATTCAGAACATTATTTTCAGGGCTGGATGGGCCACTGGTTATTTGAATATTGAACCCGTCTTGTTACTTCACCAAAAGTGTTCTAGACTACCAGCACCTAAGTTGTTGAATATGTTTGATTATTGTGTGCCTCACTGAGTTCTGATTATGAGAATACATTGATCTAATTCAGTGTCTGTCCTCTCCTCTCCTGTGAGTTCCTCTTGTGGATGCTTCATTGTTTTACTACAAATCTGCTCTGCTTGTTTAAGGAGGAAACCTCAATTTTTTCCAAGAGTGGTTTCTGTGAACAGTGGTGTAAATATTTGAAAGTTTTAGTTGCTAAAATTTTGAAAGCAATGAGTTTTGATGTTACATATTATCTGTTTAATGTTTTTATGGTCCATGATTTTAGTAGTAGTAAATTGGTTTTTGCTGCAGGAGATTATTAAAGAACAGGTTGCAAACATGTATCTATGGCCTAAAACCCTGGAAGTACCCATCTTGGATCCTGCAAAGTAAGTTTTTGTCATATTCTGAAAATAAGTTAGTTGTGATGACTTAAAGTTTGCTGCAAGTGGTGAAAGTTTTTTATGCTAATCACCCTCATGTTTTGGCCTACCAATTTGAATGAAAAATCCAGTGCCATGAAGAGGCCTGTGGGAATTCTCAAAGTGAAGGTTCTGAGGGCAATGAAGCTGAAGAAGAAAGATCTGATGGGAGCATCAGACCCTTATGTGAAAATAAAGCTGACTGAAGATAAGCTTCCAGCCAAAAAGACTACTGTGAAGCACAAGAACTTGAACCCTGAATGGAATGAGGATTTCAATTTGGTTGTTAAAGATCCAGAGTCTCAGGCTTTAGAGCTTCGTGTTTTTGACTGGGAGCAGGTAAAAAAATCTCCATTTGCTTTTAAGTAGCTTTCTGTTCTCTGTTCTGTATTTCAAGCTGCTCCATTCTCTTTCCTTTAGGTTGGCAAACATGACAGGATGGGTATGAATGTAGTGCCACTGAAAGATCTCACACCAGAGGAACCAAAAGTCATGACTCTCGACCTCCTTAAAAATATGGACTTGAATGATCCTCAGAATGAAAAGTCACGAGGGCAGCTTATGGTGGAATTGACATATAAACCCTTCAAAGAGGACAATTTGAACAAAAGTTTTAAAGATGAGGTGGAACAGAAGGCTCCTGAAGGGACCCCTGCTGGTGGAGGTCTGCTTGTTGTAACGATTCATGAAGCTCAAGATGTTGAAGGAAAGCATCACACTAATCCATACGTACGCCTTCTTTTTAGAGGGGAGGAGATGAAGACCAAGGTATATAATTTACACATGTAAACTTGCATAAGAATATAGCATATCTGTGTAGTCTGTTAGCCTTCTTTGCATTTTTATTTGCACTTCATTAATCTGAAAAGCTCTTTCTGAAATTCATGGGAGAAACATGTTGAACTCATTTTTCTAGAACTTTGCTTCTAGTTTATATTTTGTTTACTTCAAGTGGCATTGGTGGTCATGTGGAGTGAATAGTCTTCTTGCCTGTCAATGGAATTCATTCTTTCCTCTCAGCAATGTCCATTTCTTCATGCAAGTTAATGTTCAGAAATGTCTACTGTTGGTGATGGGTGGGACACTGATCTGTTCTGAAACAAAAACCTGGGACTGGTGGCAGGCGGATAATCAATGAATTTAATTTGAAGCGAACATTTACAGGCCTAGGATTAAAAGTTTCATATTTTCTTCATACAGCGTGTAAAGAAGAACAGGGATCCTAGATGGGAGGAGGAATTCCAGTTTACACTGGAGGAGCCCCCCGTTAATGCGAAGCTACATGTGGAAGTTGTTAGCACCTCATCCAGGATTGGCCTGCTGCATCCAAAGGTACAGATTGTATAATTTCTTTTTAACTAACCCCGTGTAAAGATAATAAAGTATGAGAAGCGTATGCTACTAAAGTAATCATAGTCATTTTGCTTGTGAAGATGGTTTGCTTGGGTAGCACCATCTCTACACAAAAAATCCTCACCATAGATAAGGTTTTGTCGCAAGGCTCGGATACTTGGGGAAACAGAAATCCAGTGGGTATTTGTCATAAATTCTGTCATGGCTTGATGCTTACGACTTAATGCTCTCTGGAATTTGATTGATCATCATACACTACCATTTTTGAGAAAATAATCCCAAGGAAACAAAAAAGGAAGTCATAGTGCTTTATTCTCATGCTTGTGAAGTTGGAAGGATGTTTTCTGGGAAGTTTTTCCCGATATTACCGCCTGTGGTTGAATAAAATACAAAAGCTTGACTAAGCAGACAATCCAGTTCAGCGATGAATTGGAATTCAAAAATCATTCTCTGAATGTTATTGTTCTGGTTTTTAATCAGCGCTAGCATTTAGAGTGTCTAGCATCCAGAAGAGGGTTGAAGAATTTCATGTTGTTTGCTTGTTCTTTAACCAGGAATCACTTGGTTACGTGGAGATCAATCTCTCAGATGTTGTTAGCAACAGAAGAATCAACGAGAAGTATCACCTTATAGACTCGAAGAATGGAAAGATTCAGATTGAGCTGCAGTGGAGACCAGCTTCATAAGCCTATCGATTGTCCTCTCTTTTGTTTTTCTTTGTTCTCAAGCCTCGAAATTCCTTGTTTCAGCAAAATTCTTTATGTTGCTTATGTACATTGATTGCAATTAAAGAAACTATTCATGGGCTTTCATGGGATTCAAAATCTAGTGCTATAAAGAATGAGGTAGCCTTATCTGTTTCAGTATATAAAACCAAGTTAAGGTAATACAGTTGAATGAAAATCAAATTCACAAAACAAATCATCTCTTAGCTGTGTAGGTAGAGAAGCTATTTGGCAATGTATGCTTGGCGGTCAACTAAGATAGCAATTCCATGGTATATCCAGGCCATTAGACTCATTTAGAACATATCTGATGGATCGTGTCTAATGAAATATTAAAGAAAATGATAAGAGGCTTTTTCAGAAAATGAAGAAAGAGTCCATTAGACTCTTTTAGAACATATCTGATGGATCGTGTCTAATGAAATATTAAAGAAAATGAAGAAAGAGTCGAGAGAAGACACTTGGATGTGAATATAATCGCTGGAGATGCATCTGGGTGTATTGAATCGAGTTATTTTTCTCAGGTGTAACAGGAAACACAAAAGCTACCCGCTTTTTAATATAAATACAAATTCAGGACACCCTTGTGCTGTGCATTAAGAGCCTTCAATCATGGTGTTGTCAGTTAACAAAAGCATGTCCATTATTGTTCCCTTTTGAGACGGTGACAGTAATTCTATTCCGCTGCTTTTGGATTGTCCCGTGTATTATACCATCTTCAGCAGCAGCCAGGTGCTGATCCAATGAGAGAGAGACAGAGAGAGAGAGCCAGGCGAGGGTTGGAAGACTACAGTGCTAGAATGATCGGGTTTCCCGTGAATGTGTTTTGGATTCTGCTGCAGAAGCAATGGAGATGTATTCCTCGGGGAAAAGATCACTCAAAATTGGGGTTTATAACACCTTATTCACAAGTCTTTAGTGCAGAGGGTGTTGATGGTCTTGTCACACTCTTAACCCGAGAACATTATGAGTAATGTTTGGCTGCTTTTCCTGAAGCTTTATCAATCAGAATACATTTGTGATTTAGGCAGTACAAAAGCAATAAAGTAAAGCTCTTTGATTTGAGTAGGCTCCACGGCTGTTTTAAGCAATCTATTCTCTCCTGTTTGAATTCCTGAGCCTTGTCAGGACCTGACAGGGTAGCATGTGGACTATTTCGTTAGATGAAGAACCAAGTCCAAGTGAGAACAGAAAGCAGGGAGCCAAGGGGACCAGAAGTGGCAGTGTGTTTGACAAATTTCTGACAGACTATTCAGGAGCTGAAAACTCTGGTAGGCATTAGGCTTTTGCGCCTTTATAACGATTTTAAGGTATGATTTGTCAAGCAAGAGATTGGTTCTCCTCAAACATGAGGACTCTCACAATGGTATAGCCCACTATTTAACGTTGCTGAAAAGATTGAACTATTGTTCCGAGACAGAGGTTGCAAGGCTTCCAGATAAAAATCCAGTATGAATATACGAGTTGTGCAGGATGAAGATGAGCATGGCAAACTTGACGGAAGAATCCCTTCTTTCAAACTGATTATTGCTCATAAACTTGGCAAATTCGGCCATCCCCTCCTCTGAATGGGCAAACGGACCTGCTATTGAAATTGGGTCTTCACTGATGCATGGTGGGGAGTGATGGCTGGTGGGAAGGGTTCGCAACTAAGTCTGTGCCATTGTTCTGCAAGTTTACTTTTCAAGTGAAAACTTAGTTTTTACATGCAAAAATGGTAACGATGATAGTTATCAAGCCGCATATTACCGTATAGAAACTTCACCCGAGTCAAGTTTATTTTCCAATCCATTTGATAGTTGACCCTGATATATTGAATTGACTTGATTAATTCAATATAAGATTTGTAAGTTCATTAAAGATTTTTTAAAAAATATTTATTCAAAATAATATTATTTTAATTTTTAAAATTGTTTTTTCAAAAAAATATAATGCATATATATATATATATAAAAAACCTAAATTAAAGTTATTTCAATAAGTTAACATGAATTTATTTTAAAATAATATTTATTTTAAAAATAAATTCATGTTAGCTCACAGACATGAGAATTGATCCAAACAACCCTAACAACTCAGGCTTTGGACCGGCTCCCGTAAATATGGTCTTGAGGCATATGCAGGGTATTGCAAGAGTTGAAAAAAAAAATGTAAAAAAAGCATATAAAACATCGACTCTCAAGCTAGCTGCCACGTAGCAGCAAGATTACCACTGGTCCCACCCACGCAAAATCCAAACTTGCCAGTTTATCCAAAATTTAAAGCTCTCATTTCATTTTAAAGGCCAGTCCTCTCCATTTCGCTCTTTCCTTCTTCAAGTTTGTTGGAGTCATAGAGAGAGAGAGAGTTTCGATGGCGTTGCCGGTCGTTGACACAGAGTACCTGAAAGAGATCGACAAGGCACGTCGCGATCTCCGTGCTCTCATCGCTTACAGAAACTGCGCTCCTATCATGCTTCGCTTAGCGTAACTAGCCAACTAACTAACCACTCACTGTCTTTGTTTGAATCTTTCTGTTTCGATTGATATTTTTATTTTGCGGTTATGGTTTTTTTGAAGGTGGCATGATGCAGGAACGTATGATAAGAACTCGAAAACAGGAGGAGCTAATGGTTCGATAAGGAATGAAGAAGAGTACTCTCATGGTTCTAATAGTGGCTTGAAAATCGCTATCGATTTTTGCGGTTAGTTAGTTCCACTGAAATGTAACTTACTTGATTTGTTGATTTTTTTTCAATGTTTGATTATGATTATGATTTTTTAATTTTTTAGAGGGAGTGAAGGCGAAACATCCGAAGATTACTTATGCGGATTTATACCAGGTGATTTTCATTGATTAATTGATGAATTGTATAATTAATGATGCAGATAATTAAATAACTGTTTAATTAATAGTAGTATTTTCCATTTTTATGTCTATTTAATATGTTGTTTCACAGATTTGGTAGTTAATAATTAACATTTATCTTGATTTTCTTGTCAAAAAATAACATACGTGGATATGTAATAGAAAAACTTGTGATTATAATGTAAATGAAGTAGCGATTTTCGTGTGGGTGAGTGGAGAGGTGGAATATGTATGGAATATTCCAAGGATCACACACGACACACGCACACGTGTCCAGGAACGCACGCTCATTTTCCTGGGGAATGGAAAGACTAACTATATAGTTCGTGGATAGAGATGTAAGTTCTAAGGACGTTAAAACCACTGACGCGGCTAAATCACAAGGCTTGAAGTTTTAAAATGTGTCTGCCTGACCTGTCCAGTCTATTTTCTCAATAATTTTACGTTAATTGCAATGAAATGACGAGTTTTAGTAATGCAAGTATAGTGTTCCAGTCTCATTGTCATCCATGTTGGTATCGAGCGCTCACGAATATTGATACCAACGGTGTCCTTTTAATTGATGAATAGTTTTCTCAGCTTTGCAGGGAAGAATTTGGAGAGATTTTCTTCTAGTATTTTATCCTACATATATAGGAGGAATTTGTTGAAGGATATTGGTAGGTGGACACTGTCAGATGTACTATCATGGATTCATGGTTGCAGCTCTGATACTTGGCAGGATACTCAATTATATTTGCCAAACTATGAACACACCAGCAAACCTTAAATTCCATGATTGTTACATCAGTCGGTACATTCAGTTCAAAATGAGAGTAGTTGTTGATATACAATGAGTGGTGGTTTGAATATGAAATATTTGAATATTTTGAGTATAATTGTTGGGTTTCCGAGCAATTTGATTCATAGTCAACAACTTTCATGTTCAGCTTGCAGGTGTTGTTGCAGTGGAGGTCACTGGGGGTCCAACCATTGATTTTGTTCCTGGTAGAAGGGTATGTGATTGTGGCATTTCTCGGCAATATAGGTGATTATGAGTTCATAACATTGCTGACTATATGTCCCATCTCTTAGGATTCGAATATTTGTCCCAAGGAAGGGCGACTTCCAAATGCTAAACTAGGTATTTTCAGTATTTTAATTATCATGGAAACTTCTTTAATTTAATTCAGGGGCTGGAAATTCTCAAATCATTGTTTGCTTTCTTCTAATGTCTTAAATTTAGCTAAACCTGATTCAAAGGGAAGGTGGATTTATGTGTTTTGTTGTGTCTTTGTCATTCTGTAAATAAGCCATCCATTGCATGTTTACAGTATCAAGAGAACTAATAGTTAAGGAGGTATGCCCTGTACAGGACTGATGCGCAGCAGACTAGTTTAGCTGGCTATAATTATCCATTGAATTTAGCTGTCTTCAAGTGGTCGTCCCAGTCATTTGAATTTCTATTTCAACAATGTAGTTTTCCAATTTTCGAGAACTTATGTTCCATGTGGACCTGAAAGTTCTATCCTTAACATGATATTGTGTTGAACACAAGTTGAAATGTTAGCCAGGAATGTAAATTGTTATGGTGTTTGGCTAAGAGGCAGAACCGTCATACAAAATGCAAAGCAAGTTCATTTTGGGGACCCAATGCATTTGTTAACTCTAAGCATTGCACATGAAGATACACACTAGATTTTCAGGCAAGATTATGTGTAGGTGAATCACTTATAATTGCTTGTTTGTTGGTTTCAGAACCTTTTGTATGTTCTGTCTCATGAAATTACTCCTAAATCCATAGAGTTCTACCATTAGTAGGTGGTTTAACGTGGAGGAGTGTCGGGTTCTCATATCTCAATTGCTGCGATGATCTTTACTTGTGTTGGTTCTGCTGATAGAGCAGTCATACTGATCTCACAACATGCATAGATTCGTGCTGATTTCTGTGTAAGAAATATGTGTATAGGTTGTCATTTTCAGCTGTTCTATGGCTAAAAAATTGATGTTGTTTGATCTTCATATGGGCTGTTTATTCAGACTTTCAGCATCGGAAGGGGCGAAGCTACACATTGGGGAAGGGGGGCAATTGCACCCCATAAGTTGTCATTCTGATCTCTTTAGTCCTTATACTTCCAATTTGTTAGGATAATTTTAAGTAAAAATACATTAGTCGCCCAACATAATTTTCCTAATTCTTAACTATGAAACCCCTTTAATTTTTTATACTACCCATTTTAATCATTGTACCTTTCAATTTTTAATGATAGTTTTAAATAAAAATACATTAATTGCCCCCATAATTTTCTTAATAATTCTTACCCGTGAAAAAAATTTCCCCACCTTAATAAATACTTCTAGCTTTGCCACAGAGCTTAGGGGAGGCTAATCAAAGATGAATATTTATGCAGAACTGAGAAGTTTCATGGGGACCTTTTCACATTATAGACATATCAATGATTTTTGTTTGTTCTTTGGAATCTGACCACATGGATCCTTAGAAGAGTGCCTGTGGGTTGGCTATGCATACCTGTTGAAAGTTCATATGTTTAAATAGGGCACTTTGAAAGGACTTGTATTTTCACTATTCATTTATGAACCATGACAGGTTCACCACATTTGAGGGACATCTTTTATCGGATGGGTCTGTCTGATAAAGATATCGTGGCACTTTCTGGAGGTCATACTCTGGTAATTCTGTAGAACTGTTTCTGATGTTCTGCGTAGATCTGATAAGCTACATATGCTCAAATCTGTAATTCTTTTGGCGGATATTGTTCTGTTTAGGGAAGGGCACATCCAGAGAGATCTGGTTTTGAAGGGCCCTGGACTCAGGAACCTCTAAAGTTTGATAACTCGTACTTTGTGTAAGTTTTAAAGCAAGCTCAGCATACTACCATTTATCTGTGTAGAGATTATGAAATTAACTAATCTTTCACTCACTGGCGGTACTAGGGAACTGTTGAAAGGGGAGACAGACGGGTTATTGAAACTTCCAACGGACACTGCTTTGCTGGATGACCCTGCGTTCCGTCCTTATGTTGAGCTGTATGCTAAGGTAATATGGGCTTTCATTTTTACCAAGTGACTTGTTGCATGAATGGCTCGTCAAAACATTTCCGATCCCCTTTCAACCTGCTTTGATTTTTCAATGCAGGTTGGGTCTGGATAAAACTATTGGCTCGACCATCTTGAAACCTAGTTTTATGCATTTTATTTTCCTTTTGATAGATCTTTTTTAAGTGATGGATAACGGTTCGAAAGTGGTTTTTTTGAACAACAATGAATTACATTGTTCAGGGTTAGTTTGGACCCTAATCTAATCTTATCCTAAATTGGGCTTTCTGGCCCTTTTCAAGCTTCTATTCACCAACTAGCATCCTTATTGTTCTTTGCGCCCCCTTGGGATTGGGAATCGCAAGGGTAAATCTATACCTTGATTTGCACCTCGAACTAGAATCATCAATAAATAATACACGAGATTCAGATTGGTGTCATAGTTAGATTCATGGAGTGTGGGGTGACTTCAGCGTGCTTGCTTAACTCTGGGGATATAATATGATACGTGTTTTCTTTTTGTTCAATTTTTATTGTTTCTCAGGACGAAGAAGCATTCTTTAGAGACTACGCGGCTTCGCATAAGAAGCTTTCAGAACTGGGGTTCACTCAAGAGTCTTCTGGGTTCAAGGTAAAGGATACCACTGTGCTGGCACAAAGTGCAGCTGGAGTTGCAGTTGCTGCGGCTGTTGTGATCCTTAGCTATTTCTACGAAGTTCGCAAGAAAATGAAGTAGACGCTGGCTAACCTTCTCATGTACTATTATTTTCTTGAACAAATCGGTTGCATTTGCTTAATTTTCACAGCCCACGAGCTGAATACTCAATATTTGTTCCCAATAATAGCCCAAACACATACTTTACTCAATACAAGCAATCTCTTTTCATTGCAAAGTCAATATCAAAACACACATGTATGACAAATGAATCTCTTGTGAATATTATCTTTGATCAATTTGGCAACTTATTGTGCTAGAAAGTAACATCTTATTAACAGGTATGAAAAATTCCGGTGATGTCTCTCGCATTGAAGACTTTGGTACATATGGTTAGGTGCGTGCCCACACTTCTTTCGATGCTTTCTTTCTTATCTTTAATAGTGGATCCAACTTTTTCAATGATATTGATTTTTGAGTGTTCATTTCAAACGATACGCAATGGATTGGAAGAGCCGGGTGTATGGCTATGGTGTCTTGCATTCCTCACCTGTCGTTGTTCATGTTTTCTATCCTGAGACATTTTAATGCTTTCATGAACAGCGGAAGTCTTTCCACTCTCTCCATAACCCACTTTAGATCCGGAAAGAAACAAATCAAGTCCTTGAATCTGAGATTTATCATGATTGGATAACAGTTTATTGGGTAGCTTGAGACGTCTGACGGCCTGAGACGAAACTTGGTTATCTAAACAGTATATTCACTGTTTTGGAGCATCGGTTCTGAATAATATACACATGGAAGTGGGCTTGTTCCCTACTCTTTCATGGTCGATCCAAATTCAACAAAAAGTCACGAGAAAAAAAGTTTCTCATGGCATTGAACAGAGATGTAGGGAGAGAGGAGCTGGTGCTGTTACCAATAGATCTCCTCTTGTTCTCCATTGCGGTGCTTTTCCTCTTAAATCTATGTCTGCTTCAACACTTAAAGACCCTCCCCCGTTATGTGGTGCACCAAACAGTGTGTATTACCCTGAGAACAAAAATGGGATTTGGTTAGGATGGTGGATGTAGAAGATTTGATTGGTTCTTCTCTCCATCAGTAATGTATCCAAAAAATAAAAGTGCATTAATTTGGTTTGGAGATACTGTTGCTTCGAGCTATATCCTAATTGTGGGTCATAGGAAAGCTGCCTTGTGCTAAGGTTAATGAGTCCCACGTGGGAAGGGCTGCCAAAGAGGTATTTAAGAGTTTCAAGGACACTGCCACAAGCCCGCTCAGTGCCTAAGCACATGACATTCACGTGTTTGCTTAGCTGGCTATCACCACTTATCATTCTTGAGTGTTGCCAGTCCTAAGCTTGGTCCTTAACAAACCTCCTGTACCTAATTACAAATTTGATTGATTTTCTTCCTTCTATTTCTCTCTCTCTTTTTGGGCAGTTATTTGTTTGTGTGCACAAACAGTAGGGGGGACCAGTGGTAGGGAAAGAGGCATTTGTGCCAACCAACAGTGTACAATAACCTAACTGATTGAGGTGATGAGATTTATACTGAAACTACATATATAGAGACGTGAATGATTAATGTGTATGTGATTTATTTGTACGGTGGAAAGTATTCTTTTTAAATAGCTTTTATGAAAAGTTAATTCTCTTATTTGATACATGTTAGTGTTATAAAATAATAAGCAGACAAATATTTTTTAATATTTATCTATGTTATAAAAAAAATAAGATGAAAAATAACTTAAAAATCTAATTTATAAACTATTTTTAAAAATAAAATTAAAAATAACAAAAACCAAATCTAATAAAATTAAAAGATTACAATTTCATAAATTATTTTAAATAAAATAAATATTAATTAATAAAATAAGGTTTAAATTTGATAAATAAAAAAAATTCAATTAAGAAAAAAATAAATAACAATCAAGATAATAGGGATTAAAGTTGGTATAAAATTCAAATTAAATCAAACTCCAAAAAAAAATTAAAACAAAATATTAAGGTAATAAGATATTTTTAATAACTTTGAAAAGTATTCTTCATCCCATCAAGTTAAATTTTATTTTAACTTAAAAATATTTTTTTATTGATGATTTTTTTAATTGTAAATAAACATAAAAAAATTAGAAATTGATTTATGGGAAAACGAAACAAAGAAGACTAGTTATTTTAAAAAAGAAAAGAAACGCATCTAAGTGTAGAAGTTGCAAGGGTAAATTCTCTGGTTGAGCATATCAATGTCTACCTTCACCCTTTAATTCTCGAGCATATAGAGCCATTATTAAATGGAGCAACAACTTGTCTTTGTTGTGTGGTTAGTTTTTGAAAGCTGTGTGGATAAGCTTAGGTGGGCTCTGTGAGAAACGAAGGGGGGAGGGTTCTGTGTGGGAATAAAATCATACGCAGTTTCAACATCCAAGTGAGCCCAGAGTCGGACCAGTCGAGAGATGGTCAGAGACGGTGAAAAAGTAGGTGAAATACACACACAATTATTTACACAAGTGGACATCCTTCCCTCTCTCACTCCATTTGACAGCAACTTCTGCCCCTGAGCCTTCACCCTTCCCGTCCACTTGGATTTCATGATGAGATATATATATATATATATATATATATATATATATATATATATATATATATATATATATATCTATGGGGAGAGAGAGAGAGAGAGAGAGACTGTGTGGTGGTGGGTAGCAAATGATACGCAAATCGGAGGGGAGATAATAACAACAAAAAGGTGAATCAACCTTCTTATTGCCTGAACTTGCACCACAAGGTTTGGGGAAAGAAAAGGAGGAAAAAAAGTGGAAGGTGAACCAAATCCCACATACAACCACAACCACGCTCATTATCTTTTTCCCTATTCTTCCCTTTTCTTTCGTCATCTTCCCTTGAACCCAACCTCCAACTCTTCTAGAAACCCTCTCTCTCTCTCTCTCTCTCTCTCTCTCTCATGCATACCAATAGAATAATGAGCCACAGCTAACTACCATCTGCACACTTGAGCATTTCTTTTCCATTACCCATCACAACCAACTTACTAATTAGCAAGATCCTCAGCTGAAAACCATGAACCTAACTCGATTCATTTAAAAGCCTAAAACGGTCCCCAGATCTTATTGCAATGAGCTAAGATTAATATCTACTCATTTAAATAGTGGGTTTTTTTTCTAATGGGATTTAAGTCTTATAAAACCTCATCCTTGAGCATCTGAAACAGTCCAGATCAAGATTGTCAAATTCCAGCTCCAATGGTTCACTCACATATGAAAAGAGATGGATTCCTTAGCCGTCAAGATAATAACTAAAAAGAAAGATGTAACCGATTCGATGTAGGATAAAGGGCAATTAAGAATCATGGAAGCATGTTGATTGGTCATAAAAAGAAAGAACGAAACTGGACCTCACTACAGACCCACCCTCATCGGCGTTAGTTTCCAACAACAATAGGGATATAAATATAAGGGTGTGCATGAATTCTAGTACATGTTGTCTAGTGAGCTAGGGAAGACTGGAGAGCCATCAAAAGTTGTCCAGAGTTAAAGACAAGGAAAAATGAAATAAAAAAGAAAAAGAGGAAGGGGACAGAGAACACACCGTGTCCTCCTGCTGTAATTTAATATAATCTTACTTTACACCTACCTGAAGGTTAGCTATATTTAATGTCCCTTTTTTTTTATGCTAATACCATCAAGAGAGATACCACCAGCCACCCCCCTCGACCCCGTCTCACCAACTCGCATCTAGAAGCAATTAGGGTCACTTCTACCCCCTTCCCTTTCTCTCTAAAAGAGTCAAAAGCCTATAAAATCACTTCTCGAGGGCCGGCCTTGATGTTCTAGCAACAAGAAAAAAGGAGGCCTCCGTCTCTAGTCCTACCACAACACCGCACAAAAAAAAAAAAAAAGACCCCCCAAAAATATCCCCAGTCCTACTTCAGAATCCTACTGAAATGGGAAGGTCTCCTTGCTGTGAAAAAGCCCATACAAACAAGGGTGCGTGGACCAAGGAGGAAGACGATCGCCTTGTTGCTTACATTAGAGCTCACGGTGAAGGTTGCTGGCGCTCACTTCCTAAAGCCGCTGGCCTTCTTAGATGTGGGAAGAGTTGCAGACTTCGTTGGATCAACTATTTAAGACCTGACCTTAAACGTGGCAATTTCACCGAAGCAGAAGATGAGCTCATTATCAAACTCCATAGCCTCCTTGGAAACAAGTAAGCATAGCTAGCTAACAATAGAAAAAGATTAGCCCTTTATATATATATATATATATATATATATATATATATATAGTTGACCATTTAATGCTAATGATATTTGTTATCCTTGCCGTAGATGGTCACTCATAGCTGGAAGATTACCCGGTAGAACAGATAATGAGATAAAGAATTATTGGAACACACATATAAGAAGGAAGCTTTTGAACAGAGGCATAGATCCCGCGACTCATAGGCCACTCAACGAACCAGCAGCACAAGAAGCCGCCACAACAATATCTTTCACCAAGACTACTACTTCAGTACTTGAAGAAGAGTCTCTGGGTTCTATAATTAAAGAGGAAAATAAAGAGAAGATAATTAGCGCAACTGCTTTCGTATGCAAAGAAGAGGAAACCCAAGTTCAAGAAAGGTGTCCAGACTTGAATCTTGAACTTGGAATTAGCCTTCCTTCCCAAAACCAGCCTGATCATCACCAGCCATTCAAACCTGGAGGAAGTAGAAGTCTTTGTTTTGCTTGCAGTTTGGGGCTACAAAACAGCAAGGATTGCAGCTGCACTGTTATTGTGAGCACTGTTGGAAGCAGTGGCAGCACTAGCACAAAGACTGGTTATGACTTCTTGGGCATGAAAAGTGGTGTTTTGGATTATAGAAGTTTAGAGATGAAATAAAAGATATTTGGGGCTAATTAATGTTGATGCTGTAGTTGAAAAAGAATGGAGAGAGAGAGGAGAAAGGGATTGCTATTAAATGGAAAATCTCTTTATTAATTCCTCCATTTCTTTTCCTACTCTCAAATTTGTATGAATTCATGATTAGTGCATGATAGTGCACATATACTATTAGTGCAGGTTAGTGATCATTATAATTGATGAGCCTTTTCCACCCTTTGAGATTTGATTTGTTCTCTTTGTTTGGTTCTTCAGTTTTTGGTGTTGCCAGCAGGTAAACATAAAGCAATAGTTAATTAATTAATAGCCTTATTAGTTCTCTAATTATTTCTCCAAAAATATCATCCCCTTTTAAAGTATTTCCCTAAAGGGTTTGAATTCAAGATGTGTTCCCTCCTCTCTCCTGTGGTTTTAGGGGTGAGTATTGCCGAACAAGATGCTGATCCATTTGCCAAGAACTTGAGAAATGGTAGATCATCTACAAGGATCTTACCATACCATGCCCGCAATTTTATTTTTTAAAATATTTTTTTGTGAATTATCTTGTTGTCGATTTTAGAATCTTTTTGGGATTGTCTTTTTTGGAAAAGTTTGATTTGCTCTAGTACAAAAAAAAAAAAGGATAAGCCGTGAGAGGAGGAGAAACGAGGAGGGTGGGTAACCCATCTTTTCTATTGTAATAAAAGCGTATATAAAAAATGTGGAGAAACTACAAACTGTCTGTAGTCCCACTCTCTACCAACCTTATATTGGTTATCTATGCTCCATAATACAACTAACCACTTTTATAAAACCTTCTCATTCAGACCGGCTTGGATTGCAGGGAAAAAAAAGAAATCTGGTTAACTAATATTCAGGTAAAATGTAATAAAAATACTCACTAATTATTTTTTAGTAAAAAGTAGCTTTTTTAATTAGCTAGGGTTAACATTTTCGAGCTATGACCCGAGCAATCGAGATTAAATTGAATTTTAAAACTATCCAAGCAATTGCATTGCACGGTTGAACTCGGATCAAACCCTAGCTAGCAGTGTTTGCATTTTGGATCTGCTTACATTCAATTTCAACAACCACAATTTATTTTAGATATTTTTTAGCATTATAGATACAATATTTATAAATTAAAGAGTGAATCTTTCATTTATGGTTTCGATTTCGTGAAAGATTATGAATTCATAGTTTAAAGAGCGAATTCACCTATAGTACGAGTCAATATCTTGAAGGTTTTGTTCTGGTTTAAAGCATTAAATCTAGTAAGAAAAAACTGTGCGGTGATAACGTGAAATAATGTCTTTACATGGATTTATTAATTAATTAAGGGTTGTTTATATATATTAGTGGTTTAATTAAATAGTTTATACCATAAGTGTCAATCAAGTTAAAGAATAATTATAACTTTTTTCTTGAGAATTCAATTCCAATTATCGAACTAGGGCAAGAACTTGGAGGGGTTGATTAAGTTTATAATTATCAAATTAAGCCAGATTAATTATTGTTGACTTCATATGCCTTCATTTATATACAATTACTAACCTACGATAGAATTGTAGTCAAGGGGTTATAGCTCTTGAAACTTTACTAGGTAAAAGCTAAACTAAACCCTGGAGAACTCTTACAATTTCTACTGCTATTTTATAATTATGATAATTAATAAAATAATAGACTAGTTAATTTTATACAAAAAATATATTATTATTTTATTTATTTCTGTATCATTTGTGCGTTTATACGGATTACTTTTCTCGAAATAATTAAATGCATCACATCGGTTATTCATAATAAAAATACACTTCCAAAACATCTATTTGATTCATTTTCAAGCTAAATATATTTTAAAAACATGCAATTATAAACACAAAAACAAAAACAAACAGTTCTTTCATTAAAAACAATAGTAAGTGGATTATCAAGCAAACAATAAAACAATTTTAGTAATATTCCAGTACCAGGCACAGAAGTGGTTGGAAAAAAATAGAAAGATAATGTTGGAAAGAAATTAACATATATCAAGCAAGAAAGGGATCGATGAACCCTAAATTCTCAAGCTATGAAAATCAAGGACATTAATCTAGTTCTAGGACGAAGACGAGGACCCATTCGGTGGTGGTAGCTGCTTTGAAACAAGATCATTGCCCAAGGAAATGAGAGAGCAAGGGAGGAAAGAAAATGGCCATTCCCATGTAGAAAAGGTAGCCACTTTTCAACTATTAACTTCTTATTTTCATTTTCAAAGTGTTAGGTAGAGACAATAGAAGCTTCCACGAGATATTTTAGTAGCCCTCCATGGCTTCTCCCTCTCTTACTCTAGGAAGAAAAATTAAACAACAAGGCTTAAGTTTCTTCTTCTAATTATTATTATTACTAACTCATTGCTTCTTTCACTATCAACAGTGTAATAATTGCCCCCGCTTCCCTGCTAAATAGTTCTCCTTCTACCAACATCACATGCACAACCTTTTCTGCAGGGGCCCTCCTAGTTTTCTTCTGGATCCTTGCCTTTCCAAAATGACCCTCAAATGCTCAATTATTATAGAATATTGCCTTCATCATTTCGTATGGAAAACATATATTTATATATATAGATCTTTGCATCACATGATCAAGGGTGTACAAACCAAGCAATTTCGTGTGGAGAATGTTGAGATTAACAAGAGATTGACTGATGAAATCGGTATCTAAGCATGGCAAGATAATCGTCCTAAATTCTAGAGAATTTTATTATTCGACTTAATTGTATACGATTTATATTTCTTTGTAGGTAACAATTTACTCTACTAGGCAAAACATGAACTCTACAGTCCCTTTATGTTCAAATCCTTCCTCGCGGCCTTCCATAGTTTCATTTATATTCTGGGTATCTCTAGAATATTTTTTTTATGCACCAAAACCATGTCTTTATCTCTAATTCTATCAAGATCATCTTATTCATGATAGCGTTAAGGAATTCACGAGAACTTTGAATTTTACCATCTGATTTAAAAATATCATGATCTCAAGACTATTTTTTTTTTTTAAAAATAGTCTCGTGAAAACCTCGTTACTAGCTAGTCCAAAAGATTTAGTGATACGGAGTTCTCATGGGTATTAACTTAATGGTTAAAAAAGATCAACTTTACAGGACATTTGGTAGGCTTGTGATGAGGGAATGGCAAGGATGTAAATAGTAGAAATATTGGGGGGGATAATGTAAAAGAGGTTCGAAACGTCCGCATCGAACACACTACCAACTCCTCTATTTTTGGGTGGTAGTTGGAAGCCGTCCGACGTAAGATCATGTGCTCGGTTGCGACAGTAGGCCCCATACCTTTGTCACCTTCACTCCCCCCCAATCCTCAACCCCCACCCCCTTCCAGAACAGGATTCTATATAATGCCCTCAATGCTTTTTATTTATTTTTTTTTTTTTTTGAGATTTCTATGTTATAAATCTTAATTTTATATATTTGATGATTCAGCATATGCTAGGTTTCTTCAGTAAAGCATTATAATAAATCTTTAATGGTATAATTTAGTAAAAATCTTAGCACACCATTATTAAATTCCAGTGCATGCATGTGCTGGTAAGAAGTTTATCCGGCGAGTACTGATCAGTGCTTTACTTTATATTGATAATGATATTCGAAACTGCACCCCCAAAAGCCTTATAATGTCTTGTGTTCAGGGAACTAACAAATTCACGTGATCCAAATTTATTAGATCTGTGAGGGAAAGAAGAAGAAGAAATATACAGATTTAGTGGTGTTTATACTGATATATATTGTCCAGGCGAAGTGAATCTCTTTCTTTTCCCTGCTCATGCAAGCGTAAGGAAGCTCAAGCATGACAGTCTAGACGTACGGCGTCGAACACCTTGTTATATATGGAAGTCAATCGCATAGCAGTGCGAGTTTTCTCTTTCGTTGCTCCACCACAAAAATCCAGTTCAAGTTTTCAACCTCATCGTACCATTTTTCTTCCACATCATGAATCAATCATCAAAAGAGTTGATGATCGGAGAGTAAAGTCTACGAGGAAGCTGGGAGCAGCATACATGCTGCAGTGCAAACAATCCCAGTGCCTCTTTGACATCCGCGCTACCAGACGAAGCCCTAAGTCTATCTGCATGCTCAAACTCCTTATCTCACTGCATAGAGACTGGAAAAAAACAGAAGAAAACTATAAAATGCGTGACATCTCTCGAAAAGAAAGAAAGAGGGCAAAAATATGCAAAAGGAGCGGTAGGGTGAGCACACCGGCGCAAGCTAGCAAGAGGGTGGTTGGTAGGAAAAGTTAACACGGGCTGGTGAGTAATTATTAGGGTGGGAGAGACGTTAATTCTAATCATAAACATTACAGTGAGCAATAAAGCATGGTTATTTTCTTCTTCATAAATTTATTAATTTTTGATATTATTAAATTAGAAAGAAAATTAGAAAGAAAGGAACTTGATCTCCAACGGCAAAAACAAACAGACAGAAGGCTAGCGTACGAGTGGCTGCCATGCAGGCAAGCAAGTTCATAATAGGGGTTAGGTGACTTTCTATGAAGTTGATGTGATGGATCCCAAGGTCTTTCCACAGTTTCAGTCAACTATCTTGTCTCTTTCGTTAAAATTTCTACACTCTTCCTCCAGATTAAATTAGACAACCGTACATTATTAATTTTTTCCCTCCTTGTGGGTGGTTTCGTGTCATGTTTATCTTTTCAATTATATTAATGGTGTTATTACGGTGTTTCCCTGCGACCCTGGTGTTTTTTTTTTTTATATATATATAAAAGAATATTTGTTTTCGTGAATTATAAATATTATATATAATTTTAAATTATATAATTTCTTAAATATTATATTTTTTTATTGTGTGTGTGTTTTTTTAACATTGCAAGGTCCAAAAATACTCTACATTACTCTGCCAATTAATATTAGGATACTAGCATATAAATTTAATAAGATAAAAAATAAAGGGTAGGATAAAATAAAAAATTAATACACAATAATTTATATAATTTATTTAATTTAGTTATACCTCTAGAGATAAATATAAAAAATTTTATTAGGTAATATTACAATCCTTTTCTATTAATAAAAAAATAATTAAAATCTCTTATTGCTATAAAAAATATTTTATTTATTTTTCTTATAATTATCTCATAATTTTATAGGATTTATTTTTTATTTTTTTGTTATGATGTGTATTTAAAACTTGGATTGTTTGCAGACGAAAATGAGGAGATAAAGTCTATAAATTATAATAGCAATTATACCATAAACTATGGTAACAATTCATCTTTATTCATATTCCAAAAATTATAATAACAATTTATTTTTCTCTTATTTTCATCTAACAACTTATCTTTCACTAATTAAATGAATTTAATTAAGTGGATTTACAAATACGGTGTCAGGCAGAGGCGTTCATTGGCATTTCAAGACACTACGTGTTAATCTTGGCCAACTAATTATAATTAGTCGAGGATTAGTTAAAGCAAAGAGGATTAGGTCGATAAAAGGGGACGTGTCATGCCACATTACTTGAATTTTTTTTCTTATTCTTTTTCTGAAATAAAAGTACGTATGGTGGTCTATTTTGGAAACGTGGCACGTCAAGGATGGCCGTGGAATAAATTACAAGGTCAAGTATTTTCCAAGCTAATTAATATAAATCATGCTAAAAATGGACCGTTTCAATTGATGCTGTGGTGTGCTCTATTCACATACCACCTTAATAGTTTAATGTCTAAAATCTGTAGACTTCGGCCACCTACCCACGACTCTGGAAATCGGGAAAAATGGGCACTGGATGTCTTCTCTGTCTTAATGATGTGTACGTGAGTTTAGTTGTAATTATTTTTAAAAGCCTTTTCATTTAAAAATATATTAAAATAATATTTTTTATTTTTTAAAAAATTATTTTTAATACTAGTATATTAAAATAATCATAAAACAAAAAAAATATTAATTGAAAAAAATAAAAAATTTCAAAATTTCTTTAAATTTTTTTAAAAACATAAAAATAAACAGTAACTAGATCATGACAAGCCATACAGTTACAGTGTATTTACCGTGGAATAGACTTGATAATGAATTAATTAGCTAGCCACTAGCCATATTTATTAAGAACTTAAAAAGGAGTTTCACACGTGTCTAAACTCGGTAGCGTGACTCCACCTGCCGTTAGCACTATTTTTTATATATATATTTTAAAAATAATTTTGTAAGAAATTAAAATTTTTTATTTTTTAATAATTTTTTTTATTTTTTTAAATTATTTTTATGGAATGATGTTAATTTTTTTAAAAAAATAAAAAAAATATTATTTTAATATATTTATAAATAAAAAATACTTTTAACCATAATTATAACCATATTCCCATTCAAAAAACATTTACTAGCTAATGTTTGTTTATTATATTTTATATCTTAAAAACATAGAAATTAACTTCAAAAATCATTTCATGGACAAACTTAATGTTGATTTTTTTTCAATCAAATATTTTTTTTATTTGTACTAAAATATTAATAAACACGATCTTAAAATTACAATATTACTCGTGAAATAACCACCGCGGTAATTCATTACACACACACGTGTACGACAGTAAATAACTCTAATTGTTAGAGGCCGCGGCCCGCCCTGTGCCGAATAATGTTTTTTTTTTTTTTGGCTTTTTGCACATATATATATATATATAAACAACATTGACTCATTTTCATATGTTATGGACGATTAAAGAAATCAAAGGAATATCACATGTTTTTTTAATCAACATGTACATGTGATTTGTTGACATGGTCAAGTTATGTATATGAGCTTTGACCTTCTAAGATTTTATATTGGCCATCTCCTAGGCTGGCGGCCTGATGATGGCAAGCCTATTATTTCTGAAAGAGCAATTATTTAATATATTGGGAATTCTGTTTTATTTCTCACAAGATTATAGGATCAATGAATTATTTTTATTATGGATTTTATGTTACTGTGAGATAACGAAATGCAATTCTTCTTATATTTAATTATTTCTTCTCTTGAAAATGGGGTTACGGATGTACGGTGGCGAAGGAGTTCTTATCTCATGTTTTCTATATATTTGATAGTAAATGATATTTTCAGATTAATTGACATATTAAGTGAGATAAAATTCCCCTTTTAGTGATTTCCAGGATATATTTTCCATATCATCTTGGTGCATTCAAACTTTAACGGAGGATGGTTGAGTCTAGGGTTTGACATCCCATCCGACCACCATCGCCTGTAATTATTCATTCTCAGAAAAAATAAGTAAAGATATCCCTATATTGGGGCTTGTTCTAGTTAAGATACTGCATCGACGAATCAAATGTGAATACTAAGATATAAATCAACGTCAATGATCTGATTAGACATAATTGGAAGAATTATCGAATATGAATTTAACAATGACAGGATGATTTAATTTGCAGGCACTACAATCTGAGAAGAAAATAAGAACAAACGAAGCAATCAACACCGAGATCACCTACTCGATTGTCATTTGATCATGGAGGGCTTAAAGTCGTGATTGCCATATCCCAAACATGCCCATATGGGTTGAATTTGTTGGCCCCTGTTAGCAAAAAAGTTAAATTCCTAGTAAAATACTCAATCTCGTGTGAGTTTAGGTTTACTGGGATATTTACTTTAAGCTCTAGTAAACTTCTATCTACCTTTTTTTTTTTTTTTTGTGAAGAATGTGATGGAGATCGAGTTGAATTTTGGTAGGCTTCTACAGCCTCTAGGAGGAAAAAAGGCAGGTTCTTCGGAAGCTCTAGCGGTCCAGCACCACTTCTCTTCTTTTATGTAGCTATTAGTCAGCATTGCTACAGTTTTCCCTCTATCTTTCACGAGCATATTCGTTCTTGATTTTCTCATAGCATTTCAATCCTCCAATCTACAGTAACATAGTTACATCCATGCTTATAGCAGGCGGGCATGGATCTGCAGTGCATAAGTGGAGTCGAAATCACCATTGCTCTATTTCGTTCGAGTCCTAATGCTTCAATTAATAGAGTTTTATGCATATAGTCTTGGCCCAAACGAAATTGACAGAGGTCGGATTCATATAGATTAATTATGTTTACAAGGCTCTAAAAGAGGGGCAGGAGAAAGAACAAGATAGAAAATTTTCGTAGATATATAGCTTGATGCGTTCGGGCCAGGCAAAAGCCTGATGTTACAGAACATCCATGCATATGGTTAACTCTTATTCAATACATTACACTATTCATTTATTTATTTATTTCAATTAATATAAATATTTAAATTAACTTGTATGTATATTAACTAATTTTATGAGTTTTAAAATTTCTAATAATTTTGATATTTATAAAATTAAAACTGATAACTTTTATGAAATAAATATAAAATCTAACCGATCAAGCTACAAGATTGCAAATATATCTCGTGTGATATCGTTATACATTAGATTTTTTTTAATATTTATTTTATTATTATTTTTAATTTCTTTTTTATGAATTTATTATGATTTGATGATCTAGATAATGAATTTTTTATGTCATTTTTTAATATAAGGTTTTCAAGCATTGTTTTATTTGTGTTTGATTTTACAAGATATTATTTTTTTAGGTTATATACAAATGGATTTTAATTCTCAAAATAAAAAAAAAATTTTAAATAATATTGTTAATGTGTTGGGCTTGCATAATTTTTTTTTTTATTATAAGCTTATTCAATCATTTTTATTTATATTTATTTTTTATGTTATGAGTTTTTTAGGATATGAATTTATTTTTTATTGAGTTAAATAAACAAGTTCAGTAAATATAATTGAGTAAACGTCTCATTTTATTAGATTAAATATCTTGATTTATATTTATTTTTTATTTATTTTAATTATTATTTATGATTTTTTTCTATTTATTTATATAAATAATTATTGATTTATTTAATTAGTTATCAGCTTATGACTTTTTATGTAAAAAACACCTTGAAACAACCTACATATATGATATTTTTTCTAAAAAATTATAATACATGGTAAAACACAGAGGTTAAATAGCTAATAAATCCTAAAACTTGAATCGTTACCTTTCCATATTTTATGTGAAGTCTTAATCATTTCAACTAATCTTTACAAGTTGATCTGATTTATGATTTATAATTCAAAACAAAACTAGTTACTAGATCTTCTATATGATTGTACTGGTAATCGTAGTTGTTAAAGCTTGTGAACTCAACAAGCTTAATAACAAAATTTAGAGCTTCACACGAGCTCAAACTTAAATTGAACAACCAAAAAAATAAATATTACAGTTATCCGTTGATGGTTTCTACTCTATACATTCACCATTCATAAACTGTTGTGCTAGATTTAACAATCAATTAATTCAGTACTAGCCAGTCGATTTAAGAGACACCTTGACGTTATGGTATCTATAATTTTTACTCCGAGGATGCTTTAATCGTAAAAAAAGAAAAAAAAATTGTATATCCAATATTTCTCTTAATTATC
The DNA here is from genome assembly GCA_026413675.1 of Populus pruinosa. Lineage (NCBI taxonomy): Eukaryota > Viridiplantae > Streptophyta > Magnoliopsida > Malpighiales > Salicaceae > Populus > Populus pruinosa. Next base: position 15,880,763 of record CM048600.1, on the reverse strand, counting down.
TACATGGTGCTTGTATTTAACGAGTATTAATTCATACTAATAATAATTAAAAAAAACTAATTATATGCAATTGCTTCGTGTGTTTTAAGTACTCACAGACCACCACTCCATCTCATAATTTTTTCCCCCCAAACATCATTACTAATATATAATTATATGCAGCAAAGTCAGTAATATGATTGGACATATATAAAAAGTGTTTGTTAATTTGTAAGTAAATAGATGTTTTTTCATAAGATGCCAATGACTGCATATGGATTTTATCATAATAACAAGATGTTTTCAGAGGCGTTATGATTCTATTCAAGAAACAAGACGAAGAAATAGAGAAGCATTGAATCTACCAGCACAAACGTCAGTGAACTTGATTGCCCTTGATCATGGGGGGCTTAAAGTCGTGATTGTAATCTACCAGCACTTCTACTGTTTAGAACACACTCCATCAAGCTTGCCGGGATTTTCATACTACTCTAAAATGTAACTTTCATGTGGAGAATGTCAAGAGATAAAGATTGAATTCATGGTATTTTGCAAGTCAATGGCCTCATGGAATTGTGTATCCTCTAGGTGAAGAAAGACTGCATGCTTTGAAAGCACCGGGAGTCTAGCACCTCCTTTTCTTCTTTGATGTAGATAATTAACTACTAGTCAGCAGCATTATTGCAGTTTTCATTCCAATTTTCACGAAAATATTTATAATCCATTTTATTATTGCATCTTAATCCTAAAACTTACATCCTTTCCTTATGTTTACATGAATTGCTATGCTTATAGCTAGCAAGCATGGATTTGCAATGCACAGGTAGACCGGAAACTCATGAATTCAAATAAAATGAACTAAAAAACTCCTTTAAAATAGATACAAAAAATTCCTTTAAAATAGATACAAAAAATATCTATTAGCCTCAGATTTGTCCAACATGTTTAGATTCAAGCAAGGTATCTAGATCCATGTTTCACCTTTAATGGGTCCAAGTCCAACACTTATGAGAGATTTTTCTAGAATTCCATGCGGGTCTTTTAATATTTTATATCAATTTAATACATATTATTTTAAGTAAAATATAATTTAAAATATCATAAATATAAAATTACATTAATAAGTTATAAATATGCTATGAATCCTTCAAGTTAAAAGTTCACAATTTCTTTATTCTCTATTATATTTATATTTTTAGATTATTTTTTCTAGAATATTATTATATTTTCTCTTTTTATTAGTAATTTAAAAAAAATCCTCATATCCATTAAAAGAAATCTTATATATATACATTTTAGTTAATAATCACCTGATTTATCAAACATTACTCTCATATGATATCAATTCTCATATAATATCAATTACTAATCTTTTGAATTTTTCATCACTAAATATCTTAATTATAAAAAAATAAATTAAAATTTTTAAACTAAAAAATTTGTTAATTATTCAACATATCAACCTTATTTTTAAATATTTTGAATTTTACGACTCATAAGAAACCATTATGATTTTATTAGATGGAGCATCTGTTCAAAACAATACATACATATACATTTGGATGCATACCTGTGCTTATAGCATGCAAGAATGCAAAGGTCTGTAAGCCTAAATTAATGGAGTCTTGTACATATGGTGCTGGTCCACTCGAAATTGATGGAGGTGGGGATGGAATGTAATGAAAGGTTATGTTTACTGCGTCATAAAAGGTTATGAAATATAATGAAATGGTATAAGAGGCTAATGCATTTGGGCCATATGAACCTACAAAAGTTTGCCAATTGGGCTGAATGCTTCTGAGATTTTTTTTTTAAACCCCCCCCCCCCCCCACGCACTCTTAGAGATATTATCCCATTTAACATTTTTAAGTATTAAAAAAGTATAACTAATAACATGTTATTTATTTTGAAATTACTTTTCAATATTTCTCAGGATTAAAAAAATTTAGTAATTAGAGGTATAATAAAAAACCCAAATATTTAACAATTCAACTCTTTAAAACTGAAAAATATTTTGAAACCCATCAAAATCAAAATAACGAAAATATTTTTTTGATGGAAGGAGTATCAACAAGACTTGAATTTATTTTTAATGTCCAGCAAGGTTACGGGGACAAAATTCAAAATTTGTACTCCTAACAAAATCTTCTTAATTAAAATTAAACTCAGTATTTGCTAGAACTCATCTTATTCTTGGTTGCATACCAAATTCCTCGAGCTACTTTTATCACATTTATTAAAGAAACAAGAGTAGTCTTGTTATCCGTGACAAAAAGGATTCCAGCCCTTACTAATTGGGAATATGAAGAAAATTTCTTCCACTATCTATAGGGATTTATTAATATAGCAGCAGTCAAGGAATGATTTGAGTGAGTTTTATGGGTTTCGTTTTAGGTTGCTTTTTCAACCCTTAGTTCAAGAAATTCCCTGATAAAATCAATGCTTGGACCGTGGTCCACGATTTACTATACTGGAGGTCAAGTGATTCTGGGCATGGAATATTCTGGGAAAAAAAGAGAGTGAAGTTATAATAGCCATAATCTTTGTGAAAGCAACAGAGAATTTTTATTACTAGCATACAAGCCAGGATTAAATAATAATAATGGATTGTGAGTCTGAAACGACGAGAGGATCTTGGAAATTTGCAGTTCCTTGCAGCAACAACAAACACAGTCACAGACAAACCAGTGAAAACAAAACAAGGAAAAATCGAAACTTCATTGGATATGATTAGAGTTATGTCCAAGGTTCAATAAATTGAAACTTAATTTTCCTCAGTTTCTTGAAAAGGAAGATTAATTTCCCTCTTTCTTTGCTTTCCTTGGTATAAGGCTGTTAATGGAAAAGGTCTAGTTTTCTCGATTATTAATAGCTGATAGAGTCCCTAAACTATGGACAGGTAACTCAATTGAAGAGCAATTAACAGTCTGGGAACCCGAACAAAATTTTTTATATTTTGGGTTTTAAAAGTAAGGATAAATATCAATTACCAAATTCAGCGGCCCTTTGAAAATAGCATGTTCGATATTAATCAAGCAGAAAGCACCATGTCAAAAGAGAGAAGGCTATAAGAGGAGAACCGCAAAAGGAAGATTCTTGAAATCAGGTGCCGTTCGACAAAAGAAAATAACAAATGTGATATAGCAATGACGAAACTAAATCACATGGACAGTACGAGGTGATGTATGGGAACTACAGCACGACTATGAATCTTTTGGTGGACCTTTCTTTGCAGCTTCTGCTGCTGCTTTCTCCGCTTCAATCTCAGCAACAATTGCATCGATCTCAGCTTCTTCAAGCTGCCGCAGCCCTTGGTCTTTTGTCATCACAGCAATTTCTATGTTCTTCCCCCCACTCTCTACAACCTGATTCCAAGAAGGAACGCATGACAAAAGTAAATATAGGTAAGAAACGGGTAAGAATAATGATTTCTCAGTGACTGCTGAAAAATTGCAGACGAACTTAAAAAATGAAAAATTAACAGAAGTTACATATGGAATGACACAGTTTTGAGTTACTAGCATGCTCCGTTTGATTTCCCCATAGAGGCACATTGAGTAGTGTTTCAACTACTGATGTTTGAGCTAAGAAACTTGTTAACAACAAGAGAAGGAACACACCAAGATAGCTTATCCATTGATGAGAAAGGGTTTCAGCTAAAGGAGATTGACAGGTTTCTCAGTTTCATGACCCTTTTTTGTTCTTTTTACCTTTTCTTTTCCATGTTGGATATCAATGAATGCCAATCAATTGAAGTGATGCATAATCATATGCAAAACTGGTTAAATTTCAGGCAAAGAAACATCGAAGGGCTTCTATATTAGTTGGTTAGACCAGTACCTTGACAGCAAAGCACTGAGATAACTTAGATTTTTGAATGAATTACAGCAATCTGGAGAATACCAAATATTGAATGTCCTTATATGGTCATTCTTCATGTTAGCATCAGTTCCAAATACCCAAAGATATTGTATGTGTAATGGAAGTAACACATACAATCCATACATGCATGGCTACTCAAGAGATCAAGAAGTTAGCAAAATAAATACAAACAAGTTTACAGAAAAACAAATTGCATTTCACTGTGAGGTAGATAAAGGAGAGCCTTCAGCAGCATAGACTTTTAAGCTCTCAAAACAAAATCGACAATGGGGCAAGAGGTAAATGCAATGGCTTAAAATGCATATATTTCATTAAACAAGCATACATCTAAGTGTCAAACATGTAAGAACTGCAATTCATGCATAGAGGTTGAACCAAAACCACAATATTATAAGCGGCACACCTATTGGCTGTATAGAAAAGGCTTGTTAGCAATCTTTTCTACTAGACTTGGTTATACACCAACTATATTTGCAATGATGTTAGGACCAATTCAACTAGCATGATAGCAATCTTATGAAGTGGCAAAAGTAAATAACTTACAGTTGAATCAAATGATTATTAAACATTAATGCCAGATATAAAATGCTCTGAAAAGAACTACTCCCCAAGCACCAGTTAATGCAGCTTCAAAACACAAGTTCAATGCCAAGGAAGACTATGCATGCTCAGGCAATTTGTAACATATGCATTAAAATGCAAACCTAGATAAAAGTAACTTACTTCAAGTAAAGCACGGATTGCTAACTTCACAGTTTCTTGCCCAGAAGTTTCCTTATAGTTTTTCTCCAAAAACTCCCGCATTGAGTTCGAGTTTCTCCCGGTAGCATTGGCTTTCCATGCTGAAAATGCTCCTGAGGGATCTGTTTGGTAAAGAGCTGGGACACCCAAGTGCGGGTCAAAACCAACAATCAAGGTTGAAAGACCAAATGGCCTCACACCACCACTCTGTGTATACTTCTGTTGCAAACCAGCAATGTAACGTGTTATATATTCAACAGTTACAGGATCCTCAACAGTGAGTCTATAGCTTTGACACTCGATCCGTGCCTTGTTAATCAAGACACGCGCATCAGCCTTTAATCCAGCACATACTAGTGCTACATGATCATCCAAAGATACAATCTTCTTCACTGATCTGCGAACATAACCAGAAACAAGATTGCATAACTTTTACACAAATAATCAGATTGAACACAAAACAAGACACTAGATATCATTACAAAGACATTACAAATCAGTCCAAAATCACACAGACCACTAATTAACAACAGCAAGAACAACAATCTTCACATCATAAACAAGCTCTACAAACCAATATAAACCAAAACACAACAGGACTATTCAAAATCAGACCATATTCCACAGCGCTGCTACAGAAAATAAAAGATTTTAAGTGAAAAGACTTACTCATGTTAATTAACTAAAAATCGACATTTATTTCAAAAAAATTATAATCCCAAATTCAAATTCATCAACGGCGAAGCAAGATAACTTCTTTTGACAATCCTCATTCAATACACATATGAACTAATCAGGGCATTATCAGTTCAAACACCACAAAACCATGCCAAATCACAGTAGATACAAGTAAGCAGCGCCAATTAAAATCCAGTCACATTCAACAATCACGATTAAACCAGAAATCAATTACTAACCCTAAACCTCAATTTCCCCCAAAAAAAATAAAAAATCTCGCCTTTTCACCACGAACGTAAAATACAAACAAAATCAAGAAGAACCCAGGATTTAAAAATAAATAAAAGAGTAAAATTACCTAGAATCTTGAAGTTTAGCAGTGGATTTCTTTTCAACACCAAGAACGACAATATCAGTACCACGAACACCAACCGCCGCATTTCCTTTACGGACAGCTTCAAGAGCGTATTCCACTTGAAATAAATGCCCATCCGGTGAGAACACTGTGATTGCACGATCGTATCGAGCCATGGCTACGCTTCAGTTTTCTCTTGTTTTTGCTTTGCCCTGTTTCAGTGTGGGTCTTGCTTTGCCTTGCTTTTTTTCAGTGAGATCTGCGGGGTGTTTTTTAATAGAGTAAGCTAAAATTCGCACAAGTGAACATTAAAGATCGCTTAAAACGATGTTGTTTTTGCAACTTTATTCTATTTTTGGGCTTCATACCCAATTGTTATTTATGTTTATGGGCCATTTTTTATTGCAGGGTCCAAATCGTTGCACTGTGTTGGGCTTTGTTATTTTATTGATTTATTTAAACAACTTTAAATCAGATTAATTATTCGTGAAAATGGGGTTTATTGATAGTTGTTAACTTGTTATGATGAATTTTGCTCTTTTATATAATTAAGGGAATAATATATTGAGATATTTCTCCTTTAAGTTGGTGAATGACTGCACCAAATTATTTAAGAAATTTCTTAAATTTTAATGGATTTTGTTGGATTTAATTAAAAACCATTCCTGAGGTGATTACTTTTTTTTTAATAAAAAAAACCGTCAAATCCCTAATTATTTTCAATTTGCTTATGGTGTATCCAAATCCCTAACTTTTCTTTTCCTCATTCAACGCCAGTCTACCTCTGCCGAGCGTGTTAAGTGTGTCCCTGTCCTTATTGCCTCCTTGAAGATGCTTGATGGGAAGGAGAATGATAGGGTTGGTGTAAATGAGTAAATACTTTTTTTTATATATTTTAAAAAATAATAATAAAATATTATTTTAATAAATTGTTCTTAAAAATATTTTAAAATGGAACATGTCAACTTAGCTACGTGTATATATATGTATGGGCACTAACTACCAGTTAAAGTTGGTTTGAAAAAATTATTGATAACTTGAAAAAACGAGTGCATTTTGAGAGGAGGCAGCAACAACATGTGTTACCCGCACGCACGCAAGCAACTAATAATTAAATGTTTTCTATTTGTTCTAAAGAATTTAGTCACCTAAAATGGCCAACATTTCCTCTTCCATCCTCCTATATGTTAGATTGTGCAAATCAAATTTCACAATGGTTTTAAAATGTTTATTATTTTAAAATATATTAAAATATTTTTTTATTTTTTTCAAATAATGTTTTTAAAAAGTATATCTTAAACATAAAAACAAACCGGTCTTATCGAAGACAAAAACCGGGAGGTGTGGATAGTGGGAAGAGGGTGAGCAAGCACTGTCGGGGCAAACTCCAATCAAAGCATATAATGTATATAAAAGATGGCTCCACGGAGATGTCTAGTCGTGGACACAGAAGAAGACTCCAACGTCCATAGGAACAAAACTCATCAATGGCTCCCATCGGCCGTTGAAGGGAAATAAAGGAAGCAAAAAGATGAGGATAGTGCCCTTTATTGGGAAATGCCACTTTAATCAAAATTGCCATCCACTAAGAGGATAGAAACAAAATAAACTATGCTTTTAGATGGTTTCGTGCTTCAAATTCTGCCCGCTGCAACGTCCATGAAGGTCCTTCCAAATGATAATAAATGATATTATCTGGGTAGTTAATTGTAATCATTGGAGACCGTATCTCTTAAACTATGCCATTTATTTTTTATTTAAATGCTTTGCATCTTATCCAGTTATATAATTAGAAAGATAAAAGTACTTGACAAGGAATATATATATATATATATATATATATATATATATATATATATATATATATATATATATATATATAAAGGATGTTTAAGAATGCAGCGGTAATTGTTTTTTAAAATTTATAAAAATTATAAAAAATCATAATTTTAAAGGTGTTCTCTCAAATGGTTCTAAAAAAAAAAATATCATCACATCTAAATGAATAATAAAATTTAAGATACCAATGCGATTAGTCAAATATAGACATGTTTACTTTATTAAAAGAATCACCCATCAAATCCAAAACCTTGTAATCGAGTCCTTTTCTTATCTTCAAATCCAGCGTTTCAAAAGCAATATGTCCTTATGTTGCTGCCGTGAACAAATTAGATTCCCTCTTCAGTATATGAATTTCAGACAATTATACTTAGAAAAAACGGTTAGTCTATTTCTTACAATTATTGTTTACAAGCTCATGAGAACGTCAAAAGGAGGAGGAGGAGGCAACGGATGGCCATGTATCGCCTTAGAATGATTTTATATTATTCTTTAAAATATTATTTTAAGTGAAATCACTTAAAATTTAAATAAGGTGATGAGAATTTATAAATAAGAATAACCTTAAAAAATTATTATGATCTTTCTTTTAGGTATGTCTAAAATAATAAAAATATTTTAAATGAGAGCTTGTCGATGACAGGTAGATCAAAACATGATTGGATTTAACGGTATATCAAACTTAATATTAAGGTAACATGAATCTTATATATATATCAATTCTAAAATATTTAAACTTAAGAACCTATCAAGTCTAAGATGATTAATGACTAGTCTTGGGAAATAACTCAGCCTTTATAAATTTAACTACATTTAATATTTTAAACTTTAATCTTCACACGTCCTTTTAGATATATAATTTTTTTAAAAAAAACCCATCATATTCTCATCTAACATTAATATAGATATAAAAAATATTTATTTATTATTAAATAATATAAAAGTAATTACATTATATTTTTTTATTATAAAAAAACTTATAAGTTATAAATAAATAATAAGACTTTCAAACAAAGGTTTATAATCTTCATTATTTACTATATATATATATATATTTATATCATCTTTTTTAGAATGTTTTTGTATTTTTATTTTGAAAAGTTATTTTTTTAAACATCAAAGAATTCACGTTTCCAATAAAAAACATCTTTTATAGATATTAGCCCTGAACAGTTTTGGCCTATAAAAAACTAGTATAAACCATCAATTATTTTTGGCTCAAGGAGAATGGAGGAGATTGTTAAGATTAATTGATTAATTAATTGTCCAATTTGGAGTCCCTATTTCTAGATTAGTTGGTGTGTTGACCATCATCTAAAGTGTTTGATTATATAGATTTAGATATAATATTAAAAAATTATTTTAATTAAAAAATTTAAGATGTTAAATGAAACTTCAAGAATGATTTTATGCATATGTAAACAATTCTATTAAAACTGCTTTGCCACCTTGCCAATGCTTGAATTCCAGTGGATATGCTTAGCTTTTTATTGATGCTTAGAGATCTTTTCTTAATGTTTAAGGTCTTATTCTGCCTTCTCATGATGTCATACATAACACACAGTATGCTTGGAGGCAGCAGAGGTTGGTATTATTACAAAAGTTGTAACGGCAGAGGCTATGTGAAACTAGGAATCACTATTAGTGTATTTATAGTACTGTTTCTATCTTGATTCAAATTTGATGGGACATTTTTGAACATGCACTAAGAAGGTGAGCGTGTTCCATGATTCTTCACGACGCGTGTGGCACCACTTTTGATCCCAGTATAGTTTCTGTTCACGTCATTATTCTGTTTTATAAAGCCTAACTCTCTCCGTATTTTGTACCACCAATCACCCTCCTTCTAGCTCTCTCTGCCTTATTTTCCTACCATATCATATTTTGAAACACCTTTCTCTATTTGCAACAATCCTTCTAATCCCTTTCTTTCTTTCTCCGTTTCTGTTTTTTAGAACCATGTTGCCTAGGAGTCGAACTATGCCTAGCAGAATCCACCATGGAGTGGTATGTTGTGATCAAAATGAGATGTACACTTTAATTCTTCTTTAGAAATACTAATATCTTGCCTTCTTTTTACTTCATGGGTGTCCATCAATGTTTCAGGTAGATGAAAGGCATGATATCAGGCACTACTTAGAGGTGGAAGTCCAGCCTAAAGTTAGTGAGAGCGAAGCTATCAACCCTCAATCCAATTACTCAAAGTGCTTTGATGATGATGGTCGCTTGAAAAGAACAGGTAACCATTGTCTTGAATATCAAACTATTGTTTGTGAATTTGGATGGTTTTCTTACTCTTTGGGCGCTTTAGTTAATTTCGTTTAGTAAAGGTTAAAAATTCGATGGTGCAGGAAATTTCTGGACTTCATCTTCCCATATAATCACTGCTGTTATAGGGTCAGGAGTCCTATCATTGGCTTGGGCCATAGCGCAGCTCGGTTGGGTTGCAGGACCAGCTGTTATGGTCCTATTTGCATTTGTAAATCTCTACACTTCGAATCTACTAGCACAGTGCTACAGGTCTGGCGACCCTGTCACGGGACAGAGAAATTACACCTACATGGATGCTGTGAAATCTTACTTGGGTAAGAATAAACTCCCATCATTTTCAGCTGGCTAAATTGTCATTATAATCATGAGCATGATGTGAAAATATCTATGTGTCGGCCGCAGGAGGACGGAAGGTGATGTTATGTGGATTGATTCAATACTTAAATTTGTTTGGTGTTGCTATTGGTTATACGATTGCAGCATCAGTCAGCATGATGTGAGTTTCATATTGTTTTCTACTTGTAATGAACGTTAAATCACGTACACAATAACCATTGATATTTGAAATATTTTTCTGTTGATTTTAGGGCAATAAAGAGATCAAACTGTTTCCATAGCAGTGGAGGAAAAGATCCATGTCATATGTCAAGCAATGGGTTTATGATAACATTTGGAATCATAGAGATCTTATTTTCTCAGATACCAGACTTTGATCAAGTATGGTGGCTTTCTATAGTGGCTGCTATAATGTCTTTCACATATTCTACAGTTGGTTTGGGTCTTGGTATAGGCAAAGTTGCAGGTATACAAAAATAATTACATCATTGTGATTCTGATTATCTCATTATTCATTATTTACAGAAACAGAACAAATCTAGAAATTACTTCAGCAGCAAAGATATTAAATGGAAGGACTTAGCACAAACATAGGAAGTTGAGTCGTGTGTTTAATGAAGTTCAAAGAATACCTCTGCACTCTCATTTGCAGGAAATGGAACCTTCAAAGGAAGCCTGACTGGTATCAGTATAGGGACGGAAACACATGCTGGACCAGTTACTTCTACACAGAAACTGTGGAGAAGTTTGCAAGCTCTTGGAGCCATAGCCTTTGCTTACTCGTTCTCCGTTATCCTCATCGAGATTCAGGTAATACTTTGACAGCATTTTATGGAACAGTCATTGAGGGAAAATTTAGTAGTCCAACAATTGATACCTGTGCTTGCCTTTTCATTTGCAGGATACAATAAGATCTCCACCTGCAGAATACAAAACTATGAAGAAAGCAACTTTATTTAGCATCGTTACAACTACAATTTTCTACTTACTCTGTGGATGCATGGGCTATGCAGCTTTTGGTGATTTGGCCCCTGGAAATCTTTTGACTGGCTTTGGATTCTACAACCCCTACTGGCTTTTAGACATCGCTAATGTTGCGATCTTTGTTCATCTTGTTGGTGCATATCAGGTCTGGTATTTCAAGCAATGATAGCCTTACAACTTCTGAATTAATAACAAGATTCGAGTTTCATGTTGATTTTTCCATGGTGTTCCTGCAGGTCTATTGCCAGCCATTGTTTGCATTTGTAGAAAAATGGAGTGCTCGGAAGTGGCCTCAGAGCAATTTTGTGACAGCAGAATATGAGGTACCCATCCCCTTTTATGGTGTGTACCAGCTGAACTTCTTCCGGCTAGTATGGAGAACAATATTTGTTATGCTGACAACTTTAATAGCCATGCTCATGCCCTTCTTCAATGATGTTGTTGGACTTCTTGGTGCCCTGGGATTCTGGCCATTGACAGTTTTCTTTCCCATTGAGATGTACATTTCTCAGAAGAAGATTGGGCGATGGACAAACCAGTGGATAGGGCTCCAGATTCTCAGCATGACTTGCCTCGTGATCACCATAGCCGCAGCTGTTGGGTCTGTTGCCGGGGTTGTCTTGGATCTCAAAACTTACAGGCCATTTAAAACTAGTTACTGAGAGAGCTATGGATCGGGAGTCCGCATTTCAAGAAGGGAATTCCTCAAGTTGTGTTAATAAGTATATAAATTGAAGAACTTAAGAGTCATGCATGGACTGAAATGTATCCTTTTCAATCTCCAAAAAATTTAAGACAGATTTCCTTTTGTCAGCCATCAATACACATCTTATTCCGTGCAGGTGCTATGTCAGGTGCTTAAATGCAGATTCAAGGAACTCTTGTTTGATCAAAATACGCTTTAAGCCTGAACCCTTGTTCAACTTCATGCTATCCTCAAAAGATGTACTAGCTGAAGCAATCAGGCTATCGCACAACATTAAATATGTAAGAGAAACCATCGCTAAGATTCAGGTAAAAGAAACGAAGAAGACACAAACTCGATTCCTTGAATCATCCATTAGATAAGTGAACAAAATCAAACATACAACTACAGATTTGCATTCCCTGACAAACTACCGAAGAATCCCTTGCCTTAAGGAATTCAACAGGCCAAAAGAAGCCTCATGGTACTTCCTAACCCTTGTTCCCATAAACAGATTAAAAAAATAAAATAAAATAAAACCTAACAAGACCAGTTGACTTTAGCAATAAAATAAAATAAAACCTAACAAGACCAGTTGGCTTTAGTCTTTACTTGTTGTATTTACTAGCCTTCATTTTAGCCGCATTTGCCTTCGCAGTATCTTTTACAAGAGTTGTTGCTTTGAAGAAACTCTTTGGATTAAGAGCCTTTCTTATCTTAAACACAACCCAAGCAGTGCCAATAGCATGTCCTGCAGCATCAAGTCCTTCGTGTGTTACCTTTGCAGCATCTTCTCCGTATCTGTAAAGGAAATACCCAATCATAACATCAGATGCGTACTCGGGTAGAAGCACAGAAAGTACACTATTCGATTCAGACTATATCTCATCTAAAATCTACTCCAGCTCTATCCAGCCAAAGCACATTCACGAACTGTAGTGTTCTAACACTATGTCAATGCAAGATGCAAAGCAGCAAAAGATTGAGGTAAGATTCTGTATATGCCACTGGTGGCCAGATACCTAAAGCAACTGGAAACCTCATAGAAACATAAATATTCCGTTACAGAGGAACAGAATCGCCACAAATTTTAATTCCAACTTGCCAGCAACGGTATAATTATTTGAATGAAAGCAATGGAAGGGATGATAAAGTTGATCGTGATAAGGATGATTCAAGTGGAGCGTCAATTTAAGATTTAGATTGAGATATACCTGTGTGAGACAACTCCAGTTGTGACAAGTGATGAGGTTGACAAGACATTCTTTCCAGCAACTTCAATAGCATCACACACTTTGACTGCACAAGCACACGAAACACGAGGAGGAAACAGTATTGCGAGTTAGATTTCAGTTTAGCAACCACACAAATTGAGAAAAAATAAACCAAACAAATTGGGAATGAATCACTTACTAAATCCATCCAAGGAAGCAAGAATAACTTCACCAGGCAATAGGCTAAAAAATTTCTTGCCCGCTTTAGAGTTCACAATTGGACTTGTAACAGATCCAGAGACTTTGACTACCCCCGAAAGAATCCCAACAGCCGTTTTCTCTGACATTTTTGTCAACTTCTTTACCCTGCAAATATCCCAAGATAAAATCATATTTCAGTTCATACTGCTCGATATTGAGTCACCCAAATCAAAGGAAACAAGTATATTATTATTTTTACATCTTTAAAATGCAGAGATGAACACAAATATGCATAGCAAAGCAACTCCAAAATTCAAAGAACATGCTTCTTTTGTTTTAACCATACCACTTCCACGAACAAAGAATAATAAGAACAGCCTATCCTAATAATCAATTTTCTTAAATAAATAGCAAAACTAGATGGCTAAATGTGCAAAAAATAGAATCGAAACCTTTAAAATCAGAAATTAAATCAATAATCAACGTTGAAAACCAAACCTTTTGATCCTCCTCAAAGTCCCTGGACTAATATCTGAATCCTTACCCTTACGAATCCTTTTCTTGAGGAACCCATCGCCCCACTTCAACCTATCCACTGTCACATCTCCACACCACAAAATCCCCCTAATCAGCTGCCCTGACCCGGCCGCAATCGTCCTTGCAATACACGAGCTATAATCCTCCACATTAGGAGCCAACACTGTCCAATACGCAGAAGAACTCTTCTCCATCAATTCTTTATTCTTCTCTAACTCATCCGGCGATATCTCCTTCGCTACATTCCAATCAATTACCTCCGACTTCCCTCCACTCTTCTTCACTTCTTGCACCGAAAACAAACTATAACATTCCAATATCTTATCGAACTCCTTCAACAAGCCCTTTTGGCCTTTCGAAGCAAACGTTACCCCATAATTCAATAACTCAACCTCTCCCTTATTTAACTGACCGCCGTACGATTCATTTTCAGGCACACGAAGAGTAAAGAAGTAATGTGATTCATCAAGCTTAACTGCTGCCTCATCTCTAGCTAAAGGCCACCGAATATCATCATCTACACGAGCAAAAACAGCAACAGTGGTTTCACCCTGTTTAAGACTCACAATAAAGAAGTCACCACAAGCCAATTCTACACTACGATCTTTCTCAATTAAATGAACGATTGATCCTGGGATTTTGATCAAGATTTCTTCATGGACTTCGGAGTTTGAACCCAGTGGTGAAACTGCCTCGTTCTTCTTGTTGTCCGCCACGTCTTTCATGTCAATAGTAGGATACAAAGAGGACGACGTAGAAGTAGACGTGGCTTCTGGGTTTGAGAGAATGACTTGCGGGTAGAGAGAATTGCGCTTTAGAGATACATTCGGTAAGAAAGGTTTTTAGGAGGAAACAGGGAGTGAGGAATGTCAGGTTGGTGTGGGGATTTTAAAGGCTTCTGTGATCTTAAGATCGAAGGAAGTAGAAGCCGTGTCGACTGTGAGTTTGGAGGAACAAAACAAGACAGATACGTGGCTTGCTGAGGAGCTGGCCGTGTGAAACCGTATCTTGTCGGCTGTCAGTTTTTATTTAAGATGACGGCCTGATTGCTTGACAGGTGCTTTGTAATCGTATCTTAAGGGATTTGCCTCAAAAAATCATGCTCTTTCACTTGGATATTTATTTTGAGTTTGGTTATAGATAATACAGAATTTAATTCATAGATATTCATTTCATTGTTTCTGTAATATTTATGTAATAGAAACCCAGTAATGGTTGTATTCAAAGCAGGTTTAGTAATGTGATGTATAATATTTTGAATTGATTTTTTAATTTTTAATTTTCAATATTAATATATTAAAATTATTAAAAAAAATACTAAAAGATATCTCTTATTATTATTGAATAAAACAAAACTAACTATTAAAACACCAACTTTTATCTCTCAACATTTCTACTTTATTCCTGCCTTTCCATCTACTATGATCATGCTATATGCTAATCTTTTCCATTATTTCTAAAAAAAAATGTAACATCTAAGGCATCCAAATTAGCCGCCTTAACCAGATATTCTTCTATAGAATATCTATTAAATGGATTTCAAGAATATTTTTAAATTGTTAGCATAATATCCATAATGATTTTGTATTTTTATTCTTTATATTATTATTTTTATTTTAAATTTAAATCTAAAAAGATCTCGAATATATTCAAACATGTATGTATCAAGCGTATGGTATGTATATGTATATATAACTTTAAAAGAAATTTATGAAAAATTGGAACTTGAAAGATCTTATCTTTTTATATAGAAATTAACTGAGAAATATTCTCAAAATCAAAATCGAGAAAAAAAAAGAATTTTTGTATTTCAAGGCCTTCTCACAAAAACTCCCTCCAATTTTGGGGCATAAATTGGGTTCACGCTGTTCAATCGCGCAACAAGAAAGAGTTGGTCTGGGCTCTATCAATAGCTACTGGGCTATGTTAGCCTAAAACCCATGTAATCCATCTAATGCCTTCCATAAGCCCATAAAGAAAAGTCTGGATCTTGGCTCAAGACCAGAGTATTTATCACTAGAGTAACGGCAATAACTGTTTAAAGCTCCACACACCGCAGCCTTACAGTTGAAGGTAAGCGATTCTTAGAAATTACATGACTCACAAGCAAATTCAGAGAGGATTTGTTATTTTTCATCTCAATACCTTCTCTTATTCAGGCGAACGTCAATGTTTTAGCATTACGTCATTACACTATTCAAAACTCTTGATCTCTTCTGGTCATGTAGAATTTCATGGGGAACTGTTTGATTCTCAAAGAAAGACAATTTCGTGTTCCATTGCAGTTCCTGGGTATGCGTTTCGCCAAAATTCCATGAGGTCATTTTACCAAATGTGAAAAACGGTTCTGGCTACCAATTCTATGTTTAGCTGGAGTGCTTGTTAGCACTGAAGGCCTTTATGACCTGGTGCGTACAAAGTGTGTCCATGAATTGAAGAATCCGGGTTTGGTTTCTTGGGAATGCTATTATAAATGATTACAGGATCAATGTACAGGGAGAGCTTTTTATCTCTTCCATGAGATGTGGAATTGTGGAGAAGATCCTGATAGTGCATCGTAATCGTGCATTTTGAGTGCTTGTAATCATGCAGAGTTGGTTTAAGGATGTTATGGTGATATTTAGCCAGATAATGAAAGATAATAAAACAAGGCCAAGCTAAGATCTTTATGAGTGTGTCGTTGACATGCTAATGAGGCCAGGCTATTTATCTGATACAGGTGGATTTAATAAAAAAAAATTAGAGGAGAAGGGTCCAAATATCTGTACCTCCTGCTTGTCAATAAGTTACAGTAAACTGATTTTTAACTTCACTCGGAAAAAACAAACCAATCCACTGGCCTGGTCGATCCATGAACTGCTGAGAATTTGAGATTGAGCACGCAGAGGAAGGGGTTCACTTCCTAAATGTGATTCCACATGACTGTAGTCATTTGGTATTCTGTGAAGGATATTTTGGAAGGCTGTCTGTATATGACTCGGAATTTGATAGCTCTGCAAATGGTCACAGAAAATTTGGATTGACAGGAATGCCTCCAGGTTGTCCGGGGATGGATGTATATTCCATGAAATGAGTCATGGCTGATCTGTCTTCTTTCAAATAACTCCTTGCACTGACTTATTAGATGTCATGGCTGATCTGTCTTCTTTCAAATAACTCCTTGCACAGACTTATTAGATGCTGCGATTGCCCCTATTTCTTGCGGTTGCATGGGTAACTAATGCCATTGAGCATTAAATATGAACTGATGATTTGAATGCCTCCAGATTATCCCTGGATGGATGGAATATTTAATGGAACAAATTGTTTCATGTCCATCCCGTTTCAAATTACTCCTTGCACAGACGCGGGTGTTGCAAAGTCCACATCGCAGCCCTTTAATTGGATTGGTAACTAGTCCCACCTTGTCCTCCTCCACATTTTCTGTCGATGCCACATGAAACATTTTCTTGTGTTTGAAGATTTAACATCCTATTTCATTGAGAGAATTAAGTTGCTTCATTTCCTAAATTGACCTGTCTTGTGCATATGCGTACATGTGTAGTAAAAGATGCAAAATGCCATTGATTTTAGTGGATTTGACCTTTGTATTGTATTTGACATCACTGTTTGCGAGAGAAAACCCTTTTATATGATCTCCCATTCAAGAATGAAAACTATGTCTTATATATTTGCAGAAGCTTATGTTCTTGCTGTTCTTTGTCTTTTCCCCTTGTCACGAATACAACTGCATTCATAATGAAAAGAAAGCTTCTTTAGCTTTAATCTTATCCTTCATGAATGGACTTAGCACATGAAGCATACGGTCATGGGTGATGCATGAAAATGTATATCAAGGCACTGTGAGTTGTTGAATATTCGTTCTCAAAAAATAAAACAAATTATCAATTAAATAATCCTATTAATTTGTTTACGCCACACGTAATCTGAGCTATAGGATCCCGGCCCACTCAACCCTCACATCCCGAAGAGTCAATTTTTTAGGCAGCTGAGATGATTCTACGGGATTGTTACAAACCACAAAGACGTTGTGGTTCCAAAAACACTTCATTAAGAACTATATTTACACATTGCTTTCCCACTTAAAAGCCAAGAATCCAAGCTGATTTTAGTGGGTAAGATCTTGTTGAAAGCTAGCTTGGTTTCAAGCTCACAGGGCCTACTTCAGTCCCAGGATCCATATAATCTAGTCGGGAAAAAGTAAACAATTACAGGTCATTTGCAATGGATTCCTGACTGAGTTTACGTGGACAAGGTGCACTTTTATTCATTGGTTTGATCTAGATAGGTGTATTTTATCTGATCAAGTGCCTGCTTTAGTTTCCGATTCTCTTACGAAGCTTTGAAAATAATTCACAATTGTCGGCATGGTTCATTAATAAACTGGAACCTGGGGTTTAATTGTGGTTGGAAAATTGCTCACAATATTCAAAAGAAAAGCTCTCTAACTAAGGTTTGAAGAAAAAAACATATAAAAAATTTGCAAACAAATCTTTCACTTATCGAATTACTTTATTTAGTTCTATTAAAAAATTATTTTAACTTAATAACTTAAATTATTTAATAAAATCTAAAATATAATTTATATGTTTTTAATATATTCTAAAACTTGTAAAGATCTATATTATTTTCTATTTAATTTTTATTAAATAAATAAAAATAATAATATTTAAACTCATGATAATTTAATCATTAAAATTTTAAAACTATGTTAAAGAAACATCAATTTAATAACTTAAATTATTATATAAAATTTTAAAATATAATTTATATTACTTTTTAATAACTTCAAAGATTAGGCTATGCTTTTTTGGAGCTGCAACAAGCTTGCATCCCCATCAAATACGATGAACATTATCCATACACATGCATGAAACAGCCGAGTTATTTCCTTCGTACAAATGGCCAGTCCACGATGTCTGCTATATGGCTTAATGGCAGGAGCAGATTCTTAATGTGATCCACCAGTTTCATACCACTGTTCCTTTCAGTGCTTACAGAAAGGCCAGTTTCCATCACAGGAAACATCATCCACGTTCTTATAATCAATGCATGAAATGTGACAAAAGGTAAAATGGGGCCTCTTTCTGGGACTTATATAGGTGATATAAATTAGGTTAAAAGCATAGATGATTGATCTCTGTCAGGCCCTACTACTATCTCCATCAACCAGCCAGTTTTCCCTCTTATAAAACATCCAACGAGACCAATACAATTTTGGCGACCGCCATTTCCAGAAGATAGACATCTAAGGAAAGAAAAGGGAGAAATAAATGAAGAGAAAACATTTATGGTCTTGGAATACAGATACATCTCCTTCCTCTGTTGCAGGGCTTTCAAAGGGCAGTAGAAATCCCATTTTAAGATTATAAAATACATGATTCCAATAAGTTATAACAATTATTTTTTAAATTTATTTTTTATAATAATATTTTTTATTTTTAAAAATTAATAAATCACTAAAGCTAAAGCATTTGGAATGTCACTGATCATCCACCTTTGAGAAGAAGATCTGGTGGGTAACAATTCCGCATTTAAGGCAGTAAAAGCGAGAAACAGCCAGATCTCCCTGTAAAAGTAGACCAGCCATATTTTCTATAAGATATTTTGTTTCACAAGAGTTAATAATCCAAGCATGCATAAGCTTACAAAATTTTTGTCCACACGCTTTTAGGGTTTGTTTGATATTGTATTAGTGGTTATGATTTAAAATATTTTTTATTTAAAAATATATTAAAATAATATTTTTTATTTTTTAAAATTTATTTTCATATTAAAATAATTAAAAAATAATTATTTTTTAACCGCATTTCCAATAACTAAAAAAATGTTTCAAACAGACAAAAAATGGAGACAGTTGCTTCCTGGACAACCTATTGACTTTTTGACTTGTGTTGTTCAATAAAAAGCTTTAATAAAGCCAATATCAGTGCCGCAATCTAATGAAGAGGTGTTTGTTTGCAGCTGAAGTTCAACTATAATGTCGTAGATTTTTTTTTTATGTTTTTGTATTGATTTGAAGTGTTATTATTAAAAATAAATTTGAAAAAATAAAATAATTATTATTTTCTTATATTTACAATCATTTTTTTTTGTTTTAAATAACATTTCAAACATCCCCATCAAAATAATAACATTTAATTACTGTCTTGATGTAAGATATATGAAAGATAAAGACCACCAAACAAACTAGTAATGTTTAATTATTTTCTTGATACATGAAGATATGAAACTTAGAGATAATGAAGACTGAAGGAATACATCATTCTATATCTTCAATTTTAACATTATATAAATTTATTTTAAAGGCATAAAGTTAAAATATGTTTCCCATTAAAAAAATAAAAACCCTAGAGAAAATCACTTCAAAACTATTATAAATTATATCTTTATTCCTGTCTCTCTAACCAAACGGCTCCTATCATTTCTATATATATTGCAGGACACAAAAAATACTTCAGAAATCACCGGATTGGCAATTTTTTCTAGGCAATGGTCAACCTTTGGAATAAATACCCAGCATCCTTCCTCGATTCCACTATTTAGCTACGCAAATCACGTTGCGATAACGATTAAAAGTTATTATTTTATTTTAGAAATATAATAAAATAATATTATTTTATTTTTAAAAATTTATTTTTAATTCCAACCCATCAAAACAATCTAAAAATAAAAAAATAATAATTTTATTAAAAAAAAAATTTTATAAAAACAAACAGTCATCAAAAGCATCAAAATGACTATTATCTATTAAACTATTGCTTATATAAACTTGTCAAGTTTATACATACAACATTACATGAAAGATATAATTTAACAAAGAAAAAAGGTTCAAAAAAAGAAATGAACTCACACCAGCCACCCCCTGTAAACAAGTTCTTGGCCGTGGTCCTAACATGGCAGCCACACTCTTATGCGTAGCAAATTCTACACTTAAGCTGCCTTACACTCTCTATTGCTATATAAGCAGTGAGCACGTGCTTAACCACCTACCAATCAACATTATCGATCAAAAAGAGATGATCGGATTGGAAGTAGCAGGCTTACAAGGGATCTATCTGGGCCACCACAATGGGACTCCTAACAACGTGCTTCCCATCCGACCACGAAATTGACCCGAATACAGCACCCGAATCACCCATGATCAGATTCCGGGCATTGGCTGTTATGGTTACAATGAAGCTCCGCTTCTTCACGGCCTCAGTGAAGATCAATTTTCGTGGTTTCACTGCCACTGTAACTCCTTTCGGAGCTTGGATTGTAAAACGATAAACGGCATTTGGTTGACCCACATTGGTGACTGTTCTAATGAATGTCTTGCTTGATGCTCCCTTAGCTGAGCTTGAAAACAGTGCTGCAAGAGAAGGGTAATTGAGGTTCTCTGGCAATGGTTTCTTCACTGGACAACTCACAGGTGATCGTGTGATCACCTGAATTACTCGTGGCCCATATCCAATTCCACACAAAAAGTTCACATAATCATTGTTTGTAATATCATAAACAAGCCCTGGATCCATTGCTCGATCAAGATTGAGATGTCCTGCACCCAAATCATATGGTGACGACACCTTTCCAGTGGCCTCATCGGTCATTGGCTGGTTTAGATTATTGAATGTATTCGCGGTGGTCATCATTGCAGACCTAATCGCTGCTGGACTCCAATGTGGGTGAGCAGATTTAAGCAAGGCTGCCGCGCCACTTACATGAGGACATGCCATTGAAGTGCCAGAAAGGATGTTGAATTCAGTTTTTCGTGGATCTGATTCCAATCCAGTTGGACCAGCAGCATCAGTCCAAGCAGCAAGAATGTTCACACCGGGAGCAATCAAATCCGGCTTAAGAATCTCCGGGCTTATTCCATTTGGTCCTCTACCTGAAAACGAAGCAACAACTGGAGCTGGTTTGATTCCAATCACGGTACCCTTGAAAGCAATAGTAGCAACCGGATTCGACGTTGATGAAACATAGGCCTTAACAGCATCACCCTCGTCAGAACCAAGAGCACAAGCAGGAATTAAATGAGCATCACCAACTAATCCTTCACCATTAGAAACTCCATTAGCAAGAATCATACCAACACCTCCAGCTTTCTTAACAACCAACCCTTTAGCCACTCTTGGACTACTTCCGCGATCACAAACAACAATTTTCCCTCTCACCATCTTAGGATCCAACGAATTTTCCATACAAAGTGACGCTGCCAAAACCCCTGATTTCCCTGGATAAACCAGAGGATACATTCTACCACTCAATGGCAAACCAGCATATAGCGAAACACCAGATAATTTCTTCCCATTACCAAGAACAACAACAGCAGGGAAACTCCTGTCAATTGTTCCAGCACCAACAGTAACAATCCAAGGAGCAAGATTCGTAACTGACATAAAATTAGGCCCATCATTCCCAGCCGAAGACGAAACAAAAACCCCTCTAGAAGCCGCCCCATAAGCACCAATGGCAATCGGATCAAGATAATAAGGCGCCGAGATCCCACTACCACCACCAATGGAAATCGAGATGACATCAACTCCATCTTTAACAGCAGTATCAAAAGCAGCTAAAATATCAGAATCAAAACATCCTGCATTCTTCCAGCAAACTTTATACACAGCCAAACGTGCTTTCGGAGCCACCCCTTTTGCAATCCCCGCTGCAAAACCTTCCATGCTAGCACGAAACGCATGCCTTCCTGCCGCAGTTGATGCCGTGTGAGTCCCATGACCATCGGCATCACGCGGAGACTTAAACTCCAGAGTTTCATTGATAGGACTAATCGGTCCCATAGCCCCACCTACTGCCTCATGTCCTTTGATAAAAAAACGGGCACCGATCAGCTTCTTGTTGCAGTTTCTTGCTGTAAATCTTTCGCCAACTTCACAAATTCCTTTCCACCGGCCAGGAACCGGCCCAAGATTGACATCCGAGAAGCTCCGTCTTTCAGGCCAGATCCCAGTATCCAAAACGCCAATGATAACATCAGAACCATAATCAGAATCCGACCAGAGCCCACGTTGGTTTCTGAGTCCAAGAAACTGAGGAGACCGAGTGGTGTGGAGTTGTTTCCGTTGGTCTTCAATCACGGCGAGGACTGATGGGTGTTGGCTGAGAGTGGCGGCGCGGTCTGGTGTTAGAATGGCGGAGAAGCCATGGAAAACGGTGTCGTAAGTGTGGAGGATTTGTGGGGTGCTAGTGAATTCAGTGGTGTACCAGTGGTAGTGAGTGGGGAAAATGGAGGGCTTGGATTGAGAGTCAATGCGAATGATGTAGGTTTTGTAGGGTTGATCAAAGGTGGAGAAGGATAGGGAGAGGAGAGGGAGAAGGGAGAGGAGGAGGAGGGGGAGGGGGAGGGAAGAGGAGAGAAAGGGAGCCATGGAAGAAGTTGAGAGTGAAGTGAAGTGCGTGTGTGACCTATGGACATGAGGAAGATATAAGAGGGAACAAAGAGATTATTGTCTTTTTCATTATTATTATTATTTTCTTAAATTAAACTAAGCTTGGTTAGTAGTTTAATTAATTTTTGATTAACTAAGAATTCCTGGAATTTATAAACGTCTGCAGATATTTTCTTGAAAAGAGGATCGATGACGTGTGACCTGAATAATTTTCCAAGGAATTGTTTTTATCTGTCTAACGGCTAGATCATAGTTTTTTTTTAAAAAATAAAAACTGTTTGTTTTAAAGATGATCGTTGAGTTTTGTATGTAGAATTTTAAAAAACTAGCTTTTATGGTTAAATTTTATCTATAATTAAAATATATTTAATTTTAAATTTGTAAAAGCTAAAATAAATACTCGTAATTAATTAAGTTAGGCATACTTTCTATTTTATATATTCAGTAATATTCTCGCAGCAAACACATATTTTTTTTATTTATATAGGGTGTTTGGACTAGTTTGCGTGCACCACGACTAATCCTACAGCCATTAAATACCCTGCAAATATATATTTTTTTTATTATAAAAAAAAATTGTTTTATTATTTAACTATTTATTATATATTGAGATTTAATTTCATTTATAAAATTTAAAATATATATAATAAGTATTATTATTAAACTTTGTCGATCATACGGATTTGGAATCTAGTTGACTTGGCATCGGATCCCAAACTAGGTGTTCAAAACATCAACCAAGGATACAAAATCTTCATTAAGAATTCTGAAATTCAAAGATTTAAAAAGTGAGAGACGTAAAAGAACTGTATTTTTTTAATATTATTTAAAATAAATTATCCATTAATGAACCATAGCAACCACGAGAAAAATTAGCCTTTGTACATGATTTGTGTTGTGTGATTATATACCAGACAAGGGCTTTTGCTTTTGATATATAAGAATCTAAAAAGCTTTTGGTGTACAGTATAGTGTGGTAATAATTATTTTTTAAAAATATATTAAAATATTTTTTATTTTTTTTAATATTAAAAAATCAAATGATTTAAAAATATTAAAATAAAATTAATTTAAAATAAGAAATATTTTTAAAATATAAAAAAAATAATGTCTTTATGCAAATGGGAAAACACACCAAATGATGGATGCCATCCTCGCGTCTGGGAAACAAAAGAGCTTCGGTCTGTGTAGGCAGGCAGGGAGCTGTAAAGGTGAGAGAATCAAGCCTGAGATTATCTCGTCAACATCAATATTCCAAGAAAGAAATAGAGAGGAGTGATTAATAAAATGAATAAAAATAAAGAAATAGTAGAAAGTAATGTTTGAATAATATTAAAGTGAAGGACGGTAGGACCACTTTCTTTGCTTTTCAGGGACGGAGAGAAAGGTGAAGGGCTGCTAATTGAATAATAAAGGGACCAAAGCTAAACTAATTTGTCTTAGAGCATCTCCAACGGCTTTGCTAAGTAGAGAGCTAAATATTAAAAAATATTATTTTAACACTTTAATGTTTATTTTACACACTTTTAAAGAAAATATTAAAATATTTTCTTTCACAACTATCATTCCTATATATATATATATATATATATATATATATATATATATGGAGTGAATTAAATTTTGTTATTTTTTAGTTTTGGGATGCTTAACTTTTTTAAGATGAGATGACGTGTTTGATATTTTATCAATCAAGTTTTTTTTTTTTTAATACATATGATAATTTTTAAGATTTAAATGTATTCTTGTCAAATCAAGGGTTTCAATACAAGTTTATGCTTTTGTGTATAGTTGTATTTTTTTATTTTATATAAATAAGATATTATTGTTTATTGATTTATTTATTTTATCTTTTCATATATGATTTTCAGGTATAAAAATTATTTTATATCTATAATAAAATCATTGTCTTTCTATAAAAATAGAGAGGTGGATCATGGGTTATGGTATTAAAACAGCGAGAAAATTAATTGACATCGTTGTATAAAGAAGGCCGGCCGTTCGATTCATGGGGCTCACCGGGTTAGTACCTTACTTGTTCAAGTTGTTCCGAAAAGGTACTCCGGTGCAGACAGGGTCCTACTCCTACAATATTCATATATTTTATATGCACTGTAAAGTGTGAAATTCATACCTGTAAAACCTGAGACAGATACCGCCTCCGGCGAGACTCACATCATGAACTAGCAGGGTTGTTTTCAATTTTTTTTTTAAATATCAAAATTATATTTTTTTACAAAATAAAATTAACGGATCAAATTAAACTTTTTCTATTTTTTTTAATTAGAACATTACAAGGTTACAGGTGAGCTGAATTCTAAGTGACTGTTTCGTTACACGGTGTAGAAGTTAATTATTAAAGTGTTTTTTGTTTTAAAATGTATTAAAATAATATATATTTTTTAAAAAATATTTTTAATTTTATTACATTAAAACAATAAAAAATAATAAAATAATTTAAAACTATTTAAAAAAAAAAAACACAACCACAGACAGCAACACCAAAATCTAATCAAGTTGGTCAAAAGTTATAGTTTTTATAACTAAGGTGTGAATATGTTTTATTTATTTTCTTCCTACCCTACACAGCAGACCCACTCGCATCAGGGAGAGTTACCATCATAAGTTTTATAAGATGTTTTTTTATACCCTTATTTCCACCATTGATCATTATAACCAACTGCGTGTAATTATTGAGATGATCAAATCCCTAGCAATTTTGATATATATTTTTGATCATCGGACTACGGGTTGATCGCTCTTCATTTTTTTCAATATCCAGCATGAAAGTGTTCCCTTGTACATGCGTTGAAAACCAGTATCAACCCTCGCCGTGATCTGATCATCAAACCAAAACCGATTGCTCGTGCTTCATCTGTATGTGTAAGCATCCCTGTATGCTTTGTTGTGATCTTCGGCACCTGGCTGGCTATGCCACCATCGACATAGCAATTCCATGTCACCTCTCTCTCTCGCTCTCACACACCAATTTACATATCTCCCCGACCTTTGAAAACATGACAGCCAAGTACTGGAAAGCCCTATCAGGATTTCTTGGAAAAGAGTATTCCTTTCGATTTCTTACAAATATGACATGTTAACTTTGTTACTCACCCAACCCTACCAACAGGACCCCAAGAATGTTACTTGTGTTGATCTGGATTTTTCGCTAAATTAAACACGAGGTAAATGGCATATTGACCGGTGTTGTTTTGACCGTGGATGCTGAGATTCAACGTAGTGTGGTGGTGGGGTTCATGCCCAATGGTGGAGTATACTTAGTGTTTCATGCCTTGCGTGGAGGTTGCGCTTCCAGGAAGTGGTGAGTCTGGAAAATTGATAGGAGGACCTATTCCATGCAAAAGCACCCCTGTTCCAGTTTTGAAATGTAGGTTTCATCTTATGCCTTAACTCGATGTCTGGAAATTAGCTAGTTACATATCGTGTATTTTTATTTTTTTCGGGAGATTTTTAACTCTAAGTCCCTTAATCCTCATTTATTAAACGCATCAAAAACCAGAGTATTTATCATATTTAGAATGTTTACATCACATTTTACTATAAAATATATGGGAAAGTGCTGTCCGAATATATGGAACATTTTCTTTACCAATTAATGGCTGTAGCACTTAATAAGAGGATGCCTACTGGGAAGTCCCATGTTCGAGACTTGAAAGAACGGGTAGGAATTTTTGTGCAAAGAATATTTTTGTGCTTTTCTCATGACCTGATGTAAAAAGCACCACCACCACATGGAATTTGCAAGCCTTTGATACGTGTAAATATGCCCAAGATAAAAAGTGATGTTACAAGCTAACTATCTGATTGTTTTGGTATAAAATATTATCGAGTTGCTGCAATTGTTGCCCAGGCCAGCATCGCGAGCATCATCTTCCAACTTGAAAGTTTATTAAAATAATATTTTTTTTAAATATGTTTAATATTAATACATTAAAATAATTTAAAAAAATAAAAAAATTATTTTTTAAAAATTATTTTTAAAACACAAAAACCAAGAAAATTCGTTTTCCACTTTATACTTTGAGTGCGCCTGTAGTCTTGTGACTTGTGGGAGACCAATAATTGAATAACACAGGGCCCAAAGATTCCCTTCTCTGCAGCCCAAAGAGTCCAATTGTACTGGGACCAACGAACCAGCCGTGCTCATTTTTGTAAGTTGAAGAGTATTTAAGCCCAAAGAGGAAATACCAGAAATACTGTATTTGTGGTTATGCTCACGAGCTAAGGGAGTTTCCCATGTGATTGGGGCAAAGAAGCTGTAAGATCTGCTTTTTCTTAGCAAGAATGTGGTCCTAAAGGCCTGGAAAAGAAACCAACGACTGCAATTTCAGCGAAGTTTTCCCTAATCTCCAGATCTGAATTATAACTATTCTTGTTCTATTTGTATGAATTATTGATCTTTCTAAAGCTGGGCAAGTTCTTGAGAAGGTGCAGAGGACTGGCTTTCGAAGTCTGCACTGTATATTATATGCCTCCAAGCAGGCCTGCCAATTTCCATCTGTGAAGAGTGGGATTATGAAAATACATACTTCCAGTCGATTGAGAAACCTTGATGCAAACTTGTGAATGTGCAGGCTATTTTTTTTTTTTTAATTACCATATGTATCGAGAGTAACTAATTACTATAATTTCTTAAGATTTCACAGGTGAAGAAACACGAATACAAGGCAGACCCAGATGGATGCTTCTGTTTGGCCACACTATAACATCTAGGAAATTAATTATTGCGTGCCACAACTCAGTATTACCGTCTGTTTTTAACTAAAAGCTGGTTGCCTTCTGAGTCAAATTTGTTTAGTATTTAGTGTGATTGTATTTTAAAATATTTTATATTAATATATGTAAAAACACTACAAATATTAATTTAAATAAAAAAATAAAAAACTAATTTATTTCAAAAATATTTTTAAAATATAAAAGCACATGAACTCTTAAAATTAATATAAACTCAACGAATAATTAATGTCATTGAAACAAAAATAAATATAAAGGAATGTTTGAGACAATGATAAATATTGCTTTTAAAAAAATTAATATATTAAAATAATTATATTTTTTTATATTTTAAAATTTATTTTTGATATCAATACATTAAAATAATTTAAAAACACAAACAAATAATTTAAAATTAAAAAATTATAATTTTATAAAATGATTGTGATAGGGCAGCCAAACATACCCTAAACAGCATACCATATTTTGCATGTTACTATTAATTATCTATCTGGTTTTTTTAATTTTCAAAACATTGAAATATTTAAAGATAATGTCAATGTTATTTTTATTTAAAAGAAAAGGACAAAACTCTGTTTTAAATTGAAAATTGCATTCAATTCAATGCTATTGTTATATGTGGAGAAAATGAAAAGAAGATTATACGAATACCAACAGTTATTTTATTTTATATAATTTGTTTAATCGATGTTAAAATGTATTTTTAAACTAGTTTGTATATCAATTCAAAGTAAGTTTTAATAATATTTCTTCTATCAAGTTATTATATATTCAAAGAAATTTAATAAATTTATAAATATGCTGATCTTAGAATTTATTTTTCGCAATACTATACTTAAATACTTAAAAGAAGATGGTTTTAATTTTAGGAAACATCAAAGTGCAATCTAATCTTAGGCATCCAGCTGCGCTTCTCCATGTTAAGAAAAATAAAATAGTGTGAAGTCAGATTATAATCATGTTTGTTTTAATATGAGATTAGGAAAGCTTGTTCATAAACCTGCTGGCCAGATTATAGAAGAAACGAGTAGAGTTAAAAGTTATTACAAAAGAAAAAGGTTATATAAATTGATGGATTATATAAAATATGTTGAATCCATGTTTTTAAAAATTTTAATTTTTTAAATTTTTTTATTATGTTGATATCAAAAATAATTTTTTTTTATATTTCTAAGTAAAAATTACTTTAAAAAATAAACTTAAAAAACTATATATATATATAAAAGAATAAATACTTTAAGATTTATATATAATTATGCATAAAATAAATAATGGTTAATATCATCATAAAAGACCCTAATATTATTTGAAAACCATGGCATATTTTTATTTAAAAAAAAACTATCTAAATCATTTATATTTAAAGATATTTTTGTTATAAAATTGGGGAAAATTAAATTAAAAAGTGAAGTACCATTATAAAAAAAGAGGGGCAGGCACGCCTGACCAATCAGAAAAAAGTTAACCCACACGCAAGCCTGAAATGCCAGGCTTTTTGGTTAAATATATGGGCATGATCATTGACTGAAAAATCTCGATTGCGACAAGATACCAAAGCTTCTCTTCAAAGAGATCCAACAACTTCATTATTTAATTAAATCTAAATATAATCGTAATCATTCTCTAATCCATCACAAATCCTTAAACATAGAAATACCTCTATAAAAAATGTATTGTTCTCCGATGAAATATTTCATCGAAAATACCAAATAATTCCTTTAAAAATTTCCAATTTAAAATAATTTTTTTGTCGGAAAACCAGATTTCATCATAAACAATTATCAATTTATTTTAGTTTTTGAAAGAAATAAAATTGAATTTAAAAAATAAAAAATAAAAACTCAAATATTCTATTTTTTAGTATCAAATTAAACTGTATTTTTTTTAATTTTTCTACGGAATTTTGTTTGAATGGAAATTAATTTTTTTAAATTATACAGAGTTAAAAATTTGCTAAAACAATCACAGCACCATACCATGTCATCAATACTTCTATTCTTCCATGTAAACCGTGTTAATATCACATTTCCTTCTTCTAAAAGTACAGGGCTGTTTTTTATGTTTTAAAATTATTTTTTTTATTTTTAAATTTTTTTATATGCTAATATTAAAAATATTTTTTATAAAATAAAAAAATATTATTGATATATATTTTAACATAAAAAAAAAAGTAATCATAACCACACTATCAAATAAGATCAAATTTAACATGTATTTATTTTTTTAGTGTATTGCAATGTAGTAATTATTATTTTTTAAAGTATTTTTATATAGAAATATATTAAAATAATTTTATTTTATTTTATTTTATTTTTAATATCATTATATTAAAAAAATAAAACAATTAATTTAAAATAAAAAATAATCACATTTTAATTAAAAAATTAAAGCTCAACACCCCGTAATCATCCCTTAATCATGATCTATGTTTTAATAAAAGTTTCTTCTAACATTAATGGCATGCATATATATATATATATATATATATATATAGCGTTTATGTTTTAAGGAATTACAATCATCTCACAAAATTAGCATAAATGATTACGATCTAAGATCATATGTTCAAGTCCAAGTCCTGTCATAATTATTAGCTTGTGAATTTTTATTCCTCCCCGTGGATAATTAGACATGGATTAAATTAACTCTTTCTTGCAAGTTTAATCATAAATTCCTATTTTCTTGCAACTGTAAGAAAAAAAATTGAATTTAAATCTGGTTGTGCTGTGATTTTGTCGGCAGAGAGTGAAAAATTGAACTTGAAGGACAAAAAGATACGACACCTTCACGAGAGAGATGGAGATTTATAGGATCTGTTTGTTTGTTTTTATGTTTTTTTATAAATATTTTTAAATTATTTTGAAGTGTTGTTGATAAAATTAAATTTTAAAAAATAATAATAAAATATTATTTTAATATATTTATAAATAAAAAATATTTTAAAAAATAATTACCATCACAGCACCAAACAAACTATTTTAATTACATAAATAAAAGAAAAAAATTTGAAATGAAGAATAATCAATAAGATGATACAAGTTATATTCTAATTTTCGTAAAACTTATAGTTAGGTGATGACTTATAATTAAGTCATTCAATGCAAGTTATCAGCTTTATTTAGTGTCTATTTGATTTTATATCAGTTGCAGTTTAAAAAACAAATTTAGTTGTAGTTTTTTTAAAAATATATATTTAATTAAAATTATTATGAAATAAATATTTTTTTCTTATAAAATAAATTAAAACAGGTTTTCATTAACGAAGAATATATTACTTTAGCTTATCAAGATTTAAAATACAATTAACTATAAATCTAGTATAAAAAATAAAAATAATTTGCCTAACTATTTTTCTTTTCATTTTAGTTTGAAAAAAAACAGAAAATTATAACATAGTAACTATCTTATTTAAAAAATATTTGAGAATATGATAATAATTATTCTTCAAGATGTTTTTCAGTTGAAAACATATTAATTTTTATTTTTTAAATATTTTAATATCAACATGTTAAAAAATATATAAAAATACTAAAAAAATTAATTTAAAATAATACAGCCAAAAGCTATGTTTGTTTTTGCTTTTTAAAAATGTTTAAAAAAAATTGAATTTGTTTACTTTAAATTAATATTTTTTATATTTTTAAATTATTTTAAAATACTGATGTTAAAAATAAAATTTTAAAAATAAAAAAAATATTATTTTACTAAATTTTTAAATAAAAAATACTTAAAAAAACAATAAATACACTTTCAATCATCTAACTTGTTAAAGGGGTGTTTGAAAGTGTGACGAAAGTTATTTTTTAAATTGTTTTTATTTATAAATATATTAAAATAAAATTATTTTATTTTTTTAAAATTATTTTTGATATAAATATATTAAAATAATATTAAAATACTAAAAAATATTAATTTTAAATAAATAAAAATATTTTTTTAATTTTTTTTAAATATTTTTAAAAGGGGGCGCCAATAGTCAACGCAACGACGCTACCTGACTACAAACGCAGCTGCCAACCAGTCAACGTTGCAGCTGCCAGCTGCCCTTATTTAATGGGTTGGTCCTATGAAAGTTGTTTAATTTCAGAGAAGTCCTCGCAGCTCTACTATAAAGAAGGCAATCATTTCTTGCTTATAGCATCAAAGTTTTAAGACAAGAATAGAGAGAAAAATAACACTGAAATCTTGTATATTTTTAGGTGTTTTTCCTTAAAGAAAGATGGAGAGAGATTGAGTCATTTATAATTTGGGATCCTCTATGATGAAATATCTCTACCATTTCACTTGTAGAAGTTCAACCATGTAAATCTTTGTGTTGCTTTTTGTGCATGACCCTTTCATTCCATTGTCCATTTCTTCGTCGTCTGCTACCTGTTTCCTTGTTGTGACTCAACACGATCCAATGTCAAGCTGCATAACACCAATCAAACACGCAGAAAAAAAAATGCATGTTGCCGTCTTTGCATTCCCTTTTGGTTCTCATGCTCTCTCTCTCATTGATCTGGTGCTGAAGTTAGCGAGGGTTGCCCAGGAAACGAGATTTTCCTTTCTTAACACAGAAAAATCCAACAACTCGATCTTCTTAGCATCAAGAACCAACCTACCTGATAACATCAAAACCTACAATGTAGTGGATGGCGTGCCGCTGAATCATGTTTTCTCTGGAGATCCAAAAGAAAGAGTCGAGCTATTCATAAAGGAAACGCCGGAGAATTTTCAGACTGCAATGGACATGGCAGTGGCGGAAACTGGCCAAAAAATAAGTTGCTTGCTAACAGATGCGTTCTTGTCCTTTTCTGGATCAATCGCTGAGAACTTGAGCATTCCTTGGATTCCTGTTTGGACCCCAGTGCCTCATTCCCTCTCTGCACATATTTATACTGATATGATTCGCCAGCGCTACGCCAATTCTCTTATTCATGATGGCAGCAATAGTGGCAGAGATGGCAGCGATGTAGAGCTCGAAGACCAAACTTTGGAAGTTCCAGGATTATCTGAATTTCGCATTGCAGATCTGCCTGCTGAAGTGTTACCAAGAGATGCACAAGACACACTCTTTTCTTGCATGTTAGGTCAAATTAGACACATGGTGCCAAAAGTAGATACTCTAGTTCTGAACTTTTACCAAGAGCTCTACTCTGAACCCCTCTTAAACGATCTCAAATCCAAGTTTTCGAACTTGCTTAACGTCGGCTTTATTAGCCTATCCATGCCACCACCATCGTTGCCACCTTCAACTGAAGATGCTACAGGTTGTCTATCATGGTTGGATAGTCAAAAGGCTAAGTCTGTGGCGTTTATCAGCTTTGGAACTGTAGTGAATATCCCTCATAGTGAGATAGAAGAGCTAGCAGAGGCTCTAGAAGTTTGTAGAATTCCATTCCTTTGGTCTCTTAGGGACAACATGAGAGATTGCTTGCCGAATGGGTTCCTAGACAGGACTATCACGCATGGAAAGGTGGTTCCATGGGCACCTCAGATTCAAGTATTGGGACATAGCTCAATTGGCGTGCACATGACACATTGTGGAGCTAATTCTGTGTATGAGAGTATTGCAAATGGGGTTCCAATGATCTGTAGACCATTCTTTGCGGATAATAAGTTGAATGCAAGATTAATAGCGGACGATTGGAGAGTTGGTGTGAGAATTGACGGCGGTGTTTTCACAAAGACTGGAGTTGCCAAGAGCTTGGACGTCATCTTGGAACGTGAACAAGGGAGAACAATTCGGAGCAGAGTCCAAGCCCTTAAAGAGCTTGTATTGAAGGCATCTGCACCTGGTGGCCGTGCTACACAAGATTTCAAGACTTTGGTGGAAAAGATCACATCGGTGTAACGCATCTTGTATGGTAAATTTGAAAACATTAACGTGGAAGGCATTTGAGAGTGTTAAATGTAATTTGTAATGTTCAATATCTTCTATTATTAGCTTTTATTGTTCTTGGTCTGTTGGTCTTCTTTAGATTCTAGAAGTCTAAGTGTTTCTAAACTTCATTAATTCAGCCCTTGTTATGTAATCTTTTCCTCTTCTTTGTATTCTGTAAGTGAATAATAAGAGATTGCTTCTGGTATTGAGCTGCAGCTTTATCATTTATCCTTCAAATCCACTTTCTTCTTTGTTTTCGCTTTTATTTCCAACAAATTTGGTATCAAAGCATTTGGTTTCTTTTATGGCTTCTTTTTCTAGTATTTCTATCTTCTCCTGTACAACTACGCAGATTCCCATCTTTAATGGAGAACATTACGAATACTGAAGTTCTCATACGGAGACTACTTCATTTCAAAAGATGAAGATTTATGGATATTAGTAGATGAGGGGTTTGCAGAACTATCCCAGGAAGAATTTTTTACTTTCTGGTCAGAAGAAGACACAAAGGACTACAAGCAGAATGTGCACATAAATGCAACTGCCTTGAGAATAATATAGTAGGGAGCAAGCAAATCCATTTATCCTAGGATCTTCTCTATTAAGAAGGCAAGATAAGCATAAGAGATATTGAGAAATGAATTTCAGGGCTCTTAGAAAGCCATTTGCAAAATTTATAAAAAGAATTTAAAAATCTTACAATAAAGGATAGTGAGTTGGTCGAGGACTTCTCTTTTAGAACTACTAAAATTATTAATCAAATCAAAAGTTGTGTAGAAGATGTTTATGATAAAAGAGTTGTAGAGAAGATTTTCATAAGTTTACCATAAAAATTTGAATATATAGTTATTGTTATTGAAAAAACAAAAGAGTTGTCAACACTTTTAATTCATGAATTAACGGGATCTCTTAAAGTGCATGAATAAAGAGTGAATTAGCATAATAAACAACTAATGGAACATGCTTTTCATATCAAAGCCAATTTTTCTCACAGGAAAGGAGCAAGTTTTCATCATGATTAGAGAGGAGGAAGAATATTTTTCAAAAGAGACTCATATGGAAGAGCATGTGAAAGAATCGCAACAAAAGCAAAAGCAAAAGCAAAGGAAAAGGAAGTGTGAATTTTCAACCAAGAATAGACAACAATTCTTATTGCTCTATTTGCAAGAGAACCAGTCATGAAACTCAGGATTGTTTTTTCAAGTGTACTACATGTACAGATTCCACTTATTCTGTTAGAAACTACTGCACAAGGAAAAAAAAAAGATGCGAAGAGAACAATATGATAAATTTTTCAAAGAAAAAAGATCAATTGTTCTATTTCTGCATGAACGCAGAACACAAAAAAAATGAAATCTGGTATCTTGATAGTGGTTATGGTCATCATATTATTATTGATCGCTCATGCTTTGAAGTTCTTAATGAAAAGCTTTTTTCTCATGTTGAACTTGATGACA
The DNA here is from genome assembly GCA_026413675.1 of Populus pruinosa. Classification (NCBI taxonomy): domain Eukaryota; kingdom Viridiplantae; phylum Streptophyta; class Magnoliopsida; order Malpighiales; family Salicaceae; genus Populus; species Populus pruinosa. Next base: position 15,845,590 of record CM048600.1, on the reverse strand, counting down.
ATAAAAAAGTGGAAATCAAATGAATATGTAATATTGCAATTCACTCAAATGAAGGTAATAAAAAATACATTCATGATGTGTTTTACTCTTATAGCATTGGTGATAATCTATTGAGTGTGGGACAAATGATGAGAAGAGGCTATAAGCTGGTTTTTGATGATGCTTAGTGTGAGATTTATTATAAGAACACAAATAAAAAAGTAGTAGTGGTCAAGATGAGTTCTAACAATATATTTCCTTTTAATATGAAATCACTCCATAATATTGCTATAAGAAGTGAGCATCTTAATGATTCTTAATTTTGGCATTTACGATACAAGCGTTTAAATTACAATGGCTTGCAGCTACTAAAAAAAAAAAAAATCAGGTTTCTAGCTTACCTTCAATCCATAATCAAATTAGGATTTATGAAGATATGTGTATTGAAAAATGCATTATTTTCCCTTCCCAAAGACTGTCTAGAGAGCTAAAGCACAACTTGAACTACTTCATGTAGATATTTGTGGCCTTACATGAACTCCATCTTTGAATAATAAAAGATATTTCTTACTCGTTGATAGTTATTCTAAAAATTTAAATCTATTTTTTTAATAACAAATCATATATTTTCCCTATTTTTCTATAATTCAAAGCTCTTGCAAAAAAGCAAAGTGGGTGCCAAATGAGACTTTAAGAACAGACTGTGGAAGAGAGTTTATTTATAAGCCTTTTCTTAATTACTACAAAGAGAATGACATTCAAATGAAACTTACAGTCAGACATACACCTCAACATAATAGAGTTGTAGAAAGGAAGAATAGAACTATTGAAGAAATGGCAAAAAACATGTTAAAAGGGAAAGGACTTCCTAATAAATTTTAGGCAGAAGCTGTCAATACTACAACATACATTCTCAATTGATCTCTAATAAAGATAGTCAGAAATCAAACTCTATTTCAAGCATGACATAAAAGAAACCTGATGTCATCCATCTTAAAGTTTTTAGGAGCATTGCTTATGCTCTTGTTCCTTCTTAAAACATAGACATGTTTAATGAGAAAAGGGGAGAAGCTTATCTTTATTTGGTATAGTGATGAATCAAAAAGGTTTTTGATTTTTCGATCCTAAAAGGTATTAGTTATTGCTATCTAGAGATGTTATTTTTTATGACTCTACTACTTGGAAATGGAAAAATTCTATCAATTCTGAAACAAAAATTTTAGACTTACTTCAAGCTCATTTCCAATTCTTAAATTAGAATTGGTTCAATTTCACATAATAAAGGAGGCTTATTAAATTCTATTGATGAATCAGTCTCAGAAACTCTTTCTAAAAGTTAATTGACATATACAACTCTTGTCATGTTGCCTTTTTTTCAGGTGAACCTTATAATTTTAAAGAAGTAGTAAGAAAGAAAAAATAAAGAAAAGTTATGAATGAAGAGATGACAAGTACAAAAAAGAATCAGACATAGAAGTTGGTTGATCTGCCAAAAAAGAAGAAAACAATGGGATTAAAATGGGTATTCAATATTAAATACAATGAAGATAGCAGCATTTAGAAGTATAAGGCTATAATTGTTACTGAAGGCTATTTTCAATAGCCTAGAATTGATTTTACAGAAGCCTTTGCACTTGTTACAAGAATATAAACTATTAGAATTATTCTTACTTTATCTATACAACTTCAATTGTAGGTGTTTCAAGAATAGAAACCCTACCTAACAAATATTGATTCATGAACGAGAAGTATAAGGAATCCTTGTAAGAAAAAGATTCTGAAATAATTATGAATCCTTGCCATACTTGGAAACTATGTTGCAACTCATTAAATATCTTTTTCAAAATAAACTACCACATCCTTTAGAAAAAAATCCTAGCAAAATAGAAAGATCACAAGTTAAAAGAAAGTAAACAACAAAATTCATATAGCCTATGTTAACCTGTATTGAGATGCTTTTCCGAACTCCGATTGATCTAAAATTTTAACCTAAGGTAGGACAATATGTCAGAAGGCTCCATATAAAATTTTAGCTTGATCCAACAATCTAATTGAGAATTATAACTTTTTCCATAAAACTGGATAATTGCACATTATAAAGCTACAGACTTTATAAAGCTTTTTATGGATTAAAATGGGCTCCAAGAGCGTGGAATCATAAAATTGATCTTTATCTTCTTCAGAATGGTTTTAAAAAAAAATCAATTTGAACTATCACTCTATATAAAAAAAGAAAGGATAAGATTTTCTAATAGTTTGTCTCTATGTTGATGATTTGATTTATGCAGGAACAAGTAAAGATATAGTTGCAGAATTCAAAATTACTATGATGAAAGAATTTGAAATGTCACATCTTGGCTTAATGAGATATTTTTTTAGCATTCAAGTGAAGCAATCTTTAAGGAAAATTTTTATTTCGTAAGAGAAGTATGTTACAAATCTTTTAAAGAAATTCAACATGTCAAAATGTAAACCACTAGCATTTTGAATGGCAACAAATGAGAAATTATTACATGATGATGAAGCAGCAAAGATCAATTCAAAATATTTTAAAAGTCTCTTTAGATCTTTAATTTACCTCACAAATTCAAGACCTTTTATACTGTATTTTGTCAATATTATCTCCAGATCTATGGAGAATCCTAACAACCTTAATTTTGTAGCAGCTAAAAAGATCTTGCAATATCTTCCAGAAACTAAGAATCATAAAATCTTGTATAAACAATAAAATGAAAACAAGTTAATTGGTTATTTTTATAGTGATTGGACATAAAGCTATGATGAGTGATTGGACATAAAGCTATGATTATAGAAAAAGCATAATTGGTTATGTGTTCTTTCTTGAAACAAATATGATCTTTTGGTGTTCAAAGAAATTTTTTTTTATAGCTTTAGCTTTTGTAAAGATAGAATACATTGATACACATAAAGTTGTTTATCAGTTAGTATGGTTTAGAGAAATTCTTTATGATTTGCAGTAAAATGTTCGTCATCCTACCTCTATATTATGTGATAATATATCAACAATTGCAATGACTAAGAATCCAATTTTTTATACAAGATCACAACACAGAGAATTGAGCCATCATTTCATTAGAGAGATGCCCAGCAAGAAGGAGATTCACTTGGAGATTTGTCAACGCTAATTATCAACTTGCGAACATCCTTATCAATGTTGTTCCACCTGAGAAGTTTCAACAATTCAAAGAGTTTTTGAAGATTATAAATTAAGAGGGAGTGTTAAATGTAATTTGTAATGAAAAATGTCTTTTATTATTAGTTTTTTTGGCTCTTGTTCTATTGGTCTTCTTTAGATTATGAAAGTCTAAGTGTTTGTAAACTTCATTAATTCATATTCTTTTCCTCTTCTCTGTATTTTGTAAGTGAAAAACCAGAACAAAAGAATAATAAGATTATTTCTGGTATTGAGCTGCAACTCTACCATTTATCCTTCAAATCCTCTTTCTTCTCTGTTTCCACTCTTGTTTCCAACAGAAAAAACATTTGATCATTAGAATCGGTGGATTGAGTTTTGAAATATCCAATCTGCCAACAATGAAAAAATGCAAAATTATTATCGTGAAATGACAGCATTTGTTCCGGATTTGTGTTACTGTTAAAGAAGGTATATATGGAAATTTCATGGTGACTCTGCGTATACAGAAACTGTGTACGGAAACCCTATAAATCATTTTGGAAAAAGCATTTTGAGATCAATGCCTTCAAAATTATCCAAAGGTCAACATGACATTGTTTGGTATTCCAAAGTCGTGTGGGTGTTTGATTTTCTTGCAGGAATTTTGAGGAGTTAGTTCAACTCCTCGATGAAACAGTTGAATGCATTAATTGATACTGATACACGCGAGCTTGATGGATCTACCATGGACCCAAAAGCCACATGTTGCCATTGATCTATTGCCTTCTGCGGTAGAATTAACTCCATGCTACTGCATGAAGCAATTGTTGTACGAATTTCCAACAAATTAGTGTAAGGAATGAGAAGCTAAGAATTAATGAACAGTAAAATAACATCACAGTAGCTAGCTAAAAGAAAACCCACTCTAACTTTTCACTGCTCTACCCTCCCTTCTAGCGGACACTGCGCCATTGCTCAGGGAATTGTAGTTTTTTTTTCTTTATTATTAATATATATTTTTTCATCATCGAGTTTTATTTTTATTTTTTTTACGATTTGATTCTCACAAGTTAATTATGTTTGCATGGCTTTTTATGTTAGGATTTGTTTTGCTTCTTTTTTTTTGCTTGCTCTTCAATGTATGAAGTGATTAAAAAATATTCTGATATTAAATTAAAAATCAATATTATAAAATAAAATTTTAAGTTATATTTTAAATCAGTACTCGAGAAGGATCAACTGCTCTTACATTTATTACAAAGAGTGACATGTTCGCAAATCCAGTTGCACCAACAAAACACCAAGAATGTTAATTACCTCTGCGGACGTGCACTTTTCCCTGCTGTGGATTCTCATGTAAGCTCGCGGGCTGATGATTTATGGAACTGGTGAAGACATAGAACGTGGCAAGATGAGTTTTAATTAATGACATTGAATTCTGGGGTGCATTATGAGCTGGGTCGTGGGATCGACTGGTTGATTAGGGTTTCATGCGGTAACATGAAGGTTGGGCTTTCATGGAGTGGTGATCAATCTGGGAACTTGAATATTGGAGGAGTTGAGGAATGTGAAGGGTTCTGGGTTGGAAATAATTTTAGTGATGATGAGATATAAATTTCATGTTGATATGCTTTATTAATTTATTAATGATTGAATTGGTGATCGGGCTGCACTTTGGACACCTTCTTGAGGTCAAGGTTTGGATCCTGTGCCTAGACTTTTGGACCGGCAAATAAAATTGATAATCGGGCCCATTATAGGATTGGGCCTGTTCAATCCACCTGAATAACTTGCCGAGCTTGACAATTGCCAGGCTCTCTCTGAATGCTTATTAATAAAATTGGCAATCGTATATTTTATTGTTGGATTTGGCCACATAGATTAAATCAAAGTATAAGTCATAGAGCTATAAAAATCTAAATTAGTTTAAACAATTAAATTTTCATGGAGCTGCAACATGTAAGTTTATATTGAATAATCCTCTCGTAAATCTAGAGATTTGCTCCAAATAAACTATCATGTCTATGATAAATCATAAATATTTATAATTAAACTACGTAGAATTTAACTCACATTGAGTAAAGTATTTGCTAGAGTAAAAGAAAATGTTAAATTGTATGGTAAAAAAAATTAAATAAATTAAAAGGTGATAAAGAAAACATGTGACAAATAATGTGTTGAAAACAAGTAGATTATGCAATGAAAAAATGATTTAGCTATTTATACCATTCTAAGACCTAAAACATATATAAAAAGGGGGGGGGGATTATTGACTTGGAAATCAATCTCTAACTAGAAAAAAATGCTAAATGTGATAAACATTAATGTTTAAATCCGAGAAGGAAACAAGAATCCTAAATGAAATAAAACTTTTAAATCCCTTACAAAAGAATAAAAAGAAAATCTTAAACTATATGATTTATAAAATCTTTTAGAATAATCTTAATGTAAATTTTCTCAAATCCAAATTTGAAAAATGCAGAACGACCATATATATATATTGCGACGCAGTCATCTTAACTATCAGCCATATCAATTGTCAAGTTCCCATTAGATAAGTACTCATGCACACATATTTATAATTTAAAATATATATTCTAGACATCAACAATTTCATTACATGAATCACAAATCCAAATGGGCATGTTGACTTGGGTGAGAATCATGGCGGTGGTGGTTCCGGGTGATTTTCCCCTTCCATCAAAACTAGGGTAATTGAAATCAAAGTGATGTGAAAAGCACATCATCATTTCTGGAGCCAATCTTGGACGTCATTATAGGCTAAAGATAGAGTTAATTGCGAGGATGAAAACTCCTCCACATGGTAGAAATTATATGGAGTTGGGTGCCCGATCAGAATGATTTGAGTTTCTTGTGGCTGTGGCCCATGACATCAATTCTCTTCTTAATTAATTTGTAGCCCCTAGGTTCCATGTTGCAGAACCTTTATAGAGGTGGTTATTGAGACTTGGGTCTTTACGTGATTATGCCTGTACTCTTGGGAACCCAGAAATCACTGCATGCCAAGTTGATAGAAATCTGAAATCGCAACTTACATTGACCATGGCATGGCTGGTCAAGTGTAAATACCTCATCTTCTTCTTCATCAAGACGATAATTAATTGTTTGAAAAGAGTGTTATTTAACAAGTACTTAGCATGCCTAAGACCACCACTCGCTGGAGTGCCATTCGTCTTCGTCATGGTGGTGGTGTCACATCTTCATCAAACTATTAACAATCATGTTTTTGGTTCTTATCACCTCTATACGTTTTTATCTGTATGTTTTGTTTCCATGGCTTTTTCCCTTTTCTCTGGCACCTTCAAATTAAGTCAAAGGGAGTTCACGCTATTATTACCTCATGTTATATCGGACAAGTACTGACTGCCTAGAAAATCCGATGAGATACGGGGAGTCATGCGATGGAAAAGAGTTCGCCTTCAAATTAGCATTATAAGCATTATAAGAAAAGGTAACCGGTAACAGTTTTGATCCGTGAAAATCTGTTTCAAGACAGTAAAATCCAAGTCAAGCTCACTTGCCAGGCCAAACAGATCTAACTCAGACTTGAATCCAGTGCTGCGATTGCCAAACAATCAATAATGGAGTCCTCGTATGTTAAACAGAGAATGGTGAATCTAAATTTGTTCACTTATACTGCAAGAGCACCATCAAACAAAATAATTGACTCACAACCAGTCTGATCCAAATTGTTTTACTTGAATTCAGTCTATCAAACCTTATTTTTAATGCAAATTCAAATGTATTAAATTAATCATGAACTCACAACTGTCATGCTGTTTTAGTGCGAGTCGAAGTAGTGTTAAGGCATATTATAATCACACTAATTTATGCCTTCTGGCCTTTCCATGTTAAAAGAGATTGGATCCAAAGGTTCTTGTCGTCAAACTTATAAGCACCCACATGACACATAAGTGTTATTACAATTTAGAACATCAACTTACATTTGTGCCAAAAATCTGAAACATAAAGGTAGAGAAGTCACAACAAGAAATTAAGCACATCGGGCTGGAGTTATTAAATAAGGTAAGATGGCAGTACATAATTTATCTAATCCTAATCATAGTTATTTGGCTCGGTCCCTAATCAAATCAAACCCCATCTCAGTTGGGTCGGTTGCTTGGAGTTCATAGTGGATGCCGTCAAGCACTCTCCTCAATCCATCCTTGGAAGTTGCATAAAGCATTTTTGCTCTGATTCTTGATGCTGTTGGAGCCCTGAAATTAATCCAAATTAACTAGATTCGTTAGCAACCCAATAATTGTCATGTGAATTGAGAAAAGTATAAATAATGGGATATTTCACATCATTTCATATATATTATGCTTCCAGAAAACCCAACCCTTTTCTCTACATGTGAGATTCAAGTCACCATTAATGACAACATACCTGTGGAGGTGACGGCGTTGATCATCAACCACTTTCTTCTAAAACTCTGAAGTTCCCTACTGATTAATCAAAATCAAAATAATTGTCCCTCCCTAGCTAGTATTATTGCCGACATTGACTTGCCACATTTTTCCACGTTCAAATTTGAGAATAATGATCCACGTTACTCATTGTTAATCATTCCTTAACATGGTAAGGCAACAGTTCAGATCCAAGCCTTGCTCTTTTTTCTTAATAACTGGTATATATATGCTCATAGTTGTGTTCTTTTCTAACATAAAATGGGGACCTATTGTTACCTATTTGGGTGCGAGGAGGACAAGACTCTTGAAATACTCAGTAATTGTTTGTGTGTGTGATTGAAAAGGGGCAAAAAAGTGGCTCATGTCTATCCTATTGTGGTGATAATTCATAAAGAAAGAGTCTACAGAAGAAGGGGACGGACCATGCAATGAAGAAAATCTTGCTCTTCCGGCAATTATCAACAGTGACAAAATCGAAATCAAACACAGCATATCTGCAATCATCACCCGGTAATGAAGCAGCAAGATCATCATAGCTCTCACCAGGGCCACCAACCTTGTCCACGGTGACCAACCTTGACTTCTCATCAATCTTGAACACTATGTACCTATGAACTCTCTTCCATTTCATTTGATGGAATGAATTCTTGCACTCATCAGTCACCCACATGCCGGTTGTTGCCTGTCATTACCATGTATACAAAACAAATACACGGAAATATGTTAGGAACATTAACATCTTACGGTAAGGAGTATAAGGAGGAGGAGATGTTGCTATACCATCTTGAAAGCCATCGCCATTGCTGCTGAACTGGAGGAGAAGTGCGAGTAATGTTTTCTCTAGCAAGACTAATTGACGATGGTGTGGGTTTAAGCATGCGGCACTGGTCTTTATATAAAGATGTTGCTATTGAATTGCCACTAGTGTTAGCAAATATTACAACTCTATCCATTTACTAGATCTATTTATATGTTCGATGACCAAATTATTCTCCATTTATATTTTTATGATTAGTCTTTTTTAATGAGTAATTATTATTAATTTAACCATTTTCATTCATTTTACTTAGGCTATGGAATTAGAATGATATAAAAAATGTGCTTTTAAAATCTTTTGAAAATGAGATTTATTCTTAGTTATCCTTATAAATTAATCTAAAAATACACATGAAGAAAATTCATTTAATTGACCCAATATGGTAATTCCAACATAATATTTGAAAACAATGGCATAATTTTGGAAATCAGTCCAGTCCAGGGTAATTTTTAGTTGGCACCCTTAAATTTCTTTGTCCTTTTACTATTTATAGCTAACAAACAACTCATTATTGAAGCGATTTAAACCGGGAGTTACTTGGATAATAATCCAAAACCTTCATTTAATAAAAAATTTTAAAAATAAATAAATTATATTTGCCAATATATTTTGTAAAATAAAGATTGGATCCGCTTAAAAGAGGCTTCAAGTATAAAATGAAATTTTTCCGAAGTTTTATTTGTAGATATACAAAAAAAAATATTTCTTAAAAATTTTAAAATACTTTATGTATAGTCTTGTCCAAGACTTTCATTTACCCTAAACCATCTCTGCACTATATATTAGTTGAAATGATTTGGAATTGTGTAAAAAAGAAATCCCTTATTTCTTTTTAAAAAAAATAAAAAAAATCTTACCCTAAGATTTTATTTTAGACAAGTTTTAGTTATTCTCTTAAAATATTAGAGATAAGATAATATATTTTTATGTAATACATGTTTTAAAATAATAAAAATTATGTGGATATAAATTTATTTTATATCTGTTTCTTCAAAGAAATATAATTTTATTTTTATTATCTTTATTTATTTATTTTACAGTAACAAAACACTATCTTAATATAATATAAGACATTTTTCTCTTAAAAGAATAAAAAATAGCATGAAATAGTTACAATTTAGTCCATGTCCAGCTACCAGTATTGTAATCGAGTCCCTTATTTACCTTATATAAAAATAAGGATGATGCAACTAGAAATATGTGTTGATGGATGATGCTTCGTGAATCCTAAACAAACATGAAATAGATTTTTTATATAGTTTTCCCGTTCAAAGATCCCTTAGATATTACTTATAATACATAGATTGAGTAAACAAATAATTAGTTGCTTATTCCTAAACATTCTTAACGTGAAAAGAGATTACTTATAGAACATTTATTTATAGAAATTAATCAGATTAATTCGAAAAGAGATTACTTATATTCCATCAATGGAATAATCAAATAATTGCCTCGAGCAAAGTTGGTTTAACATTGAAAGTTGAATGCAGAGAATTTATTATGCAGATCCAAGGTTTATTTTACGTGAGATCCCGGTACTGTGAAAACATTTTATTTGGTAATCGAATAATTATTTTATTTTATTTTTTTTATTTATGTGGGGTGTCCGGGCTAGTTTACGTGCACCACGACTAATTCTCACGGCTCACTGAACATTCTGCAAGTTTAGTGAGCAAGTAAAGCACCACAGAAATGACAAACGTGTATAGTAAAGCTCGAACTCAAATACAGAAGAAAAGAACAAGTTCCTCTCACTACTAAACTAGAACCTTACTTGCATAATTATTCTTTTTCTTGATATGTGGTGGAGGGCATAGCTAATGGACTGACTTGGAACTGATTTAAAAAAAAATGTTTGGATTATTAAATCACCTGGGATTAATTATTATTATTATTATTATTTAGAGTTGTGAAACGAGTTTGTCAATCAAGTTTTATCTTCTTCTTTTTTTTATTATTCATTTAAAATTCTATTAGAATCTGAATTTAGATTATGAATTTTTCAAATCAATTTATCGGACTAGGCTGATTAAACATCTGTGGTGAAGGGATTATTTGGCAAAAAAATTGAAAATTGTGACCTTCGTTAGGCTTGCAGTAAAAGTGAAGGAGCATAGCTACAATTAACCAGGTGCGTTGTTCACCAACTTGCTCAATTACATGACCATTTCCAAGTTTCATAAACTATGCATGTACTTCTATTTTATTTTATTTTTGCCGAAATAGGGTCTTAAAGCCCAAGAATCCATTAAAACGAGGATAAATAAACCATATCAGATCATAATATAAGATCGAAAATAGACCCACAAACAGGTTAATTAATTAATAGAAACTTCCGTACAGAGAGGCTTGAATTAGGAGTAAAAGTAACTTGTCTTCTTATATAGTATATGGATTCGAGTCCTAGCATGCATACCTGTTATCTTCGCGATACTTTACATGTCTACTGAATTTGCAGAATATTCAGTAAATCATGAGAATTAGTCATAATACACACAAACTATATCAAATACTTCACACTTCACATAAATCAAAAAAAAAAAAAAAAACTCCCACTTCAAAAGATTTTTCATCAAACTAAAATTAGCTAACCGGTTCGCTGGCGACTTAGCCTGCAAAAAGACATGAGATATGGTTACTTCTACCATGCTTTACTGCATATGAACATAAGCTATGGGAACAATACGGTGGTCCCAATCTCGGATCACACACCCACATCCCCTTCTCCCTGTCTTCGTGTTCCTCAAACTCTAGTCTTTGCGTGAAAGCAAAGGAGCGAAGAGGATGGAGGAAAAGAACCACAGAAAAGACTGTCAAAACTAAAGAGTAAAAGCTTCTTGGTGCATATGAAAGCGTGCAACCATTGACCCTCGGAGGTTTTTCTAACTTGCTTGGTAAATAATAATATTTCCAAGTTATCATCGATCTACCTTGTAATTTAATCCAAGAGTAGCATGAACATTAATTCAAAGTTTCTTTTCTTTTCTTTTTGGTGGTGAAAACTGTGTATGCAAGTTGAAGATTTCATCTCTCCAAGATTTTGAGTTTTCCCACAAGCTTGTCTAACAAAAGTATGGTAGATATGATCAACATTCCAACAAATCATCCCATAAAATAGTATAAGCGCATGCTTATCCAAGATTCCAGATAAAGATGGGCTAGTTTGGTATTCGAGACAGTACAAACACTAAAATCTTCCAAAACCCGAAGCAAAAGAAGAAACGGACGTCCACAGGGCGACATGCCCCTCATGGTGTGGCCCTCTTCTGTGGAAATTAGTAACTCTACACGTCCCACAACCAGTGGCCAAGAGTTACTTGTTCATAGAATGTCTGGTCATTACTGCTTACAAGTGTCATGCCATGGAAAAATATGGGGAGGGCACGGTGTGGTTTTGGAATGGTTACTAGCTGTTCCAGCCCCATGAATCCCTCGCCTAGTTCCTGGCTTCTTCTTAATGGAACCACTCAATTTGGCGGAGCACCTAAATCCTTGCACAGGGTTATGAATTCTGCGAATCTCGCAGCCACTCTTGAAAAAGATTGATGGCCCCGCCTAGTGAAATAGAAGATGGACGTGAGTGATTTGGCCTTGTTTTATGTGTTTGGCACGGCCATTTAAACATCAATGCCTGATTTAAAATATTGAGGAGAAGATGGCCGTTAATGATTGATATAGATAGCTTAGGTAAAGGAGCTAATCTGATATCTCAATTAATTAACTTGAACTTCTCACATCCAGAATAAACTTTTGTCTATCATTTATGCATCTGGCGGTAAAATCACTAATGGCTCATTCCTTGGATGTGATTGGACTAACAAGGAAAAAACCTAGCAGTTTCTGTAGAGGCTTAAAGCCGATAACCGCTCTGCCTCCAGTCTTGCTAACAGTGGCAATGCCTCTTCCCATACAATTTCTGAACAGGGCAATCTGGCTTGTGCTATTGTTTACCCCCTGTCAAAGAGGGATCCAGGCAGACTCTCACTAGATTATTTACCTGGCTGGCGACATTATTTCACACAATCAGGATTGGGGGTGGGAAACGAATAGGGAAAATACAAGTCAGAGTAACATCAATGAAATGACCTAAAGCAGTTTCAATTTTGGCATCGAGCCCTTGTTTCCTTCCCAATCAGCAACAATAAAGTACGCCACTCTATTGCATAACGTTAAAAAGCATAATGACAGCAATTCTAACATCCTACTCCAATATCCAGCCTATTCAAGTGACAATCATTAGAATTGGAAAACGAGTAGTAAATTCAACATGTGTATCTATCAAGTCTGCTTTTCATTCATTCTCATCAGTGCAATGTGGTTTGTGTCACCAGCACAGAAGCTTTCTTTCATGAAGACATGTCAAGCACGTTTCACTTGTCATCACTTGGTGGCTTATCTTCATCCTTCTTTTGTCCGGACTGGTAGCAACGAATAAAAAGTCAGACACATGCATTGCAAATGTTTGACATAATGAACAGGCTAAATTAAAAGCATTACTCAATTGAAATGCAGGTTATGTTGTCTGAATTTCATGAACACACCTCAGATTGGCCTTGGAAAGATGCTAGCAGCTCCTTCACTGAGGGATCGTTAGGGTCAACTCCTGGAAGCTGTTAAGAGGAATAAAATGTCAGAAAGAAAACAACATGCGCTGAATGTGATTCATCAAGGAGTTCTTTAAAGGCGGGTTCAAAGAATACTTACTGATGCAAGGACAGATGACACAAAAGACTGATCCTCCAGTGCCTTGCTCATGTCTGACTGACTTGATGAATCTTTTGCGGTTTCCTGAATGGACATCTGAAGAGCTGCATGCAAGAGATATTCAGTGGATCAAAGCAGGTTCACCAATTAAATTTGAAAATCATGGCATCAGAACAAAGTTGACAAGTGTTTGAAGCTCTGGCACACAGCATGGCAAGGCTAAAGAAACGTTTAATGTCAATTTCCCTGTAACTAGGGCAAAAAAGATATGTGTTTACCTATAAATCTGGAACCTGAAAAAGAAAAATCAATGAACAATCATAAAAATAAATCATAACTACACAAATACCAAGCGAAGTTCCAGAAGAAATGGAATAGTTGCATATTTTTTGGGTGCATTGAAACTTGCTAGTTGATTCAACATTGAACTGCATGCAAATCCCATAATTGTTGGTTTTTTAATAACGCATTCTCCTTCCTGAATTCTCTTAACCGCAATACAAGTGAAAAACAATCATGAAATACTGAAGTAATATAAAAATCAATGTAAATATATCATACAGGAATCAATCAGAAATCAAATTTAGCTTTGAGCTCCCACCCAAGTGTTCATGTAGCAAATGATACATAGAAGCACTTTTGTATGTATGAATTTAGAGAAGCCATAAGCAGAGAGAAATTTGAAGTATCAGCAGGCCTTTTAAATGGAACAGAACCTACCCATAGCTAAATCCTGATCATCATTAGTTGCCTCTGCCATTTCAGAATCACGGACAGAGGGATCGGATCCAGGGTTTTCCATTGACAGTGCAATAGCCTGCTGAAGCAATGCATTCACTTCATCCTATCACCACAACAGTTAATTGTCAAAGCTAAATTGAGAAAACAGAGAGATGCACCGAAACAGAAAGCATAGAGCAAGCTTTGTCCAACAAAAGTACCGACACACAGATACAAAAGGTATGCTTCAAAATGAAACCAACCATTGGATCAGTAGCGCTGTTAGTTGCTTCAGCAGCCTTGTCAACCATTGTTGTATCCTGTGATTTGGATGATGGTTCTTCTCCTTTTTCTTGTCTAGCAGCTTCATCGGCAGCCCTTTTTGCAGCAGCTTCTTGCCTAGCTCTCTCCTCTTCCATAGAAACTCTAAGGGCAAGAGCCAGCTCTGGATCTAAATTAGGATCTACGCCAAAATCAAAGTCACCACCACCAGCTGCAGCCGCTGCAGCTGCTGCAGCAAAGCCACTTCCTCCTTCCCCATCTCCAGTGAATACAGGTGTGCTGCCAACGTAAGAACAAAAAAATCATATCACTCAAACTACATTGTATATGAGGTAAAATATTATTGATCGGTCCAATATCTTGCATATCATTATGAGATGAGAAATATCTGATCTAATCATATGCAATTCAGTTGCTTATTATCACAAGTAAACAAATTGTGAGCAGCTCTTCAATTATATGTGACTTACTTCAGTTCTCCAAATCAAATCCACAGTTACAACACATAACATCTCTATTGTAACAATCACAGTTTCAAATCAGTATATTCTGAACCATTCTGGTAAGGAAACAATAATAAATTTGCACACTTATAACTGTAGCCTCAACTAGTAAAGAAAGGAAGCTAGAGTATCATACTTCATCAGAGCATCAGAAATAGCAGTTCCACCAGGAGGAATGTGAACTATATGGCTACTGTCATTGCTATTGACAGCAGCAAACAGAGCCTCCAACTTCTCCGGCTTCCCATCCTCTTCTTCGCCAAAATCAACAATATCTAGAGATACATTGTTCTTCTTTAATTTCTTCCCTATGGTCTCCAACACTTTCTTGTCATATTTGATAGGACTGGAAAAACATTTAGTAAATAAGACAAGCTTAGATCATAAACATAAAAGAACAAGCTAATCGCAGCAAACCAACTAACAAGCTTACCTTCCGGCAAACACTATTATTCTTTGCTGCTGATTTTTGTTTTGACGATGCTTAAGAGCTAGTTGTGCAACCTGAATTCCTGCTGATAGATTCATCTCACCACCCACTTCAAGACCTAGATAAAAATGAAATTGAACAAAGACTTTAATATCAAATAATTGGTGAAAAATGCAAGAGAATGCTTGTGAATTCAACTGATAAATTATCACCACCCACATTCTTTAGAGTTGGTTTAAGGTGTTTTTCATATTTAGAAAGAAGCTTTGCTATTCTTTGTCTCCTATACACAGTTCTAATCGGTGCAATCTATCAAATTAGCTACACAATTCCAAACTTTTACCATCACAATACAAATAAATCAGAATTAGATCATCTCCAATAACCATAAAAGACTCATAATTATCAAAACACATTTACAAAGTAGTGATCTTTGCCATTCACAGCGCATAGAAATTTCGAACTCGATAATACCCAAATAACATAAAAAGTCTAAATTATCAAAACAAAGTAAAACCCACCAATAATTCAATCTAAGAAACAAATCTAAATCCACAATAATTTCAAATAACAATTGAAGGATAAAGGGGCATGGTATAAAATAAACGCACCGTGCATACAAGACAAAATCTTGCCCAGATCACTAGTAAGAGTAGTCAAAACCCGAACTTGTTTGCCGGCCATTGTTAATATCCCGACTGTATTCTCTGGATTCGACTTCAATTACCCAAAAAATCCCAGAGAAATCAAAACCAGATTTATCAAACAAAAAAAAAATGAAACCCAAAAATAAAATCATTAAATTACTTGGGTTTTAGCGCCGCATAAGAGATTAACAGCATCAGCTTGAGCTTGAAAGCGAGAAGGAGAGTAATCGCCGTTTCGCATCCATTCTGAGTTGTCGATGCATATCATAGTCGCCTAAACATCGCCAAAAACAAACAAAAAAAAAAAGCAAAATTATTTGTTATGTTGAACAAGATAATTGTTAGATTAACAACAAATGACTATTTTTTTAGGGTTTCAACCAATTTATTACCTCGAGAACCATGGTTGTTGTTACTCTCTGTGCTGTGCTTGCGCGAGAAGAAAAATCGGGAGAAAAGCTCTTCTTCTTCTTTTTTTTCGTTTTTTACTTGCTCCCAAGAACTTTAAAATGAAGTTGATGTTTTTCCACTTTACTTTCCCTGAAGCCTTTGTCTAAGAGAAGACGGGATGCAGAGTAGGCCCAAAGGCCTAATGTTGCATTTGATAGGTCGAAATTCAAACTATTCGTTGGGCTAAAGAGCCCATTCATAAGGGCCGATAGACTAGAGATGGCATATCCAGCAACGAGTTTAGGCACATTAAAAAGTTATAAACCCGACCGTAGGCATCAGCCCCCGGTCTAAGTAAGGTGTTTTTTTAAAATAATTTATAATTAACTTGGTTTTACATGGTTAATCAAGTTAGAATTTTGATTTAATTTATATTAAAAAATAAAAAAAAATATTATTTTAATTTTTTTAAAAAAAATTAACGAGCCCAAGTTAATTCATTACCTACTTATATGCCATACCAGATTTTAATAATTTTGATACAAAACCCTTTTTTTTAATTGAATCCATATTATTGGAAAAAAAAAACTCGAAATTCTAATTTTAATTGAGAAGAAGAATAAAGTAAAAAAGAAAAAATAGGTGAAATTTAATTGAATTCATGCTCGGAGGACCCCCAACATTTCTAGTGGGATCATAGGAGACAGACAATTTGAACCTTGTCAGGACAAAGTCCAGAGCTGGGTTTTAGTCAATATGCTGTTAGGTGGGATCGACGAGACATATTTTGCACCTACCTCTTTCTGCTTAGAGTCTAGAATAACTTGTGAAAGAGGACAAATCATGGTGGATTTATGAAAACTCCCACCATTTATCCTGGAAATTCTTACCTGTTCTTCACCCTCTTCTTCGTAACTTGCTCTTACGTGCCCCAGAAGCCACGGCAGGAAAAAACCCAAAGTTCTTTTGTGAATTAAAGGATATGTTACTTAAGGCCTTTGTGAGTGTGACCACATGAAGAGCATGATTCTGGGTTCCGGCTTATTTGATTTTGCATTTTAAAAAGGTTTTTGAAAAAGTTTGAAATTTTTTTATTTATTTTAAATTAATATATTTTTAATATTTTTAAATTATTTTAATATGTTGATATTAAAAATAATTTTAAAAAATAAAAAAATTATTTACATACATTTTAAAATAAAAAATTATTTAAAAAACAACCATAATAATACTCAAACAGGCAGCATGGGGGGAACAGACCTGAAGAACGTTTTTTTCCTTGTACAACACTATCACCAGGCATTGGGTGCTCTGTGTTTCTCAGAACAAACATAAGAAAAGATAGAAGCATCAGACAAATGCAAGGTACAAGCCCACGGTTGAAAACCATAGCTGCCGATTGCCTTCAGAAGCGATACATCCATGCACAGTCTAAAAGCATCAGAGAGAACACTTATCAAGAGTTTACACCGCAGTACAGATGAAACATGCCACTATAACATGCTTTAAGACAACACATTAAGACCAGGTCATAGGGCATATTAACATCTTTGATCTTTGACTTGCCTGGAAAATCCAGCTCTTTATTAAACGAAGTTCATAGCAAATGGAAGTTATGCTCAATCTGCCAGGTGGCAGTTATCAAATCATACAGACAACAAATAACAGACCAAAAATCATGAAAGATTAGACAAGGAAATTTTGTTATACAACAGGAGCGATGGGAGCAATGGGTGGCCTATGATTTCTACTAATAGGCAGCTGACCGTAAACCTCATGGACCTCTGTTCTGTAAACCTCTCCCTTATCCCTGTCTATGGCATAGCATACATAAACAGTCTCGATCACATTGTCCAGCACATGAACAAAGAAACCCAGCACAATAATCAGGAGTGCCCATGCGAGAACTGCTACAACGTATGAATAAACCCCCATACTACTTGCACCTTTCAGGATAGCGCAGACCTGTTTACAAATACAGAATTACAAAAAAAAAAAAAACAATTGCATTAGACCATTAGATCAAATCATCTTGATATAAAAGGTCAGCCTTTTCTTTCAGCACCAAAATAACTTCAACATGCAAGCACATAGTAAATTACTGGTATGGACATGCATGCAGAACCTACTCATGGTAAATCACCATCAACTAGGAACGCTGGAATACAACAGGAGCAAAAGGTTAGAATAACTACTCACCACAATTGCATATATTGCTGAGAGTACGAATGTAATTCCAGCCAGCAAACGAGTGGAGACAGTTTCAACAAAAACAGCAGATAGCAAATTACGTTTTAATAGCTCATATGTCATCCTTGCAGAAGTGCAGTAGGCTTCACCGGTTATTGCCACGAAGTTGATTGTGAACTTGTTAAGAAAATCTACTGCTGAAAGTAATGCTTTGACACAACACCGCAAGACAAGGTTCACCATCCCAGGAACATCCTCTTGTCTTGCACTATCAACAACAGCACGCACAAAGCGAACAACACAAATAAGCAGTCCAGATAAACATACAGTGCCTGACGAGGGACCAAAGGCATGTCTGCAAAATTTTAAACACAAAGGTCAAAACAATAATCATGTCATGATGATGATTATAAATCTCTAACAAACTTTCATCTTGAGCACGTTAGGAAATGTGCCCTGAGATACTAGTGTTGAGGACAATAAGAGGATAGTGCAAACAATTATAAATTTATAGAGATTAATTGGAATGCGAAATCTTTATCTAGTTGGAGGTACAGAATTTCGGCCAACAAAATAAAATCTTCAAGCTGTCCTATAATCCTATTAGCTAGGTGCAGGATCAACAATCAAGACATTCAAGTCATGGAAATCATTGACAACCACCACTAACAGGTGCCTGGCTCAATAAGAACTCCCAAAAATTCAAAAATGAGAATCAAGAGAACCGTTTGTAATATAAACCACATTCCAAAAACACATGCAATGTTCGCGTAATAAGTGTAACAAAAGAATAAGTAGCAACAGATCACCTCAGAGAACTTCTTATACTTCTTCTAGGTTTTGCATCCTCCTTCGTGAAGTACCACTGTGCAACAGTTCCACTTATAACATAAACCTGAGCTTCAACCATAATAGTCAAAGACCACAACATTGTAAGAATTGCCAGTGTGTAGTATGCTGGCACCCAACTATCCTGCTTCCAAACACACCTATATTCTCCATTTGATTCCTTAGGCACAATTTTCCCATTCAATCTCGCAAACACTAAAAATACCACTATTGGCGCATAATAAACCACTAATCCAAGTGTTAACAACGGGATCACCACAAACAAACCCAAATTCTTAGACAAAGCATCAGAGGCAACCCCAATTATCTTCACTGTTAATTGAATTCTATGCCAATTAGCGACAAAAATCCACACAATGATCCCAATAATCAAGAACACGAAAACCAAGACCAAAATTCTATAAACTAAAGGGAATGCATCACTACAAGAAGAGCTAACAGTACAAGCAACAAACCAGTACACGTTAAAGAAGATAGGTATGACAACGAAAAAAGGAAGTGACACATACACAATCTGCTTAGTGTAATGTTTAAGCGAAAGAAGCAAAAGAAAACAAATGGGCACACTCAAAATCAAAGTAACTACAAGGGTCCATATCAAAGACTTCACAAAAACTGAACCTGTTGAACTCAAAGCATAAAAATCAAATCTTGACTCGTAAAAACCGTTAGAGGTGGAATTTCTTACACAAGAATTAGAATTCAAATCATATTTATAAGAAGATAGATTGGAGTAATTAGAATTTTTGTGAAAAACAGAGAAGATACCGAACCCAAAAGTACAAAGAACAACAAAAACAAAAAAGATTACAAAAGGAAGGTCTTTAAAAGGTCTAGGACCATAATTGTAGGAGATCTGGAGGTACTGGGTCGGGTCAGATTCAGGCTGGTCAGGTTGGTTTGGCTCTTCAATTGAAGGAGGTTTCAAGAGCAGAGGTTGTGATTGTGAAGAGGAATCATAAAGTGAAGTCGGTTTATTGGATTCTTCACTACTACCCATTAGAGAGAGGAGGAGGAGGTGGTGGCGGTGGTGTTATTGGACGGTGGTTAAGGTGGTGGTGGCGGTCGGGAAGAGAGCATCCTTCTTTTTGGTTTTGTTTGTCGTTGACTGCCTGTATGCGTTGTGCGCGGGACTGGTGGCTAGTGTCTCAGTCTGGAATCTGGATGATGACTTTTAGGTGGTGATGGCACTTGCAATGGCAAAATCAATATGACAGAGCCACATTATTATAGTATTTTAAATAATATAATTTTTTTCATATGATATTTCAATATAAAAATGCATTTTAATAACTCATTTTATATTTTATATAGAAGGAGAAAAAAGGGGAAGTTTAAAGATTAAAAAAAAAATTTAAATCTTCTCTCTATTTTATGCATTTCTTGAAAAATATACATGATTAACTCTTTATTTTATCAAAAAAAGATTTTAACATTCTATATGGTTACCCCTTTAAAGATTTAAAATCAATAAATAAAGAGTTATTTTAATACCATGCAGTTTTTTCACCGGACATTCCCTAAGTGATTAAACTATGGTGACCAGATAGTTATTTTTTACTGTACATTTCTGGCAACTATTATGTGTCAACTGTCAGGAGGTAAGTGATTAAGCTATGGTGACCAGATAGTTATTTTTTACTGTCCATTTCTGGCAACTATTATGTGTCAACTGTCAGGAGGTAAGTGATTAAGCTATGGTGACCAGATAATTATTTTTTATTGTCCATTTTTGGCAACTATGCTGTGTCTAGTAATACTGTTCACATTACAACAGTACCGCATCATTTCTTGTTTTTGTGCGAAAATCACATATATTATCCTTGGGATTTGCTTTCATGGTAGATGGGTTTGCTGTTCATGCTACTTTTCTGCTTCGAATCCACAGAAGCATTACGGGAAAGAATTTTGCAAGAAAAATAGAAGATAAAAATTTGTCATGGGCGATAATCCGTGGGGGAAAACGGAGCCTTCGATGGGCAAATGTGGGTACCAAAATGCCCTTAATGCCAAAACAGAAGAAGAAAGTTGTCTACATGACAAGCACAAAGTCGTAGACAGACACGAAATTCGAAAGCAACAGCAAATGTTCATGAGATCTTCCAGATAACCTTGAATATTTATCGTGTCTGCTTGTCAGTCCTTGTGCTTATTTATGTTCAAGTCTAACCTTCATGCGAGGCAGAAACTTGTTGGCCCCGTCCTTGCATATATAAATATTTCACTGATCTGCTTTCCTTTGTCGCCATGTCCCCATGCTTATGTAGCTGATGGAATAAGAATAATTTCCACTGTTCGAAAATGAAATAACAGGTTTCTGTTTCTCTTCATTTATCTTATCAGGGTCAAAGCATTCAAATAAAGCATCAGTCAGACTGTAAGGAATTAAACCTTGAGGGAGTCACCAGGACACCAGAACAAATCTCTACAGTTGCAAGATGGTAATCAATTGAATAAAAAATGAAGTGAATTTAATAAGCTGGAAGCGAAAAGGAGATGAGAACAGATCAATATAGTTGCTAAGAAAATGAAATGGTTCTATTAATAACAGTTATCGAATACAACAGAGTGATGAAATATATCCAGTAAAGCATAAGACTCTGGATCCAAAACATGACAGGCGGTAGCTCAATATACATGTAACTAAACAATTATCTAATCACAGATTAGCAAATTCAAGAGTACAAAAACTTGCTGGTGTTAACGGAGCTTCATCCTTCCTCATCCCACTTGTCCTTAGGTATCTCTCCCGAGTCAGCAATAATTACTTTCTTTCTGGGTTTTCCACTATAGGTCCCTGCTCCCCCTTCAATTGCATAAACAATATCCATGCCTTGGATAACCTTTCCAAAGACAACATGCTCTCCATCCAACCTGCATAAGTTGACATGTGCATCCAGAGATCAGTCTAGCATAGATTTAGCTTCATGCATCATCATCATTATGCAGACTTTCTGCACGATTACTTTGTCAATGGCAAATCCTTGGAGAACTAGCTAAACCAGAGTGATAAAACAGCATTAGTGTGGAAGCAACTAGCTTCATTCAGAGACAGATTTGCTGTGTGGGTGGTAAAGAGAACCTATCCCATAGCTTGAAATGCTTCACAACTAAATGATCTAAAACAGATGAGGCATGGTCAGACACAGGTCTTGCTATGTTGCTAGAGATCAGCAATTTTGACCAGGTCTGCTCCTTATATTATCTATATTTCACAATAACTTACCAGCTAGCCTTGATGGTGGTGATGAAAAACTGAGAACCATTGGAATTTGGTCCTGAATTCACCATGGAAACAACTCCTGCAGAAATGGAACAAACAAAGTGAGAGAAATGATGATAGTAATGAGAAGCCTTCAAACTCAAAATAACTTGCAGCTTCAACCATTTATATTCATGACTGGTGGCCATAAAGAGCAATCAGCATAATGATATGAATTGAATCACCTGCATGTGAATGTTTTATCTTAAAATTTTCATCAGGAAAAACACTGCCATATATAGAATCACTTCCCCTCCCATCACCGTAAACCACGTCACCACCTTGAATCATGAAGCCAGATATTATACGGTGAAAAGGTATTCCCTTATAATGGAGGGCTTTCCCACTTGCACCCTTATGCTTTGTCCCTGCAAAGGAATAGAAATAATTATATCAATACATAAATTATAGAAATGGCTACCATCACTGACAGTGGAAGCAAAAGGATTCATAGCATGAGAAATTAATTAAAAGATGACAGCAGAAAATACCTGTGCATAAAGCCCTGAAATTTTCTGGAAAAAAAGGAAAAATCAATTAGTAGACACATTTTTGCAATGGGTTTAACAAATGAAGGTCAGTTTCAAAGGCACAGTCTGGCTTTCCAAAGAAATCGTGATAAAGTAAAATTTCTTCCCTTTGGTTTAATTTGCTTGTTAAACCTAAGGTCAGTTTCAAAGGCACAGTCTGGCTTTCCAAATAAATCGTGATAAAGTAAAATTTCTTCCCTTTGGTTTAAGTTGCTTGTTAAACCTAGCACAGCTTGAATGACATGGACTATGTCTAGATTTATACTTGTCTAGACTGGTTCAAGGGTAAACTCAGTTCCAGTATATACTTATTTGAAAATTGAACCAAGAATATCAGACACAAAAGTGAACCAAGAATATCAGACACAACAGTCAGAGAACAATCAAAATTGTGATCAATGCTAGAAAATGATTATCTTGAATTACGATTACTTAATTCACAATGCCAAGAACATAAAGAAAGAGTGAACAAATGGAAATATAATATATGAGACAATAGAGAGTAGAAGCGAATGAGCCTCTAGAAAAGCATATACTGTCTGGATGATCCTATATACATGAACAAGATCTAGGAGATGTTAACTAAGTTATCCAGAGCTTTTAAATAAGCAACTACAACTATGACATTGTTTTTTCCATTTTTCAAGCAAGCACGAAAAGGAGAAACACCTTGGTTGTTTGTGGAGACTGAAGGAAGTTTCACAAGAAGTTTAAAGGTTACATCAACTATTCAACCATCTAAAATATAAATGCACTAAACTAATATAGTTCATCATGGGAATGCTGATTATCTCCGAGTTTGGATTTCGCAAATTGAAGGTAGATTGTCCATCACATGTGCGGTTTATCAAAAACGTACCTACAGTTTTTGGTACAACCTCGCCATATAATCCAATAACAATTCTACCTGCAGAAATCCAGACATGTAATCAAAATTAATAAGTGATAAAAAGGAAACCAACTTATGGGACATCAATCTGATACACAACCACCACTAGAATCAGCGTACATTAGAAAATTGCTTTTTCATTCTGATGCTTCTTAAGGAAAAGAAGAGGGGAGATTTTCCAAAATATTAGTTCTTATTACAAGTTCCTCAATAGTGCAGATAAAAGATCTGTACCCTGACGTTGCCCATCAATATCAATATCCAAGTATACTCTATGTGTTATCTCATAGTCGTGTTCTTCTTCCTTCACTTCAACCTAAGCAATGAAATAAAAACAGTAACTTAGCACTTCATAAACACAAAACAAGAAGCAATGCAGCATTTTTGAAACTGAAAGAAATATTAAACAAATAAACCAGCAGTGAACCAAAAGGGAGGAAAAAATTTAGCATGACAAGTAACTAACAATATCGATCCGGCTTGTCATCATAACTGCTAATTGGAGACTGTGGATCATTGATAAAGATTCATAAAATACAGTGACACGCTTAGGCTAACCCACCAATTTACGTAAAAACTTAGCCACGGGAAACTGAGGGCTCAAACAAGAAGCTAACATCTGAGAACCTTTGATACACAATGCAAAAGCAGAACCACAATAACACATAACTGCTGCCCTTATCCAAAACTAATCCACTCAATTTTCAATGAATTCACAACAACCACTGACAAAACAATAAAGATCAAACTCAACAACCAAACCCAAATCACAAAAAATAAAGCAAAACCCGCAAGTCTGGATCCAAATTATTCTGAGAAAAACTAGAGTTGAGAAAAAAGAACAAACTTTGACAAAGAGAGGTACCTGCTTAGGATTGGTAAAAGCAAAGATGAGAAAAATAACCAGGACAGTGAAGAGAAGGAGGCACTTAGGTTGAAACACACATGCTGGAAAAACTCTAACCATTGTTTTGATTTTGCTTAATATCTCATTGATTTACTTGATTCTCCCTCATGGGTCACAGCATAAAAAGATCCCACCTCGATTGCCTGAGAGGGATTATTTCGGGTCTAGAAGCTGAAGAGTGTCCCGAAAAATCAAAGCAGTGATTGCTAAGAACTGATACTGTTTTTTATCAATTATTTTTTCCTTTGCAAGATATTGGAACAACGAGAACAACGTAGTTGGTTCTTAGAGGATGGCATCTTGGCATGACATGGGGTGGAGATTAAGGTCAAGGCGGGCAATGTCACTTGACAGGCCACTGTTGCCTGTTTGTTAATCCCAACAAGATTAACCCAAAGTAAAACCAAATTCTTGAGAGATTTGGGCTGTACAGTGCTGGTCTGAGTTGGGTTTTGTAATGTTTTAATTGGGACTGCTCCACATGTTTTGATGTTTAATTGTGTTGAGAAACGGAGAAACACGAACCCAACCTCTTGAAATTTTGGCAAGGTCTCAATCTCTCTCTCTCTATATATATATATACATGTAGACACCCACAGGCCAGGAAATAGTATTGTAGCTTTTCCTATGCTATATATATATATTTTTTTTTGTTCATTATTTTTTTCATTTTTTGGGTTTTAAATGTTTTTTTTTCCTTTTTTACAAGATTATCTTCTTTTTTTTGTTTTTTATTATTTTATTATTTGTTTAAATTATCTTTGTTATTTTTTTAATATTAAAGTAATTAAAAATTTAGTTATGTAATTTTTAAAAAAGCATTATGGATTACTACAATATTTCCTTACATGTTTTTTTTATGAATTTTTTTTTAAATAATCTTTGTCGATTTTATTTTTTTATTTCGAGTTGGTTGAAAGTTTTATTTCATAGTTTTTTCTTTAAAATACTATGAATTGTTACAATATTTCTAAACATGATTTTTATCCTGCTACAATATTTTCTTACATGTTTTTTTTTAAATTATCTTTGTCAAATTATTTTTTCTAATATTGAGCTGGTTGAGAATTTAGTTTTAAATTTTTCCATATATTTTTATTTTTTTTTCATTTTTTTGCTTTTTTTCCCCAAAATTGTCTTTTTTTATTTTTTTTTGTGTTTTTTTAAGAATTATTTTTGTTCATTTTATTTTTTTAATATGAAGCTAGTTGAGAATTTAACTTTATAGTTTTCTCTTTAAAACACTATGGATTGTTACAATGTTTTCTCACATGATTTTTTTTGTTTTTTTTCAAAATTGTTTTTATCAATTTTATTTTTTTCATATTAAGTTAATTGAGAATTTAACTTTTTTTTAAAAATATTGTAAATTGTTACAGTGTTTTTTCACGTGATTTTTTTAAAATAATTTTTTATTGATTTTATTATTTTTAATATTGAGTTAATTGAGAATTACAACTATAAATTTTTTCATAGAACACTATAGATTGTTATAGTGTTTCTCTACATGATTTTTTTTTTATTTTTGTTGATTTTAATTTTTTATATTGAGCTAGTTGAGAATTTAGCTTCATAATTTTTTTTTTGAATATTGTGAATTACTACAATGTTTTTCTATATATTTTTTTTGTTATGTTTTTTTCTAAAAAAAATTATTTATTTTATTTTTTAAATATTAAATTGATTAAAAATTTAGTTTTATAATTTTTTTCTTGAAAGCATTATGGATTGCAATAATTTTTCTTCATATATTTTTATTATTTTTTTTTACAAACCCGCGACAGCATTTGTTATGCCACAAGCCCACGGCATCGCGGGGCATGGCATCATATATATATATATATATATATATAATTCATGGCTAGGGTTATAATTTTTTTTAATTGAGTAAATTAATTATTTTAATATGTTTTTTATATAAAAAAATTGAAAGTGTGAATAAAAAAATTATGTGTATATTTAATTAAATAAAATAAAAAATTATTTCTATAAATAAAAAAAATTCACAATAAATAAAAAGTTTAAAAAAATTAGAAGATAGATGTATATCAAGATATTTGATCCCGTCAAATAAAATATTTACTCAATTTTTTTGTTAAATTTATTTATTAAAATCAATAAAAGATAATAAAAAATCCGCATAAAACTGGTTAAATAAAATAAAATAAAAAAAATATTATGCAAGGTTGAATATATCAAAAAAATTATTAGTTTTAAAAAATAAGGCCCATTTGTAAAAAATAAAAAAATTATAGATAAATCATAATAATATCCTAAAAAATTAAATATTTTTTTTAAAAAATGCATTAAACAAATATCTACAAAACTCATAATGTAGATCATGAGATTGAGATAAATTGAGATAAAATAAATTAAAGATAAATACAAAATAAATCTTTAAAAAATAATACAAAACAATAATATTGAAAGAAAATAAAAAAATAATATTGATGAACATAAACTTTTTAAATTTATGATCCAAATCATTCGATCATAAGTATTATAAATAAAAAATTCACAAAACATAATTTATAACAAATCAAATATTAAAGAATAAAATAAAAAATATCACTTAAAACAAAATATATATATATATAATTAAAAAAATGAAAAAATAAAAAATAAATAAGAGGACAGCCAAAACATTTCAATTGGAGGTATAAAGGAAATAGAGAAATAACTTTAACCAAAAAAAATAAAAATAAAAAGTAAGGAATGAATTGGAAAAAATAAAATTTAAATTTAAATCCAAGACAATTTTTTTTATAAAAAAAAAACAAGAAAAGAAATAAAAATGAAAATAGCTATCATCTCATCACTCACGCGTTTAACCGTGAAAGGAGATGAGGAGGGACCAACCTGTGATAATTACATCACCTTATATATCCACATGCATGTCTAAGGACACTGTGGGTCATCGATCGACATGAAAATCTAAATAAAATTCGAGTTGAAAGATTCACCGAGAAAAAGTTAAAAGGAACTTGCTTCCATGGGAAAAACATGTGCCAATGTATTGTAGCTCCTGTCAAAGCAATATCTCTAAGATAGCTGGGTAGAGTCTCCAGGGAGAGACCAAACACATGTATTTTGCTTCTTCTTCTTCTTCTTCTTTTTTTATCATTTCTTTTCCGAGACTTTCTTTCATCTTTTAGGAGAGAAATAATATAAGATATCTTCAAATTAGTTTTTTCTTATTAAAAAAAGTTCTTTCTAGAATCCATTCACGTTGGAACATTTATAAGAAAGATTGTTTTTCATCAACCGATATTTATGATAAAATATAGCTACGTACCAAACCACCAATTCAGACCATTAGACTACAGGAGACATTATCAACCCACAAACAAAAGAAAGTTATTTGATAAATGCCATTTGGATCGATGTGTTCCTTTGAAGGGGTTGGGGTTATTAATTATTTGAAGGCAGAGACAGGGTAGAAAAATTAGGTCCACGCCTTCATATGGTGCCGAATTCAAACAGTTTCCATTAGTTAGATTGTTCGTAAGTTTGAGCAAGCCGAGCAAAACAAAAAATCTCTAATTGACTCCTGCGTTAGATTGCAAATACCGCATTCCTACTTCTGACAATCAAGGATGCCGATGCTCCTCAGACTTGAGTAAGAACCACTGTTTTAAGATTCATTATCTTAGGAGGAGGAGGAGGAGGATGTTGTGTTCTTCAAAAAAAAAAAAAAATCATATGTGGATCACATATTCAACTTAACAGAATTTTTAAAAGCTGATAGAATTTTTTAATTGGAAAAACGTGAGACTTTTTATGTGATTGCTGACTCAAGGATCACCACGTTCCCAATTAAATCCGTGATTTACGCTGGCAAGAACACACAATATGATGTAGTAATATGAATATGCTACATGGCTTTTTAGAGTAGCTAGTAATGAGCATCACTCAAAAACGCAATATGAACTTCTATGGTTTTTTAAAATTGTTTTCAAACATAAATGTTATATATATGGCCTTGATTAGCAATGTTATATGTGTAAGGCGGCGAGGTATCTCCCCATCTGTATTTAATGATGAAGCTATCGATTATCCGGAGAAACAGAGTTTACAGATCAATCTGATAGGCTTCCATTTCAGATTACTATTTCAACTCTAGCTGATAAGCAGCCAGCCAAGAATAGAGGCAGGCCGTCTGCAAATTGCACAGGGGTAATGATTCACCCTTCAGAGTGCTTTATCATCACTAGCATGTGAAAGGAATATTATCTCTAAGCTCTGAAAATTCTATCTTCAATACTGCGTGTCTCTTTCTTTGCATCAATACAGGCAAGACTAGTTTAAAGAGGATTTTTCAAGATATTGAAAAGTTTAGAAGCCATATCTGAAGAAATGCCCGAGGCAGCCAGGGCCATGCCCTCTCTAGCACAAAAATATTCACTTGGCAATGGCATCCCATGCATTTTACATCAAATGGTTTCTTTTCCATCAAATAGTCAAGATCTCGTGGGGCCAAAAATCTTGCATTGCCATTCAAACAAGAAAATTAGATGATGAACTTTCTATCAATGACCAGAACCATATTTAAAATATATTATTCTGCAAACCTAACACGACTGAATGGTGTGGTTTCATGACATGACAAGATGTAGGACAAAAAAATTCTAACAGTGACTTTAGGGATGAATGAACATGTTCTTTCCGAGAATTTCTTGTACGTAATTTCCCCACAGGGCTGCAAGGTGCATGGATTGCCAAAGCAGGGATGAAGACAAGTTTGTCTCTGTTTACCAAAGCAGGCTGTAACAGTAACATGTACAAAGAGCACCGTACGTACATTCCCCTCGTAATCATCTAATCAAGATTTTTGATGAGCAAGATGTCATTGTAATAGACAGAGATTAAAGAAATTGTCAATTCTATGTCGAGTGGTTTTGTGTTGGATCAGTGTGCCTTGATCGATGCTCATCACACTTATTATTTCAAACAATATTGAAAATCAGTCAGTTTTGAAAGGACCCGTCTGCTTTAAATTAATTCATGAATTATTTTTTACATGTATTTGGATGGTTTTAAAAGATAAAATAATATTATTTTAATATATTTTTAAATAAAAAATATTTTAAAAAATAACACCATCAAACTTTTTTGAAAAAAAAATATATCTTATTAGAGGAGACTTTCTGTTGAACATGATGCCAGTTTAGAATGTTTACATGCACGTGACTTTCATTTTGTTTTTTTATTAATATGAGTATTTAGATTAGTTTATGTATATTTTAATTAATTTTATAAATTTTAAAATTAATAAATAATTAAAATTTATAAAATAAACTTTAAACCTGAGGAGTTAACCTCCCTTTCCAAATTACCTCACTTTGTTCTTCACCGTGGGATGTAGATTTTACTGGTCAAAGTAACTTCTTGTTAAACACTAGCTACCTGTCATTTATAGCCTTGGCCTCTGAGCACAAGATCCCACAGTGTGAAACTTGTTAATTTTGTCCAATATTTTATTTGAATTCCTTCAATTAATTATCCCTTTAGATATAAATCTTCAACTCTGTTTCGATTTTATCAGAAAAAATTGGGGGATAGTATATAGTTTTTTGTATATTTATTTTAGAGGAATGACAATATTGAAGGTCAACTTGTAATTAACAAGAAAACAAGACGTCTAAATAAAGCAAAAGTTCAGCCATGCCTGCAAACGTGATCAGTCTACTCTCTTATCTAGGCTAACTTTTTTTTTTTTTTTTTTGGGGGGGGGGGGGGGGGATATTCTCCCTTTCACCTTCAACTCGGCTTGAAACTGGAGGGCAGCTATCCCTGTTAAAAGATTAGCAAAACCATGTCTGTACGTTTCGAACCAGAAGAGAGACCAACGCCGCATCACATTCTCTTGATAAATTAGCCCTGTTTCGTACCGAGTAATTATTGCTTAGAATGTTCGCCTGAAATCTCCATCTTCACGAATCACAAGTAATGGTCTTGAGTTTATAAATGGTTGATAAAATCCCAGTTTTCACTCGGAAAAATATTAAAAAGTTCGTTTCTCAAATTATAATTCTGAATTTGGATCTTATGAAGAGCCATGGATTAAAATCCTCATGATTGTCTTGTCCCAATATTCCTTCTAAAATCAATGTTATAAAATTTAATCCAACGAATTAATACAGTAATCTGCTGATTGTCCCAGTTGTACGGACTGTGAGAAAATGTCCAAGTTTCCAGGGGATAAGATTTTCTACCCCCGCGTTTGCAACATCACGCCCACAAAACGAGCCGTCGCTTGTGTGACTGGTCGGGGGAGGATTTTCACGACGAGATTGCTTGTCGACTAAATCACGCCAAAATTGATCCATTCCGGATTTACACAAGGAATTTTAATTTTTCTAATTTTATTTCCCAGAAAAGTACTTGTCTTTCCCGGCTGAAAATCTCACCCCTTGGGAAACTTCTGCCAATTTGTTCCCTTTTTTTTTTCTAATGAATGTATCGAGGTTTCAAATGTATGTGTCCCAATCATCCCACGATTATTCATGAAAATCTCCGAAGCGAAAAGCTAGAATTATAAGGTTAATCATATGGTGTTTTGCATGAGTAGTTCTCTGTTAATTATCCAACAATTACTCTTATAATTGAAGTTCACCTCATTTAACTAGTGAAACTAACCACAATGAAACTCTCAAAAGGGTATAAGTGATCTAAGCATCTTCCACCGAGTACTTTTAACGAGTGAATCAAATGATCCTATAAGAAATTAACTTTGTATGATGAATATGGGTGTAGGTAGTTAATTGCATAGGATCTGAAAAAAATAAAATAATCTTGACACACGTGAAAATATTCTTATCATAAAAAAAAGAGAGTACAGTTTCTGCATTCGATACGCATTTGTATTTTTGACAAGCTTAGAATATAAATCCACTGGTCTCAATGATTCCCAAGATCGAAAGGGAGTCCTGACTCCCGAGGGCTGGCGTAGCTTTCAGTCCTCTTAATTCGCTGCCTATCTAGTCTGGAGGGCAATACTTTTTTCACCAAAATTGAATAACTCTGAAGGAAGAAAAAGTTTCCGAGAAGATGACGTCAATCTCCCGAGAGTTATTTGAAACGATTACCTTTCCTCGAGCTTTAGCTAAAAGCTAATTGCATAAATTATTTGGTTCAGCTTAGTGATTAAGGAATTCAAGAAGAAACACCTCTCAAGATGCATGAACAATCATTATAAAAAGTAAGAGCATGTTCTGGTGATTAAAAAAATATACACGATGATAAACAGTGTTCTCAAAATAAATAAATAAAAGCCATAGGAAGCACTTAAAAAAACTAAAATATCAAGAATGCACTAATTGCCAATTAACACAAAAAAAAAAAAAAACAAATCCTAGCTGTATTGAACTGGAATTTATTAGGCAGTCAGGCCCCCCGCATCAAGAACAACGAAGAGGCGACGCACATATATTAGTGGCCAAACCATATGTTTTTTTCGAATAAAATTAAAATACACGAGAGGCCCATTAAATCATATAACGCCATTTTTTTTTGTCAGGACTATACAAATATCAAGTGAAATTAATATACAAATCTTACTTAAAATCAGAATCTTAACTTCATTTTAATACTTCTAAATCTAGGCAAGTATGATGGTGAGGAGCGTGTTAAACAATCCAGATTAAACAAAAATAAACTAAAAATAAAATAGAATGGAGGCTAATTTTGTGTGCCAATTAACGTGTAGAATTCGGTCTGAGATTGTTGGACGAGACTAGGGGCGAAGGCCCCTTTACCGTGGATGGGAATCCCCTGCATTAGGTTAGGGGGGTCCGAGCGGTAGGCGCTTCGAGGCACCCAGCGCTGGGGCCTAGCCGAAGTGCAAGGGTTTTTATCTTAAAATAGTGTACCGTCAGCATGCCATCCCTCGAGAAAATGCACATAAAAAAAAAAAAAAAAAACCCTAACCTCTGTATACGATTATCAGGACACGCCAAGGCTAAACTTTGGAATTCAAAGAACAGAGATGTTTCCTCGCAAAACTCCAAATTATAGCCGCCCGCATTCATTAACCAATAAAACCCAAGAAAAACGTATATTTAGGTGTACACGCCCCAAAATCACGCGCAGCCAAAAGCGTGTAGGAATTATCCAAGATTCAACCAGGGAAGAGACGAAATTTGAATATCCAAACGGTTTAAAAAAATACATTTGATCCTGCTTAGCAACGCTCGGCCAGCCGCTTGTTTGTTTAAAGTTTGATTTTTTTTTATTTAAAATTATTTTTTAATATATTTAGAATGTTTTGATCTTTTAATATTGAATATAAATTTTAAAAATAAAAAATATTTTTAAATAAAAAAACAATTATTTCAATAACAACACATAAAGACTGTGATAGTTTTCACACTAAAAGCATTTTCAATTAAAAATGTTATTTTAAAAATATAAATTGATAAAATAATATTTTAAATAATATAAAATATTTTTTATTATATATATTTTAATAAAAAAGCTATTTAAAAAGTTAATTTTATTAAAATAAAAAAAAATATTTTATTTTGTTAATGATTTTGATGTTACTTGTATTTTCAACGTGGCTAAATTTAATTGACTTGTTTTTTTGATGATTTTTATTTTATTAATTTTGATTTTTTTGAAAAATATATAAAAATAGAGAAAGAAAAATTATTTTAATATTTTGTTTAATTTTCTACTTAATTTTTTTAACTATTCATTTAGTAGCTCATTGGAGATGCTCTAACCACGAGACAGCCTTCCATGATGCCACACGTTAGAACAAGTTGCACCGTACGTGTCCCTGTAAGAACTACAGTCATCACTTGAAAAGGAGGAGGAGAAGTGTGTGCGTATATGTATATATATCCCTTTGTGTCCGAGCTTGAAAGCAGAGCACTCTTTTTTTCTTGGTAAAGACCGGTAAATAGATTAGATTGATGGGTTATCTTCAAACCTCTTCAACTTCTTACAAAGCTACAAAATGGCTAGGTTTTGTAACTGCTGTTTGGGTCCAAGCTATTTCAGGCAACAATTACACCTTCTCAAACTATTCTGATGCACTTAAAACACTTATGAATTTGACCCAACTTGAACTCAACAATTTGTCTGTTGCTAAAGATGTTGGCAAGGCCTTTGGTTTGCTTGCTGGCCTTGCATCTGATCGTTTGCCCACTCCTGTTATTCTTCTTATTGGTTCAATTGAAGGTCTTATTGGTTATGGTACTCAATGGCTTGTTGTTAGTAGGAGAATTCAACCCCTCTCTTACTGGCAGGTAAAACTCCACATCACCCTTAATCCCTACTTATCAAATAGTGCAATTTAGAACCCTTCATCATCTGATGGGATTTGGTGCTTTAGTTATGGCATTGATTATATAATTACTTGCAGTTCTAATGGAATCATGTGCATTAGTGTTGTTATGAGCGTATCGAGTAACTATTTTTCCAATGTTGAATGCAGATGTGCATATTCCTATGTCTAGGAGGCAACAGCACCACATGGATGAACACTGCGGTATTAGTAACCTGCATCCGCAACTTCCGCCGCAACCGCGGCCCTGTCTCTGGAATCTTGAAGGGTTATGTAGGTCTAAGCACCGCCATATTCACCGACCTATGCGCAGCTCTATTTGCGGATGACCCTGCAAAGTTCCTTATAATGCTTGCACTCATCCCCTTCGCTGTCTGCCTCACCGCCATCGTCTTCCTCCGCGAAACCCCACCCGCCGCCACTATAGAGGAAGAAAAGGAAGAAAGCAAATACTTCAATTTATTCAACGTTGTAGCTGTTATTGTTGCTGTTTACTTGTTGGCATACAGTTTTATTCCAAATCCTGGCCATGTTCTTTCATCGGTGTTTTCACTTATATTACTAGTTCTTTTAGTTTCTCCATTAGCAGTTCCAGCTCATGTTTTTATTAATAGCTGGAATCTGAACCGGTTCAAGAACCAAGAGGATGTTGAAAGACAAGTTCAAGAACCTTTATTGAGAGAAGATAAAACCCAGGAGAAGATTCAAGAAAAGCCGGCGGAGGAGGCTGCAAAAGCAGTGGTGGAGCGAACAAGAGCTGTAGAGGAGGAGAAGGCAGTGGAGGTGGTGAAGAGGAGGCCGGTTATTGGAGAGGATCATACAATTTTTGAGGCAATGTCGACTGTTGATTTTTGGATTCTGTTTCTGTCTTTCCTTTGTGGGGTTGGCACAGGTTTGGCTGTGATGAATAATATGGGACAGATTGGTTTGGCTCTTGGATATGCTGATGTATCTCTCTTTGTTTCCATGACAAGTATATGGGGATTCTTTGGAAGGATTATTTCTGGTACTGTGTCTGAGTACTACATCAAGTAAGTTTCTTGATTCTCTGTTTAATCTTGATTTGTTTCTTTATTAGCTTAATTAATTAGGATTTGCTGTTCCTGGTGTTTTTAGTTGACTTCTGTCCTTACTTTGGATCTATGGGTTACCATTTCTTGCCATCGCTTACTTCTTTTTTGAGAGTTTTGATTAATTGATCCAAAATCAGTTCCCGATTTGAAATCACGTTGTGAAATTGAACCAAAGTTTAGGCTAGTCATTTCTGAATCTCACATGGCTGCTGGTTGGACCAACCCCACTTGCCTCAGTTCCCAATAAATTTGCTTCAAGCAATATTCCTCCTCTTAATGTCGGGTCCAATTCTTGACTTCTTGGATGGTGTCGATGTCGCGATCGTCACAGTTGAGTTTGGTTTTATATCCGGGGCTGTTCAGCGTCCTATCGAATAAAGAGAGACCTTTAACTGTATATGTTGAATCTGTGTCAAGAGAGATAGTTAAATTTTATACCTTTGAGTTGAGATTTCAGTGGTGCAGCTTTCATCAGAGAAAAGATGGTTGAATGAATGGATGTTAGCCCTTGTCCAAATAAGGTCTTTTATGTTTTAACAGAGACATCCTGATCTTTTCTCATTTTAATTCTTGCAGGAAAGCAGGAACCCCAAGGCCTCTTTGGAATGCAGCATCTCAGATTTTAATGGCTGTCGGCTACATCCTCATGGCTGTGGCTTTGCCTGGATCCTTATACATTGGTTCAATTGTTGTTGGCGTCTGCTACGGAGTTCGTTTAGCTGTCTCAGTCCCAACTGCCTCTGAACTATTTGGTCTCAAGTACTTTGGTCTAATTTACAACATCTTAATCCTCAACCTTCCTCTTGGTTCCTTCCTCTTTTCTGGTCTGCTTGCCGGATTTTTATACGACGCAGAAGCTACCCCAACACCAGGAGGTGGCAAGACTTGTGTTGGTGCCCATTGTTATAGACTTGTGTTCATTATCATGGCCGTTGCCTGTGTCATTGGGTTTGGTTTGGATGTTCTATTGGGAATCAGAACCAAGAAGATTTATACCAAGATTTACATGAGCAGAAGATCAAAGAAATTGGCTTCAGCATCCAACCTACAGTGATGTGAACTTCACGAGGAACTCCGAGATTAAAAAAAAAAAAAAATGGTGGGATTGAAGGGCTTCTGCCCAGTGACATCCCTTAACTCATCATCAGAGGATCGATCCATTTTTTTTTTAATTTTTAGTAAAAAGCAAATTGGAAATATTACTACATGGTCTGATTTGCAATCTGCTAATGCTGTTATTTGATTCGCTTGTCTTCTAAGCGGACAAGTATGCAAGTAATTTTGTTTCGAAGATCAGAATTTTTTTTTTTCCTGATTTACAAAGAGAGGTATAAGTCATGCAATAAAGTCCGCCATTGCTTGGACAATTGGACTCCATATCAACGGCATAATTGAACCAAAGGCTGCGGCATTAGTAGATGACGAGTTGTAAGTTTTATTCACCTGTAATAAATTGGGTGGTTATCATCTTTGGTTCAAAAAGTAGCGAAGGCTATGAGAAAATTCTTTTGTGAATAAACTAATTAGGTGTACACACAAAACAATTAAAAAAAAGTTGCAAATTATGGCTCTAATGAATCCTGAAGGAATAATTCACACTAGCCAAAGCTAATCCTGATCCAGTTTGGAACGAGCGCCATTTTCCCCCTGTGCTTCGAATTACTTTTTTTTTTTTGTGTGTGTGATCCTCTCAATAATTTAGATATTGGAGAAGGACAACTTTTTTTTTTCTTTATGTGTTTGGTATGTTTGAGATAGTGTTTGGTTACATTAGATTTAAATTGGAAAACTTACTTTATATTGATGATCATTGAACACTTATACATGTGCCCAAGCTCCTATCAAGTCAAAGGAGATTCTAGATTAGGCAAGGATCAGGAAAGTCAGATGATAATGGAATTATTAATATCCACCCCACGTACGCTATTAGGGACTCGATTCTAAGCCAGATATGATCATAAAATGAACATTCAGCAAAGATTAGTGTTGAAGAAATATCCAAAAATCCACTGTATAATGGAGGGATATTCAAAGATCAAGCTCCACCTACCCAGCTCAGAATTAGTGGTTTTTCAGATGGTTTTCATACACCAGCTTTGATACTGCAAAATCCCACTCAAGGCATCAGTTATTGTTTTTCCAGTTGAGTGATCATTTCTTGATTGCATTTTCTGAATATACTCATCAACGGCCAAGCTTCACACATCATGCCATTATGCAAACATTGATGCTGTGAACTGTATATGCTATCAGGAAAATTGTTTCCAAACATCATTTTTTGAGTTCTGTATTGTGGGATGCTCCCTGAGGGAAAATTGTTTCCCTGAGGTGTGTGCAATTTTGGTGCAAGGCAGTTTGGAACTCAAAACCTTGTTATACGCATAGTAAATTGTCTGGATTAGTATGACTCTAATGTTGGGTTGTCCTGACATTAGACAATCATGTAAAATGTGGATACCTCTGTTACTTTATTATAGACATATTTATGTTTTTGTATTGGTGACATGGGAAACTTTGACAAAAGTATCAACATTACAATTCCAAGTGTTTTCTCATGAATTGATTTCTGGATTCATAACTAGCATATAAACAAAGTTTTTTTTCAAAGTTTAATATCTATACAAACTTAAACTTGCATACAAACTTATCCTTTAAATAACTTAATCAAAATTCAATGCAATACTAATAACAAAAATAACTTCATAATAATTTGATTGTCTTAATACAAAAGTTAATACAAATTCATAGTTATAAAGCACTAATTAAACATAAAAAATAACTAATTTCAACAAAAAAAATTCTAAAGGTTCAAAAAAAGCAACCTGCTAATAAGTTATAAGCCTAAAAAAATAAATAATGAGAGGTTGAGTTCAACAACTCAATGAACAGATAACATTCAATATATACATACGAGGTAATACAATAATAAGAATATATATACAATTATGGCTCTTGATTTCTATAGAAAAGTTTCTCAAATAGATCATAACATGAATATCGTAAGGTAAAGTTTGTTAAAAAATCAAAATGTAATGAGTACGAAGCTTCATACTGAGGGATGATCAGTCCACGTAAGTTGGTAACTCCCCTTACAAACTAGGATTTGGATACGATGTATACAAAAACTAGCACTACCCTGTTAATATAGGTATTCTGAATGTCATACCATAGGTCTCAACTCATAACATCAATCAAATAAGAAGTTATCAATTCAGAAGTCAATTTAAAATATATGTTGGTTCATATCAAAAATTCATATTCAATGATTGATCATGCTTTATTATAATAAAAATAATAATCAATATATATATATATATATATATATATATTAACAAGAAGTATGATCTAATTCATATTAACAACTCAAAATATTTATAATATTTTTCATGCATATGAAAAATTATTTATTTACTTGACTCGAAAGCAAACATAACTCGAAAACATATACCAAAAGAAATCTTACTAATGTCCCACCGATAAAATATAAGGATTATCTGAATATAAAAAAGACATATTAAAAAATAACTCAAAATAACATACAACTTATTTAATACACTTAACTAAGAGTCTATTCCATAATCCTATATATTTTTAAACTAAATTAATATTTTTTTCTAAAAACCCAAAATTAAATGATTTTTCTAAAATTTATTTCATAATAAAACAAATAATAAAATTGATAATAATTCATTAAATAATCCTCATTTATTCTTCAAACCAGTTTGCCAAAACTAATATTACAACTAAGGACCAATATGAAATTTATTATATTTTTAAAGGTCAATTGTAACTTTGTTAAATTAGAGAACCAAATTAAAAATATCATAAATTCATAATTATAGTGGAATTATGTTCATAATTCATCCTCATTTCTATCCAGAATCTCTAATTATGCTCCAGAAAGCATTATGGAATTTTTTTTCTAATTTTTAAGATCAAATTATAATTTTTGTTAAATGAAAGAACTAAATTTAAAGTGTTAAAAATTTATAACTATATTGAAATTCTACCCATATTCATTTTTTATTCTATCCAAAATCTCAAAATATGCTCTAAAGATTAATTTGTAATATTTTCAAAGTTTAGAAATTACCTTAATTATAATTTTCATAAAAAACCTACTGTTATCTCTTGATTTCTAACTTAAAATTTACTATTTACATGAATCATAACTTAAAATTATCATTTTTACTTAAAATCTTTTAAAATCAACTAAATAACTCATTACCCATAATAATAAAAACATAACATTTAAATCAATTCATCAATAAACCAAAAACAAAATCTTCAAAACCTTAATATTTCTCAAAACAAAAATTTAAAACTTAAAAAACACATGTTTATATATTTAAAAATCTAAATTTTATCTTTAAACTTATTTTCCTCAAACTCCCTATTTCCCTCATCTTTTCCTCTCTCTTTTTTTTCTTTTTTCTCCCTTCACTCCTCCTAGTTCTTTTTCAAAATTTTCAGATCTCTTCTTTTTCTTCTTCTCTATTTACATTTATTATATTTATTTAATTACTATACTATTTTTATTTATTTATACCTACTTTTTAAACCTCGGTGAATTTTATTGCCTTTTCCTATCACACATTTAATTTAAAACATCACACATTTACTTAGCAGCAATGGAGAACAAACCAGCAAGACATAAATAACACTGCAAGAGAACTGGTATCACCTGATGTTTTCATGGACTAACATGATTTGTTTTTCTAATCCTAGTCTGCCGAAAATTTGTAATGCCAAAACCTCAGAAATAGTTTCAGATGAAAGATGCAGCTCAGCTTAAGGAAGCGTGCTGTGAAAATACATGCGCCAGATAGTTAGTCATGGAGATAGGTTGCAAGGAGCTTACATTACGATAGAACAAATCTCAAAAGATTTCCTATCTGGATCTGCAATAGCAAGTACCATTCTTGGAAATTTACTAGTTCAGTCCTTATACTAGTCTTACATAAGATTGGAAATCGAATAAATGGTAAAGAGTACTACTTTCTGATTAGAAGACTGACTAGAAAACTTTGTTCTAATTGTTTCAGAACTGGTTTATTGAGAGATTCAATGCAGCAGTCTCTGAAAACGAACTTCAGTGGTATACAAGTGAAAGTCAACTATACCATAGCAGACCAAATGCTGGAACTCGTTCGAGCCAACCAAAATAACTGCTAGAGGCCATAATATTTTCTGCGAAGACCCCAGATAAAATCTGGTAAGGGTTCGTAATCTTTCAGATTCTGCAATAAAATCAGCAGTCAACTCACGGATTCAAAGCCTAATGACGAAATACAAAGAAGATTTTATACACTGCGATGTTAGCAACGAAACGTTACACTTTGATTTTTATTAAGGATTGGTCATGATGCCACCTTACATTTCAATCAGACAGCACACGAAGCAGACCCCTTAGCAACATTTTTTTTTTAATGAATTTAATTAACGTGCTGGAAACCTGTACTGATGTGAAGGCAGCAGTTGTTATCTGCATTGCAAAGATAGGAGAACCTGAACGCGGAGGAGCATCAATGAATGGAATTGGCCTATAGAGTCACTTTTCTATGCCAGATCTCCCTCTAATGTAAGCTATTCTAGACAAGTTGGATACACTTAACTTTCCACTTGGTTTACAGAAGTAGATATCAGCAGTAAATTTGATACAGAAACTTAGGAGCACCAGAGTATTCTTCTTTTTTTATTCTCTATATATCAAGAATTTAAAATGGAAATTTGAATTCTAACATTACCAGCTCGTGGTGTCAACTTTGCAGGCTATTTATCCAGAACAAGTTTTGAGAGAAGGCTTCTCCCATCTTGCTGTGGATGGGGATCATTACATGGACTGCACTCCATCCTAATGGATGCTATCAAATGTGCCTTACAGATTATAATCTTCAAAACCTACTGGCTGGTGATGTGGTTGACAAGCTGCTAAAAGAATGGAAAAGTGGGGAGATAATTGGTGGCCCAGATGATCATGGATCATACAGCTTCTTTGGCTTCTTAAGTGGATATAAAGTAAGTGTGCAGTATGGAAACCGAACTGCAAATTCAACATTTTCACTCTGTCTAAGTGATGAAAAGAGACATTTTAACATTCATTTGTGACAAACCTCCATGTCACAGCATTATCACCATATGAGGAACAACCGAGGCCGATAGTAAGAATTTTTTTTATAAATTAAAAATATTTGTTATGGCTTACTGCTCATGAACTGACATGGAATTTCTAGCGATGCTGGAGCATAGCAATCTGATGTATTGCCCAGTGTTTGGGCCTCAGCCTTGAGCTAACGATCATTTTTTAGAGTTTTGATTCTTTAAGAAGAGGCCATCAAAGAAGTTCAAAGGTTGGGCTTATGGCAGGCCACACCTGTCATGTCAACGAAGAGCTTACATTTTATGAGCCCAATGTCACTGCAGATTCTTATTACGACGCTACAACCACCAATTTACAACGTTGAGCAGTTCGTTCAGGTGACAAGAGATTTTCATTGATACATCACTTTTGGTGTGAATGTTCTTCCTTTAATCTGATTGAGACTATCTCTATGCTAAAAGAAACATAAGAATACCCAAATGGCTAAAAAAACATGAAGCAATGATTGATACCTAAAAATATGAATGAACATATTTATCACGTTCTTATAACTCTAGCAAGACGATCAAGAGAAGTTTAATTCTTTTGCTTTTTTTATTAATATAAATATTACATCTTTATTAATCCCATCAATTCTAAAATTAATAATTATATAAGTTTTTAATGATTCTAAAATTTATAAATTTAAATTATTAATTTTTATTTAGCAAATTTAAAACTTAATTAATAAAACTATAATTTTTAGAATTTTTTTTTTTATTTAGTGGATGGATGCCTATATGATGCCCTTCACGCCGTTCGACAAACACTCAATAAATTAAAAGCAAAATGCATCCTCTAGGAGGCCTTTAGCCGGCAGCTTGCGGCACGCTTTTCCGTCTCTTCAACGATTTAACCAGTCCCCTTTTAGCTTTAAGCAGGCGCAAGTTTCACATTTAAATTTTTCAAGAACAAATCGCTTTCTAGTTTCTTGTGGCCTTTTAACTGTTCAAGTTGAAAATTTTTGCTCAGACAGTTGAATTTAGAACCTTGAACTCTGTGATGGCTCCAAATAATTCAAGGCTGTGTTGAAAAACTTCTCCAGGTAACATGAAGGGTCAGCGAATACGATGACAACCACCATGGAAGTACCCAGAAGAAAAATTAAGTCATTTCAATGTACAAAATTTATTCTCGAGATTGGTGATTGCTTTCTGATAATTTAGCTTAGAAAATGAGATCAACTTGTGGAATACTAACCTCCCATTATAAATTGGTGAAAGTTATATGATTTTATAGCATAATGAGTTTCTGCTAATCATTATATTGAATCTTCACCATCACAATACAATGAAGATACATATCCAGTATTTGCTAACCAACAGCTTCTGGTCGATGGGTCAAGGTTCTATCTGATAAAATTGTGGGATTTAGTTACTGTCCCCAAAACGTTTCAATATTGAACGATAAATATGGATACAAGTAACTCTTTGCACACAACAGTGTAAATTCAATTGAGACTGAAACCCCCCTTCGGACAGGTTCAGGTTTCCTCTGTGCTCTGTTAAGCATGGAACATGCTAGATTTATAAAATTTTCAGGCAGAAAAGTCCTAAGGCACCTCCTACAAATTAAGAATTGATAAATTCTTCTAACCAGCTAGTGCAGACACTATCAATTAAGAATCCCACTGTGCTGCACTTTATTCGCCTCTCAAGTCAACAAATTGATGAGATTCGCATTTGGCTTTTGCCCCACCTGACAATTTATACATCTTGACATCCTTACTGAATACAGATGACACCAGGACGCATTAGTCCTCAAAGAAATCCACTTCAATCAGAAGCAAAAGACAAAAAAGCTAAAGACAAAAACTTGCAATTCCAGCAAAGAGATCCTACTCTTCTTAGACAACAGTCAACGATCTCATTCACGTATTCACACAACACTCATCACATTTTAATACAAAAATTCTTTCCTTCTTTACAACACATCCCTTGGACACAAGAATTGAAAAGCAAAAACAAAATTGCAGACCAAAACCAGGGACTCGTCCATGATTTTAAACGGCAGCTTTAACTCTCACAGAAAGAGAATAAACATAAGAAAGCAAAAGGAGAACCTAATAATCCTCAAATAATATAATTGCAAACCAACACTTTCTACGTATATAACATTTAAAATTTAAAAGTAGAAGATAATCTTGGAAGTAGATGGGTTCCAATCTGGATGAGAGAATCTGTCAGCCTTCCTGACAAAGGCGAAATCCAAGCACCCATCAAGGCTGCAAATCTGTAAAGA
The DNA here is from genome assembly GCA_026413675.1 of Populus pruinosa. Classification (NCBI taxonomy): domain Eukaryota; kingdom Viridiplantae; phylum Streptophyta; class Magnoliopsida; order Malpighiales; family Salicaceae; genus Populus; species Populus pruinosa. The sequence goes on along the minus strand of CM048600.1, from coordinate 15,802,177 downwards.
ATTTTCTTTCAAGAGGAGCCATGAAACAGAGAGAAAGGTCCTAGTGCTACAAGAAAACTAAGGAAACAATAGGGACTAGAGATGTGGTAAAGGCCATTATTGTTGATTGTAGAGCAGGAGGAGAAGCAGTTTTATACGAGTCTCCCATGGCTAAACCAGCTAACCATGACCCGTCTGCTAGCATGGTGTCTCCTCCAGATCCAGTTCCAGATCCCACCCCAGATTCAGTACCTGAACCAGTGCCCGCGTACACCAGCCCGGATCCTGTACCAGACCCCTGTGATGTTGTTGTTCCTTCCGTCGTTGGTGTTGAGTAGCTTGAAGATTTCTGACTGCAACACATGTCAAGGAAAACTATTATTAAGATCCTAACAGGAATAATTATTATTTTACATATTCTTTGGTATAAATTAAAAGCCAGCACTGATTGCAACCCAACAACCTCCATTAATCCTAGATAACTAAAACAATTAACAAACAAACTAAACTATAATTCAAAACGGAATCTTTCACGTTGCCAGTGTGCTGGTAGTTGTTTCCATTTTGCTTTCCACCAAAATGTTAACAAACAGAAAACGATTATTTCCACTTTCCAGAGCACAGATGCTACAAAAAACAAGATGTTAAAGAGCACCAGGACAACTAGCCCGCAACACCTAATATTTCCACATTTGGATAACATCATTGTGATTTCAACCAATATCATTGTTAAGGCAAGCAAAACAAGGTATTTCCCAAGGACAGCCGCAACTATATGCAATAAAAAACCCTGACCGTGAGAGGGTTAGACTAACTTTTATCTTTAAATCATCATAACACGGAATAACTTCCAACTAAAAACAAAAATCAAACATCTGCAAGTCCATAAAAACAACACTAGAGCCAAGAGAAAAAACTTTTACCTTGGAGAGGAAGGGCAAAAGGTCACTGTATAATCAGCGCCACTACAAGTAAAAGTGCTAGTAGCATCATCATAAGCGTAACTGTAAGATTTAGGGCAAGCAGCCTTAAACATCTCTGAATAAACAGAAGGTTTACAAGTGGCGGGCGTATTAAACGCGCCACTACAACAATACTCAGGGCTCCCAAAAGCTTCACACGCGCTCTTACACGCATCACCTTCACCACTTCTCAGTTCTTGGGGACACAGTCTATTAAGATCCGAAACACAACCCGTTGAAGCACACATACCCGACCCGCCACTACCTTCAACAACCATTGGTAAATTGTACCCATCTACAAGACTAACATCATAAAAATCTTGCGCACCCGAGCCGAGCGTGAACTCCGCTAATGTTGCAGGTGGAGAAGCTCCAAGTCCGTCACATTCAACTTGACCTGATCCGCAGTCACCAGTTGAGCATGACCCGGTTCCAGACTCGTCAAAATTACAGCCGGTTCGAGCCCAGAAACGGCCAGACCAGCCTGTTGGGGCTATAAAAGAACGAGAAGAATCTTTTAGGAGTTCAAATCCAGTGCTGTCAAGTCTAGGACTGCCAGCATTGGCAAGAATTCCAGGCCATACTGTGTACTCACATTTGTTTACAAATGTGAACGTAGCAGCCAGTACACCACCTGTATAAACATGTTAGGTCACATTAGTTGGTAGCTATTAGCAGGAAATACAAAAACCTTCAAGGAAAATAGAGACAACAGATAGGTGGCTCCTAAAAACGTGGTCCTTTAGGTAGTTCTCAGAGAAAGATTGTGACTTGAAGAGAATGGGAACAGAGTATTAATGAGTAACTAAATATAAACATGAAACTATCGAAAATGCTGTTGAGTTTTGTTTTCTTAAGAGCAAAGACAGATGTTTTATACAAGACTAAGCCTAACAAAGAAAATGGTGGCCTTAACCACAAACTGAACCCAGTAAAAAAGGTGTAGTTTTTTATTTGTAAATAAAATGCGAGAGTCTGGCTAGTAACAATGGAGAGAGCATTCTTGTGGGATCATTACCTTTATAACTCACAAGAAAAAGAAGAACGAGGGTGGAAATGAGGCTGGAGAAGCAGCAAGAGAAAGGATCCATGAAGGTTTCTTTCTCTCTCTCTTTCTCTTTTTATTCCCTTCGAGTAACCCTTTTTACTTTGATCGGCGGTTTAGATGGTAATTGCAATGGAGAAGAAGACAATGCAGGGACTGATGATGCCCTGAAAGGAAGCAGCAGCGGTGAGGAGTGAAGAGCAAAGAAAGAGTGAGTATTCAACGTCCATAAACAGACAAAGAGTTTCTGGGAGGAAGAGAAAAAAACAGGAAGGACAGTGAAGGAGCTGCGAGAGAAAACCCAACTTAGCTCCACACGTATAATACAACCTCTCTCTCTCTCTCTCTCTCACAGACAGACTGGCCCGCCCTATCTATCTCCTAGATGTCACTGTTACCAGAGACCTTGTAAAAAGTGATTGGAGCTCAGGTCTCGATTTTCTGTCATCAACTCAGAGAATTGTTAAATGATCTTGTTTTGCTTTTCTAAGAGCCCAGTAATGGAGAAATATTTGCAAAGACAGGGAGTCGCGTTGCTCTCTTCTACCATTTTTTTAATGTAATTACAGAAGTTTCCACTCAACTTTGGAAAATTGCAGCTGATTCGAACGGGGGTTAAGTTTCGAAAATTGAAGTTTACGCTGATGGGGTTGAATTAATAAGATATATATATATTTTTATACGTCAATTAAAAATATATTTTGTGTGGATCCCCTCTAGTCCTTTTTATTGATTTGATTCCTCTATTCAAGCAAATTTCTTAATGTGGTTCTTCGGTCCAATTTTCTCCAATTTACAATTGATTCTTGACAATATAGAAGAGTAACAGTTAATTGAATGGAAATTAGATAGTGGGAGTGGCCAAATAAATAAATAAATATATGGGCCGTATTAGGAGAAAAAAGAGTTAACAGGACCAAATACATAATTAGTCCGATTTGGATGATAAACCTTACTTTTTTGTTAAATCATACTTTTAGTCCTCTTAGATTCCAAATGTTCTATTCAAGCTCTTTTAAATTAAAATTATTCAATATTACCTTATAATGTTTCCAAAAGTTTCAAATTGACCTTGTGCCGTTAAATAACAAAAACGGCTAAGGAACAATAATTTTCACTTTTTTATCATGTTTGCCCTTTTATATTAGATTCAAGCACTCAATTAAAATAGTATTGTTTCTTTTCATTTTCAAAATAATAATATTATGGAACTTTAATCCTTATATATTTTATTTTTTCCTCTTTAAATCCCTAGGAAGATCGTGAAATGATATTATGTAGAATTTCAACATATATTTTTTTTTCATTGGTTCATAAAATAAATTCGGAAAATAGCTATCTAGTACGTGATTCCCCATAGCTAGAATGATGGGGCGCCGTTTGATACATATATAAAAAAAAGACTGGGTAAAAGAAGCAGATTTTGTTTTTACTTGAGTGATGCTTTAATAAATTAAAAAATTATTATTAATATATTTTTTAAATAAAAAATATTTTAAAAACAAATATAATTATATTCTTAAATAAGCTGTTTAATAAAAAAAATATTTGTGAAGATGAAGAATTAATTGATTTTTTTATAATTTTATATATTAATATATTAATATTAAAAAATATATATAAAAAAACTCCCAGCATATAAACCTTGCAGTCACTTTATTTGTCACGTCAGCTACTTCAATAAAACCAGGAGGGAAAAAAAAAAAGTTGATAGCTCTGACGAGGCTGAGATGGAGACAATGTAGATGTGGGACCAGCCACTTTATAGCTCTTATATTGCCACGTCAGACTAATATGACCGTTGATTTATGCCACAAGGCATGGCCGAGTGTTGGGGTTCCTGCTGCAGTGCAGTGTAATTATGGCAATGGCATAGGATTCGCATACCCCCTCTTCTTTTAATGATTTACTGTAGATTCTTTGGAAGCTGAAAATATTGACTTAAATAATTAAAACAAATCAAGGGAGAATTAATTGAAATTATTTAAAAAATTACTGACAATTTACTGATACCATGCAAGATTTCACCTCCGAACCCGCCGGAATAGATTGGAAATATTTAGATCCGATCGGGTTCTTGAAAAACTTAAAGGTAGAAAATCGAGTTTTGGATTAGTTATTGATACTGGTTTATCCAGAACACTGGCTCAGTCTAACTTTAAATAAATAAATAATTTGAAAATTAAAAAAAACTATATATAAATCAAGTTAATTATATACTAGATAATTTAAAATTATAATTTTTAAATTTCAAGTTAGAGTGGAGGTTCCTCTTTGGATTTGGATTACAAATAACTTATAAATACTCAAATCCACCGGATCTAGTTCAAGCATAAAGAAATCTATGTTGGATTGACTTGCTTTAATTCGGATATTAAAATGCAAGACCTGATCCGAATGTATCCATGACCATTCATGTTTAAGCTAATCAAGTTTTTTTTTCTTTTTTTCGAATAAAAGGACATGGTGTCGGGATGGAGAAAAGAACACTGGCTCAGTCTTCATCTCGTTTAAACTCCAGACAAGTCTTGTAGGCTCAGCCCTTAAAGCCCAGCTCAAGCAACTCGGTGGAGTACAGAGCTACAGGTGCAGATTTGAGTAAAAAGATTGAAGTGTTCAAGAGAAAAACACCTAATCTTGGAGGGAAACTGATTGAAGAGAAGTGGGTCTAGGCATAATCAGTGTTACTTGTAAATAACCATGATTCTACCTTCTTTTTACTCCTTTACAGCACCTTGAGCCCTGTGAAACGGTGTAAAAATGGCAGTGCCAGTGCCAGAAAACTTGCATCATTTAGAGGTCCACATCACCCGACTGTGAAGACCATTCAAACCACTCTCGATGAGAAAAACAGTGTGCAGTTTTATTGCGGAATAATAAAGGGGGAATAAACATAATAAAGATATGTAGAGTGATTGCTGCTTTTGTCGTTATATATTCTAGTCTCTCGAAGATAAAGTTCTAACTTTCCAGGACCATGAGTTGAACATTTGATGCCAGTTCATGTGGATGTACGGGTTGCGATCTGTTGTCGCTTTATGTGTTACATGCCTGAAAATATGTTCTTCAATTGATTTGGAACAGGCAAGGTCGCGGAGAGTGCTGAGCATCAGAGGTTGTCTGTTTGCATGTGAGATTTCTTTTCCCCCATATACAAAAGCTCTAACTATTGATATTTATTTAATAAAAATTATATAAATAGTAGAAAAAAAATATTTTTTCTTGATTGATTGAAAAGATTGCAGCCTGTTATATGTGACACATATAATACAAAAGCCTAAATTAAAAAAAAAAAAAAAAAAAAAAGCTCAGCCAAGTTAACACCTAGCATCCTGGAACGTAGCTATATTTTTTATTCTACTATTTTTTTTTATACTTATTAGTTTTATAAAAGTTCTTTTAATATTTTTATTAATATTAGTGTTGTGTGAAAAATAATATGTAAAGGTTTTTAAGAGTCTGTTATATTTTTATTAATATTAATATGTCTATTAAAAATATTTCTCCTTATAATACATATATTAGAAATATTTCTAATTAACATTAATACTTGTGTCATTAATGTTTTTTCTTTTTAATATTATCTGAATTAGTTTATGTTTTCTATAAAAAAACTCATGAACCATAAAATTTTAAAAACAAATTTCAAATTTTTATTTACTTAATTATTATAAAATTTTCATTTATTCCTTATTGTATATTTATTTTTATAGTATTTTTTTGTAATATTATTGTATTTTCTCTTAAAAAATCATTAATTTAACTATTATAAAATCCTCAAATTCATAAAATTTCTTTACATGGCCATCAAATACCCGTTTCCAGTTATATTAACTAAAAACAATAAATGAAATTAGTAGAATTAAAAAATTATTTATTTAATTATTTAATATATAAATTTCCAATCTACTTAAATTTTTTAAGATATCAGAGCTACTCGTAAAAGATTAAAACCACGAGCTAATTCATAAACTTGGATTCGCCCCGCGAGCTTGTTGGAGGAACTAGTAGAGGAAAACATGACATTTTTTAAAAGGTTTTTTTTTTTCTTGCTCATAGTCTTGACAGTTCTTTTTTCGGTTTTTTAAGCAAGGTTATTCCAGTTTTAGTTTTTCACACTGAAGCTAGATCATATATATATATATATAGAAACATCTAAACATCTAGGGTTTTCTACTAGAGGGAGAAAACAAATACAAGTTGACTAACAGGCTCAGCGATAAATAAATAAAACCAAGGCACTGCTCGGTCTTACACAGGCATCAAAATGTGCTGAAGTGTTGCTTTCATTATATATTCATGTCGTGCCTGATTTCAAAGACATGGAGAAGCACACGACGACACCGAAATGCAGCCACAGTAGAATCCATTCCAATACTTTCATCTGGGTAAATGAATGATAAATGACTAGTCCTCCCATGGGACCATCCAAGAATACTTGATGACAAGCAAGATTGCTGGGGGCCTGTGAAGTTCTTCGTTATCGAGACAGATTTAGAGCATTTCCTCTTGATATTCCCAGCTGATCAAATCTATTAAATTTCCTCATGTCCATTTCTTTATTATGCTATATATCAACCCGAGAGAGCGGCCAGCTAGAAAGGTACGCGAGGACCGACAAATTTGCAGTTGCCATAACCAGATTTCTCGTCGAGGGCGAGCAAATCCATACGTGTTTTATTCTCGTATATAATTTATTCATTGCTGTGACTTGTGTTTATGTGCAATCACGGACAGCAATGTTTAGGAGACAGTGAAGGCAAACTGACAATCTTATTGACCATCCACGACTTTATCTAGTTTCTTGTCTCCTTGTTACAGCCTTTGATTCCACTACTGTTGATTAGATCACCCATTCGTTTCCTCTAAGAGCTTTGCATTAAATGGCCAGGGGTAATCGTCCTTGCCTTCCACTGTTAATTTAGGCAAGATTCATCCATAAACCAGCACCTGTCTTTGCAGGTGAGTGCATTTTTTAATTTTTATAAATCTTATAGCAGTTAAAAATTTATATAATTATTAATTTTAAAGATCGAAAAAATACGCAAGATCCACATAAATTAATTTTGTATATTTATATTAATAAAAAAATAAAAATAAATGTATTTTTCACACTGAATTGTTTCCTGTAAGAACATGGAAATGTTGACTTGAGGGTGAGGTTTTGCTTTTGTAAGCTTTTCTCTAGTCCAACGAAGCTTTGGATATCCTCCCTTCTCTCCTTTCCAGGCCTCCCTTGTCAAAAGAAACCAGCAAAAGTATAAACTGTGGCGATAAATTAATGTTAAGAATTAAAGCTTTCCTTCTTAGACCCATTGGTATCTCCATGTTTCTTAAAAAAATGAAAGGCCTTCAGCCTTTTCTTTTGAACAAAAAAGGCCATTGCCTGATTTAATTTTATGGAAACCCTTTTACTAATATGGTTTTTATGGATCCTGAAATACGCCCTTTTATGATGATTTTTTTTTTAATTTGTTTCATATTTCATCCAGTAAAATTAAATTCATTCCTGATTGTCGTCCAGGCCTTCATCAGCATATTGCGTTCAGGAAAAACATAATATTTGTTCTCAATTTTTTAAAGGATTTAAACAGAAGATGCGGATGACAAGACAAATAGAAAACTGCCACTTCATGATGAGGGTTTTTGCAGAGTTTGGCGATTCAATTTATCATGTAAAATGCTGCATGTTAAAGTTCAAGTTATGGGTCACCTCTCTCTACTTTTATATATATATAGCTCATAAAATGAAATAATTTTTACCGCGAGTATGGGTGACTTCAATCAGGACAGCAGTCTGTCGTTAACTCTGTTTCAAAGCATGGCCCGCTCCTGGTACAAGATTTAGTTATTTTTTAAAATATTTTTATATTAAAATAATATTTTTATATTTTAAAAAATTATTTTAAATATTAAAATAATTTAAAATAAAAAATAAAAATAATTTTTTAAAAAATTTTCAAAAACAAATAATCGTATAGCAGATCATGGAACTATGTAAGAAGAGGAACAATTGTCCAGCCCCCTGGATGATGAATACGTATGGCTTGGCTTGTGTTCTAATAAATATGGTGACTTTTTTGAATGTTTGTGAAGGGGGTGTTTGATATTGTATTAGTTTTTATAGTTATTTTTAAAAAATTATTTTTAGTTGAATTAGATTTTGTATTTATATATGTTTGGTTAAGAGTATAATTATAATTGATATTGAATAAAAAGTAGTTTAATATATTTAATTAATAAAAATCTTTTTAAATTAAGGTTACATACATATAATTTTTAATTTCAATATTGTAAATTTAACTACAATCATTATATCACGAGATAAATAATATGTATATCAAATATTTTTTATTGTTTCATTAAAATATTTACAATTTCATCATGTACAAAATTCATTTGATAAAGATTACAGTTTTCTTAGTTTCTTAAACGTGCAACAACATCAGGCAAGATATCATATATAATAAAATTAGTATTACGATCAAATTTTATAAATATTACATAATCAAGTGATCACCTTTTAATTTTTCAAATAAAACATAATTAAAAATAAAATTTACTGGATCTAACCCGATTCAATGTATTTAGCTTTGGATTAAACTCGATAGCGAGGAGTGAATTATAATTCACTTTTGAGGAGGACACCAAACCCGAAATATTATTTATACACTTGCATAATTATAAACAATAGAAAATAGCCCAAACAATTGAGAATTTGGGATATAACTTTTGTTCTGGATTTAATTTATATAAATTTTTAGTTAAGGTTTATTAATTTAGCTTTATTTGTCATATTTGATTTAATTATTGTAAGGTATTTTATTTAGTGGGCCACTAATCACTTGTTTTGTTAGGGTTTAAGTATTAATACCCTACTTTTCTGGATGCTAAACAGTTTTTTAATGAATAATAAAAATATTGTAAACTTTGTATATTTGCAATTTCATTTTTTATTTTTTTTAGCATTTTTTATTTTTTTTTTATTTTTTTTATTTTTTTTATTTATTATTTTATATCAATTCTCCATTTTTATTGAGTCTGTGCAAAGCAGTAAAGAGTTTTTTTTTATATATAAATCTATTATTTAAATAAATTTTATATAAATTTCACAGTAGTAAAATGTGTTTTAGCATTACTAAATTTAACAGGCGAAGCTTACTTTTAAAATAAAAACTACCGTGTTATAAACGGATTCGAAAATACAGGGTTGCTTATTATGCGGGTGGATTAAATGGATTTTGATTTTTATTCGTATTTATTCTCAAGAGATAAATATTAAAATAAGAAAGGAACAGGTGTGAGAAAAAAATATTATTTATTTTAAATAAAAAACATGCTTATCATTTTTTATACATATCGAATTTAATTTTTTATTTTAACATCCATCTCTCTTTTTTATTTTCAAAATAAGTTCATAGAGTAACTATATGCACCATAAAGTTTTTCCTATTCCAGGCCGTCGTTCATCATCTTACCCGATCAGCATTTAGATTGTGAGTCGGGTCGCAATTTTTTTCCCAACAAATCCCCGAACTAAGCCCATTCGAAAACTGTCGACAGAAGCTGGTCCATGAGCATGCGTGCTAGCCACAGACCGAAGACGACAACCTTCTCCAACTGGCCCAACTAAATAAACACGAAAACAATTTTGAGATGATCATAACAACAGATTTGCGCAATGCACACTAAGCCTGATCCTAATCTCACGTTTTTTTATCTGATATTAACAGACGGAAAGAGTAAAATCTTCCATATTTTCCAATTCTCAAATGAAGGAATGATTTAAAAAAATCTTTAGATCGATCTGCAAGAGAGAGCACAATGTGTTGAACATGCAACATGAACGAAGCTTTATTTCCTTAAACGTACGAGTTTTACGTATTTTTGCTGTGGAATCTTCTTCTCGGCGGTCATGGATTTTGACTCATAATTGTTTTATTTGGCTCTTTATGTTGGAAAGAGAGGGTGTAGTACGAGAAATATCTTAATCGTGTTATATATATTATTCTCGGAGTCCCATGAATAAGAATTCTAGAGATAATTATAGAGATTCGAAGGATAACTAGCTATATTATCAGTACATTTACACATAGAATAAGAATTCTTTGGATATAGAATTTAAAATTAAATCAAACACTTTATTCTTTTGGTCGTTGACCTAAAATCCGTGGGCAGGAAGGAAATAACGGTAAGATGGCCGTGAAAAAACAAGAAGCTTCCCCGCCATAATACCCCACTGCTTCACCCTAAATTAATCCGGAACCTAAAAGGAAGGAGCACGGATTTAAATAAGAGGGTGGGGAACCCGAAAGGCAAAGGAAAGAAGCAAAAAAATCCTGACGAAAGAGATGGTTACAGAAGGAAAAAGAAGAAGAGAATTGTCATCAGCAACAACAACAAAACGATCAATAACTTTGAATAATGTCTCTGTGAGCATGGATGATCTGACGGATGATCTGCTGCTTGAAATTCTACTTCGACTTCCAACCGCAAAATCTGCCATTCGTTGCATGTTGGTCTGCAAACGGTGGTGTTCTTTAATCCCTACTAGTTCTTTTATTACCCGATTTAAAACCCACCATACCAATGAAAAGAAGAAGAAAATTTGTGAATATGATGCTGCATACCAATGCCCCCTCAGTGTCTTCATTAGTACAGAAATTGAAGATCCAGAAGATGGTATTATTTTGATGACTCCCAATGATGAGTTGGAAGAGAATCTATACACTTTAGAATTTCTTCCGAAGAAAGAAAAGTTCGTTTCTGTTAAGGCATCATGCGATGACTTACTATTCTGCCTGGCAAGTGACGAGAAATACACAGTCACGAGTCAATATATCTGCAATCCCTTTACAGAGAAATGGCTTCTTCTCCCTCCACCTCCCAAAAGAAGCAGCTATACGCCACGTGGTGAGTCGGCTTTTTCTGGGCTGGTTTGTGAGCCAAATTCTCCGGGACGGGATGTTGAAGGACAAGACTATGAACCGCGGTTTAGGGTACTGGAGTTTACTCCAATATCAGAGCTTGATGCTTATATGGATGTATATTGTTCAGAAGCTGGACAATGGAATGAATTTATCCTCTCCGGTCGGCAGTACGACTCTTTCCTCAATGTTGTTGCACATGATGGAAAGTTGCATTGGTACAACGGCAGTGATGTTGTCACTTATGATCCCTTTGATGGTGGTCAAACTAATTTCATTGATGGATCTGAAATTGTACTCTCAGGGTCTGTCCCTTGGATCAATCGAAGCGAATGTCTTGGGGTATGCCGGGGGTTTTTGCGGTGCATGCGGTTGGAATATGCAGCTGTTGGCGGTGATGATGATAATTTGAGTGTTTGGGAGCTCAAGGACTATGAGAGTAGAAGAATGATCTTGACACGCAAAATCTCCTTTGATAACATGATCTTCAAGGACCCTGACCTTCGCCATGTTAGCATGTCATCTATGAGTATGTTCGCTCCAGAGGCAGCAGCTTTCCACCCAAACAATAAGGACGTGGTGTGCTTATTCGTGTTTCCCCACTTCATCTTGTGCAATATACAAAGCGGAGAGTTCGAAATCATCAATCCGTCTCTATATGGAAAAGAGCAATACGCCTACAAAGTCTTGCCAATTGCGCTCCCTTGGTGGCCAACACCAGTTTCAACGATTCCATAAAATGCCGATCTGTAGTGATGCAGTAACTTCAGTTTTATCTCCTCTTTTTTCTCTTAATAAGCATCCAACAGGTGTATTAATTAATTTGAACCATTTCTGATTTATGAATTGAGGTTTCGACTATGATTTATGCCATGTTGTACTCTTCTTTTAGTACCAGGTTTCAAGAAATATTTGCTTTCTTTCAATCGGTACTTGGATCTTAGTTTGGTATCCCATATTCGAATGTGTTCTAATTCTTCTCATTTAGTAGATTCTGCTGCATTCTTTCAGTTTCGATATGCTTATGAGATGTAAACTACCCTGTTGGTTTGTTGTCTGATTATGTTTGCGAATCATCATTTTTTAAGGTAAGAATCTGAAGCCAACACCATAAATTGATGTGCTGTTGAGACTTCCTAGCTGTTAGCATATATTTTCAGCTAGCTTATTCCCCTTGCTGGATTTTGTAGGCTTTACAATCTATTGTATAACATCTCAAGCACTTTCATTTTCATAATCTATTAGCTGGATATGATCACTTTGTCACTACTTTCCTGGAACCTGACGTCTGCTGAATTACATGACGACGGGTTTTTGGAGTGTAATTAGACCTTGTGCCATTCTCATAGTTGACATCCAATTCCCATTCTTTCAGCAACCTTTCACTGCGAGAATTCAGGCATTCTAACTCTTAATACTGTTACAACGATGCGCTGCTTGAATCATGAACGAGAGGAGCAAAATCTGTTATATATCGTAAGGGGTGAAATTCTAGATATAAACATCCTACCAAACATATATGCTAAGGTAATGAGAAAATCTCAGGCACTATGTAATACGATGTTACCCAACTGGATTTTCTTACGTGTACAAGAACACGTGATGATCTGACAGTTTATCCACTGATGAAGACAAGGTGTGGTTTCGATAGACAACTTGGAAATAGCCAATATCCCTAATACTTTTGTTTTCAGCAACAAGTGGATTTCAGAAATTGATGTCGGGTCTACGCTTGATGCCTTTCTTACTACAGAAGCTCTCTCTAAACTTCGATTTTTTTCTCTGTATCATTGAAAGAAAATAAAATTTTCTGTTGTGGTACAAGTTTAAACCAAATCGCCTAAAGTCAAATGACACCATCCTCTCGAGCAAGATCCAAAATTAAGTGTGGAAATTCTTTGGTAAAGGTTCGAAATGAAGATGCCATGCATGTCGATAAGTCTTCCCAATTAATTGTGCTCCCTTAGATTTAACAAGGTTGGAAATAGAAGAGTCTTTGAAGACAAAAGGGAAACTGTTGAAATGTCATTCCCTGCGCGCAGAAATTCATTTTTCCACTGTCAAAACTTGTTTTCTGATATGAAGTCAATAACCCTGTGCTCATGTCTTAATTTTTGCCTATCATAATATGTGATCAGAAACTTGGACCTGACATAAATAAAATGAAATTCACTGCTTGATGCAGAAACCAGTTCTATACCATGGTTTCCAAATCTAACCAGTAACTTCAAGACAGTCCCAAAAAGAGACGAGGATCACAATATAACTAGAGATAACATCTCCAATCCCTTTACCATGCAATGGCTTCAGCTCCTTCCAATCCCTTTTCCAGAAAAATCTTCAATGCTTTTCTCTCTTACAATGTATCTTTTCAGTGAAATCTCTATTTTCCTTTTCATTTATTTCTTTTTTTTCAACAAAAATATATTTTCTTTATAAGAATCATAAATTTTTAAACAGAAACCTGTCATGATTGAAAAGGCAAAGTTTAATAAAAAAAACACAAAAAATCATAACTTGATAATTTGTACATGACAAAAGAAAATAATAATTAATCTAAAAAATTATGTAAAAAATTAAAATAAAAAATATATATTATTCTTATTTATTAGTTATAAGTATATTTTTATATAAATTTTGCATATTAGATTCATATATAATAATTCGCAAAGTAATTATTAATATTATTATAAAAAATATAATTTTTATTTGAAAATATGATAAAATTGGATAATATTTTATATACCATTGTAATTATTTTATTCATAATGAATTTATTTATTTTTAAATAGAGAAGGAATTGAAGGGTATTATAAAAAGAGATAAAGCACTGAGATTACAAAGACTGGTTTGTACACCTAGCTCTTTTTTCTATTATTGAATAGACAATAAATTGTCCATTTTTTTATTTAAAAAAATAGCAATGTTTCATCATTTGGCTCAAACTCTAGCGACTAAAAGTGAGGTTCGGACAAAAAAATTAAATTAGTTTTAAAAAATACCTGAACTTGGATTTATTTTTTTGATAAAATAAAAATTCGATCATTTTGATGGAAGTCCATTTTTTGGATGAATATATTTACATCAATATTTATTTTTTTAGCTATCAAAAGATAACTAACCAAATGTTTTTAATTATTTTTTTATGATTTTTTTTCTCAACACATTGACATCAAAACATAAATAAAATGAAGTTTAGGATCTAAACATAATAACATAAATAGATAAAATATATAAAAATGTTAAACTTTAATGATATTTGCCTCTTAAAGAATAAAGATGAAATATAAAAGAAGCAAAGTAGAATGAACAATTCATAATATTTTAAGATAAAACCCACAATAAAAGTGGGTTCTTATTTAGACTTTTTTTTTAATTGTAATGTTTTAATTAAAATAGAAATAGTATTAGCCAGTGTCGTAATCGTTCAAGGTTTTCATTTTTAGGCCGAACTAATCATAAGCTCTCGAGAATTTTGTTGTCAAGTCCTTAATTAGGATTTATAATTTCTGCCACTTTACAGCAAGTTAACATGGATTATTTCACTCTCTTTCTACGCTGACCTTTCACTTTGTGGATTAATGTATAACACTCGACTGTATAGCTCCTAGATTAGTGGTAGTCGAAGGAAGTAAAGTCTTCCAAACTGTCCTCCTTCGAGAGGGGCTGCTGCGAGTTACGTGGAAGCATCAGTTAGGTTTTAATGTCTAGTTCAACTTTAAAAGATTTGATGCGATTCGGATTATGCACTAGACAAGCCGTTGTTGGACTTTTTTCAACAAATTTCCAACCTAGGCCCGTTCGAAAACTGTTGACAGAAGCCTTGAACAGGTGTTCCAGCAAGAGACTTTAAGAGACAACTTTTTCCAAGCTGCCCAATGGGCTTGAAATTGTGCAGCCCAAATGAGATCTTGATAGATAACTTTGAGATAATTATGACGCCAGATTTGTGCCTTGCACAGGGGGTCTGATCTTAATTTCACATTTTTTTTAGCTGGGATCAAGAGACGGAAAGAGCAAAATCTTCCATATTTCCCAATTCTCCAATGAAGTAATAAAAAAAAATAATTCCTTAGATCGATCTGCCAGTGAGAGAACAATGTGTTGATACATTCAAGCTGAGCAAAGCTTACCACACAAACTATGAAAGAAAAAGAACCAGTCACCGAATTTCATATCTGCTGACTTAAATAAATCCCAAAACTCGAGGTAATCTTATTTCCTTAAACGTTGTTGTAAATGAGCGTTGTGTATTTTGGCTGCTGGGTCTTCTTGTCTGTGGTCATGGAAGTAGACTCTTAATTGTTTTACTTGGCTGTTTATTCTTTTGATATTTTTGAGCCTACAAGCCCTTGGCAGGAAGGAAATAACGGTGAGATTTCCATGAAACAATGACTATAAGACGGGATGTTCAAAGGACAAGAATATGAACCACGGTTTATGGTACTGGAGTTTACTCCAATATCAGAGCTCGATGCTTATATGGATGTATATTGTTCTGAAGCTGGACAATGGAATGAATTTATTCTCTCCGGTAGGCAGTACTACTCTTTCCTTAATGATGTTGCACATGATGGAAAGTTGCATTGGTACAACGGAAGTGATGTTGTCACTTATGATCCCTTTAATGATGGTCAAACCATTTTCATTGATGGATCTGAAATTGTACTCTCACGGTCTGACCCTTGGATCAACCGTAGTGAATGTCTTGGGGTATGCCAAGGGTTTTTGCGGTGCATGCCGTTGGAATATGCAACTGTTGGCGGTGATGACGATAATTTGAGTGTTTGGGAGCTCAATGACTATGAGAGTAGAAGAATGATCTTTACACGCAAAATCTTCTTTCACAACATGATCTTCAAGGACCAGATCTTTGCCATGTTAGCATGGCATCATTGAGTACGTTCTCTCCAAAGGCAGCAGTTTTCCACCAAACGATAAGGACGTGGTGTGCTTATTCCTTCTTCCCACCTTCATCTTGTGCAATATCCAAAGCGGAGACTTGGAAATCAACACTCCATATGAATACGAAGGATACTCCTGTACAGTCTTGCCAATTGCGCGCCCTTGGTGGCCAACAATGCCGATCTCTAGTGATGCAGTAGCTTTAGTTTTATGTCCTCTCTTTTCTCTTAAATTGCAACCAACAGGTGTATTAATTTTATCCTGCTGATTTATGAATTGAGGTTTCTAATATGATTTATTGTTATTGTCTTCTTTTAGTACCAAGTTTCAAGACACGGGGAAAATATTTATTCTGTTATAATCGGTACTAGGAGCTTAGTTTGGCATCCATATTCAAATTGTGTTCTAATTCTCCCTTGGTAGATTCTGCGATATTCTTTCAGTTTCATGCTAATGCGATTGTAAACTTCTCTGTTGGTTTCTACACTGATTATGTTAGCGAATTATCATTTTTAAGGTGAGTATCCGAAGCCAAATCCACAAATTGATATGCTGTTAGACATCCTAGCTGTTAGCATATATTTTCAGCTCCCTTATTCCCCTTATCAGAATTCACAGGCTTTACAAACTATTGTAAAATATCTCAAGCTCTTGTGTTTTCAGAGTCCGTTGGCTGGATATGGCCACCTTCTCAATACTTTCATGGAACCTTACGTCTGTTGATTTTCATGACGATAGGTTTTTGGAGTCTAGTTAGACCTTGTGCCGTGCTCATAGTTGAACTTAATTCCCATTCTTTCAGCAACCATTCATTGCGAGAATTCAGACATTCCAACTCTTACCACTGTTACAATGATGCGCTCCTAGAATCATGAACAAGAGGAGTAAAATCTATCATATTTTGCTAGGGGTGAAATTCCAGATATAAACATCGTACTAAACATATACCCCTTGGGTAATAAGAAAATCTCAGGCACTGTTTACTAATATGCTAGCCAAAAGAATTTTCTTACGTTGTATAAAAATATGTGATCGTCTGAAAGAGTTTATCCACTAATGAAGACAGGGTGTGGTTTTGCTGGACAACTTGGCAGTAGCCAATATCAGCAATACCCTTATTTTTTGCAGCAAGTGGATTTCAGAAGTTGATGTTAAGCTGGATGCCTTGGTTACTCCAGAAGCTCTCTCCAAGTTTTGATTTCTTTCTCTGTATCATTGAAACAAATTAAAATTTGCTGTTGCATTGCATAATTTAAACCAAATAGCCTCATTTCAAATAACATCATCCTCTCATGCAAGGTCCAAAATGGAGAGTTGAAATTCTGTGGCACGGTTCCTAATGAAGATCATGGCCACGCATGTCGAGGATCAATACATTTTAAAATTCGCATACCTGAATCCTAAGTACACTTAAACTTCACGGCACACGCAGCTCACAAAAGTACACAATTTGACACACAAAAGAAAGGTCAAAGTACCTATTTACATATGGAATATGTCTAGTTTTGATGGGTAAAGTATTGATTACAATCCTAATCCTACAAGTCCATATGGATTTTATTGCCCATGTCCTTAATTAGGATTAGAATTTGAGACATAACATGATGTTAAGACTTGACATTGTTTCAATCATACTCTAGAAGTCTTGTCGCAATCTAATTACCAGTTCCACTCCTTCTAGGCTGACCTCTCACCGTGTTGATTCAGGTACAACGGCTCCTAGATGATAATGGTTTGAAGCTTAGTGCGTGTGAAAGGAAGCAAAATCTTCCAAACTCTCCAACCTCATTGGCAATGATTCTGATGGAGTTAATAGTATCTTATTGATCTGCTGCGAAGCAATTAAAATCTCAGGGGCAATATGAACAATTCAAACAACGCGAGAAAAGGGAAGAAAACGCCTCAATTCAGTGTCGTGACTTGAACAATCCCAACATCTGCTGTAAAATCAAAAGCATTACCGCCTTCTCTTTCAATAATTTCGGGGTGATACAATCACTTGATCATAAGAATTTTTGTTTAGTCCAAAGGGCCAAAATCATTTGCCATATTGATATAGAACAGGCATTGGATATAGAAAATTCACGTGAACTATACAGAATGTATGCCTAATAATAGAGCTACGTGCATACAGAGGAAGAGATTTACAAGATTTCTCACAATAATTAATAAGCCAGACAGACGTCGCTGATCATCCATCATCAACTGTTCTGTAAGAAATGCTGACGGTGAGCGGTGCAGCATTGAGAAAAGGGACCCCTAGCCTTCACGAGCGGGAATGTAAAGCAACTATCTGCCTGAAAGTGTCCAGGCCAACGTTAGTCACAAGGGAAATAAAGGCGGCCAAAACAGCAAAAGTGCCGTTACTACAGAGGCTGCGCCCGCAAGAAATTGCTGTTGAACCACACCTGGAGATGAAGCACCATGGCTTCGGCTGTACATCGTAGTCTTGTTCACAAGTGGGAGCTCCACCCCATCTTTTCGCAATGCCAGGAATTTCTGGCTGGAATTTAAGAAGGAAATACATGAAGTTTCCTGATACAGGGCTGCCTTTTCAGCGTAAAATAATCAACTGAAAGTGGTTTAGCCATTAATTGGAAGCCACAGCATTCACATTTACATCTACAACGTGGATTGTTGCTTCTAAATGATCCAATCCAACTCTAGGTTGACAAAGATGGTAACAACTTTTCTACAGAGCATGATGGATAAAACTGTTCTTGTTTGCTGTCAATGTCGCAAACAACAAACATGATGAAAGAACTTTGAACAGCATGAAAATGATCTCAGCAGTATCGTAAGGTAGATAAGGATGATGTTTTAATAATTCACGTTGATAAAATTTAAGCTGAATAACAATTCTATGAAAAGTTCATCAAAAATAAGTAATCCTCCAGTTCAACCCTGAACAACAACACGACAAGGACGATCTTTAGAGTACAGGTAGACTAACATGTTTGTTTCAAAAAATATTTTCAACTCAGAAGTCAATTGTTCGAATGCAACCAGACTAATTTCCATGAACCGTCGATGGAGACAATTCTACCACCGCATTTTCTTTCCAAAATGATTGCTCCATTATCTTGTCAACGACTCACTCAGACTTTAGCAGACATTGACCATGATCCGTTGACTAATTCTAGCATATTATGACTAATACAAATTCACATGCCATCGTTGTTTTTTTCCTGGTTAGTTAACTGAGTAAAATCATTATTGGTTGCTAATAAATTGTGTCGTTTCAAACATTAATTCGGTCCATCATTCATCACAATCAGTCCTCAATTATATACTCCCTAGCTACTAATCATATCCACAAACACAAATCCGAAATTTCTTGAACTTGACAGCCTGTCAACCCACTAAAATTACTCAACTATCCTCAAATAAACATAAGATCATCAAACAATATGAAATCATTTATAAAGTTAAATTAGTAAATTTACCTGGTATAAGGCAATGGACAAAATATGATATCGTAGTCTGTAGCAGCACAGGTGTACGTGCTGGTCTTGTCATCATACGCGTAGCTATACGAGCGCGGGCAAGCATGTTTAAAAAACAAGGAATACACGGATGGTCCACATGTCTCGGGCGTAGCATACCCCTCGCTGCAACAAAATCTCGGATCACCAAATGCTTCACAAGCGCTTCTACACGCCACCGCACCCTTGCCGCCTGCCGCGGCGGACAACCTCAATTCCTTCGGACACGCGCCATTCAAGTCAATCAAGCACCCCGTCGCGCCACAACCTCCGCGTGTCACTTTCTTAGGGATAACCAGCATGGGTAAATTATAACCGTCCACTAAGCTGACATCATAAAAATCTAACCCATCAGCACCGTTCAAGGTAAACTCCGCCAACGTGGCAGGTGGTTGGGCCCCACTACCTAAACACTCAACCTTACCAGACCCACAGTCACCAGTGAGACATGAAAATTTGCCAGTCCGATCTTGGGAACAAAAGGTCCGACCCCAGACCCGACCCGACCAAGATCTTGGAATCTTAACTGTTCTTGATTTACCGCTATTGAGGTAAAACCCTGTAGTAGGGAGCTGTGCTGTCCCTGCGCCAGATAGCAAACCAGGCCATATCGTGTGCCTACACTTGTTGATGAATTTGAAAGTAATCGGTTCTACTCCTGCAAGAAGAACCAAGAAATCAAGAAACGGGGTTAGTTTAAAAATTGGAAGATCAAAAAAGAAAATGGGTTCTTGAAGTTAATAGTAAGTTACCGGAGAAAGAAGACAGGGAGATGAGAGTGAATAGAGCGAGAGAGAGAAAGAGATGATCCATGAGAGGTTGAGGAAAATCAAGGAGAATGGTGAAAGGAAAGGTTTTTTTTTTTGCGTTAGAGAGTGACTAAAGAACTTCACTTTATTTCTTGTCAAGGGTGTGAGCTTGAGACTTTTTTGCTTTGTTTTGTGTCGTCATGGAAGTTGACTGTTAACTGTTTAATATTTGGCGGCTTAGTTTACATGTTTTCTGGTGCTATTGGGCCTGTGGAAACTGTTAGCAGGTGGTAGTGGTAGGCGGTAATCTCTACAATCTGGGCCGGTTAGGTGTTTCAAATGCTGAGACTCAAGGTCCGTTTGGTATCAATATCTTTTAAAAAAGTATTTAATAGTTTAATAAATTGATAATAATTTTTTTAGATTATTTTTTAATAAATTAAAATTATATTTATTTTATTTTTTAAAATTTATTTTTAATATTAATATATAAAAATAAATAAAAATATAAAATAAATTATTTTTAAATAAACAAATATTCCTTTAAAAAACATTATTTAAAATGCAATTTCAAACAAAACTTAAACCTTTTAGTTATAATTTAAATTAAAATAGCTAAAAATAATTTTAAGAAAGAGAGGTTAGCAAAGAATATCATGATTCATGCTTTGTTTTTCAGAGATACTAATGTTTATTTTCAGAGATTTATGCTTCATTTTTTAAAATATTTGATAACCAATAATGGGTTCAAGCAATTTATTTAGGGTTTTTTTAATTAGATATGAAATTATTTCTTGAACTTAAGTACAGTGGTGGACTAGACTGATAGCATAAATATACTGAAATTAACACATTGTCATGAGATCATATCCTATCAATTTGTGTTACATATTATCTATTATTTTTATATTTTAAAAAGTTTAAATTTTTTATATTTTTTATATTTTTAAATAAAAAATAGTTTAAAAAATAATCATTATCCTAAAGACTTGTTTAAAAATAAAATTATGATTATTTTTCAAAAGTCTTTTCATTCCTGTTGAGATATATAAAATAATTTGTTTCTTTAAAAAAAAAATATTTACACCGTCTTTCCAGCAAGAAGTCAAGCTTCCAAGCAACTTATAGCAAGAATTCAAGGGACGCAAAGGAAACCAACAAGACCATGGCTGCTTGAACAGACAAAAAACCCATATTAAATATATCCCATTTTGTATCAAAATCATTCATGTGGGAACGTTTTAAGATATATATATATTAGATCCTTTGTTCAATCAAGTTTCAATAATCGGGTTTTACTTCCCTTGCAAACAATTCCTCGTTACACACACACGAAAAAGGAAAACGCTAATTCTTGTGAGAATTACATGGAAATAGAGACGGTCAAGGCACTATTAATGCCAATAATCTATCACGGAGTATTGATTGGAGACTGTAACTCCGGTCACCGGTAATCAGTGAGCCGGTGTTATCTGTCATGGTTTTTGTTTCGAGTGGGCACTTAGAAGGCTAGCTGAATAATGGTTTGAGCAGGGAGGCAATAAAGCTATTTGGGCCAGGCTATAGAGTCGGCGATGGGCACTCCTCTTAACTTCTCGGACTGTGAGCCATCAAGTTTAGGTCAATTTCTCTTTAGATTGCAAGCATGCATGTGATAAGTCCCAGATAGTATACTCTAGGATTGGATGACCAATGAGTTTGCTTAACATGTCAGGTAATTTTTTTTATACTCAGAAATTTAGGTGAAGCTCGTAATAAGAAAATTATTATGAACGCATTGGCTGGAGGAGGATGAATTACCTATCAAAAAATATAATTTTCAAAAAGTTGAAAATAGACGTGTAAAGGATTATTTTAGAGTACTTTGATGATTAAAGGAAAAGGAAAAGTTACTAATATGAATTTTTGTAAATTGTAACCATAAACATCATAATGACATTTGAAGATGTAGTTGATTTGTGTTTGAAAACTATAATTTAGAAAGTAACAATAATAATAATGGTCAAATATAAAATAGTATTGTTAGTGTGACGGTATAAAAGTAATAATGACAATTTAATTCTAACTTGATAAATAGTTATTTTATCCTATAGATAACGATATGATATAAATGTTATTAAACTTAATCCAAATATAAATGAATTGGTATATTACTATTGAAATGTTTAGATATTTATATTTTATTTTTTTATGTTTAGATATTTATATCATATTTATCACGCTTCGGTTATCTATAGTATACGTTATTTGATTATTACTTAATATTTAATAAAAAAATAAAATACTAATATATATATTTTTTTAAAGTGTAAGTGTGTGTGTTTAAGAGAAAGGGAAAGAACAGAGAATATTGAGTAATATCAAAGGCCAAGAAGTTCTAATAAGACACAATGAAATTCTTTCTTGTGCTTTGGACCCAAAATGCAGCTTTAATGGGGTGAGAAAAGGGGCACAGAGCGAACAAGCCACTGGCTCTTTCGATATAGGATTCTTTGATTCTAAAAATTGCTGCCAAAATGGAGGCCATAAAGGGTAGTTTGCATGATGGTGTTTGTTGATTAATGGACTTGAAATCGATGTGGGCAGCTGATGCTCAAGTGATGGAGTTGACCACGAATATAAATCATCAAATAAACAAGGGCAGCATCATCCCAAGTCAATGTAGTTTCTAATCTCATGCCTCTTTATGTGCCTAAAGACAAACAAAGGTATGCTTTTTCTGATAAAAGAAAATCAAAACTCATAAAAACTGTTCATTGTAGGAGGAGTTGGAGGCCTAAAGTTTGCAAACTGGGGACCTCAATCATTGCTGAAGAGGAATTATATGCAGAATTCTTCAAAGAAAATCTCTCCACATCCGACCTAAAAAAAAAAAACCAAGAACTAGAAGAGAGGTCATAGGATGTGAATGGATAGGTAGCTGATTATAGAACATAATATCTTGTCTAAGGTGGCATTCACATCATTGAGAGAGGATTAATGTTTCAAGTTAATTGATGATTATGATTAACTTTCCCTTAAGGAGAAACAAAGCCGTTATGTTTTGTATCCTTACTGCTATGAAAATCACAGCAGAGGATGATTATTGTTCATCATAGGTTATAACTTTAGCACGACGTATCACCATTGTGATTCATTTGCTTTTTGCAGGCATGGCGTGCTAAATTCCATAACATGTCAATTCTAGATCATTAGTTAGCTTGTCTGAGTGTCCATTATAAGGATGGTTTGAGCCTGAAGTGCATTTCGGAAAATTTTACTGTCGCAACCAAAATTATCACAGAAAATCCAATGATACATCTCTTGTCTAATGGCCCCCCAATTTAGTGACTACAACATACATTTCAAAGGCACAGTTTTAGCACAATCAGCATGCGATGTCCATACATGGTGTTAGTTTCAATCACAAGACATTACAGGACCCTCCATCTTCCTTTGTCTCAAGTGCTCGATCTATCTGTTTGAGAGAGAGCCCTGGAGCAGCTTATGAGATGAAAATTATTTCACACTTCAAAACAGTGTCTCATTCCATGTGATGTGGTAGGTTCCACAATTTTTCCCTGAAAATAAATATTCTGGCTACATCATCTTACTTCTCTCGGGCAGGGAGTAAATAAAAATTACTGCTGCACGCAAGACTGTAGATGTTAAACTAGCTACAGCTTAACCTCGAGAAATGATGCCGGCAAATGGTCAAGAGCCTTCACCATAGCTCCCAAAGACAAAGCGAATCCAGATTCATTTGAATCAAATATAGACAGACACATCAGAGATTATAGTCTCTGTACATTCGAAATGCTTGGATGCTCTGATGGAGGACAAAGATGACGCTAAATGCAAACAAGCATGCAACAGTGTGTGGTGCCATTTGGTCAAAGGAGACACAGTCCACAGAGAATGTTTCTGGTCCCAGTTACTCGAGAGCATGACCTCTATCACGAATTGATAAATATGGAGCCCCAGCAAACCCCATGAATATGTTCCACAACATCAACACAACAAAGCTTTTTTTTACACCTGTAGATGTCATGCCTTTTTCTTAATAATTTCAGCAATAGGTGGATGGGTATTTTTTTTCTAATTAATATATAAAAAGACAAAATAATCATGATGTTTAATCATGAGATGAAAGGTAATCAATAATCTCTCCAGGTGACTCCTTCAAATTCAAAAGGAAGGCGCTGGTGAAGAAAATACTCTTCAAGGAGGAGTGGAAAATATACAGTAGGGATTTTGAACATAATTCTTTGGTACGTCAAATAATTATATTTCTCTTTTGTTTTCTCTAACACCCCACCTCCTGTCACTTTTTAAAAAAGAATGCAGTGCCGTGGTTCAGCACACTGTTTTTTTCTCACTTTCTTCACCTTTTTTCTCTCGATTTTAATCCCTGTTCATCTACAGTGTTTGTACGAGCATGCATGCATACACATGCTATAAACTCTACACGCTTAGCAAAAGGTTCAAAAATAGAAGACATGTATATAGTTAGTGTACGTAGTTATCTCTGTGGGAAGATCATGAGGTTTAAAATGTAATTATGATTGTATTTTAAATTTTATTTTATTTAGAAATGTTTTAAAATAATATTTTTTTTATTTTTTAAAAATTATTTTATGATATCTGAACATCAAAATAATTTAAAAATATTAAAAAATTATTAATTTAAAATAAATAAAAAATAAAAAATTGCTCTACATCTATCAAGTTGTCATCAGCTAGCTAGGCTTGACGAGGTGAAGAGAATCTAAATGATGAGAAACGAGAAAAGTGTAGAGAAGAATGCAGTCAGTCAGTGAAGAATACTGGCAAATATCCAGAGAATTAGAACAATAAAATAAAGCAAGGCAGCTTCCAAGGGCAAATGATCAAGCAAAGCCTCCACTGGTTTTATTATACGGTCTATATATATATATATATTTGTCCTTGATGTTGAGGATTATACAAGTAAACAAGTCTCCATGTGAATAAGGGATTTAGGGGTTTGGGCTCAGAGAGAGAGAGAGAGAGAGAGAGACAGAGGCTTCTCGAGTTTACAAAGCTTAGAAGGCCATGTGATAAAAGCAGCTTTCTTCTTCTTGTAAAGCGACCACGCCCGTTTGGCTGCAATCATGCGGTCTACCTTGTTATAATTTCTCTTCACATATTCCCTTGCTTATTTTCTTTTTTAATCTGGTCTTGTTTCACCCCCCCACCCTGCGCACCTTGTTCTTATACAAATAATTTTGTTTACACCACACTTGCTTGCTATTTACCGAAGTTATTAAACTTGTAGCTTAGTTAATTCAAGACCTAATGATACAGGGTAATTCAAGTTAATTTAAAACAATATCATTCATTTTTTTAAAGAATTAAAACAATACATTTTATTAAAAAAAACAAATTAGATTTTAATCTGGTTAGACAAATCATTAGTAGTTCTATATTAATTTTCTTTTAAATATAAAATTAAATAATTAAACCAAATGTCAATCAAACCAAATCACTCAAGTTTAAGTGTGATTTCTACCTCAAACCCTTATCAAAAACTTCCTGGATTAAGTTGTGATGCCACCGGTGCAAATAAAGAATTAGAAAGATTTTTATTCCTTTCTTGAGTGTGAAAATATGGAATATTTAAAAATAATGGTGCATCCATTCATGCATAGTACATGTGAGAAATCTTGTACCTTGTGCACAGTCCATGTGAAAAATTATGTTTTAAAATCTGATCACCGTTGAACAATATTAGCACCAATGTGCCGACATGAAGTGGCCAAAATGCAACACCATGTAAGAAAAAATTATGGAGATTAAATTAACTATAGGTTAAACTAGGCGTGTCGAAAATGACAACGATAATCGGCTCGGGAAGCGTAGAGAACCACTCGTGCGGAGAAGCCACCCACGCTCTCCAAATAATTACGCTTTAGAGAAAAGCAACTGTGCTGTAGAAAACAAACAGAGCTAAGTTGATAGATTTTTGTAAAACTAACACTAACAAGCAATGCTACGAGGCTGAAACCGGCTCAACAAGTTAATCCACTATCCGATTAATTGAGGTTTAACTTATGGTGGGTTCTGAAAAATTATTTAGGAATTAACTTAATTAAATCAGGTATAATTTCACAAGTTAATCAAATCAACTTGGTCAAGATTTTCTAAAAAATATTCAAACTAGTATTATTTAATTTTCTTAGACTTGAATTAACCGGTCTAACGTACAAAATCAACTTAATAACTCTGCTGATTATATGATAATTTTAGATCAACTCATATGTATTAACTTAACCTCTAAACTAATGTTAGAGCTTAATTTTAGTCAAATAGATCATAATTGCCGATTTGCCAAGATTATGAAGAAAAACCAAAATAACAAAAAGGGGCTCAAAAACCATTATATTTCTTCAAAAAACGCAAGAACTTTAAAGCTCCAAAAAGTTGATTCTACCCTCTTCCCAAAACCCCGGTCATCTAAAATACCTTTCAAACACAGCCTTTCCCACCCCTCAAGAACTCCTCTCCTGTCTTGTATATATAGCACCACTACAATATGCTTCTCTTCACTTCCATTTCCAATCTCAAAAGCCCTTCTTTACTGTTTACACGCTATCTTTAGCGGTGCTTGCTACTACTATATAAAGTCACCACTTGAATTAATAACGATTGAAAAGTAAGTGAGAGTGAGAGAGAGGAGGAGCCAATGGCTACTGATAAGGTCGTGGAGACAGTGATGGTAGGTAACTATGTGGAGATGGAGACTGAAGGGAAGCCTAAGGACATGAAAGCAAGGTTTTCCAAGTTCTTATGGCATGGTGGTTCTGCTTATGATGCTTGGTTTAGCTGTGCTTCAAATCAGGTTAATTTTCTTTATTCCCTACAATCTTTCTTTCATAGTTATGGGAAATTAATGCTTTTCTTAACGAGTTTGCTTATTTTTTCTTCTTTTTTTTCCCAGGTGGCTCAAGTATTGCTAACATTGCCTTACTCATTTTCTCAACTAGGGATGCTATCAGGCATCTGCTTTCAGCTCTTCTATGGGTTGCTGGGTAGCTGGACAGCTTATCTAATTAGCGTACTCTATGTAGAATACAGAACAAGAAAAGAAAGAGAGAAGGTGGATTTCAGGAACCATGTCATCCAGGTTAGTTGATTACTAATTTCAACTCTATACAAAAAGTACAAGACAAAATTTTCGTATACTCCTACAACTTGTTAATCCATGTCCTAACACGGGTTACCATGTTTTTCTGTGTATTAATTATATAATTCTCAATACAACAGTGGTTTGAAGTTCTTGATGGGCTCCTTGGAAAGTATTGGAGGAACGTGGGGCTGGCTTTTAACTGCACTTTTCTTCTGTTTGGATCTGTAATTCAACTCATAGCTTGTGCAAGGTGATTGGGACTCTAAATATGAAACCTGCCCCTTCTTTAACTCTTGCTTTTAACTTTTTCCTCGTTCAATTTCAATAAAATCAGTAAAGAATCACCAGTCTGACCATTGGGTTTCTTTAATTTTTCTGCAGCAATATATATTACATCAATGATAATCTAGACAAGAGGACTTGGACTTACATCTTCGGGGCTTGTTGTGCTACCACAGTGTTTATTCCTTCATTTCACAATTACAGAATCTGGTCATTCCTTGGCCTCGTTATGACTACTTACACTGCTTGGTACCTCACCATTGCTTCCCTCCTTCATGGCCAGGTAATTGGCTTTACACTAACCCCATTTTAATTTATTTGTTCTTGACATGCTTTAACACCATTTTAAATACCAAGTACGATACAAAGAATGCATGGATTTTCATGCAATAGAACCATGACACGTTTCCCATCACCTTAGGACAACCTGTCCTTCACATGCTCGTTGTCTTTGAACTCTACAAGACCAGATCCTTGTTGTCCTATTTATTGTGTTGCCTTAAGCTCTTAATTAATATTATAATGTGTTGATGATGGTCATTAATGGGGTGATCATGTGTAGGTGGAGGGTGTTAAGCATTCGGGTCCAACCAAAATAGTGCTATATTTCACTGGGGCCACAAACATTCTCTACACATTCGGGGGACATGCCGTTACTGTGTAAGACAAACCTTGATTTATAATTCGTGTCTTCTACGTTATTTACAAAATTAATGTTTCTACTTTTCTTTGAATTGTGTTTATTAATGTCTTTGCGTTTGAACTTGGCCATAAATAAAAGGGAAATAAGAATGAAATGTAAAAGGGCTTAACGTCATTGTGAAAATTACGACTCCTTCACTTGCTAGGACATTATCTGACCAAGCGATCATCTAATGACCAACCTCTGTGTATGAGCTTTCATGGCTGATTTTTTAATACCCGAGTTGCCCTCCTTAGGCGTGGAGGCAAAAGGTCTCTGTTTCACTGCGAACCCTACTACATGCTTTTTAATGTAGAAAGCCAATCATCTTTTTTCTATCAGTTGCTCTTGCTTTTATTATTAGAAGACGCCAAGAGGGGTCCCGTTTTATCAAAGATTCCTTTGCGTTAGATTTATGGTCGAGAAGTAAAAAGGTTAAAAGACAAGATTGTCCAATGCTTCCTTTATCTCTCCATTAAAGCAAGAAGAACATTAATTTCAGATGTTATTGTTGTCCTAGCTAGAGCTTGTCCTCAAAAGCCTACAAAAATGATTACTGATGGGATCTAAGATCACTGCTCCTGTAATTAGGGTCTTCACTGGTTTACAAGTGGTGAACGAAATGGGATGCGGTAAGAACCAAAATAATTTTACCACTTGGTTAGGGTAAATTTAATATTTACCTAGGGCAGAAAGAAATACGAGGCTCGCAGAAGCATCATGTTAGTAAAAATGACAGTAGAAGAAAATCTTAGTTGCTCGTGTCCCATGATAGCGAATGATTCCCTTCCTTCTTTGGTTTGATAGAAATGTTATCACGAGTCCAGCAAATTTAACTAAAGAAATGAGGTTTGGTGAGACAGGGAGATAATGCACGCGATGTGGAAGCCTCAGAAGTTCAAGGCCATATACTTACTGGCTACTCTGTATGTTCTGACTCTGACACTCCCTTCAGCAGCAGCAGTATATTGGGCATTTGGTGACATGCTTCTCAATCACTCCAATGCCTTTTCTCTTCTCCCAAGATCTCCCTCAAGAGACATGGCTGTCATTTTAATGCTCATCCACCAGGCATGCACATTCATTTTGCTTATACGTATATTCATGCACAAATACATAAATAAATAAATAACAAAGTAGTATTTGTTTCGTGTGTTTGCAGTTTATAACATTTGGGTTTGCCTGCACACCACTGTACTTTGTGTGGGAGAAAGCAATAGGGATGCATGAATGCAAGAGCTTGTGCAAAAGGGCTGCAGCCAGATTGCCTGTGGTTATTCCCATTTGGTTCTTAGCCATTATCTTCCCATTTTTTGGACCCATCAATTCCACCGTTGGATCACTCCTGGTCAGCTTCACAGTCTATATCATCCCTGCCCTAGCGTACATGTTCACCTTCAAATCATCTGCTGCAAGAGAGGTACTCTACCTTCTTTAAATTCTGCCCAGTAGCGCTCCTTTACTATCCATCTCATCGATTCGTACTAAACCTAAACATGGAGAATGCCCAGCTTTTGTCAGACACCATGATGTCAAGGTTTGACTGAACAGAATCAGCGAAAGAATCAAAACTCGTTAATTAATGTCGACCAAAAGAATAATTAATTAGGGCTTATGGCAATGAGTAAACGGCAAGAAATGCAGATAGTAGCGTGTGGTCACATTCTAGCAGACCAGACCCGGAACTTTCTCCTAATCAGATAATGATATAGTTAAGATCATGTTGTCCAAGCCCATTGAATGCCATGATACTTCAACATTTAAGCCGGTCGAAAATGATATAATTGGCTTGCATAAAGGAATGAGATATGTGCTGCACCACCGAGGCAGAGTATCTAGCCGTACCTGATTCTTCATATCTTGTTTGTACTCTATTAAATTGTCTTGTCCTGATGGACCTTTTCTATTCCGTACAGCTACAAAAATACGCGGGACCCTGAGGCCCCAAGAACCCTTATGATCCGATTCATTGTTGACCCAGTATTGCAATTTAGCTGTGTGACTCTGTTTTCTCTGCTTGCAGAATGCAGTGGAGCGACCACCAAAGTACATGGGGAGATGGGTAGGGACATACGTGATGAATTCATTTGTGGTAGTGTGGGTGCTGATTGTTGGGTTTGGATTTGGTGGATGGGCTAGTGTTACAAATTTCGTACACCAAATTGATACTTTTGGGCTCTTCACAAAGTGTTACCAATGCCCACCTCCAACAATGGCGCCATCATTGCCGCACCTAAATGCCACGGCAGCTCCTCCACCTCTCCACCACCCACACAACCTTACTCACAGCCCATGATTTTAGCCACTTCGAAGATTGCTAACCCCAAAGTTCTCATAGTCATCTGGATTCCACCCTTTGATCGAGGGCCTTTCCATCTCAGTCAGCTTGCTTGGTAGACCATGGACAGAGAGGATAAAAAGAATCACAATGTGGTTGGCTAGTCAAAATTGTCATGTACTCATAAACATACAAATCCCATCCTATTTTCATCATAATTCTGTCTTTATCCTGCTTTAGAGAGTTGTTATGTGTTCTCATAGAAAAAAAAAAAAAAACGTCTGTATGAAATTTTTGAATATGTGTACTTTTAGCTATGAGATTCCGAAATGTTTAGCACCTGTCTTAGTCCAAGATTCTCCTTCTATTGTCCTCCTTCCCAACGTTATTCTGCAAGAGTCAAGAAATGGTAATTAAAGGTTTTCTCACCCAATTAGAGATCTGAATTTGTGATGATGAATACTTAATTTATATTGGAAAATCTCAGCAATACATCGTCACTTCGATAACATGCATGCAACCATGCCGAATAAATGGTTTGTTGGATAAATAAGATAAAAAATGATGTAGATATTGAATAGCCAAAGATATTGCTATTGCCTTAAAAAATTTTCTGAAATATTTTTTCTGGTTTTTATTTTGTGATTATAATTACTATTTTATGAATTGCATTAGAAAAACAACAATGACAGTATTATAACATAACTTCTTCTTTTTTTAGTTTTAATGATTGTAGAGTACCTGATAAGAAAAATATATAAATTGTCAAACCAATTTGAATTGATATTTTTATTAAAACGAAGTCATTCTATTATTATTATTATTTAATTTTTTTAAGTTGATTATATTAGTTTGATCAGGTTACACATCAATCAAGATAAATCAACCAAGTTTTATTAAATCAATATAATTTTTAATTTAATTTGAATTAATTTTTTGATCATGAGCTTATGGATATACCTCTTGAGTTTGGTTTCATATTTATAGCCAAAACTACACTATAATAATTCTTTTTATGATAGAATCCTCATCCTTCCATCTATGAATTCTTTTTGCAAGACCCTTATAAAATATAAGTTTTATCCTTATATTTAAGGGTTTGTTCAATAAGACCCTCCCAAAAGTTTATAAATTATCTGCTTTCTTACCGTTATACTTTTTTTAAACCCCCACCCCTCTATTTCACTCTAGCTCAACCTCTGTATGCTGTTACTAGAACTAAATAATTCATTAGGATGTGAGTACATTTGACATGATTTAAATCTTGATTAAAAAAAATCACTAAATCAGCCCATCAAGTGAGAATTTAACAGCACATCCTTCTTCAATTTTGGAGATAAACCACTCGAAAGATCCTTATGATGCTATCCATGTTGCCTTGTCACATTGGCTAGTCCATTCTAAACTTCCATGGCAGTATTTAGTGTCGCCTTCAATTTTTCATCTCATTGCCTCATCAAACCTCTGCTCGCGCACCAACCCCTTGGAGGGTGCTTAGATCGATCGTGAAAATGACATGTCAGGCGAAGTCACGACCTGTCACTTTCTATGCAAACTATACCAAGCTCGTTCCATGATTATAGCAGGTGACTTGACCTGGTAGAATGCCAACCAGACAAGTCCCTGGTGATTAAAAAGAAGAGAAAGATGGACGAATGACGTCAGGATTGAGGCTACTGTTGCTCCATTTTTTGAGTGAATAAGGCTGCTAGAACTATATGCCATGAAGTGTCTGATGTGGGAATCTAATAAAAATCTGCCACTATTTATAAAGCTTATAATAGCAGGGTCACAGAGTGCTCAAAGTTCCCTTTGATGACAGACCTCGATCCCTTTATAAGAGCATGCGACCTCCATGGAAAAAAAAAAAGCTTCATGTCTTTCTGTAAAGATTGCTTAGGTTCTTACATGGTTTCCTCCTTTATTCGAAAGACAAGAAGACAATAATGAACGTGAGGGAGACATGCTCTTTGGCTTAGTTTTGCCTATGAAGTGATTTAAAAATAGTAAATCCAGTCATATTTAGTTTAATTATCGAGTTAAAATGTGTCTTTTGGCCCTCGAATTTACTTTTTTCTATTTTGAAATACTAACCAAAGATAAGTTTGGTTAAACTTACTTGGAAATACTTAAGAGGACATGAATAAAAACCCGGATAGAATCTCAAGCCTAATGGACGTGTAATATATATGAAAAGGTTTTTCTTTTCCATAGTAAACTTTGGTTAATTTAATTATTAGCTACCCCATTTAACTACTTTCTTAATAAGCAGATCTGCCATCTTTAGAGCCAATCACCTAACCCTCTTAAGGAGATGATTAAACATATTAAAACTGAATTTAAGTTATACTTATTCATCATCCACCGCCTGAGGCAAGGAAAACATGAGATTAGAAGTTCAGAACCTTTATAAGGTAGCTAAATATTCAATTGTTTGGAAATGGAAATATATTAAGGTGTGATAAAAACGAATCGAGTAGAGGGAAAATATGGTGAAAAGATTAGTGAACAGCAATGTCAGAATCAGAAGAAAAGAGAGAAAGAAGATAACATAAAAAGAAGAGGAAAGATAAGAAATGTAGAAAATCTTCAAATCTCAACGTACTGTTTCCTGTCTGTCATTAACAGTATAACTTATATGCAAACACACCACTCCTAACTTCCAATTGGGTCAATACAAAATGAAATGAACTCCAAGTCTGAAGAGATATGATTGTGATTTTTTTCCATATAATTCATAATTAGACTGACAAGAGTTAAAAAAGAACTGAATTTTTTAGTTTCCTAGAAAGTCAACTTACTCAATGGATAGGGAAAAAAATAAATTTTAAAAAAATAAATTTTTTAAAAAATAAATTCTTGAAAAGTAAAATATTTTTTTATATTTGATAGTATTATGAAAAATAAACTGGAAAACACTTTCCAGTATTTGATTATGTTATGAAAAATAAACTGAAAAATAATTTACTAATATTTTATTTTTCTCAAGTTTATTAAAATAATAAGGAAGAAATCTTGCAAATTAAAATTTTAAATAATAATGAAATTGAAAAAAAAATTCATAAATTATCTCAAATAAAGTAAATAATAATCAAAATAATAAAGATCAAATCTAAAAAAAGATAAAGAAATTAAAATAATAATAATTAACATTTCATAAAGTATTTCAAATAAAATAAATAGCAATCAAAAGAATGAGGACCAAATTTGATAGAAAAAATTCAATAAAAAATAATAGAAGAAAAGCAAATAACAATTATAAAAATGAGGACTAAAGTTAATATAAAAATTAAATTTTAAGAAATGAAATTAAAAAATAAATATTCAAAACAAAATATATATAGCAATCAAAAGTTTGAGGATCAAATTTGATATAACCAGCAAATAATGACATTTCTAAATTTTTTACCATTTCCGAAAAGTATTTTCCTCCCAAATTTTTCAGGAAAACAATTTCCTGAAAATCAAGCTAAATTTTCCTTTGACTGGAAAGTGTTTTCTGTTTACCAACTTTCCTAACAGCAAACAAATACAAGAAAGTTTGAAAAGTGATTTTCCATAAATTGCTTTCTGAAAAACAAATACAGAAAAGTTTGGAAAGTGTTTTTCCGAAAATCACTTTCTGGAAAACAAACACAGCTAAAAAGGAAAACACTTTTCTGAAAATCAAGTCAATTTTTTTTACTAAAAAATATTTTCATTGATTAGAAAGTGTTTTCTGTTGATCAGAAAGTGTTTTTTTACTAACTGGAAAGTGTTTTTTTTAACAAAAAATATTTTTTATTGAGTAACTTTTCTTAACAAACAAATATAAAAAAATTTAAAAAATTATTTTTAAAAAAAACAAACCTATCTTAAATCAGGATGTACTTGCTGTAAAAATCTTTGTGAAACCCGTTATTCAGTAATTCGTGGCCAGGTAAATGCTAACTAAACTCACCAGGCATAAGGGGTTCTGCAGTAAACTATATTTTTAAGGTATGAATACTAAGTATTTTCAATCCCTGACAAGTTTTATTCGCACCAAATTTGATTTGATTTGATTTTTTTTTGTGGCAATTCATATATTCTGAAGTGCATGATGGCTAGTGTGTCTGTCCATCTGTCTTGGCAAAGAAGAAAACACATCTCAAGAATGTGCAAGCAAAGCTAACAGCCGGCCCACTTAATCCAGAAACTTCATCTCTCGAGGTATGAATTGATTGGTAGGCAAATGTCATGGTAATTATATTCTCCCAATGATACGTTGTTGGGTTTATGAAAACCCAGTCCTCAAGACCCAAAAGCCCAGCAAAGGATTTGAAGACCGAACTTGGGCCCTTCCAAAATCACAACATTGACTTGGTCCAAAATATCACCAAGCTTAACAAAGAGAATTATGCCTTGCAGTAAGGGAGACCTCCCCGGTGAGGTCCACAATAATTTGTGAGAATGGTTATCCATAATAAGCCCACCTCAGAGTTTTTTTCACCCTAAAGACAACAGTGAATCTTGACCAAGAGAACACCACACGTTACAGAGAAATGAAAGCGAACACCACTGGGCATGTATGGTTAGAAAGTGGCAGCCTCAGCAAATGTTCGTAGTTTTTTGTAGCATGTTCAGCATTTGGAAGGACGCCTCCACATGCCACTCAAGATTGGTCAACACATTTATTTCATGACCAAGAACCAGTGTATTTTGGTCCCCATTCCATCACTGCAACGAAACCAAATGAAGCACAGCAGTAAATGAGCAAATCCCACCACCAAGCTCACTGAATTGGTTCCCATTACAAATCCCATGCCGATAAAGGCAGCCTGGTTGCAATTTCTAAGGTGGAGTTGAAGGTTCATTCTTCTTGCCATGAAACAACCCAGCAGGCCAGCACTGCTCCTGCAACCCGTTTTCAATCCACACACATAATCTAATGAAACTAATTAAGCATCATATCTAGGATTAGCGGCTAATCAAAGGAGTAAGTGGGATCTTAAAACGAGAAGACCACGAGTGGCAGGAAGCGTGGAACCACACAAGATGGTACTGCAAAACAGGGAGCTCCCATAATTGGTGAGCTTTGCATTATTCGAGAGCTTTATGCACTGATGTGGTTCAAACTTTCCAAGAGAGAGAGAGGGGAGTAGTCTAAATAGCCCTCCCTTCAAACCTGCAATTTGCGCCCACAAGACCAAATAAAGAACCAATAAAAATCTGAGGGCATCAAAAGTTGGTCTTTAAAGAATACAATTTCCCTTTCATGGCTCTTGAGAGTATAAAAAGCAATTTATCAAGCAAGATACAGAGATCAAGATGCGTCACAATCGGAGGACAAAATAAAAAGATTAACATGCCAATAGAGCATTGAATCAAACCAGCATGTATATTCATATATATTGTGTATAAAAACAGTGAGAGATTACAGCTTAGAACAAGATAATTGTTTCCTTCACCAAGATCCAATCCCTCTCTACTGCCCCCTACTACTTAAGACCTATCACCATCATACCGATTTGAAACCTTCTAGCAACCTTGAAACCAGACAGACAGACAATCACCACCATTAAAAACCTTAAAACAACATCAAAACACTTGGATAGAGCAAGGAACCCATTAAGCCCAAACACTAGAATGAGTCACCGAGAAGACCACCTAAAAGACAACACCACTAAATGCAAAAGCAAAGGTAAAAGAGGTGGAAATAAATCAGTAAAGAGGAAGACTTGATAAAAATCAGTTCTCCCTTTTGCTATTTCCACTCCATACCCTAAAATCAACGTCCACTATTAGGACACTCCCTGGCAAAATGGCCAGTACCGCCACAGTTGTAACACCCTCCTCCACCTCCTCCACCGCCGCTTCCACCACCATACCTTCCACCACCTCCACCGCCACCGCCAGCTTGTGGACAGTCCCTGGCCATATGCCCCGACTCCCCGCAACTATAACAACCTCCACCGCCACCTCCGCCATACCCACCACCACCCCCTCCGTATCCTCCACCACCCCCTCCTCTCCGACCGCCGCCATAACCTCCACCCCCATACCCGCCGCTACCACCTCCATATCCTCCACCACCTCCGTAGCCTCCACCACCACGGCCTCCGCGGCCGCCACCTCCGCCTCCATACCCACCACCACCATATCCACCACTGGATCGGATGCCCTGAACTGGGTTTCCACCAGGAGCAGTGACATTAGCAGCCTTAGTACGGCCATCGTCAGAGTTTTCAATCTCAAACTCAACCTCTTCGCCGTCTCCAAGGCTGCGATACCCTTCAGATTTGATGGAAGATTGGTGGACAAATAGATCATCGCCGCCATCGTCAGGGGTTATGAAACCAAACCCCTTTTGGTCACTAAACCATTTCACCTTCCCTGTTTGCCTCTGATCGCTCATGGTGTTTTCTTGAAAACGAAAACCCTAATCTTGAAAGAGAGAGAAACAAGAAAGGGTGTGTGGTTTTTGGTTGTGTAGGTTAAGGCTTATTTATACAAGGGGGATGCGAGTGACACGTCGGATTCTTGTTTTGAGAGTAACAAAGAGACGGCTGTTAGAGGAGATCAAATGGTTGGGGATTTTTGGGTTGATGGATTTGTGACCGTTTGATTACCAACAATCAGAAGAGTTAGTAGGGGCAAGTTGGGAATAACGAGTTTATTTATTAGAGGATTGCCTGTCAAATGTATTTGCCAACGAGTTTTCATTGCGGTAGTTTAGGAGTGGTACAGGGTTTAGGGTTTAGTTATTATACCCGACTCTGAGTTTGACTTGGAAAAGGACTTTGGTTGCTTAATTCTCGAGTTAGCTAGCGTGTTACCTGATCAGTTCAGGTTTATTACTTCGGAGGAAAAAAAAAAAAAAACCTCGTTTCAGATGTTCCCCCCCGTGAATTCTTGGTCTTGATATGAGAAGTTAAACCAAATTAAAAATTAATTCACCAAGTCACCCTGAGTGAATTAATTGTTTAGTTCGTAATTAATACATTTAGAGCGGGTTTGGGAACATAATTACAGTGCTAGGATATAATTCGGTTTGGTTTGGAAAAAGGATTTAGGATTCTACATTGTTGGGTCAACTTCAGCCTATCAATTTTCTAAAAAAATGATGGGTCAACCTTATTTTATGTTTTATTTAAAAAAATTCTTTGATTTTAACTATATTAAGAAAAATTCAAATGAAAACCTAGTTCAAATTTAGCTTTGATACGGATTTTTTTCTTAATAAATTTACTAAACCGAATCGAGATTGATAACTTGTCGAGGAAGAGAGTAGAATCGAACTTTGTGCAGAGAAGTGAAGGAAAAGTGAGGAAGTAATGCCCTTTATATGCCTGGGTAAAAAAAGAGAGCAGCGAAAAATGATTATTTTTCTAGGTTTGTTGGAGAAGCAAGTGGATGTTGATGATTATGATTACTGCGAGTTAGTTATTGAGAAACATTTATCTATAAAAACTGTATTGATATAAATGATAGAATATTAATAAAAATTCAAAACATTTCTTTTACGGAAGATAACCTTCAGAAGATGAAGAGGAATAGAGGTGAAAAGAATTGATTCCATCCCCTTCCATTAAAAAGTTTTTTCAACAAAGATTATATCTTATATAATCGGTTGATTTATTAATTTTAATAATTAAATTTATTTTTAAATTAAAATAGTTGATAGTTGGTATTTTATTTTTAATAGGTCAAAGTGATGAGTGGTTAGTACCTATAAAAAAAATTAAATACTTTTTAATACTTAAATAATTTTTATTTTTGTAGAAATATATAATTGAGAATGAAGATATAAAACTTTTTTTTAGGGTATTTATAGGCAAATAATTCTTACCTTTAGTGGTAAAAAGGATTAAAAAGTTATATTTATTTAATAGTGTTAAAAATTCTTTATGTGTAAAAAATGAGAAAAACTCTAACTTATCAAAATCTTATGATCTAATATGGAACCGAACAAGATTTTTAAAGTCACTTATACTTAGACTTAACACCTGACTAACCTAAGAGATAATAGGTTTTGAAACTTAATAGACTTGTATATATTGAGGCTTAGAGTTTAGTTAAATCTAAAAATGTTGAGTCTCACACCTCATCATACCTTATATGTTGAGACTTTGTGTTTGGTTGATTTCAACAGTATTGAATCTAACAACTCCCCAAAACTTTACATGTTTAAGATTAACACTTGACTAAACCCAACTTCTGTATATATGGGCTCAATACACAGTTGAACTTAAAGATGTTGAGTTTGACAACTCGCTAAATATATATATACTTTGGCATGGTACTTGGATGAGTTTAGGAATGATGAATTATTATATTTTCTCTGATTCCTTTGAATTGAGGATCTAAGTAAAAAAGAAATGTTGATCTATTGATAGATTGCAAATCTTTGTGTATTTAATACAAAAAAAATCTTTAAAGTTAATCAGTAATAAATAAGATTTTTTTCACCTTTCCTGTAATATTTGTATGTCTCCTACATAATTGTTGGGATTTTTATGGCTAAATGACTTGTTTTTGTTAAAAGAGGTGTCTATTATGAAATAAAATAGCATTTTGCATTTAATACAATAATTGAGTGGATTTATGAAGATATGAGATAATATAAAAGGTCATTCCATCTAACAACATGGATGAGTGATTATTTTATTTATAACCCTAGTTATTCTTGCTCTTAATTTTTTTTTTATAAAAGATCATTCCATCTAACAATGTGGATGAGTGATTATTTCATTTATAATTCTAGTTATTCTTTCTCCTAATTTTTCTTTTACTTTTGCTCTTTGTAACTTTTGAGAAACAATTTAGTGAAAAAATCTTGAGCTAATCTTAGTCGAATTTGAGAACAAGACTATCATCCTAAATAAAGCTTTTTTCTTCTTTTTCTTTACCTTGAATAAAAAACAAATTAAAAAAAGTCAGATTAGGGACATTATTGCCTTTTATGAGGAGTTTTGATTCCAATATAAGATCAGGAGAAGCAGCAAGAGACATAGATCCATTGGATTGAGCCCTATAATTAAAAGGGATGGGGCCTAACATCCATCACAAGAGAGTAGTTCTCCTGTATGAAAAGTTTTTTTTTCATTGATGTTAGCAGACTTCAAAGGAGATGAAGGTTACCTCACGGCCTTGCAGGTGATGCCTTTGATATTCTAAGTGTAAAGGACATTGAAGCCCTTAGCATTTTAGGATTATTTACATCGACTTCCGATGTTTAAATAAATATTTTTTTTTAAGAAAAAAATTATGATAATTAGAAAAAAACTTTAAAAATTATTATACAAACGAGAACGATGATTCATAACTTTCTTCTTTTAATGATTTATTGAGTCTTTATAGTTCATGATTCTTATTTTTTCGTGGAGAAGAGAACTAAACAGGTCTTATTTCATTGATAAGATTAAATATCTCTTAAGTGTCAAAAAAAAAAATAATATAACTGACTTATCAAATAAAAAATATCTATAACTCTTAAAAATCTCATGATCTAATATGGAGCCTCACAAGATTCTGAAAAGCATATGCACTTGCTCACTAGCCCTATATATATCTAAGGTTAATATTTAGTTGAGACAAAAAATACTAGTTTCTACAGCTTCACCTGTCTCTAAACTTATTGAATTTAAGGATACTAGATGTAGGAGCTCATTATATCTCATTAGAACATTTCCTAACCTAATAGCTTTAGGGTCTATTTAAGATTGTGGTAACAATTACAGTTCAATTTTTTTAAAAAAATATATTAAAATAATTTTTTTTAAAAAAATATTTTTGAGATCAACACATCAAAACGATCTGAAAAACATTAAAAATTTAACAAATAAAATTAAAAATTTTAAGGAAATACGGCTACAGCTGCGTTTACAAAATGACAATATAGTTACGGTTATTTTTTAAAGTGTTTTTTATTTAAAAATATATTAAAATAATAATATTTTTTATTTTAAAAAATATCTCTAGAATTAATGTATCAAAATGATTTAGAAATATTAAATAATATTAATTTATAATAAAAAAATTTATTTATTTTTTAAAATTTTTAAAATATAAGAAACAAACATGTTATATAACCGAGGAGGCCTTTAGATGTGTGGTTGTTAGGTAGAAGACTAGTCAAAGGTGATCAGTTGACAGTCAAAGCATGTGTTGGATTGGACTTATCAACGAGGCCTTGTCCTTCTATTCCATGAGGCAAGCTTCAAACTTCAATGCATCATGTGGGAAGAAACAGTGTGATTAATTAGCTTTACTACTCAAAATCCTTTTTGCTTCTTTTGATTTTTTGTGGTCCTTTTATCCTTTCTTTCTTTCTTAAGTAGAAAAATGAATGCTAGGAATCCAATCATAAACTATTTTCTCATAGAATTAATGATGATCCCTGCTATAGCCTCTATTTTTTTCACTCTGCCTTCTACCGACCGAGGATTTTTTTGCCCCTTTTGCTCTAGCAAATCCCGACTCATTTCCATTATTCTAATGGTCGATAGGCGCTGCAAAGATTTGAGAGTTATAGATCTTAAAATAATGAGAGGCTGAAATTTGCCTGTAAATCTCAAACCCTATCCAGGACCAGGGCAGAGAGTGGTCACATGAACCATTTAAGAGAGCCAGGCTGGGTAACAGAGCCAGATGGGAGCAAAAAGTTGTCAAAAGCAACCTTTTCGTTTCCTTGGAAAATAAAGGGCTCTCCAGTTCCCAGCCGTGTTCTTTTCGGAGAAGAGTTAAAAGAAGATTAGTGGCAGTGTACTGTTCGGCTCCTCCACCGTCGTAGAATAGTTTATCGATAGTCTATTACGGTGAAAACATGGCACATTGCTTTTTATTTTGATTGTCACCAGGCACTAATAAAATGAGGTAAGATCAAGGAGCCTTCGGCTTGAAGACGAGGTTTTTTGTTTAGCACAAACTAGCCCGGTTGAGAATAATTTTTTTTTTAAAAAACTTCTCATTTGTGTTTTTAAAATTATAATTTATTCTATTTTATACTCATAAAAAATATAAAAACAGTTA
Source organism: Populus pruinosa (assembly GCA_026413675.1). Lineage (NCBI taxonomy): Eukaryota > Viridiplantae > Streptophyta > Magnoliopsida > Malpighiales > Salicaceae > Populus > Populus pruinosa. The sequence continues at coordinate 15,760,765 of CM048600.1, read as the reverse complement.
AAATATATAATATTACGAAGAGATTTGCAGAGATGCTGCTTCCTTGTATACGTGTGTGATCTTTCTTAGTCTGTACAGGTCTCTCTATTTTATTAATTACTATTATTATTTCAAATACAACATGATAATTAATTATATAAATCGCAAGAACAAAACAAATTACAGAGAAAAATTTATATTACATTATTTATAGTTTAAAGCTTGTCATGTATTATTCATAGAAAAACGAATTTAAATCTGTAACTCGAAGCTGAGAGTTACTTTTGGCGATGCCAGAAATACTCTAGACAATTTGTTTGTGGTGCCGTGAGACGTGATAGTTGATATCCACCCAGATTCTTGTCCTTTTTTTTTTTTTTAAAAAAAAAAACGCTTACTCGGTTGCCATTTCTCGAGAGGCTGGCGTTTTCTACCGTGCTTGTAGTTGAAAGAACAAGATACCGAGTTGCTTTGCCTACATTCGGTCGAAAGCGTTCTGACTGACCCCAGATGGTAATCAATTCCACTTTAATGGTATTTGGTGAAAAAAAAATGATGGAGAAAAGTGTTGATAAGTCGGGAAATTACACGAAATGTATTCCTTTTTTTGCCGTGGATGGCGAAACAGCAATGCTATAGAACACACAAGGTATACTAAATAGTATTTGGCGACAATACATTATGAGTTTCCCGAATTAATTCACCAGCCCCACATCCTGCTTTGCTTCTACGCAGTCCAATTCATCAAATATTTCAATCAATTGGCATGGTCTCGATTTGTCCTCTTATTGGCCATGATCTATTCCTTTTCTTTTCCTTTCTTCTTTTCCTTTGCCTTTTCTTTTGTTAAAAAAAGAAAGGTGTCAGCTAGGTCTGTCAATAGATCAAATCTTAATCTGAATTTGATCGGAATCCGATATAATTAAATGGATATGGTATATAATTTCTGTGTCTGGAGTATGAGTACAATCCGAGTCCATTAACTCATTTATTAAATTGATCAAATTTTAATCTACCTCGATCGAGTCCAATAAAAATCCTATATGAAATTAATATTGACATGATTTTTAATAAATATAATATCTTAAAAACATTAAAAAAAATAGGTATAGATAGCACTAGGTCTAGCTTTAGCTTTAGGGTTTAGTCTTGTATGAAATAATAATATATTTATTTTTAACAATCACACCATTAAGTTTTATTTTCCCATCCCATTTTAAGTCTCAAAATCAATCCTGTAAAAAACAATTTACAACGTCTTGATTCAATCTGAAATTTTTATCCATTCCAACATTGTTCTTTGTAAATCACTAGGATTTCCTTCCATGTCATTCAAGTTGTGCCTTGAATAAGTATTCTTTTATTTTTTTCGATACTTCTTGTTTAATTTAAATTAATCTTAACTTTTAATTTAAGTTTTACCTGGATTATCTGTTCTTATTCTTTTTTTAATGTTTAGACATTAAGAAATTTTTTTATTAAAATGAACGCGTGAAATATTATCATAACATAATTTTTTTTGTTTGAATAAGTATTCTTTTATTTGATCTTGTTTAATTTCATTTTACATCAAAGCATGAATTTGAATGTAGTGAACATTATTAAAAAAAAAATGAAATTTAATAATTATTTAGATCCAATCCAAACTTCTTAGGATATAGATAAACAATTAAAAAACTCATTTTGAATTTATAAGATATCTAATTCAATCAGTTTTATTAAATAAATCAAATCCAAATCTACTATCATCCTATTTGAACATGCCCCTTAATCACCCTGGTTTTCAATGGTTGCAACGACTTAGTCAGACCTCGAGTAAATGAATTTTAAAATATGGTAATAATAATAATTTTTTAAAATATTTTATATTTTAAAATAATATTTTTTTAGTTTTTAAAATTTATCTTTGATATTAATATATTAAAATAATTCTAAAATATATAAAATATATTTTTTTTAAAAAAACACGGTAAAAAAATAAAAAAAATTCTCTGCTTGGGAAGAAGATTCCAAAGGCTAAAAGTCAATTGGACTCGAGTAAAGTGTGTCATCCAGTCTTAGATTTGCCTATCCGACATGTAAATTCGGAAACCAATATCTGGTATTTTCGGTACGGGCATACGTGACAATATTTGTTTATAAAAATTCTATTTTGGCCGAAAAAAATCAATAAATAAACAAGGCAGGTTTAGTGATGAGTTTTTTTATATAATCATAATACAAGAATTCCACACTTGCCTCCACACCTAATTCCATCTTAACAGAGTTAGATTTTTTTATAAGCTTTAATTTAATTTGATTTAATTATGTGGTAAATCATTTACGTGTTCCACTGTTATGTATGAGATTTTCTAAAATATTTCTTAACTAACCTCACATTAAGATGGTATTAAAATTTAAAATAATTATACGCTGCTGACTATTAATAACGGGAAGATCATAGTCGGTAAGAACACCGAACATGTATTAAAAAACCCTTTATTTAATCATAAAAATGGAGAGGAAAAGTCATGGAGGAAAGGGGAAGGGGGGTTCCAAATTATGAGATTGACCACAGGTACATAACACCCAGGAAAGCAATGTAAATTCTAATAACAGTGGTTAGAAAAGTTAATCTGATGCCATTGTAAGAGATCTCGAAGCAGAATTTACTAACATTCATAGGGGAATTTGACTATAATATTAAAAAATAAAAAGAATTCCTTACGTAATTTATGAGTGGCTTTTCAATGAACTGAAAATTACGATAAATTTAAGTGTATGCCAACCAATAATTCGCCGGTGGTTTTAATATTGGAGCCGGTGCTCAGAGCTGCCACCAACTCTGTCAATCTCTAGCCTTCCACTTCTGTTTTGCTGTGTTCTTGTTCATGGCCCGGCCCTTGAGCAATTATTTTACTAGGCAATTTTCTCAGGCATCAAAACTCAAACCTAGGACCAGCCCATGAGTACTTCCATGACCCGTTAACCTTGTTGCTGCAAAAAAACCTGATTGTTTTTCTTTTCCATTTTTGGGATGAACAACCTAATTGTTTAGCTCGATAGCATGTCGATGATAAATTTTAGAATTTCTAAATCAGGGGAGGCCGTGTATTCAAATCAATGGGCATGTGGAGAACGGCTTGGCTTTGTTATGATCATGAGCATTTACAAAATTTTATTTTTAATGAATGTTTAGGAGGGTGATTGCTTATATTTTTTATACATTTTACTTTTAAAAATATTAAATTATTTTTTCAATGTTTTTTTTTATGGTTTTAATGTATTGACATTAAAAAATATAAAACAATTATTTTAATATATTTTTAAAATTGAAAATATAGTTTTAGTTTACAGTGAAAAACAATACAATAAAAAAGTCAAATTTCTACAACATCTATCAATATGCACTAATCAAATCCCTTGCAACTCCATGCGATCATCTCAAGCTCAGGCTCCCATATTTCCAAATTAACTCAAAAGTTAGCAGGTCCAATCTCATGCATTGTTTAGGTAGTGTCTTGTCACCGTCACAATATATTATTCAGTATTAAACTTTCCAGTAAACTTGAACTATCTCCATCGAACAACATAGTACAGGGTACTCCCGTTGAATTTGCTTGTAAAAAATCCTTCATGTTTTGTTACATCTTAATGATTAACTTTGACATTTGCCATAGCAAAATGCCATTTAACATCGGAGACTAGTTTCTTTCTGTCAGAATAGGGAAATTTGGTCAAGAAACAGCCTTCCTACAATAATGTTTGTCTTTTTGATGAATACTGGTGAAACTTGCTATCAGCCTTACATCATCAACAAATCATATAGTCCTATTCTCAAATTGGACCGGCAAGCCTGATGCTACTGGCAACAAATTACTTGGCAAACGGAGTATATGTTGCCGAGTTCGAATAGCAGCTATCGCAGCTCCGCATCGCAATAGCAGTGGTGGATGTTGGGTACTGGTGGTGTTGGTGGTCCTCAGTAATCGCGGCAGCGGTGATGGTGACACAGTACTTGTTACCAGCTATGGTATCACGGCACTAAGCTGATTCTGGCGCCTGATAATAAACCGTACTAATTTGACATCAGAGTGTCATTCAAGTTAAGAAAAAGAAAAGCTATCATTCAAGTTTTTGCATACTAAAATTTGAAGAAGGATGAAATCTCTGTTCTCACAATTTACACTAAAATTTGAAGAAGGATGAAATCTCTACTCTCACAATTTACCCTGAAGGTTCGATGCCAGGTTATTTGACCTCAGGGCGGAGTTCCTTTCTATGTATGGTGCCGCTAGACAAGCCTCAGTCGACAAGTATACGTAGAAAAAAATGGAAAACAAGCTATATAGTAGATGATTATAAGAAGATGTTGGTTAACAATTGAAATAGCATGCAAGAAGCTTGTCCTACAGGCATTTAATTAGGTACCTTCCTAAGCAATTAGTTACCACAGTATTAATGATAACAGGGATACTAATTTATGTGCAGTGTAAGAGAACATAAACAAGAAAAAGATAAAAGAATTTCATCATATTTCCTGAACTAATTATTGAGTTAATGGAATCCTCTCGATCCTCTTGATTGATACAGTTCCAATCTACTCTTTGCTTCCGGCAACAGAGATTCGATTTTGGGCTCTCCTATCAAATGAGCCTGCTTTGTTGACCACTCTAGCACGATAAGGACCTCTTCATTTGCAAGAATCTCACTGTCAGGGCAATGCAACGAAATGAAGCTTAGGAGAATCAAAGAGGGAATTTGAACCATTTGTTCACCGAAGTAAACAAGTTGAATTAGGTGTTTGGCACCTCCTGCAGCAATAATAGCCTTGGAGTGAGTCACACAAAGGAAATTATCTGACGACGCGAACTTGTTGAGGGCAATTACTGCCTCCATAGTGACCTCCGGTTCCCTTTCATCCAATAGCTTGACCAATGGCCCAATCATCCTAGTTTCTGTTGCTCTAAAAGTCCTTGACAAGTTGCCAATAGCCTGGACGCATGGTGTGAGGAGGTCCGAGTTTGCTTTCTCAACTACTTTTAGTAATTGGTCGACCACTGCTTTGGCCGCAGGGGATGTAGGTTTGAACGAAGAGCGTCTCAATTCAGAATTTTGTTCAGCTACCGCTGTGATTTCCATCAATGCCATTGCTGAATAGGATTGAACTTCGTCGTGACCTTTCTCTAACAAAACTGCAAAGCATAAAAGCGCTCTAGACTCTGTGATGGTACGGCATATGGCGACATTTCCCCTTGCGAGTTGCCAAAGTGCTCTTGCTGCCATTGCCTTCATCTGTGCTTTTGTAGCAGGATGTTCAAATTCCCTTCCTTTGATGCTAGTCCCGGCCAAAGACACATGGTGATTATGCTGTTGTTTCGGAATATTGTGGTTTCCTTTTGCAAGGTTTGGATGGTTATAGTTGGGGTGATGTGTTGAGAGGTTTTGGTTTTGAGTTTGGGTTTGGGTTTGTATTGGCTGGTTATTGCTTAGTGTCTGACTTCTCATAGCCATAGTATTGGTCACCACACTGTGCATCTGGCTGGGATTCTTATTATCCACTGGATGACGACTTTTTGTTGCTGGTTCATCTTCATCAGGACTAGTACTATTACTGGCCATCACAGCTGAATGAATCGACATATTATGCTTGCTTGCAATTGAGTACTTACTATGTTCTTGGATCGTCTCAAACGCGAGATGACTGACAAGAAACCGAATAGTGTTGTTTTGCGCAAAATGGTCTTGACATTTCGGATGATGTGCAGCCAATTCAGAAACAGCCCAAGCCACCACACACTGAACTTGCATGTGGCCTGCTTTGAGGATTTTCGCAAACACGGTGCAAACCCCAGCATTCACAATCTGTTCGACGCTCTCTGGATCACGCCCTAAAAGCCCAATAGCCCTAGCAGCATTTTCCTGACCTTCCATTTTGCCTTCTTTAGCCAACTTTAACAATGGTGCAACTCCACCTTCCTCGATAATCAACTTTCCATACCTGTCATTATCTCTAGCCAAAGAAACCAATGAAGCCGCAGCATCCGATCTATCTTCTAAGCTCCCCGTAAAAAGTATGGCAACTTGTTCCCATATAAGACACAGAATTGGCTCATTGGCAGCAATAGGAGGCAGGCCTAAATACTCATCATCGCGATCAGCAGCGGAAGCTGATACACGTAAGAGCCAAGAAACATCTCCTATTGAATTCTCTAGCTGCATCGAGATTTTTCGAAATGCGGCGGCAGGGCTGATCGTGAACATTCTTATCATTATGTTGCTGGCGCGGCATTTGACAACAAGAGCGAGGGCCTTGTCAAGCACTTGTTCTGTGCCATCGATGATTCGCCTTGTTGGACGTTCATAAAGATCATTGCTGGCACGAGCAGCTTGGCGTAAAAGCCCTGCTAGCTTCTCTGTTTTGGCTTGGAGTTCTAGACAATCTTGTTTGAAAGTTTGAGCCTCATCTGCCAATTTTGTCACTTGGTCTGCTAATTGTATTGGCCTTGCCAAGATCTCTTTCACAATGTCCGCCATGGCCAAAGCAGACTAGATTCGTAGAATTCTAATCAACCAGCCTTGCTAGAAAATAATCCACAATCAATGAATGCTGGGAGACAAAAGGATCTCGATGAATTGGTTCGCGTGTCCCTAAGACGAACCGACTGGTCGTGGGCACTTTATGGTCTCTATGCTTCGTGACTTTGTTTGTATCCACCTTAGGTGGTGGTGAAGGTGCTGATGGTGGTCGTTGTGGTGGTGATGGTGGTGGTTGGCAAGTTTTGTGAGAGGAAGAGAGGGGAGAAGATGAAATGGTCAAACGTCATTTTCTCGAAGTTACGTTATATATAGGCAGTGAGTTTGGTTGGCAAGGACTTTGTAAAGCAGTACATGCGACAGTGATACACCAAGGGCATTGGACCACCCTTGATTTTTTTATTTTTTTGAAGTGAAATAATAATAATAATATAAATAATAGTAAATAAACTTAATCAGCACTAAAGCCCAGCCTTAAACATAAATTAGACAGGGAGAAGCTGGATCATAGTGAAGGTGACCATTGCTCCCTTGATATTTTGTACTTTCTCCTTCATTACTTCTCTCCCTTTTCATGCAAGTCCAAATAAAATCGCGCTAATGAACCTTGTCGTAATTTACCCCCTTCAACAAATAGTTCTAGCTTTGCCACAACAATTAGGAGATAAACGCAAACATAAAACCAACGCATAAATTGGAGAAAGCTATCTTTGTATGTGATTGCCATAAATGATCTCAGACAATTTAAGGTCTCTGTCCCTCACAGCTTGTAGAGCTTGGATTTCAAGTCGTGATTTTGAAGGATTAATCCAAGGACAAGGTTTTTCATTTTCGATCACCCTCGATAATGGGCATTGTAATTTATAATTCCAGACTAATCAACTCACCATATACAGAAACCTGACCATCCAAATTCCAACAAACTAACCAATTACAGAAGAAGGTATATAGAAAATGTTTTCTGCAGTAGGGCCTTTCAAATCCTTCTCATTTTAGAGATGTTTTAACGACTTAATGTCCATGTAAATAACATGAAAATCGAAGCAAGAGTAACACAAACACAATCCAGATTATTTTTTTATATGTTTTATGGTAATTGAAACTGAGCTAGCTTGGGTTTAGGCAATACGTGTGGTCCTAGAGCTACTGTAATTAGAGTTGACCAGTGGTTGTCAAATATTTGGATTTTTATATTGCAATTTTTCATCCAGAACGTCATTCTGAGCCTCTCTAGGAACTATCAGGTTTGAGTCAGTTTTCTCTGGAGCCGGATAGTTTTTGCGTTGAACACTTGCATTTCTGGCTTTTTTAAACTCTTGCTGGATGTGTGAGATTAGAGTTAGGCATCATCATTCGTGATTTGAGTTAGGATTGAATCAGATTCCTTCATTTTTTTTATTGGTTTGATAGTCAGTTCGGTTTTCTCGAGCCGACTTGCGCAATCAACCTTCTATTTTTGCATTGATAGGCCGAGTTTTGGGAGTATTTTTGTGCAAGATCCACATTAGATTTTGCAAGAATCAATAACTTCTGGTGTGCGACCTTGTCCTGCCGCGGCAAGGAACAGTGAATATGGTAAAATGGGTCAAACTTACCAAAAGTTTGGAGCAGTAGCGGACTAGGGGGTTTACGGATATTTTTTTTTAAATTAACTTAATTAATTAAAAATATTTGTGAAATATCATAATTTAAAAAATTAGTGAAATATAACAGTTTATACACGTGTCACAATTCACAATTGAAAAACATATTTTTTTATAATTTATAATGATATTTTTAATAAAAATATTAAATGTAAAAGAAAGAGAAGAAATGTAAATAAATCTTAGAGACATACTAAAATTTTGATTATATAAATAATAGTACTATAAAATTGTTTTTAGTAAAATAAATTTAACAATATCAAAAAAATTAATAACAATGATTTAAATGGATTATTTTTGCTACCGGAGACAAGTGGACTATTTTTTATATTTGAACGACAAGTATAATTTATTCGAGTAATAGTTTATGATATTTTTTATATTTATTAAATTTAATTTATTAATATATTTTTAATAATATTAATAATGTTATAATTATAATTTTAATATCTTTAAATTATTTTTTTTATCTCTTCTCTTATATCTATTTAATATTTTTTAATGGATATTATTTTTTTAAATAACAATAAGTTATAAAAATCATGTTTTTTAATGAAGATACGAAGAAACTAAACTATTTCACTAATTGTATCTTTAATTGTATTATTTCACCACTATTTATTTAAAAATAGATTAAAAACAAAGAAATGACCGTTTACAAATGCAACCAGAACAGAACTAAGATGCACATGGAAATCATGTACTCCTAATCGTCCAGATTTCGAAACCTATTTTCCCTGCTTCGGTGGTGTTTATTTATCCTAGCTTTCATTATTTCAGCAACAATGGTGGCTAATAATGGTTGCACAGTAAAAGTAGAGCTGATATATTCCCAAGGCCAACATGTGATATAGACATTGCACTAATGTCCATTGTATTCTATAGTAAAGGTTATTTCTAGGAAGCTGCAGAAATTCTGACGTCTTTTCGACCTACAATTTTCTTTCTTTCTTTCTTTTTGACTTGTCCTTGTCTTTGGCGCTAAAAAAAGGTGAAGATGGGAAGAGAATAGAGATGAGCGTCCGGCTCAATTCTAGACATAGATCTTAGTACATGCAAAAAATCAAAGCCCGGTTACTCATAGAAACACTATTTTTATGATTTTCATGATCGAAGAAGAGAGAGGGGCCCTGATTTGACAAGGAGGAAACATATGTTTCAACAAGTTGTTCAGCTTTAGGTAATCCAGGAAGACCGTGGTCCACCACGCTACCCGGAGGCCAAATTTATTGGTGAAATGCTATGATCGAGTGGGATATTGAATTAAATTTGCCTACTATCACCGGTTTAGGTTTCTAGGGCCAACTAGCCGTCTATTTCCTACATCAGATGATATCAGAGTTGGACTCCCTAGTTTGATCCCTTACATAGAGGAAGATACAGTAGCATCATCTTTCTCTTGGAGTGGAAATCCTAGGTGCTGATCAGGCCCATAATGGGATGAAGTGGTCTTCCCAAAAAGACCCATTGAACTTTCAATTGAGATGTTATGATCCAGCGAAATATAGGATTAAATTGCGTTGCTACCATCAATTTAGACTTTCAAAAGCAATTGACAGATTGTTTCAGTACCCCTTGTTCATTGCCAACGTCAAGATTTAATCAAGAGAATCTTAGAATGGTTCAAACTCATAGCAATAAATAATTCTTGAGAATAATTCATGCAACATCTCCGAAGGCAGGATTTCATTTTTCATGATATGGGAGTTGATTCTTGATTTTCACGTGTCTAGGCAACCTGAACAGAAATTCATGGTGGAATATCAAGAATATTGTCACGAACATTAGAAGATGAAAAAAGCTATACTTGTTATCAACGTTCAAGATGCTGCAGTTGTCTAATTATATATTAAATGTTTTGGCGTCAACAATGTGTGGAAGCCGTATCTGTTCATAGTTGAGTTTCAAACATGCAATCATTACATACAATACAAAAATGAGTCTTTAAAGCCTTAAAACTTACTCAAGCACATGTTTTTCTCAAGTATTTAATTGCAGGGATGATCAACACTAGAGACTGAAGCATTTTATGCTTCAATAGAAGGACCCGAAAGCTGCCTTTAATTGATCTTTCAGTTTACCATGCAAGTACTAATACAAGTGATAAGACGTAAATTCTATATGAATTTAGTAACAATCGAAGGCAATGAAAGTTCACTTCCTTCTAGGAAATATGAGATTCTTGCAGACGGAATCTAACTCAATCTGATAAGGTTTTACCCGCTAATTATTCTCTCTTGGAATATGCAAGATAATTGAAGGTGGTATGAATGAGCATAATGACGACAAAATGAACGAACTAGGATTCAATGGGCCGCAGCTAGTGCACAAGCTGGCAGAGAAGTCTAAGCACAGTACATACGGTATAATTCTCTCCAAGACCGAGCTAGTAGCAGGGCTTTGGCAAATACGTTGTTTTACTTAACTGACCGAGTGATCTTGTCCATAAGTTTGCTTGGCACTGGTTATCAACATGGAAGCATAGGCTCTCGCTAGAGTCTAGAATGATTCATTTATCACGAGTTAACGATAACATCATTTCGCCAACTATTCAAGGCAGCAGTTAATATCAACTGATGCAAATGGGGCACTTTTGATAACTGGCATATGACATTGTTGAGCTTTCTATAGCAGAAAGAAAAATCCTTAGAAAGGAATTGGCAGCAGATGATCACGAACAAGAGCCACATGTTTGAGATTCTTGAGCAGCCTATTGGGTTGAGGGCCTCTCAAATTATTGCAGGTTCGATGCCATGAGTGGGGTAGAGAGGGGGCTACTGGTTGCTATAGCAGAAAAGATAATAAGTATATGGTTGGAAATTACTATTCTGAGTTTCTTACATTGCTAATTTCAGGCATGCGGACCTTTTCTCTGCTCGTTTCCAACAAGCATCCTCTGCAAACTGCAATGAAGATTCCAAGAAGTTGAAGACAAACCAAAAAACAATCATCCAAGATGGACCTCTTTCGTCTTGTACGATTTAGATATGTCGCGTGCACTTGAATTCTACCCATTCCCAGGCAATACTTACAACAGTTTTTCAATTTCCAGCCAGCGCTTTCGAATTTCAAACGTGGACCACTCAGTGGTTAAGACTGTCTTCATGCATGTATTGACGCAACATGCGCCATCAAATCAGGCTAGTGCATAAACAATAAAATTTTTTTTTTTTCTGTTTTTTAATTCATCGGGAGGTTTAAAAGATCGTAATATCAGATTTAATTCATTGAAAAAAAGCCATCGAATACACAACTGTTCTATACAAGGCAAGAACTTGTAATTTTTAACTTAAAGACCCAAATTATCGTGACTTTATCGTTAATCTCTTGAAGAAGAATCACGCTAAATGGGCTCGGGAGCTTTTGAACTCATTTCATGGAGCAGGTAGGGTTCTTTTGGAACTAGCCTATCAATCCCACCCATCATTCCAACCCTTCTACTCGTGAATTTCTGAAGAGATGAAATCATGGAGCAGAACTTCAAATCTCTTGCAAACTCAGGTTTACAGCTTGCAGCGTAGATTGGGCCTCCATATTAGGTCTGAAGCTGGTGTCTGATTATTGCAGGCTTAGTAGTAATGGGCGCCTGCTACAAACTTGCAGTCCAAGATCTCGCGACTGTGTGGAACATGCATGAATCCACGTTAATAAACAATGATAATAAAGCAAAAATGAATGATTACACACACAGAGACAGACTGAGAAAAAGCTAGGTGTCCTAAAAGATGGAGTAAAGTGCCTTTTAACTAATTGAAAGAAGGGGATCTCATCAGGAGGTGACTAGTGTGTGGATTTTAAAAATCTAATTCCACGCCATGACCAGAAATCAAACTCCATTAGTTGTATTATTGTATATATATTCACTTATGCTGATGCTAAAAATAAATTTATTTTTTTATCTCTATCAATTTGGTTAAATTAATAAACTTCTATATTTTAAGGATCAGACATTAGCAACATGGCGGGCCTAAAAAAAGCCAACTATTCTTTTCATTTCATTGCTGAAGCCGCGCCAGCAGTAACAATGATTTCTGTGTGTGATTTATTTATTTATAGTGTTTTTTAAATAATTTTTTGTATTAAAATACATAATAATAATAATTTTTTAAAAAAATTATTTTTAAAATAAACACATTAAAAATAATTTAAAATACTAAAAATATATTAACTAAAATAAATAAAAATAAAAATAATTTTTTTTAATTTTTTTTAAATATTTTTAAAATATAAAAACAAACAAATTAAAATAACAAAAACAAGCGCTATCCTACTGAAATTTTTAAATGATGGCCGAAGAGAGCCTGTTTAAGTTCGCCAGTTTTTTTTTTTTAAAAAAACATTATCACGGATTATTCCATAAGTATCGTTGTTGATGTTGAAAACATGACCAGTCATCATTTATAATATTTTTTTTATTATTAAAAAATCAAGATTTAAGTTTTTTAACTAATAAAAAAATTAATATGTTTTAGTATAAAAACACCAAAAAAACGTCATAAAACCTCCGGACTCTATTTTGCCACCCCAGCATGCACTATAATTGATCTAAAAACTTAAAGTTAAAGTTAAATTAAATCATGTCATAACATTTTTTTAGAATTATGATATATTTTTTCTGACCCTCCTATGAAATCCTCTCTTTAAGATAAACCAAGTGATACTAGAATTGAATTTTTTAATGATCAAAACGTTGTTGATGAAAGTGTTTTTCTCTTCTCCACTTTTTGACTCTCTCTCTCTCTCTCTCGTATCTCAATTTTAAAGGATTGAAACATGACATAAATGAAGTTTCATGACTAAATTGTGAATAGTAAAAAACATAGGGATCAAAGTGCAAAAAAGCCTCTTTCATAGCTCAATGAACAGTGTGGGGAGCAGTGTTTTATGAATTCGCGCACAATGTTTTAATTTATGCATAGTGGGAGGTTGTTCTATTTAGTTTACAGTTTTTTTCCTGTGTTCTCTTATTTATAAAGTTGGAATATTGTTTTTTAAAAGATATTATTTAAAAATATATATTTCTAAGTAGTCTATTTTCTCAAGTTTACTTGATTATTATGTTTAATATTCTCTATGAATATGAGTAGAGAAATATATTCTTCACAATATCCTGGTCAACTCCACCAAAATATATTCTTTTCTGCAAATTTATCTTTCAAGTTTTCACTTTTACTTTACAAATTTATAGTTTTCTTTATCGTTTTTATAGTGTGGATCCTACTTTGCTTGGATTTTTTTTTTATATTAAAAAACCTTCATTTTCTTTCTTGAAACCTTAACCAATATGCTAGATTTAAATTTCTTAGTTTACTTAAATTCTTTTAGAATTCTAATCTTTTATTTGATCTCTCTTTATACAATTCTTGTTTTGATTATATTTTTGTGGGATCTACATCTATTTGATGGTATGGTAATTGTCACCTCTTAATAGGTTATAAGTTAAATTACAAATATTTCATTCAATTTCTCAAAGGGAAGGAAATTTAACTGGTAACATGTGATTAGACTTGGCCATCGTCATACTAAAATAGAACTTCGAAAAAAATCTTGATCCCAAAATTTTTGCAGGCCAAGTGTACAGTTTGTTTTCCCCTCTACATTCTCGGTAAGAATCGACACTCAATTCCGAGGTCATTCATAATTCTCATGTGCTAAAAGCATTGCCGCTAGTTAAATTGGAGTTTGAAAAAACCTGGCCTCAAGATTGGCCTCAAGATTCTTGACTTGCACAATTTGTATATTCCAATCTCCATTCTCTGCTAGAAACTTGTAGCTAACAGCCAATTCCACGGTCCCCTCTAAGGTCTGGACACCATCTGGTCAGTTTCAGGATTTTATAGAGTCTCACAGCTCCCTGTTTTTCTTTTTTCTTTCAATTCCAATCAGGATATGCTGAATCAACTGTCCTTTTCTGTCGTGTTAAGGCTGGCCAATCACACCAAAACCCAAAATAAAAGAAGAGTTGCTTATAATATTTATTGGCAAATCAATCACATAAATAATTGAACCACCAGTCAAGCAACGAACGTTATATAAAAGCAAGTCAAGTGAGTCGACTCAGACGACAGGTGTTGCTGGCATGTCAATGTTATCATGTAGTTGATTGGTCATCTTCGAAGCATAGCATCTTTCACTCTAAGCTCACACGTTGCAATGATTCATAATCTGGTGCCCAGGAGAGGCCACCTGCAAGCAACGGAACAGGACAGCACATGAGAGGAGGAGTAGCAACAAAAACTTCTTTAAAACGATGGTGACATTCCTGTTTGATTACCGAGGGTGCCCGAGCACCAATGAATCTGTGTTTCGGATAAGTTTATTATGGAGTTAGATAAGGCTTCAATTTTGGCCAAGATACTCACCAAAAAGTCTAGTTCAGTTGTCTATTGTGTGCCTGACTTTTTTAGCATTGAAAGGTTATCTCTTTGAAACTCTAATAGTGTGCCTGACTGTAACAGGGATCAATGAACTGGGTTTTAGCTGCTCTTCCTCGAGTTCTTGCGTGAAAAATTTACATATATTCATGCATGGTTCCAGTATTAGCCAAAAGTAGAGTAATTCCTTTTAATTAAAATGGTCTTGATCTCAAAACCAGAAAGTATTTAAATACTTGTTTTTTAGCAACAATGGTCGACGAAGGTTAAAATTATTATTCAAAACTTGAATTTTATAAAAGTCATAAGAAAATTATTACGAATGTGTTAATTTGATGTAGATAACTTACTTATAATTTGATTATAACTCCATAAAAAAATTGATCTCGTTATATAAAAACTAACACAAAAATATAATGCTGTTGAAACCCCAAAAAAAGAACAAGAGAAAAATAAAAAAAATAAAAAAAATCGCTTTCCCGACATTAGCATGTGGAACCACAAGACATTTCTCGTCCTGTCATTGTTAGGATGTTGTTTTCACAAGTTTCCATAACTGAAACTATCTTGATTTTGGGGTTTACATCCTCGAACACATGGCTCATATCCTAACATCCCTGTATTTGAAATACTGCTCGAGGGAGAAGGGAGATCAATGAGTTCAAATTCATGAAGATAATTCGGAAATCAAGGATAAAATATAACATTAATGCATTCCAATTCCGGTGTATCATGGAAAATTTCTATTTTATAAATATATATAACTGAATTTGAGCATATTAAAAACTCGTTTGTTTTCATATTTTAGAAATGTTTAAAAAAATTAATTTTTTTATTTTTTATTTTAAATTAATAATTTTTAATGTTTTTAAATTATTTTAATATATTAATATTAAAACTAATTTTTTAATTTTTTAATTCATTTCAAATTTATTCTTCATAGAATATCAATAGCTATGCCTCACTGGGTACTATTATCTCGGAGATTCCAGCGTGATCGATTTTGTACAGAAAAGCTCAAATTTCATCCATCATCGCCATTTGTAACTTCCATGCGCAGAATAGGCAACCTTAAAAAGGAAGCAAACAAGTTACCAATAGATATCTAGCTTAGTGACACTCATTTACGTGATGTGGAAAGATAGGATAGGATTCGTGTACGATTTCTTTACTTTAACATATTAAAATTATAAATAAATAAATAAATAAATAAAAAGGATAATGGCTTATCAAATTATAAGCACAAAGTAACATAAGACATCCACATTAAAGTATATGTCCATTTCTACGAAGTACAAACTAGTTCTGGCTTTCCCCTGTTCTATCTCCCCTGTTTTCACTCAAAAGCATTGACACACGACAATAAGAACAGAGTTTAAGGGTTCGACACCCATTTTCATGCTAGCTTAATCACTAACGTTACACACGTACACTACGGAAATATAAAAGGGACAAAAATAACTACCAACACTGGTCTGTCTCCCAGTTCCTACTGGTATAACCAGACGCAGCTGCCATTGTTGCTGACCTCACTGAAGAAGACCCAAAAGGCCTACGGTTTCTATACAGATCTCTATCATATCTTTCACGTTTATCAGGGTCCGACAATGTTGAATATGCTGCATGGATTTTGATGAACTCACTGGCTGACATTTCTTTTTGATTCATGGACACAGCATCGGGGTGGCAAGTTCTTGCTAGTTTTCTATAAGCAGCCTTTATTTCATGGCTAGTAGTATTCATTGGAAGCCCTAGTACTTCATAGAACGAGAAAGTTGTAGCCATTGAGTCAATGCCCGCTGTTGGTCTCCTGTCAAAAGGATGCTACGAGTGGATATGAATCGAGGAAGGTTTATCTCAGGTGGTGATTTGGGGAAATGAAGTGGAAGAAGTTGCAGGCATGAAAGGATTGGATTGAGGAATTTTGTGGCGGCTAAAGTGAGAGGGGATGCGATGGTCTATATAGGGAAGCTCTGAGCCTATGAGGATTTAACTAGGTTCTCTGGTTTTCTCCAGTAATGGTTGACATTTGCTTGCCTTGAAATGCTTATCCATAGGATCCTGTCCTGTGCTGACTCAGCTTACTGTTTTTATAGATAGGCCTTCCCTTCTACCTTGGTCCCACTCCTTCCTTCACCACAGGAGTGCAGGACTAACACCTAAAAACATGTTCTCCGTCGACGCCGGGAAGTTTTGGTTTGTGGATTCAATATTCTGTAGATAATGCATTGTAGCAATAAAACAGGACAGGATTTACTTTTCAATGCTGGATTTGAGTCATCGATTTTCACTTTCAGCTGTGTTTCATGGAGCCATAGGTTATGGTATTTCAAACATGTATCTAACTATGAAAATCAATCACGATTTTTTTTTTTTATATAAATTTAAATCAAGAAACATAGATAAGCAAAGATGCTAATTTGAGCATGTAATACACAGTTGATGCTAGTGTCCTTTCCTGTCTTCTTGTTGGGAGAAAATCAATGAACGAACACCAAAATCCCATGTCATCTTATCTCATTTTTCAATTAATTTAATATGCTTTTCTCTTAGTTTAGACAAAAACATGGCAAGATATTATTATTGTGTAGTTTACGATTTTTGGTAACGTGATATATAAATTTTTAAAAATATTTTTTAATGAAATATATATATATATATATATATTAATTTTTAACATCAATACATTAAAATTATTCAAATATATCTAAAAAAATCATCAATTCGAACACTAAAATCCCATGTGTTCCCATTGTTCAATTAATTAACACCCACTTTTCTCCTACTTTAAGCAAAAATACGGCTACTTGTTTGTTATTTTGTAGGTGTACATGTGTTTTTAATAATGCGATACAAAATATTTTTAAAAGTGCCTTTTAATTAAAAATATTATAAAATTATGTTTTCATTTGAAAAAATAACTTTAATATATCAAAACCTAAAAAAACATTTTAAAAACATTAATTTAATATTTTTTTAAGAAAAAAACAGTTTAAAAAACGAGTTGAATTACCAAATACCTGGGTAGACTGGCGGTCTTATCATGTTTGACATTGCATTCAGATTCTAAAAACAGAAATTCTCAGCAAGATCAGATACATGATCTTCATCTAATTGCTGCGATTGTTTCAGTTTTTATTACTTCACACAACAATCCTAGATATCAAGAGGAGTATTAGCTAGCACTCCTTTTTTGATAGAGTGCATTAACCAAAAGGCCTAAGGCCCAATTAGAAAGCTCTTAAATGCCTAGACCCCAGCTTAGGAAGGAACACTTAGCCCAGCTCCGTGCAATCTAAGAGCACAAAACCCATCCCTAGATAGTAGAAAGCTCGGAGAGGCAGAAATAAAGTCTCGAAAGCTTTCATAAACAGGACTAATCATACATGCAATGCTTTAACTCCAATGTATGTTGCAAGAGCACAATTCTATGCTTCTACATAAGACCAACCACCTGTAGAAATTCGTAGAAATTCATTTCAATTACAGAACTAAAAGGTTTTGTCCAAAATTGAAAATAAAACCATTTCTACTTGCTTGTCTAGTTTTATAAAGAGATAGCTAGTCTGCCTGCAATTTACCATGTTTTGAATCTTTTGATATACAAAATAACTTTAAATAGGTTAATTGTGTCAATCAAATTGAATGAATAAAGTTTTAACAGGTTAATTGATTTTTTTTGCCAATTCAACTTAAAAATCAACTGGATTATGCTCTCAGTCAGGAGTTTTCGAATCAAGCATAATTACACTCCTGGAACAATGCCGAAAAACCTAAATTCATGGAACATAGCGAAATATAATGATCAATTAAAATCATGGAAAAATCATGGCCTCAACTGATTGGTGAGCCCAAGATGTAGCATGATCCCAGACCTACAAAGCCCAAGTTGCAACAATCCAGTCCCGCCAAAAAGACTCGTCGTCGACAAGAACAATTCTCTTCTCTTCTCCGTGAATAGTTATGTTTTTGCTAGTTCCATTCTGGCTGCTGTCTAAAATTATAAACACAGAATGGTAAGCAAGAAGAACAAGAGAAAGAGACCCGACACCATCTACCTAAAAAACAAATACTCCGATAACTCACCTGATTTTGTTCTCCTAGCTTCCCTCTATCCATCTTTCAAGGCTTTTGTTTGCTACTCGCGTGACGGTCGACCCAGAATTGACTGGACCAATTTCAACTCAACCCGAGAACTGATACGGGTCCTGCTCCTCCATGATTATGGCCTCAACTGGTAATAATCATTTCGACACTTTAACGATACAAATGAAGCTTTGTAACTTTAAGCAAGATCCTTGTAGTGAAAACTGTGCAAGTTAAAATCTTGAGGTTCTTTTGTTATTACCGAACCATAAAGATTGAGACTTTTGTCGAGTTTTAAGGTTGTTTGGTCTGTGAGCTTGTTCGTGGATGGTTATGCATGCATTATTGTTTCTATCTTATGTGAATAAAACATTATAGGTGGTTCCTTAGGTTCTTCAGCTGTAATTAGTTATAAAGACTTGGCCTTTTTTTGAACGTTAAAGTTCTTATTTAAGGCTTTTTGGTTTATGAGGTTCTGTGTTAATTAAGTGTCTTTTGTGAATTGAACACTCTAGGTGGATTCCTAATGGGCAGTTATGTCCAACGGTGCCGAATAGATCAAACTACATTCATTGGATCGAGGATCTTTTGTCATCTGATATCATTCCAGATAATAATAGCAATGGAGATATTGTGAGAGGTTTTGATATAGGCACTTGAGCTAACTACATTTACCCTCTGCTTGGCGCCTCTCTTCTTGGATAGACTTTTGTTGGGTCAGGTAGCTTTTTCTTTCCTTTTTGGGTTGTTTGTGTAGCAGTGTTGTTTATAATTTGTTGGATGATATGCTGTGATTTTGGTTGCAGATGTGACTGATGTGGCACTAGAGTGGGCAGAGAGAAATGTCAAAAGTAATCAACATATATCAGAACTAATTGAAATTAGGAAGGTTACAAATTGTCAAGGCACCCTTTCTATTGAAGATTCAAAGTGTGGGGAGTTAGTAGATCGAAAAAGCAAAATGGATGGAAGTGGGAGTGTGGTTGAGGAGGCAGAACCCTTGCCCTTATCTTCTTTTGATCTCCCATCGGATGCAAATAAGAAGTATTCTGGGCCACCTGTACTTCTTGGAGCAGTCAGAGATGGTTAGTAGTTTGACTTCTGCATGTGTAATCCCCCATTTTTTGAGACCATGGAGGGAGCAGGACTGAATCCCAAAACTTCTTTTGGTGGGACTCCTGAGGAGATGCTTTGCCCTGGTGGAGAGAAGGCCTTTATCACTCGTATCATTGAAGATAGTGTAGTGTTCAAGGAGTCCTTTCGGTTCTTTCTCATCAATCACATCTGTTATTATTTATATCCAACTTGTCCGCGTACTCATTTCTGAAACATTGATCTTTATGTTTAAATTTTGTTTGAAGGTGGTTTACTTCAATGCTTGGAAGGAAAACAAACCTCAAATTCCTCACCTCAAAGCTTCGTGATGTTGGAGTCACCATAATAAAGACCACTGAATTTGTCCAAGGGAAAACATGTCGGTGGGGGCTTGCTTGCTCTATTGTGCCTCCGGTCACGAAAATAATATCACCTCTTGTGCCTGAGAAGGGTAACATATCTTTCACCTTTGAGGTATGGATATGTCCCTCACACGTTCACTATCCTGTAAATTTGTCCCAGAAGTCATTTATTTTGTTGCTCCAACTATATTCGAAGCAACAAGTTTTGCACTCGGAGAGGCATGGGCCTTGCTCAAGGTATATATTTGGTCAGCTACACTTGTTCTAATCCCCCCTCTTCCGAGTCTGAACTTGTCAAGGCATGCATGCATGCTCCATGAATTTGCATATAGACGCAGAAATCCTTTTGTTTATACAGTTTTAGGTCTAACACAAGAACTCTTCCTTCTCTTTTGGTGCTATTACTGCTATGCCACGACAGCATTTACCATTTTCTGAAGATAAGTGGAAGCATTGGCTGCCAAATGCTTATTTATCGAAGCTTGCAAAATAAATCAGTGCAGTATGTCTCTTAAAATTTAATACTAACATAATGTGATACTTTGGGTTTGTACTAGTGTATCTCAAATGGATTTGTACTGTCTACCAGGGTCTTCCACTGCAATTCAATGCCTCATGTAATACAATCTGTTGAATCCTTTTTCTGCACTGGCAGTGCATCCTGTAAATTGAATGCCTCTTCATTTATTGTTGATGAAAGAACCTTGATTCTTGGTTTACTTCTCCGTCTCTACTGTTTATAATATTTCTGTGTCCTTACATGTAGAAAAATCTCTTTTTACTAGATCACTGCCTCAAATGATCAGTGCAAAACATTCCTGAGGAATGAAGCAAAGCATCGTGATGGAGCTGCCACTTGCAACCCTTTGGAAGAGGCATCCAACAGTTCAAGTTATTTGCACTCTCCTTCAAATAACTTATTTTTTTGCATTTCGGTATGCTTGGTTGGCTTGAATAGTAAAGGCTTATATTATTGAAATCTATATGATCGTGTCATGTTTTGGCACGTGTTTCAGCAAATCCCAGGCACCCTTTTGGTGAAATCATCATTACGGCACAGAGATAACCCAGTTCCAGGTTCCAGCATAGAGATATACTCTTTTTGTCTCTTTCTGTCATATATACGGCCATGGATGAGAGAAGTGATCTCACTAATTTGAATATATTTACGACAGAAATTAGCTGCAGATCCTACTTCTCTATTTTGTTAAATTGGTGTTTGCTGGATCAAAGTTTTTATGACTGACATGTTGAGTGAGTTCTTGGGCTATTTTGGGCACGAGTATTCTTATTGATAATCCAACAATCAGAGGAAACTCTGTGATATAAGTTTCATATAGAAAAGGCCACTCTCAGCTAAATTTGGTCAATTTCAGCCATGTATAATCATTCAGAGATTTCATGAACTCGGTACCTCAGTTGTGGTTTCTTGATAGGTTACCACCATGAAATTTTTAAGATAGAATGCTTAATGGTGAAAGCTAGTTCCTATCTCTATAGTTCATAGGTTCACACAACATATGGACTATGAACTAGATAGACAGGAACTAACCTTTTTTATTATGGATTGGTTCACAAAACATATGGCCTATGAACTAAATAGATAGGAACTAACCTTTTCCATTATGCATCCTATATTTAATAATTTCAATGGTGGTAGCCTATTGAGAGGAACTGTGAAACATATGAGGTGCAAGTTCATCAAATCTCTACAAACTCGTGCATGGCTGAATCAGACCGAAATTAGTTGAGACATGGGACATTCCTTTTTTCTTGCAAAACTTGTGTCAAAGCTTTCTCTAATTGTTGGATTCTCAATGAGAATACTCCTGCAAAGGACTACTGTTTTGATTTTTCATAGTTGGTATTATAAACTCATGGACTTTGTTTTGCAGGAGCATTCTCGTTGGATTAGGAGGAAACTTTGATATGTAAATTTTGCAGAGAAAAAGCCCGCCTTTAACTAAATTGCATCTGATTCAGCCTTGAACAAGTTTTTAGGGATGTGATGAAGTCAGACCTTATATATGGTGTCTTGATAGGTTTCCACCATGAAAAAGGTGGATGTTAGTTTCTTCCTGTCTAGTCAGAGGTTGACACAACTGATTGTATACCGTAGGCTTAAACAGTGACAAGCTTTTACTGAGTTGTGATGTGGTGTTTGTATGCACATTATTTTCCTTGTAGTGTCTGTATCTCAGGATTTCTTTGTTATTTTCAATGTTCTATCATCATCAATTTGCTATGCTGGCCTGTCCTCTCTTCCATTATAAAATGGTTTTGACATTAGGCAAATCGTCTATGCTAGAAGTGGTGTGCATTCATGTAAAGTTTTCATACAGTTTCAGTTTGAATAAGAACTTGTGGCGATAGCAAGTGGACCAAACCTGCTTAACATGTCAACCAACAACACCTTGTAAAGTGGTGGTTTCTATAATAGCTTGTTTTCCTTTTCGATTTGAAAACTCTTTAAATTTCATCATTTTACAGAGTAGTTTTCTACATGTGAAGTTGTGATTGGGCAATAACAGTGACAATCCAGCTCAATCCATCACATTACAAGTATCAGCATATTCCCAGAGTGGGCAGGCCTTCAAAGGTAAAAGAGCAAGGTTAGAAAAAAAAATAAAGAAAAAGGAACAAGTATGCTAGCCACAACCATTTACACGAACCCTTTATACATCATAAACAAATAATTTAGCATACGTGTAGACAAACGAACAGTTTACCCCATTAAGGACAACGGAGCAAATTTCAGCCACCCAGAAATTAATTACAAGAGATGATGACTCGTAATAGAACTCGATAAAATGGAACAAGAACTCAAGAAAAAAAGAGAAATTTTAAGCCTTCCCTTCAACCCTTGCCCGTGTCAATCCAACACACGCATCAACAAAATCCTCATCAATAAAATCAGTGGAGAAGATTTGCAACTTATCAGAACATCCCTTTGAGAAACACTGTGCTATGAACAACCTAGCATATCCATGAATCCGGTTGGTCACAGGTTTAACACATACAATTGGGTTATCTGCTTGTGGTGTAACAGTATTCTCCACTCTGTAAAAGTATTTCCTTGACGAAACCGGTGGCTGTTCACTCAAATACTTCATGTTGCTTTCAAATTTTGTTGATGGCAAATCTGTGTCAATCCAATTGTCTTTCAAATAACCAGCACTCCACAACGGGCTTCCATGTTTCGGAGCTGGTGATTTCCTTGGCTTCCATACACAGATTACCCTCTTTGGTAACAATTCCGCAATTGTTTTGCCAAAAACACTATCGTCCTGATGGATCAGGTATTCTCCAAGCTGTTCCTCCAAGTACTTGTCAAACTCTGGAGGATCCTCTTGGCCAAACTCCGTCCTGATCTCAAGAATTACGATCTCTGACTCAGTTTCTAACAGGAATTTCTTGAGGTCTCGAATAACAACATCAACACTATATGTTGTCAGGATTCCATGGCAGACCCGACGGTCTTCCTGAACCCGAATATCAAAAACTCTGGTTCCTACACAAAGCTGACGGTAGATGGACAAAGACTGACATTGAACGAAAGGACGAGTGATCAATGGGATGCCAATCCTATTAGTAGCAGAATCATGGGTTCCAGGCCATACAATTTGGTTTATGTGAAGTTTCTCAGGGTTGAACCCAGCCATCCAATTCTTCCTGTCTGATGGACGATCGTCAGAACCTGGATATGTTTCTCCAGAGCTTTCCTCAAGATCAACCAAAACCTTCTTCTCAGTTAAGATTTCTTTACGCTTTTCAATCTGTTTAGAGATCTGAGAACCCATTTTTCTATGTCAGAGATGATGATGAAGAAGAAGAAGAATGTTGAGTTCTTCCTCTTCTTTTTTTTTCTTGTAGCAGGCACGGCAGGCTTTATTGCACAGGAAAAGAATTGGTTTGTGGGTTTTATTGCGCAGCATTTTAACGTCAATTGGATGTAATTACCATCCAGTTAAGACTTCTGGGAATATAAAAAACAGATTAGGAAGATTATTTATTTGCTTCCATTGATTTGTTCTCAACAATCTTGATTATGACAATGACATGCTTTTTTTCTTTAATTTAGTTGGTTGCTTCGCTTGCATTATTGGTGTAGAGTTATAATCGAGATAATATTTCCTTGGTTAGTCCACCTGTGTTGCTTTCCAAATTTGTTCTTGAGGTTTGTTGGTCTGCACAACTTTTCCCCCTCCTCTACGCATAATCTGTTCTAACTCCACCAGGGTAATAGAGGTTTTGCCCTTGATAAGCTACCACATGGCAGCAAAAACCACAGTGCCTTGTACCACGCTCAATCATCCATAGACACCTTATCAAGTATGGTTTAACCACTAAACGTGATTAGGGGTTTAATCATGTCCATAATTGAAGGTAATTGTCCTCTTCCATTAACTTTATTGAAGATGAAAGGAGTGGGCCATCTCTTAATTAAAAATCATGGATCATCTCTTCCCTGTTAATCAATCAATAACTATTTTCTTCGCATTGTTGATGCTATGTAGCATGGCACCTCATCAATGATGTCCTTTCCAAGGTATATTTCCATAATTCCATCGCTATCTTCTCAGAGGCCAGGAAACTCTTTCCTTCAAGAGATCAGGCAATCAGATAACCACAAACAACTGCTTCAAATAAAACGAAATAAATAAAAAACAATTAATAAAGGAGTAAAAAATAAAACGTGCTATGCACGAAAAAAGTCAAAAACAGATACCAGCTCCATAGCCCACATGGTAATACAACTAAACGAGTTGAACGGCATCCTTGAGATAAGTGGAAAGGAACTAGAAAGAGATTTTCTATGAAAGTATTACAAGTCATCTGGAACTTGATAGGAGACAGACGACGTCCTCCCTCCTACCTTGCTAGAAAATTGCTATCTCTTATCTGAATAGAGATGCGGAACACGAGAATACGAGGACCAAAGACAAGCAACTTCCATTGAATCATGTTACTACTGGTATAAAGTGTAAAAACCATAGACTCACAGACTTCTTGGGAATCCAAAGCATTGCAAGATAGATGTAACTCTAAGAAATCAAGGAAGGTAATTGGTCAGTGTTTGAAGCAATGACAAGCTTATAGCTCAAATTATCAACAACAATAATTATTAATTAGGCGTAATATCTACCTCCTCTTCCATCTTTGGAGTCTATTTCACTGACTTAAATTCTGCAGTTCCTTCGAAAATCAATTCATGAATATGGATGAATGAACTTGCCAGAAAACAACAGAACAACACAACAATGCCCATCTCACTAAAGCAATAAGAACATCTAACATGGAGAAAATCCCAACTAATTAAGCAGCTAAGAAAATGAAAAGGTAGGCTAGTGTTTGACAAGGTAATTGAATGCCGTTGCGTGATAAGAGCTGAAGAGAAGAGCCTGCTTGTGTGATCTGGGATTGATCGGAGATGTTAATGAAGGGTTGGGTTATGCAAAGAAGGCTATCGGCGATGTGTCGTTTGGTGGGACTGGAGTGAACATTTGAGAGACTGGAGGGTTTTGGTGGAGGGAGAGAGGGCATTGAGGAGAGAAGGAACCATCCGCCGAGACAGGAATTTTTACTGTTATAAGCTATTAAGTAAATATACAAATATTTGTTAAGATAAATTATTATTCTATGTAAATAAATTTTTAAAATTAACAGGAAAGTTTTAATTTAAATATATTATTTAAAATATTAAAAAATAAATTTAAAAATATATAAAAGTAAAATAAAAGTAAAAATAAAGTTATTATTAAAGTTATATTCTTCAATATTTTATGAAATATGATTTATTTATAATTGAATCAGAATTGATATTGTAATAACCTCTCATTTAAAATAAAATAATAATCTCATGTCAACTGAAAAATAAAGTAATTAATTTTTTTCTTTTTAATTCTTCTTTTTTTTATTTGATTCTTTTTTAAATTAGTGCTTTATAAATTGAAATTTGTAAATTTATTTCTTATTTTTTCCTTACTTTTCTCTCTCCTTTTATTTTTTTTCCTTTTCTATTATGCTTCTACTCAGTTTGTAACATATAAAATGAAGAAAAAACTTATTTGTTTTATTTTTAAAGGCAAAAAACCATTTTACTTTAAGTGAATCGTTTTGTTTTTATTTGATGGTTTTTTTTTGTTAGCACTATCAAACCCTATTCATTCTAAAATTTTAATTAAATTTCATTCAATATATTTTAAGATCTCTTATAAAATTTAAACTCAATTTGATGGTTGGATTGAAAATTACGTCTAATAATATAAAATTAATTAAATTGTAATTTTTCATTAAATTTTTGAATTTTTTAAAAAAATATAAAATTTTAACTCAAAATAAAACATCATATTAGAAGACTTTACATAAATTTTTTAAATTTTTTAATAACTCAATTATAAATTATAAATTTTTTTATACATAAAATTAGTCAAAAAAATATTAATAAAATCTTAATATAGGAGCACACCCGAACCTTTAACATGCCTTCACCCCACCCCTGGTTGTAGTGCTATCAAATGCTGCATTTTGTTCACCTTGAGAAGCTTAGGCTGCCGTATAATATCGGCCAGGTAATCGGTCTCCAGAGATCAAAACATACATGGTTTGGCGAGGTCCTAGCATGGTGAGTGAGATGTTAAAGGGCTTGAGAGGGGAGGCTGCAACATTGATGACTCAAAAGAGGTTCGACTCACTAGAGGTTTTTTTTTTATTATTATTATTATTCTACCTTGGCTACAGCCCAACGGAGCCTTGTGAAAGACTCCGCCCCTGGAAGGAACCACGTGGGGGTGAGCAAACGATGTGTCATTCTTCATTGACGGGGGAGATGGTGGTGGTGTTCGCGCTTTGGGTCCTCTTAGGTTGGCATCGTAGGTGGGTGAACGGTCGACGGAAGGAGGGGGAGCTTTAGGACTTCGGTGGCCCTGGTTAGAATACGGGTAGTATTTTTAAAAAAGCTAAAATCGTTGAGATTTTAACGAAAATTTATCTTGATTTTTCACCAAAACTAATAAAGTGATGCTTTCCTGAGAAGGCTACACATTGAGTATTGCGTGCCACATTTTCTACACGTCAAATGCTGCAGTTGCGTTTCAAAGAGCATGGCTGTCATGGAAAATATAATTTTACTCACTCGTGCCTAAATTCCACCAACTTCTGAATTTGATGTCTGGCTTCACATTATCACAAGCAAACATCTGTGGGCTTATGTCAGGGTGCACGGAAATAGACCAAGCCATATGCATGCTTGGGAGGTGACGGCAATCGTTACTTGTAGCATTATATATCTATTCTGGTGAAGCTTGCTTGCCTTTCTGCAGCCACAATTCATTGTTAGCATGTGTCTGCAGCTTTCAATATATATTTTGATGAACTACTTGTAGAGTGCACTGTTTTCGATTCTAGCTTTTTAGGTGACTGCACTGAATAAAAGGGACATGCAGATACAGTGATGAAGAAATTGGGTCCATTTTTTGTATTTTGCTCAATTTTCAACTTGGTTTGGTGTTGTGTTGTGTGATTAACAGGTCTAAAACCAACACTGTCGCTTTATCATTAGATGCCCTTTACTTGTCTTAAAGCATCTAATGAATGATAAAGCCAAAAGATCGGCTTTTACACCTAGTCAGACTGGACTGGAGACATTTACACGTTGCTTAGGCCATCACAATAAGAAGACCAGCTCCATGATCAAAACTTGACTTGCATGTTATCAGGCATGAAAAACAGACGAACATGAATTACTTGCACCAGCAATCACAAGCATTATAAAAGCAGTTATAGCCAAAATACTTTGCACATTCAAACCAGATACTCTGTTTATGCACAGTATGACAAATGCAAACCAGATATTTGAAAGCACATCTTACTTCGCTCCATTTTCTGAGGCTTTCTTATCATCACGGCTTTGTTCTGGACTCCATCTCGTGATTGTGCACTCCTCAACAGAGTATCTCTCCAAACAAGATGGAGAGATAGCACAGTGACCATGTTTGTCAACATTCAGAATTAACAAAGTTTTCGCAACACTTCCACAAAGTCTAATAGTGCAGTGGAAATCAGACCACACCCTCAATCTCCCAGTATCCCCTTCTGATAAAACAATCACAGCATATTCTGAATGTACCAAAGATGGATGATGCCGGTAAGCAACGAAATCCACGCCATACTGTAATCCTGGTCTGAGAACCCAATTTTTCATACGAAGATGAGAATACGCCTTATAAAAATCCGGGAATTTTTCCTTTTTCAATTTCATATACAACCACAAATCTAAATCATTTTTAACAAAATTATCTTCACCAGCAATCTTTAAACATTTTAAAGAAAAACACAAATAAAATGCTTCCTCCAAACCCAACTGAAACCATTGCTTTTCTTTCTCAGCTGTGATAATGGGTTTACCGAAACATGCCCGTGTGAGAAGCTCAGTCTGTTCTGTTTCCACTGCAAGAAGCACACTACAACCTGAGAGTGACGCACATGCATTTGACTGAAGAAGAGAAGATTGAAGCTGTGCGACTATTTCTGACATGGGATCTGCTAGTGCTTTAGCTTCTGCTCCTTTTCCTTTCCATCTTGGCCCCATTTTTTTAAGTATCCTTTAAAATCTGGACAAATGAAATAGATATATAAGCTTTAAGAACCAAGGGACAAAAAGGGAATAAGGTTTGAGGATTTTCTCACTTATCAAAAAGAAGAATTTCCCGGAAAATTCACCAGAAGAACTGCTGGGAAGAAAAAGAGAGGAATGGTTGCGGGCAAGGAAACCTTAGGTTTTTCTTTTTTAGTGCTCATCTAATTGATAAAGCTCGGCTACTTTTAAAGTGTTTCAGAGTACAAAGGACTGTTTTACCCTGAACTAACCGTCAATTATTAAAGCATACTATTCCAAGAGTACAAATTTCTCTCGGACATTATACCAAACACTTTATAAGCACTAACATGGTCACCACAGTGTACATAAATATGAACGAAATTATTGAAATTTGAACCCATTTGGGTAAAAAAGTACTGGGTCTTTTTAATCCACTTAATTGCAGATGAATATGAAACCATTGCCTAATTTAAGAGACTTCAAATATGCACTTTGTTGTATAAGGTACGCTAGTGTCTGCCAAGGTAAGTGAATGCCTTCGCGTGATAAAAGCTGATGAGAAGAGACTGCTTGTGTGTGCTTTCATTCTCCATTGACAGTGGTTAAGGTGGTGGTGGTGTTGAAGCTTTGGGTCCAGTGAGGTTGGCATTTTAGGTGGTTAGGGATGACAATGGATACCCACATGTCAGGTTTTGGTACTATCCATATTTGAACCTGAAAATACTATTCATACCTGATCCAAAACCGAACAGACATGGATTTTAGAAACTCAAACCGAACCCCATCGGGTCTCGAGTATATATCATACAATGCAATGATGCAAATATATATCATACATTCATTCCAACGATGGAAATAAAATTCTTAATATCACAATATCAATCCATGCCAGCCTTAAAAACAAACATCCCAAAACCTGAAATTATCTATTTATTATTACAAGTGACTTGCCGCCTTGAGCTGGAGACCAACTAATTTATGTTCCTTTGCTTCTCACAACTTTCTTCTTGACTTTTAATCAAAAGTGATAAAAAACCAAGCTTTAAATGAAATGGAAACGGTTAGAAACAACTTCCTTATTCATGCAAATAAAATAATGTTTTAAAATTACAATCCTCGGTACAAATTCAATTTAACCTAGTCCTCTAGTTCTCCGTATATAAGGCTCTACAGCTCATTTTATTCCATCACAAGCTTTTTGAAATCTTTCTTCTCTCTGTCCTTTAAGCTACAAAATGTCATCTAAAGTTGATATTCCTACTGAAACAAAAGCTGTTACTAAAGGAACAGCACCTCTAAAAGGAGCTTATATCCATGAAAAGGTTGAATACAAGGGGCTTGTTATATTTGACTTCGTTTTGAGGCTAGGTGCTGTAATAGCAGCTCTACCTGCCGCTGCCACAGTGGGAACTAGCGATCAGACCCTTCCCTTCACACAGTTCTTCCAATTTCAAGCCAGTTATGATGATCTTCCCACTTCTCAGTAAGTCAATCTTTTATTGATCTTTAGTTAATACCAGGGTTAATATCTGCTTACCAGTTTTAGATACCACATTGCAGTTTTTTACCATACATTTCTTGTCACGCAGTATTGAAGCATTGAATTCAGATCATAGAAACCATCTTCTGCACTGACTGAGGAATTATTGATTACTGCAGGTTCTTTGTGATTACAATGGCAATAATTTCTTGTCACACATAACTTAATAGGGGTGGTTCAAGAAGTCTCGTGACACATGCAAGTGACCTAGTTTGAATCTCTATCATCTAAGGCTTTAGCTGTTCATTTTTCCTATAAACTGAAGCTATGAGCTGTTACACCGAAGCCACATAAATAAATGGCTCGGAAGTTTTTAGCTTTTTCTCCAACATTTTCTAGTGACCAAAACGGATCAGATTCACCCTCTGCACACCCAGATGGAAACAAAAAAATCACACCATAACTTGCAAAAACGTTACATTTTTTATGAAACTCCGACTCTTGGCCTCAAAATTACAAGACCTAATCCGAGCTATAGATTCCTTATTTTCTCAGCAAATCGTAAGACCAAATCTGACCTTCTATACTTAGCATCTCCAGAAAATTAATTAAGAACAAAATCAAATCTCAGGTACCATAACACGTTTAAACCGAACAACAAAATAAAAAGAAAAATTAGAAACTCATAAATCTCAGCAGATTGAATAAAAAACAACAATAGTATCTCTTTTCAGTCTAACAAAAAAGAATCCAGAAAAATATAAATGGATGACACTTACTAGAAGTTGCTGCCTTGGTGGAGCTACGAAGGGCGGGCTGCTGGACCTGCTGCTGCCGGCTGGAAAGAGTGAGAGAAAGAGAGCGAACTGAGGTGAGAGGTCTAACGGCTGAGGAAGAGATTTCGAGGTGAGTTTTTCTATATATATACTATGGCATTGTTGTTACTCTATCAAAATTTAAAAACATTTTTAATTCTCAATCTATAATACACACACACACACACAAATGAAATATGAAA
Organism: Populus pruinosa; assembly: GCA_026413675.1. Classification (NCBI taxonomy): domain Eukaryota; kingdom Viridiplantae; phylum Streptophyta; class Magnoliopsida; order Malpighiales; family Salicaceae; genus Populus; species Populus pruinosa. The sequence continues at coordinate 15,729,613 of CM048600.1, read as the reverse complement.
TAATATAAGTAATTTTCTGGGACACTTACAATTACTTTTTAAGTTTTCTTACATTTATTTATTATTAAAACAAACAGTTAATAAAAAATATTTTTTAATAAAAAAATTGATTTAGTTTATAAAAATATTTTATTTTAGATTAAAAGTATTTTTTAGAAGTTACAAGAAAGAAAGAAAAATATTGTTATTTATTAATTATATTAAATTTAATTTTTAATTTTTTTATTATATATTTTGTTTATAATTTTATCTTTTAGGATTTGATTTGATTTAATTTTTTATGTTAAATTTGATTTTTATTTTTTAATTAAATTTTTTAATTTATTATATTTTATCTTATTTTTTAATTACTATATTTTTATTTAAATTAATTTATTGAATTAAATATTATTTTAACTTTTTTATATCTCAGATTTGGTCTTTTTATTATTATTTATTTTATTTAAAATAATTTATATATTTTTTAATATTTGTATATGTTAGATCTTGTATTTTTTATTATAATTTATTTATTTAAAATAATTTATAAAATTTAATTTTGTTTCTTTAATTTCATCTTTTTTAATATTTTTATATATTAAATTTGATTATTATTTTTAATAAAATTAATAAATATTAAAATATTAATAAGTTTTTTAACTTATTTTTTATGATACAGTCAACTATTAAAAAATATTTTTAATTAATTTTTTATAATATTATCATACCTAAAAAAATAATTTATTTTCTATAAAAAATATTTTATAATCAACAAACGAATTATATACACTATCAAAGTTTTGACCTCGTGCCTAGGCACAATGTAATAAAACTGCATGAATTCTTTTTCCCCCATGCCTTTTTACCTTATAAAGCTATATTTTGTATATATAATTTTATTTTTATTTTTTAAAATTTTATTTAATTTTATATTTAATTATTTAATTTTATATTTTTATTTTATGCTTTTTTAATTAAAATTTTTATTTATCAGATTTAATTTTTATTTATGCAATTTAAAATATTTATAAAATTAATTTATTTTTAATTTTATCATATTTTATTTTTTATATATTTTAAATATGGTATTTTTTATTACTATTTATTTTATTTAAAATAATTTATAAAATTAGTTTTTTTTCAATTTTATTCTCTTTCAATATTTTTATATGTCAAATTTGATTTATATCCTTTTAATAAATTTAAAAAAAAAACATTTAAAAAATTTAAAAAATTTCAGTTTTTTTCATAATATAGTTAAATATTAAATTTTTGTTTTCACTACGCAAATAAATATAAAAAATAAATTTATTTTCTATAAAAACCATTTTAAAAAAATAATTCTCAATAAACTATAAAAGTTGCTACCTCGTGCCTCGTGTTTTGAAATAAAACTCCGTGGATTCTTTTCTTCCCTCCCTCCCTTTGTAACTTATAAAGTTGTTTTGGGCTTGAAGCCCTATATCTCATTTGTAAAATTGTATCTTGATCAGCCGTGTAATAATGGGCCATTATTGTCGCTCGACAGAAAAGGAAAAGAACAGAAAAATATTTGCTCTCAGTGAGAGGGGAGAGTATAAAAAGGGGCTACGGGAGGTGAAGAAAAGGATAACATCCCCGCGCTCCTGTTCTCAACCTGACAACTCTTATCTCCTTCACTTCTCCTCTACTGCTAATTAAAAGACACAGCTACTTAGCTTCTAAGAACTTACACTTTTAGTACAAGAATACACACTGTCTTGAAATCCTATGTTAATAGAAACAAAGAAAAGTTTTGTTCTCTTCCTTTAAGGACTTGGAACTTTCCGTGTACACAGCATCCAACGCAGGTAAGTGTTGTTTCTTTTATGTCTCGTTTCTATGGCCTTTGCTTTCATTTCTTCCCAGAAACCCTGATAAAACGTTCTTGAGACCTGATTTTTTTCATGGGGTTATCTGCTTGTGATCTTTTAAATTGAATTAGATATCCACGGTTTTACTTACCTTGATTGGTTACCGTGAATTTTTCTTCTGATTATTGATTCTTTGTAGTGTTCTTTGGTGTCATGTTGTATGTTACTATTAAAGGTGTCTTTATTTTGATTCATTTATTGTCATTGAGTTGGTTTTGAGTGACGGAATTTTTCTTTGTAGGGAATAAAAAGAGTTGTTTTGTGATTATATGTCAGTCTCTCTATTCAATGGTTTCGTATTTGATTTTGTTGGAACTTTGATTTGCAGGTAAAGATTTTTGAAAATGGAAAATGGAATTGATAGAGTTGTCGATGCGACGCAATTAGAAAATAACATCAATGTTAACCCTGAAGTTTCTAGGGATAAGGTGGAGGATAAATATGAGGTTTTGGGTGGCGCGGTGGAGGGAAAAAATGAGTTGTTGGGGGATAAGGTAGAGGAGAAGGTTGCGGTGGCGTCCAGTGAATCGAATGATTTGGAAGATGAGGTTTTTGTGGAGGCACTTGAGTCACCCGAGAAACTGCATGAAGAGGGAGTGAAGTTTGAGTCAGATGGCGGTGTTGAGAGTGTTGGTGACTCGAGTTTGGTGATTGGGAATGCAAATTTGGATGTGGGAAATGAAATGGAGAAATTTGAGGCACATGAGTCAGAAGGTGGTGATTCTGGTTCGGTAGTTGTCATTGAGAAATCAGATGTAGGAAGTGTGATGGACAAATTTGATGAGCCAGTTTTTGTTCCTGCTGAGCCTGGGAATCCTGAGGGATTGACTGAAGTGGTTGGTGAAGAGAAGGTGATGGATTCGGTAGGTGGAGAGAGTGTCCGTAAGATTGATGAGGGAGGGACCGTTGTTGAAGTGGAGGGCAGTGTGTTGAATGGAGGGGAGGTTGTTTCTGAGATTGTTGGTGATGGAGGAATAGAGGCTTTGAAGGGTGAGGATGTGGCGAATGCAATGCAGAAAATTGAATCAAGTGCGGGGATTCTCCCTGAGGATAGTAAGGGAGAGGAAATCAAAGAGGATGGCTCAGTTGAGCTTCAAGACAGAAAAGGTGAAGGACTTCATGAGAATCCGGTGAAAGTCGATACAGAAGATCAGGATGACAAAAGTGGGGAATTGATAGGGGATTCAGCTGGCCTTGATTCGGAGGATGGGATTTACAAGGGTGAGCATCCAAAGGGCATTTCAGCAACTGTTGATACAGAACACGGAGATACCAGCAATGGAGACTTGAAAGATACTATAGCTTCAGTGGATCCAGAGCATCATGAGGAAACTCCTGAACTGACAGCTACTTCAGCTGTCCCACATGCAGCCCTGGGAGAATCAACGGTGGTAGCGGAAACAGGAAGCTTAAATTCTTTAGATAAGTTTGTGAATGAGAAAAATGAAGACATTCAGGTAGATACTGCTAATTTGAGAGCAGAGGATAACAAGGATTCTGAACCAGAGCATACTGCTGAAAAAGGTAATGATGCTGGCCAGAACAATATTGTGTCTGGGCACCCTGAAAGGATTGCAGAAACATATCCAGAGAAGCAAAACACTCCAGTAAATAAAGAAGGTGAAAGGCACCCTGAACCTAAGCTTGCCTCTTCATCTGGAAAACCTCTGAGTCTTCCCTCCCATTCCCGTCCAGCTGGCCTTGGTCGTGCTGCCCCACTCCTGGAACCCGCAACTAGGGCAATGCAGCAGTTGCGTGCTAATGGAGCCATGTCTCATATGCGCCCTCAACAGCTTGATGACCCTACTAATGGGGAGTCAGAGGTGCATGATGAGACTCATGAAAAACTCAAGATGATTAGGGTGAAATTTTTGCGGCTAGTGCATAGGCTTGGATTGGCTCCCAATGAAACTGTTGTGGCACAAGTTTTATACAGATTGGGAATTGTTGAGCAGCTGCGAGGGAGAAATCGGGGTCGCATTGGCACCTTAAGTTTTGATCCTGCAAGTGCTATGGCAGGACAGCTCGAGGCAGATGGGCAGGAACCCCTTGATTTCTCCTGCACAATTATGGTTCTTGGAAAGACTGGGGTTGGAAAAAGTGCCACTATCAATTCAATATTTGATGAAGCAAAGCTCCCCACCAATGCTTTTCAATCTGGTACAAAAATGGTTCAGGATGTTGTGGGAACTGTTCAGGGGATCAAGTTACGGGTCATTGACACACCAGGCCTCCTTCCTTCCGGGTCTGACCAGCGACAGAATGAGAAAATCCTTCTTTCAGTGAAAAACTTTATCAAGAAAACTCCTCCAGATATTGTGTTGTATTTTGATAGGTTGGACATGCAGAGCAAGAATTTTGGTGATCTGCCCCTGTTGCGAACCATCACCAAGATATTTGGTCCATCTGTATGGCAAAATGCAATTGTTGTCCTCAGTCACGCTGCTTCTGCTCCACCTGATAGTCCACAAGGGACCGTTTCAAGTTATGAAATGTTTGTAACTCAACGTTCTCACGTTGTTCAACAAACAATTCGTCAGGCAGCAGGTGACATGTGGCTTGTAAATCCCGTTTCATTAGTTGAGAATCACTCTGCCTGTAGAAGAAATAGGGCAGGGCATAGAGTGTTGCCTAATGGTCAGGTTTGGAAGCCTCATTTGTTGCTACTTTCCTTTGCATCAAAAATCCTCGCTGAAGCAAACACTATTTTAAAGGTGCAAGATAGTCTACCTAAGAAGCAATTTACAACTCGGTCAAGAGCTCCTCCTTTACCATACCTGCTGTCATCTCTTCTCCGGTCAAGACCACAAGTTAAGCTACCTGAGGAACAGTTTGGTGATGAGGATGGTTTAGATGATGATTTGGACGAGTCATTGGATTCTGAGGACGAGTCTGAGTATGATGATTTACCACCATTTAAAAGTTTAACAAAAGCCCAGGTGGCAAAGCTTACTAAAGCTCAGAAGAATGCATATTTTGATGAGTTAGAGTACAGGGAGAAACTTTTTATGAAGAAACAGTTGAAGGAAGAGAAAAGGCGACAAAGGATGATGAAGAAAACTGCAGTGGCAACCAATCCTCTGCCTGGTGACTACAGTGAAGATGCAGAAGAAGAAAGTGAAGGTCCTGCATCTGTGCCCGTTCCCATGCCAGATTTATCCTTACCTGCTTCTTTTGACTCTGATAATCCTTCCCACCGGTACCGTTATCTTGATAACTCCAATCAGTGGCTTGTAAGGCCAGTCCTTGATACACATGGTTGGGATCATGATGTTGGCTATGAAGGTATAAATGTGGAGAGATTATTTGTAGTTAAAGACAAGATCCCTGTATCCTTTTCTGGCCAGGTAGCGAAGGACAAGAAGGATGCCAATGTTCAAATGGAATTAGCAAGTTCTATAAAGCATGGGGAAGGGAAATCAACTTCTCTAGGTTTTGATATGCAGACTTTAGGGAAGGACTTAGGCTATACTTTACACAGTGAGACAAAGTTCATTAATTTCAGGAAGAACAAGGCAACTGCTGGTCTTTCGGTTACTCTATTGGGCGATGCCTTATCAACTGGAGTGAAAGTTGAGGACAAATTGATTGCTAATAAGCGGTTCCAAATGGTCATGTCTGGTGGTGCAATGACTGGTCGTGGTGATGTAGCATATGGTGGTAATCTGGAGGCCCAACTGAGAGATGAAGATTATCCCCTGGGTCGTTCGCTATCCACTCTTGGACTCTCTGTTGTAGATTGGCATGGAGTTCTAGCAATTGGTTGCAATATACAATCTCAGGTTCCTATTGGAAGGTCTACAAACTTGATTGCCCGTGCCAATTTGAATAACAAGGGTGCAGGACAACTCAGTATTCGCATAAATAGTTCAGAACACCTCCAAATAGCTTTGGCAGGTCTCATTCCTCTATTGAGGAAGCTTTTTGATTATCATGAAGAAATGCAGCTTGGACAGTGAAGAAAACTGGGCACTTCTTTTCCTGCAGTAGCCAAGCTGTGACAGGAAACGCCTGAGTTCGCTATGTTGGGATGGTCATTTATAAGAATGAGCAAACCTAAGCTTTTCTTTTTGTACCTCTCCTTTTTCTGTTGTTGTTTTTCAACATCGCGTTACCTTGATGACATTCATTGTAGCAGTTTTGTTAGATATTTTCATACTGTGGTTTTTGTCCCCTCTACACCGCTGAGCCAAACAAAATGTTTCTTGTTCACTTGCGCCTCTGTTTAGCTATTCATTCGTTCTATATTGGTGTGCACATTTGTTCATCCTGTCCAGCACGTGCATTCACCATCTTTTACTATTTTCTTCTTTTCTTTTAGCTACACTAGTTTAATATTTTCACTGTCCGCCGTGGAAAGTTACCCAAAGCTTTTATCTTGGAATTGTGTGGTGTTAATCCTCACTAATCAATGGCTATTCCTGCTTTCTGCCAAGTGCAATTTTACTGATTCCCGTGGCCTGCTGGTGTGCTATCAATGTTCACAAAATCAGAATTCCGGTTTCAAAAATGCTGTCTTCAAATAATGGTTCCAATTCCAAGAGATGACATCATGGTAAGTTCCAGACCAAGGAAAATCTAAATGCAATGTTAGTGCAGCTTGGATAAGCGGACTAAGGATAGAGTTTAGTGTTGAACATGGTCCTTTACTTGCAGCAAAATCTGTTTTCTGCAGAAATGTCTAAGTAATGGAGGCTATGGCTCTATAGGGGGCGCTTTGTTGGGAAAAAGATGATGGCTGGAGACTGGAGATATTCGGAATGGAAACTGTCTCGAGCTGATTCATAATGTTCAACAGACGACGGTGAAGCCCTTCCCCGTGGATACGAGGAAGATGATGTCTTGTAGCTTGGTCACTTTTGTTACAAATAAAAGATTAAGTTTTTGGGCTAAAATGATATTAAAATTTAAATAACAAAACAATCATCACTTCAAAACTCACCATGGCCATCATTATCTTAAGCATTTAAATTAAACTAGATTTTTGACAAGTTTGTTATAGTCTGTATTTCTTACATATTCATTGGTTACCTATAAATTAAAAGAATCAGCTTTTTATTACATGAAGTGCACTTTATAATTCATGGTAAAAGATTAATGTCTTTTATTTTTTTTAAAAAAAATAATTTTTTTATTTTAAATTATTAATATTTTTTCTATTTAGTTATTATACTCTCATGATATATATTCTAAGTTTGACACGTTAACTTAATTTGATAAATTAATCAAGTTAATTCATATTTTTTAAAAAAATTAGTTTTGTTCTTCTGATAGGGGTTTTTTTTAATTATTTTTTTAATTTAGTTCATTAATATTAAAAAAAATTTATTTAGTTATTAACTCTTATGATATGGATCTCAAATTTGATAGATAATCTAATTAATTTAGATTTTTTTAAATAGTTTTTTCTTTCAATTTTTTTCTTTTAATATCATAGCTATGACTAAAAGAGGTTAACCTTTCATTGTGGATTGCATTGTATAAATTCACAATAAAGGATGGATGCCTTTTAATTATAGTTTTTTTTAATTTTTTTAATATTAATTTGATAAAAAATTAAATTTCATGATTTATTTTTTTTATTTTTATTAGATTGTCGTCATCTCATAAATGATATTCATTAGAATAATGTTTTGCTTTGTTTTTTTTTTTTTCAATTAATATTAATTTTTTTATTTAGTTATTACATTTTTATAATATAATCTTACAGCAAAATTTATATTAAAACTCTTGAATCTAATATTATAATTATACCTTAACTTTTGAGCTTAGTGTTACAAGTAAACCCATTTATACTTAAATTCACATTAAAACTCTTGAATCTAATGGTATAATCGTGAACTCTTAAGTTTAGTGTTATAAATAAATTCATTTATATTTAGTTCATGCAAATTTAACATTATTATTTTAATATTAAAAATATTATTATTTATATTCAAAATAGTAATATTAATATTATAATTAATATTAAAAATATTATACTTGAATCACCTGTGTTGCAGAGAAATCTAAAACCAGTTAAATTCAAAGCTATAGTTTTATATATAGATTTAACGTAACTAAATTTTAAATTTTTTGATATTTTTTATGCCAAAAAAAAAAGATCTCGGAGCCCTATTTCATGACTAAACAGGGAAGCAGAGGGGACATGTTTTTGCTTTCAGTCAAGAGAGCCATGTTTACTTTTGTCGATACCTTCACTGTCTGCTTCCAATAATCGGAAAAGGCCACCAAGAACCGCACTGACCCAGAAGGATTCTCATGTCCATTACTAGCTGGACCAGTTTAAAATAATTCAGGCCCGCTCTGCCTGTGTAGACCACTGGTGTGCGTCAGTTCTGTCAAGCCTTTGAAAAGTGGATATTTTCAATTTAACTTTCACGCCCGTTCTACATTATATTTTATAGATTGACCCCAAAATAATAACGAAAAGGGCCCCTCGTCATCACACGCGATGTACTGGTATAGTAACCATGCGTTGTCGCAAATAAATTTATGAAATTTGTTTAACATTTTAATTAATTTTTTAAGCTAGTGAAATTAAAACAAATATAGTTTTTTAATTGATTATGTATTTTATAATATTTAATTTCATGTGTGTGTTTTTTAGCTAAATATATATCATGAATATGTTTGACATTAATTAAAAAAAGACATGCAATTAATTATTTACAAACCTAAACATCTAGTTAAAAGAATAATAATTAAATAAAAAGGCGGGAATCGATAAGGAGAGGGTGTTCCATATTGAAAGAGTGGTTAATTTTAATTAATCATTGAGTTCATAACTATTAATTAAATCTAATTATCATTCTCAACTTTACAGTTAATTTTTGTTATTATTGTCTCGCATCAACGTAATTTTGAACGTCAAAACATTCCGAAGAATCATGGAGAAATGAGATATGATCATCAGCTAAAAACTAATATAAACTAAAACATAATAAATTACTAACTCCCAAATTCTTGTTATTTAGAATTTTTTTCACTTTATAAGTTTTTTTAAAATAATAATTTATTTTTCCGATGTTACTATCATTATTTTTTTTAAAACTATTAATATTAAATTGATCAATTATCAATCATCAAACTTCAATTATTATTATAAGATTCTATAATTAATCATTGTTTCTATGAGTTTTCATGCAGAATCATTATTTTTTTATAATATTAATGGTTATTTTTTCTAGCAAATTTTGAAAGAATAATAAAGAAAAATTTCAAAATTATAAAAAATAATCACCGCTTTTTATTAGGTTGTGTGAAAAAAATAATTATAAATTATTTAGAGAAAATTGAAATTGAGAAAATATAAAATAGTAGATAACGGGGAAAAACAATTACAAAAAAAGAAAAGATAAGCCTGACACGCACTAGGCTTGATGGCAACTAGGCCTTAGCAGTTAGGCTGCACACTTCCAGCCCGAGACATTAAAAAAAAAAAAAAAAAAAACGATGGACAAAACGATGCCTGCTAAGCCACCAATAGCCTGACAATAAAACTGGTTAAACAAATATATTTAATCGAGATGTGTGAAGCTCATCTTAATAATATTTATATTAATAAAAAAACTAATTAAAAAAATATAAATATAAATATAATACCCCATTATTAATTTTTCATGAGCATTTATCATTAAAAAAACTGGGGCCGTTGTTTTTGACCCTACATAACATTTCGAAGACATCCTAAAACGATCTCAAATAAATGTATATATTTTAAAACACGTTCTAATCAGCCCTAAAAATCTAAAATACCAAACTCTCCCGTCTCCTACCCTTTCTCTCTGATGTCCCTACATCCAGGGACCTTATTGTAATACAAATAAAGTTTAGAGATTGTTTAGTGCAAACCTAGGAATTCCATAACCAATGTAAGAATTAATAAAAAAAACACTCACTTGGGTTTTTTTGGAAAGCCGACGTAGTTTAAAGCTAGAAAAAAAGCCTAAAACAGCAACCTTTTGTCCACTGTGGGAAGGCTTGCGTAGGGCAAAACCCATTTTATTTTGGCTTTTTTATAGTATAATTAGAGGGCGGATCTCCCAAAAAGGCCAAGTTGAAACATGATTGAATCACCCCATGCTGGATATGTACACGAAGTGCTTGATGTAATATGGAAGCTCGTGATGGAAGAGCTTGCTTCTTGTGCATGGTAATTTCTTTCTTTGCCCAAGAAAATAAAATCCAAGCTTCTCCCTGCCCAGGAAACAATTCCCTCGGACTCTACCCTTCAGCAATGATTCTAGGTTTCCAGTAATGAAAGCTGATAGTCTTGTGAGTTGAGTTGCTTCGAATGCAAGGAAGGGCTGGTGAAGCTTCGTTTTTCGACTACGAATTCATAATTAAGTGTATTTTAATCGATCCATATTTACAAAAAATGAAATATTTTTTTTGTAGAGTTTACATCATTAACCATTTCAAGTTTAGTAAGGGGATCTTGGTCTAGTAATGAAAATGATTTTTTTTTTTTTATTATATTTGAATTTAAATTTTTATATATTTGAGCTCAAGATTTTATATGTATGTCTTTCATCCTATGATACTTTACATGTTTATTAGGTTTATAGAGTATTTAATAAACTATAAAATTAGTTATAATGTACACAAATTAACCTATACATCTACATAAAAAAATGAAGAAGTTTAGTTTTTTCCTTCTTCTTTTCCGAGGCATGGATTAAATTAACTCTTGGTAACATGGTTAATAATTCATAAACTCTTTAGCCCCGAAGAACCATCTTATTGACCGACAAGACAGACTTTGAAACGGGGATGGTTTCGAGCCATGGTGCGATATAGTCAGCTTGAGTTCGAGACTTAACACTAACAGTTCAAAGTTCAAACAACCTGAGTGATATGTTCGAAACCACTCTTTTTTATTTTTTTCTCTTTGGACCCCAGCCTATCTACATTGTTTCCTAATTTCTCATGGACCCCCGAGCTACATATCCGAGTTCCCTTGATAAGTTCTTTACATTGATTCTCCTTGATTGATATATAAACATCAAAGTGTTCTTGTCTTTGCATGTTCGTATATTTGACGTCAGCAATCAATTCCTTTCTCTTTTTTGCCATTATTGGACTCTGACAAGTTACAGTAGTGAAAGCTATTCCTGAACCATCTGAAACTTTTATAATATTTATCTTCTCCTGTACAGTCCAACCTTCGTCACTAAAAAGAAGAAAGAACTTAATCTTAATTCTTCGTAATATATTAATTATTGGAAAGAATTTAAGATTTATAATATTCTTTGTTTTGAAAGAATTTGAAAGAATTTAAGATCTATTCCAAAGAGATAAAACATGAAAATCAGTTGAATTAAATATTAATTAGTTAATGACATAAAACAAAAAAATGCTACAAATTAACTAGATGAACACAATAAATATATATATATATATATATATATATATATATCTATATATATATATCCTATTCAATATTGATCTAGCTAGCTAGCTGGGCCACCATGGGGCAGATGAGTAATTTACTTTTTTTTTTTTTTTTCAAAATCACATATATAAAAATGTTTAAAAGTCACATAGTAATTAATAATTAACCCTTCGCAGGATGATAAATCATAAATCTAATGAAAAGCAATTAAGCCGTGGCCTTGCAACACTCATATATTATTGTGTATGTTAACCTATACAATCATCATCTGTCACTCGCATGATCAATGCTGCTTATCGTTTCTCGATTTAACAAGCAATCTTAATTTTAATGTAACATTAAAAGGTTAAAAAAGGTGATCAATGGGCACAAGAGAAACAAGACAATTGTCAACATGTTGTTCTTCGTCAGTGGTCTCCCTCGCCAATCAAATCACCTCAAACTGCCCCAAAAATGTCCCCAAATCTCCTCAATCGGCACTTCACATGCCGGGGTTGGTTTCTTGTCAGAGTTTTTAATTTTTTGAAGTGTTGTAATTGTTATTTTTAAAAATATTTTTTATATTTAAACATTAATTTTAATATCGATACATTATAATAATATAAAGATATTAATTTAAAATTAAAAGTTAAAATTTTTTAAAAGTATTTTCTAACCACCTATAATATTTCCCGTATTAAATCGGTTACTTCCCTTTTTATTTATTTCAATGGGAAAAGCAATCTAATTTTTATTTATTTTTTATTTTTTAATTTTATTTTTACTAATCTAAATCCAACATTCTAAACTAATTATTTCATCGTATTCAATCTTGAACAACTAACACATATCTTTAAAAACGTAATTTACTGCTTAAATAAAATGCAACCAACGTATTAACAATAAAATCTGATATTTGGGAATATTAACTATAAATGAAAGTTGGGTCCATGATACTCTGTTAAAAACTTAAAACAACCTTTTAGTAATGAAACACAATATTTAGGGATCAGATTAGTAAATGGAAAGATACAGTCTGGATTAAAAAATTAAAAATAATTAAGAGTTAGTGGATGCATAATACTTTTAAAAAATAATTTTTATTTAAAAATATATTAAAGTAATTTTTTATTTAATATCAATCCATTAAAATTACTAAAAACACTAAAAATATATAATATTGTTTTAAATAAAATATATATTTAAAACACACATAAAACCACGTCTGTACGATTTGGGGTTCTTCAACGATGAAATCAAAGCAATCAATGAAACCCCGATAAAAAAATCTTCCACCGTCAGATGAAAAAAAACTCAATAACTCCAAATCTCCACCGTCTGATAAAAAATTCTTATCTCCATAATTGTTAATTCACCTAACTTGGTAAACCATTGCAGCTGCAGCCAGTGGATTATACATATAGGATTCGTTCACTGGCTCTCTATCTGAAATTCACTCACTCTATCTCTATAGAAAACAAGGTAAGCAAAATGGAAAAAGGTTTTCTCTTTCTCTTATGTTTTAGTTTATTAATTATGATTTTGTATTGATTTAATCGCATTTTTATGTTTGTTTTTCATTTTTGTGCAAAGCCCTAACGGAAACATGTTAAAGTTGCTTATTGAGATCTGAAAGTTTCAATTTTGGTTTTTGTATGAATTGGTTGTTATATAAAGTTATGATTTTTGTGTGGAAGATGGAAACTTTATAATGAGTTTTTTTTTTTATTATTATTATTGGTTATGCGATTGGCTGTGATGGTTTTGAAATTGGTTTTGTGTTTTGATGTTGTGGGTTTTATGTGATTCAAGGTTTTGAAGGAAAAAAAATGGAAAACGGGGTTGAGAGAGTTGTTGTGGAAGAGAAAACCAATGTGGGAAATGAAGGTTTTGGGGACAAGGTAGAGGAGGAGAGAGTTGTGGTGGGGTCTGATGAATCAAAGGATTTGGGAGATGAGGCTTTTGAGGAGGCAATTGAATCACATGAGCAATTGGAGGAGGAGGGAATCAAAGTTGTATCAGACGGTGCTGTTTCTGAGAGCGTCGGCGATTCGATTTCAGCAGTTGTTGATGAGAGCTCAAATTTAGGAAACGAGACAGAGAAACTTGAAGAGACTATTTTTATTCCTGCTGAGAGTGGGAATCCTGATGAGTTGGGCGGGGCTGTTGGTGAAGAGAAGGTGGAGGATTTGGTGGGCGAAGATAGTGTTGATAAGATTGATGAGGGAGGGACTGCAAAGGAAGCCAGGGGCAGTGAGTCAAGTGGAGGAGAGGTTGCTGAGATCGTTGGTAATGGAGTAAAAGAGGTTTTGAAGGCTGAGGGTGAAGGCGAGGTGGATTCTAATCAGGGAATTAAATTGGATGAGGAGATTCTGCTCAAGAATGATGAGAGAGAAGAACTGAAGGAGAATGAGTTGAGCACTGAGTATCAGGGGACTAGTGGCAATTCAGGCATGGACCAGAATTTGATAAAAATGGACGCTGAGCATTTAGATGAGAAAAGTGGGGAATTGAAAGGTAACGGAGAGTCTGCTAAGGAAGATGGGAACAATGAATTGATTGGAGGTGAGGAGGTTTCTGAGATTACTGTTGATGGAGAAACTCAGGCTTTAAGGAGTGAGGCTGAGGTCAATTCTAATCGAGAAATTGAGTCAAGCAAGGAATTGAATAGTGATGGAGATTATGCTCAGGAAGTGGGGAACAATGAGATGAGTGGAGATGCGGGGGTTTCTGAGATTGCTGGTGATATAGGAGCAGAGGCTTTGAAGGGTGAGAATGAGGCTGATCCTAATCAAGAAACTGAGTTGAGCAAGGATATTCTTCCTGAAGATGGTGAAAGAGAGGAACTTAAGGAGCATAATGCAGAGGTGTCTGAGATAGCTGGTAATATAGGAACAGAGGCTTTGAAGGGTGAGTATGAGGCTGATCCTGATCGAGAAATTGAGCTGAGCAAGGACATTCTTTCTGAAGATGGTGAAAGAGAGGAACTGAAGGAGGATAATGCGAAGGTGTCTGAGATTGCTGGTAATATAGGATCAGAGGCTTTGAAGGGTGAGTGTGAGGCTGATCCTAATGGAGAAATTGAGCTGAGCAAGGAAATTCATTATGAAGATGGTGAAAGAGAGGAATATCAGGAGGATAAGTTGGGTTCTGAATATCAGGAGGCCAATGAGTCAATTAATTTATCAGGTGATCTTAACGGTGATAAGAGTGAAGGACTGGATGATAATCTGGAAAAAACAGATATAAAACATAATGTTGAGAAGATTGTGGATTTTGACAGTGCAATAGTAGGCCTTGATGCTGGAATTGGGATTAATAAGAGCGAACATTTCAGGGACATCTCAGCAGTTGTGGATACAGAAAACCATGATGATAGCAATGGGAAGTTGAAAGATGTTTCAGCTGTTATAGCTTCAGAGCAAAATGGGGAAACTCATGAACTGAAAGCTGCACCATCTGTCCCACAGACAGTGGTGGAGGAAGTAAAGCTGGTACCAGGAGTTTTAGCCTCATCTTCTTTAGAGAAGTCAGTGACTGAGAGAAATGAGGAGATCCAGGCTCATGCATCTAATGTGCGAGCAGAGGATAGCAAGGGTTCTGAAGTACATCGTGCTGCCAACAATACTAATGGAGTCAGCAAAAGCACTAATGTGACTGAAGAGCCTAAGGAGAAAGCAGACAAGGGTCAGGAGGATAAGCAAACTACTCCAGCAAATATGGAGCGAAAAATTAAGCATTTACCCAAGATTGCATCTTCATCTGCAAAATCTTCAAGTGCAGCTCCCACACCTTCTCGTCCAGCTGGCCTTGGACGTGCTGCCCCGCTATTTGAACCTGCACCCAGGGCAGTCCAGCAGCCTCGTGCTAATGGAGCTGTTTCTCATACACAATCCCAACAGGTTGAAGATCCTACAAACAGGGAATCAGAAGAGTTTGACGAGACTCGTGAAAAGCTTCAAATGATCAGGGTGAAATTTTTGCGACTTGCACACAGACTAGGGCAGACTCCTCATAATGTTGTTGTTGCACAGGTTTTATACAGACTGGGATTAGCTGAACAGCTGCGAGGCAGAAGTGGTGGCCGTGTTGCTGGTTTCAGTTTTGATCGTGCCAGTGCCATGGCAGAACAGCTCGAGGCTGCTGGGCAGGAACCCCTTGATTTCTCCTGTACAATTATGGTTCTTGGAAAGACAGGTGTGGGTAAAAGTGCCACTATCAATTCAATATTTGATGAAGTGAAGTTTGGCACAGATGCTTTTCAGTTGGGTACAAAAAAGGTTCAGGACGTTGTGGGCACTGTTCAGGGGATAAAGGTACGGGTCATTGACACACCAGGACTTCTTCCTTCATGGTCTGACCAGCGCCAGAATGAGAAAATCCTTCACTCTGTTAAGCGCTTTATAAAGAAAACTCCTCCAGACATTGTGCTGTATCTTGACAGGTTGGACATGCAGAGCAGGGATTCTGGTGATATGCCCCTCTTGCGTACCATCACTGACATATTTGGTCCCTCTATATGGTTTAATGCAATTGTTGTCTTGACCCATGCGGCATCAGCTCCACCTGATGGCCCAAATGGTACTGCTTCAAGTTATGATATGTTTGTCACTCAGCGCTCGCATGCTGTCCAACAAGCAATTCGTCAGGCAGCTGGAGATATGCGACTCATGAATCCTGTTTCATTGGTTGAGAACCACTCAGCATGTAGAACTAATAGGGCAGGGCAGAGAGTGTTGCCAAATGGTCAGGTTTGGAAGCCCCATTTATTGCTGCTCTCTTTCGCATCTAAGATTCTTGCTGAGGCGAATGCACTTTTGAAGCTGCAAGATAGTACACCTGCAAAGCCTTTTGCAACTCGATCAAGAGCACCTCCTTTACCATTCCTTCTCTCATCCCTTCTCCAGTCAAGACCCCAAGTTAAGCTGCCAGAGGAACAGTATGGCGGAGAGGATGGTTTAGATGATGATTTAGATGACTCATCAGATTCTGAGGATGAATCGGAATATGATGAATTGCCACCATTTAAAAGTTTGACAAAGGCTCAGATTGCGAAGCTTACTAAAGCTCAGAAGAAGGCATATTTTGATGAGTTAGAATACAGAGAGAAACTTTTCATGAAAAAACAGTTGAAGGAGGAGAAAAGGCGACAGAAGATGATGAAGAAAATGGCTGCAGCTGCGAAGGACCTGCCTAGTGAGTACACTGAAAATGCAGAAGAAGAAGGTGGAGGAGCTGCATCTGTTCCTGTTCCCATGCCAGATTTAGCCTTACCTGCTTCGTTTGATTCTGATAATCCCACTCACCGGTACCGTTATCTTGATACCTCCAACCAGTGGCTTGTGAGGCCAGTTCTAGAAACTCATGGCTGGGATCATGATGTTGGTTATGAAGGTATAAATGTGGAGAGGTTGTTTGTGGTTAAAGACAAGATACCTATATCTTTTTCTGGCCAGGTAACAAAGGACAAGAAGGATGCCAATGTTCAAATGGAGTTAGCAAGTTCTCTAAAGCATGGAGAAGGAAAAGCTACTTCACTGGGGTTTGATATGCAGACCGTGGGAAAAGACTTGGCCTATACTTTACGCAGTGAGACTAGGTTCAGTAATTTTAGGAAAAATAAGGCTACAGCTGGTCTCTCGGTTACTCTATTGGGTGACGTCTTATCAACTGGAGTGAAAGTTGAGGATAAATTGATTGCCGGTAAGCGTTTCCAAATGGTCATGTCTGGTGGTGCTATGACTGGTCGTGGTGATGTGGCCTATGGTGGCAGTTTGGAGGTCCAGCTGAGAGACAAAGATTATCCTCTTGGTCGTTCATTATCAACACTTGGGCTTTCTGTCATGGACTGGCATGGAGATCTTGCCATTGGCTGCAATTTGCAATCCCAGATTCCTATAGGACGATCTACAAATTTGATTGGTCGTGCTAATTTGAATAACAGGGGAGCTGGACAAATCAGTATTCGCTTAAATAGCTCAGAACAGCTTCAACTTGCTTTGGTTGGCCTCATTCCTCTTTTGAAGAAGCTAATCGAGTATCCTCAACAATTGCAACTAGGACAATGAAGAAAAGTTTAGGTTATACTTGCTAGGAAACTTCTGATGTCGCCATGTTGTGTAGGTCATCGAGTAATGCGATTGAAGTTAAAAGCTGCTTCGTGCCCCCCACCCTTTCCTTCTCTTTTTGTTGGAATCAGATGACATCATGTTGTATGATATTAGTTGTAATTTCTTTGTTAGATATTTTCTCAAAGTGGTTTTTTCTTCTTATCAATCCACTGGACCTATTATTGCTTCTTGTTCAACAATGCCTGTTTCTAGAATCCATATAGTTTTCTCCTCAAATGGCTGATGAAATAGATTTGCATGGTAACAAACTAGATCGCTTGCCGTGTATAGTCCTTGCGTTTCCAGTTTCTAGGGTTAGGCCAGAATCACGAATTGTTATATTATAATAAAGCATGGGACTTTCTCATGCATTTTGTCTTCCGTGTTATCAACAAGAGAAGAGAATGTCATTGTGAATCTGAACCTGCCTTCATATGGACATCTTTCTGCTGAAAAAAGAGAGAAAAGAAAGCACAAGATAACAGCTTGAGGGTGATGAAGGGACCTGCAAGAGAACTGTTGATCATCTCAAGCTGTAAAAGGTGCCACTGCCTCGGATTTGAGAATCAAGATTCAGCCCTTGCATTTGGCACATGATAGCAGCCTCTCCTACGCACAGGACTAAGTTTATGAACTTCATGATAACAAAAATCCCAATTTGTGCCGCCCATTTATAAAGCCATAGAGGCCTTGAGCTAACTTCCTTTAAGTTTGGATGTTGCTTGCGCTACCTTGTTCCCAACATACGAGAATTTTAGACTGCCAGCTTAGCTCTTGGAAAAAAAGTTTCGAGTTGACTACAAAAAACTTAACAATATCCGTTAGAAGTGTATTAACCGTATAGTAATTCAGTGTCTATCAACTTAACGTTTCCTCCCCCTGTTTCGTTTGGTAATAACCGCTGTAAACTCTGGTTCTATCATAGCTTTCTTCACTGAGCTTTATGAAAAAAATATAGACTATTTAGTTATATGATACATGTTGATGGCTAACAAGTTGTGGTTCTATGGTGTAGTGGTTAGCACTCTGGACTTTGAATCCAGCGACCTGGGTTCGACTCCCGGTAGGACCTAAACATTTCTTTTTAGTTTTCCCATTAAATTTGATTTCTTTCTTACCAAATTGATTTTTATAGTTTTAGAAAAATTAGTTCAATTTAATTTTTAAAGAAAAAAAGGAGTGAAAAATTTTAGTTTTATAAAAATTATATACAGAGTAATCTAATAATATGCACAGTCTTAATTAATATATAAGTAAGTTAATTATTAGTGCAAAAAAATCAGTTTATTTATTTTTTGAACAAAAAAGAAAAAGATAATTATAAAAATTATATATATTAATGTGATTAATATATCACAATATTACATAATATTCAAGTTCTTAATTAGTGCAGCTGTAACAGATTAAGAAGATAATCATCATCGCATGTCATTAACAATATATGTTTACCAATAAGATAAGACCGAGCCCACTAATATTGGAAATCGACTGTTCACAAAGAGGCTAGTATTCCAATCCAACCCTGAAAAGGATTGACTCGTTTAATATATATATATATATATACACACGCAGCCATGTTCATGCAAATTCACGTTCCAATTCCTTACACTTCTTCAATCAATTTAGTCGCAGACTCACAGCCTTCTTAATTTTAACCTATTGATTCCTTTGCTTTTAGTTTTTTGTTATGTCAATTAATATAAAATGGCTAAGATTGAAAAACCTAGGGCAAGGTTCGTATGGGACTGTTTATTTAGCAATATCGACATTTACTAATGAATTGTTTGCCGTGAAGAACGCAAATCTTGAAGACTCTTCAACTCTTCAGAAGGAGAGGAGGATCTTCGAAAGATTTCCTGGAACTAATGAAGTTGTTGAATGTTACGGGTATTGTGTGAGTAAAGAAGCTGGGGTGTTGAAGTACAATATCTTGTTGGAGTATGCTCCTATGGGTTCTCTTCTAAACCTCATGAGGGATTGCGGAGGTAGGATTCTTGAGAGCCATGTTAGGAAATACACGAAGAGGCTACTGAAGGGGTTATCTTGCATCCACAATAGCGGTCACGTGCATTGTGATCTTAAGCCCGTCAACATTCTGGTTTTTCCTCGTCAAGTTGATGGATTAAGTGATATTCAGCTTAAGATTGCTGATTTTGGGCTGGCTAAAGAGCCTGGAGAGGATGATTCGGATAAGCTGTTTCATATGTATCAATACCGTGGGACGCCGTGCTACATGTCTCCTGAATGTGTGCAATTTGCTGAGATCACACCGGCTTTGGATATATGGTCTCTTGGTTGCATTGTTGTTGAGATGATCACTGGACGGGTTGCTTGGGGAAACTTGGATTCGAAGGAGTTGTTCAATAAGCTTGTCTGTGGGAATGAATCTCCAAAGATTCCTGAATACATGTCAGAGAGTGGAAAAGATTTCCTGAGGAGGTGCTTTGAGTTAGATCATAGGGTGAGGTGGACTGCCGATACTCTCCTGACTCATCCTTTCGTTTCCGACGCGCCACTGCAGCCGGTGGAGACGAACACTGAAGAATTGTTAAGCTCCTGCTTTGCGTGTGTTGTCAATTCAGTATTATGTAAAAATTAGGTATCCTAGATAGGAAAGATGCATGCTTGCAGGTTTGGTGACAGCATTTTCTTTTTCCTTTTTAAGAATAGGTTTGGTGTAACTGTGTCTTATATAATAAATAAAAATGACTTTTTTCTTTCTTTTAATACAAGTCTTGTTAAGTTATACGATTGATTCTATTTTATGCCATGGTTCTGGTGATTATCGGGCATAAAAGGAATGCTTGAAAGAATGGAATTGCAGAAATTCCCCAGAGCTTGTCTTGTTTGAATGGCATTGCTAAAATTTTGGATGTTCTGCAATCATCTTATCTGATTTGCCTTTCCATTTTAAAGTTCAATAACCACTAGAAGTCTAGTAAATAGACACAGAAAGGCCTTATGCATCGAAACACCAGCAGCATATATAGGGGTAGCAGCAAAGAGACTTGAGACAAAAAAAAAAAAAAAAGGAGGGGAGAAAAAGTTCACAGCAAAAACTCCCCTCAATACCTAGTAGTCTAGAAGTAGAAGCCAAACCCAGAAAGGCAGCTGGTCCAAAATTCTTGATCGAGAAATTCAAGACTTCAGGTGCAGCAGTGAAAGAAAGGCAAGGGCATTGAGTGAGCTTCGTAAAGAGATTGCCTGAAGACTTGATAGACTCAAATCGCCAGCCCTAATACAACTGACATCCAAAAAACAAGATACAGAGGAACAAAAACAAATCAGATCCAAGCAAGAACTTCAGACTCTGTGGACAATCCTTGTTTTGCCTACCGATCTGCTACTTGGTTGGTTTCGTGAAGAGCGTGAGTAAAAGAGACTGTCTCAAGCTTCGAGATATACCTTAAGATTGCCAGGAACAAATTAATTATTAAACTTCCAAGGTCTGTTTGCTGGATTGTTCATCCATTTAGTCACAAATTCTAATCTCTATACTGTTTCTGGTTCTAAATGTAGTATCATGATTTGTTTATCATCATCAACAAGTTGAATATTTTTTGGACAGTAATAAATTATTAATTCGTATTCCTAATCTGTTCATCATGTTGATGGACATGCTTACATGATGAGACAGAGAAGGGAAGCAACATTAATCAAATACTACTGATCTAAACACTACAATTACTAAACAGAACAGCAGTAATGCCAATCAACAGTTTGCTACACTTGCTTTGGCTTTGGTTCCTTCCTCAAATTTCGTGGGAAAAGAAAAGGTGGTTGTATATCCTTTTGTCTTCTCATGAATAGTGAAAATTGCTTGTGAGGCAAGCTAGGAAACAACAACTCTATGGATATGTTTTTGGAACTAAGATTTAATTGTTGGGTTACTTTACAAATTTCCATAATTTAAGATCAAGCCATTCATAAGGAAAGAAGATCATTAAGTTTAAAATTTTGAAGAAATTTTAACAGAATGATGCATAATATATGATACATGTGCGAATATGCTTACAAGTGGAAGTAATGAACACACATGTATGGTGCTGCTGCTTCAAGTATCATAGCCTAAGAGTAGGTAACCAACTCATGGCAAACCAAGTTGAGAAAAAACATGACTACTCTTTTACGTAACAGTGAAGTAACATCTAGTGAACTACTGTAACATTGTAGCCTACTATGGCATCGCCAGTGGTAACGTCAAGCCAATAGGTTTGTGCAACGGCATAACCACGTGCAAACCGGAATAGGCCGGTTCCTCCAACAATTGGCATCTCACGAACAGGATTCATTGCCGGATTCTTACCAAGGAGGCTAATGCAGCTACCATTATAGATACCATCGGTGAATGCAAAGTTCATGGCCATGATCAAGGCCAATTCATTCTGTCCTGCTGACCCATAAATCCCTTGAGCTCGGCCAACGGGCTTTGAGCTCGGATCAGGCCCTTCTGTCAAGGGATCATCAGCCATCATGATAGAACCGAAGAGGGTGGGGGATTTGTTATCTGCACTTGGTTGAGCAACTTTAATAGCTGTAGGATTTTTGCCACTGAGTATGTCGTGGAAGTAGAATTGAAGGTTTGTCACATTCTCCTTTTCAGCTTCGAGTCTGCTGGCCCAGCTCTCTGCATTAGTACTTTTAGCCCATTGCATGACTCCCACCAAGGAAATGACCAGCAAAACTAAAGTCGCTTTCGCCATTTTCTTTCTCCTTTGTCCTTGCACAAGAAAAATAGGGAGGAGGGTCTATGAGAGAATAATATAGGAAGGTGTGTCTTGGCTCTGTATTGATGCTATTAGAGGTCTTTAAATAGGACAGCTTATCACGAGATTCAAAAACAGGTTACCTACATATAAGATCCCATCGTTATGAACTGTAGGTTCATGCGATTCCTATTCTGCAAATTAGAGAGAACAAAACAATGCCATCTGTAATAGGTCCAAATGAAAAATGCACCGCCTTTGTTTTTTTGGTCAAAGGCAGCTCTGAGTCCTAACCATTCCATGACATTTTCATGGACATAAGGGTTAAGGGAGTAGGTGGGTTGGTTGTGGTTAAGTGAATTGATTAGTTGTAACAAAAAGGAAAAAAAGAAATTGTGATCAGAATATGAACATGAATGGCTGTATGAGAACCACAGTTCTAATTACGGACTCCACCAGACTCCTTCCCATCTGCATTTCAACAGTATAGGAAAGAAATTTACAATAAAGGGGAAATCTTAGCAGGTTGGCTGGCTGTATCATGCATAGATTTAGGATCCCTTCTTCAAAAGAAAGATCTCTTTTAGTTGCGTGAGCGCGACTTGTGAAAGTCAACAAAATCATTGGCTATATCATGTTAAATTCTCTCTTTTCATTCACTGTACCCTATCAATCTGGTTCGGCAAATCCCATTAAATTGTGTGAGACAATACTTTCTAACAATATTAAAATAATGTTTTTTTATTAAGGTTTTTCTTTTTGTATGTTTTTCGCGTGTAAGAAGATGGCAGGCATCTAGCGAAGTGAACCATTCCAAACGCTGAATCACGAAGCACAGACAAATTAAAGGTATTTGATTCGAC
This sequence comes from Populus pruinosa, assembly GCA_026413675.1. Lineage (NCBI taxonomy): Eukaryota > Viridiplantae > Streptophyta > Magnoliopsida > Malpighiales > Salicaceae > Populus > Populus pruinosa. The sequence continues at coordinate 15,706,687 of CM048600.1, read as the reverse complement.
CATTATTAGGCACCTTTCATTCGATCCATGTGATGGCAACAATTTTCCAACAGGTTTTCGTTTTGCGGTGTGCTCTAGAATTCCCGATGAGAATATCTATAGCTAACTCACTAATAAATCAAAGTGACCTTATACTCCAGAACAGCATCACCATTAGTAGCATTGAAATAGCTAGTTTTGACCTTGGCAAATCCTCTAGCCATCCTGAACTTCCCTCTTCCTCCAACCACCGCAACCTCGCGATCAGCCTCCGTCACTGGATTCCTCGAAAACACGCTAAATGAGCTTCCTTTGAATTTACCTTTTGTAAATCCAAAATCAACACACATCACTATAGTAAATTTACTGTAATCTTGGCTGGATGATAAATAGAGCCCTTGTGCATTCCCTATAGTCTTCGAGTCGGGCTCGGGTCCCACTTTAAGAGGATCATCAATGGCGTACACGCTGCCAAATGGTGTTGGTGATTTGTCACCTTCGGTGCGATTAGACCCGGCTACCTTGACAGCAGAAGGATTTTTTCCACTAAGAATGTCATGGAGGAAGAAGTGAAGGCGGGTCACCTTCTCCTTCCTGGGGACATGCCTACTCTTTGTGTAATATTCACCATATGCTGCTGGAACAATAGCAATACATATGATCAAAGCACAGACAAAGGCTGCCATTCTTGCCATCTTTTTTTCTCCTATCAAATTGTTGATGAAAGATCAAGAACACCTTTAACCATTTTTATAGGATTTAATTATGTGCTATATGATAGTCATTTATTTCTTGAAATGTTGCCGTTTTTAACGGTTAGAATAGATATTGATTCAACGCATTTAATAGTCCTAGCAAAAGAAAAATCAATGTTTAATAACAAAATCCATTTATCCGAAGGACAATGCACAAATCCCTACAAGGCAATCAATGAAGGATTTGCAATCACAATATTTTGCAGGGAAAATTAGAGGTCTATCCTTTTATATATTGAATTTCCAATATATCCTTCATTATTTTGGATATTATAATATTAAATTGTATACATGACTGATTATATATATATATTAATTTAGAAAAAAAAAGAGAGTTAATAAAAGGATAAATTAAAAACTCAATTATTTATTCAGTTTATAGAATGATAAATGAAAAGGCCATTTTCCTTAATTCTCAAGTGCCATTTAACTTTTCATGGTTAAAAAGGAGATAAAAACAAATGGAGTAAATGCTATAATTAATCTTATCAAAAGTTTCTTTCCGAAATAATTTCCTTAAAATTTTAAACCTCATGGAATTTATTGGATTCACGTAGAGCAAGATCATCTCATTCATTGCACTCAATTTCAATTCAATGAGATTTTTTGACGAGCGTTTTTTAGAAGATTATTGTTCATATGATTAGCTACTGTAATTTATTTATTTTTTGCTTGTTTGCCTGAAATACTTCAATTGATAATTGGCTTTCTCTGCTGCTTTATTTGCTTAGGGATGAGCATGATCTTTGATTGTATCCCCTAATTGCTACTATCTCTATGATTTTTGCATTAATATTTAATAAGATTATATATGATCACATTTATAAAAATAAACATATAAATTTACCCCGACTGAACGGTTTATAAAATTAAGAATCCTTTGGAAATCCTTGCCAAAAAAAAATCCCTTAATTGGCTATATTAGATTGGTGTGACATGGAAAACTCCACACACACAAAATTTTATTAATTATTATTATTATTAACACGAGTGTCCAAATTTATTAATTTTAAAATTCACAATTATATAAATCTCTAATAACCTTTAAATTTATGAAATTTGAATTAGTAATCTCTAAAAAAAAAACCTAAAATATAACTAATTAAACTTTACCATTTAGGGTATAGATTTGTAGGTGTCAATTTAATTGACTTAAATGTAAAATTAAAGGGTAGCGGGAGATGTCTTTGTTTTCATAGGTTATTATTACACACGTTTTGTTCCATGTTGAGAGATTGCTGCAAATTTTCATAAATCTTTTATTTTCCAATCTGCCCTACCTTTCCTACTAGATATAATCTTTTTCATAAGCCAAACAGATTTGTTAAAAAACTCCAAATTAATAAATATATAGACAAAAAAGCCCACTGGCAAACAAATTTATTAAAAAAGCCCATTGCTATGTATTCCTAAATGATATAATAACCGTAGTTTCTTTATCATAAGCCGAACAAATTTATTAAAAAGCTCCAAATAGACCGAAAAGGCCCATTGGCGAAGAGTACAAGAAGCCAGCTAGCTGCAGCAGAAGGCAGCAATAGAGAAGCTGACAGGAAGCAAGGATATAATCCCATGTCAGAAAACCAAGAAGGAATTGCAGAGGAAAATGGAATCCCTTCAGTAATTTAACATCCCAATTATTTTCAGACAAATTGGTGATACTTGCCAGATGAAAATCACCCCATGTCACTCAAGAATAGCATCACCAGTAGTAGCATTGAGAAAGCTGGCGCTGATCTTGGCAAATCCCTTAGCCATCCTGAACTTCCCTCTTCCTCCAGTCACCGCAACCTCACGATCCCCCTCCCATACTGGATTCCTTGAAAACACCCCGAACGAACTCCCATTAAACCTACCAGTTGTAAAAGCAAAATCATTGTACTCCACTAGCTAGACTAACTTTACTAGCATCCTGGCTGGATGATAAATGGAGCCCTTGTGCGTTCCCAAAAATCTCCGAGTTCGGCTCGGATCCCGCTCTAAGAGGATCATCAACAGTGAATACGCTGCTTGCCACATGGTGCTGGTGATATGTCAACAGCTTGGGTGTGATTAGATCCAGCAACCTTGACTACTGCACAAGGGCTTTTTCCACTAACAATGTCATGAAGGAAGAAGTGAAGGAGAGTACTCACCTTCTCCTTCCTTGGGACATGACTTCACTTTGAGTAATATTCACCATATGATGGAACAACAGCAACACAGATGATTAAAGCATAAACTAAGGCTACCATTCTTGCCATCTCAATTTTGCTTTCCCTTAGAATTTTTTATTGCAAATCAACACTACCCGTATTATATGGTATCATGCCAGTGCACATGTTAAACCCTCGTAAAAGTCCTCCTCCTCTAGATTAAGAGACACGTGATGAATCGTTGATCCGCTGGTTGATAATCACAGGCAAATCTTTTCATGGTTGGAATTTTGGGACGCATATCCATCTCCTTTGTGCTTAGAAAGTAGTTGTTTCGGTTCCATTCGATATGTAGGAAATATTTTATATTAATTGAAAAATCGAAAAAAAACAACACTCATTTCATATCATTTAAATCTTATTTTACATCATTTGAGATTTCAGATGAATTGAACCGGATAAAAATGCTCCAAAAGCCCCGCTAGTCGTTATATTCTATTACTTCACTCACATTTAACCTAACTTAATTATCTATATATTTTATTAAATCTCATTACTTGATATATAATTCAAAAAAATTAATCTATTGATTTGAGTAGTTAATAATATTTTTTTAAGTGATATAAACATTTAAAATGCAATTTAATAATATTTTTTTTTTAATTCAAAAATCTGTATTGATTTATCAACATTACAGGAGATAAAATCAAAGTCTGTTTTATTACCTTTGCGTTTGGAGATTATGCTAGAAGAAAACATATTGATATACACAGCCTGGTGTCCCAAGAGGCTGCAAGAGTTTGAAACCCACATAAAGGCTTTCACGGGCCTTCTTTTCTTGTATCCAAGATTCTTGACCCATTTGAGAATAGGGTCCAGAATCTTGCGTGAAAGCCTTGGCGATCCAAGAACGTAACACAAAGTTCATCTATCGAAGCCGAGACGGTAGTCAACATGGATCAATTTAAGGTTTCTATGGAGAATGGAATTCTTATTGTCACTGTGCCTAAGGAAGAAATCAAGAAACATGATTTTAAGGCTATCAAAGATAATGTTTTCTGATCTTGCATGATGAAAATTTTGTCCTGGCAATTACTAGTATTTTTATTATCACAACCAAAGCTTGAAATTTCTTAAAGATTTCCTAGCTATTTAATCATACATCAGTTAAACTTGAAAGAAGCATTCTTGTGAAGTTTAAAGCCTTGAATGTAGGAGGCTTTCTTATTTCACTTGCTTGCTCAAAGCCATATGCAATCTCAATCAGTTTTGGTTCTGAGCCCTTTAGTCCTCCAAAGTTGATGCCAAAAGGTACTCCTGAATCATCATATCCTGCGGGAACATTAATTCCAGGGAATCCACCAATTGCAAGAACACGAGCTATACCTGCTCCGGGAGTTACCAGTGCATCTAGGTTGTAATCACACATCAACTTCTGAAATCCATCTCTTGTTAGTTTTGCTAAATTTGACAATGCAGCTTTCTCTCTGTTTCCAATTCCGTTTGTAGCTTGAGCTGCTAGAAAGAGGTCTTGACCAAATTCCTTGATATTTTCCTGCAAGGCCATACGAAGTTTTGAGGATCTTTTAGGCTATGGAATGTAAGCATTACCCATCTTTGCTCATATTTTCATGGACTCACCACATCTGCAAATTTCTGATTGAATGCTATAACATCGGCTAATGTTCGGACTGGGGAAGCCACCAGCTCTTTCAGGTATGCATTCAAGGATATTTTGAATTCAGCCAGCAATGCCGTTCCTTCGGCAGTTCCAGTGGAAATAGTATCCATGTTGGCTATTTCCAAGCGGTCTACTAAAACTGCCCCACTTTGACTTCATTTGCAGATAAAATTTGTCATATGATGATGAATTTTTGTGCAGCAAATATAAGACTATGCCGCCCAGCATGTTAGTAAAATTAGTGCTTGAAGTCTGTTATATTACCTTATTGTTTGGAGATGATGCTCAAAAGCTTGACTCTCAGATTCACTGGCTGAACTCAAGAACGGATTCCTTACGATTCCAAGTCTTTTGCCTTTGAGCGCATGACGCTTGAGAAACTGTTTGTAGCCACCGTGTGGGATGTACTTCGCTGCTTCTTGCGTTGCATGATCATGGTAATCAAATCCTACAATGGCGTCAAGAACATAAACAGCATCCGATACCGTCCTGCAGATAGGTCTGTTCCATCCACAGCCAAGGAATGAATTTATGGTTCTAGAATTTAATAGAAGAGTTTCGAAACAACAAATTACTCTGTACTTGGAATGACTGACAAGTTACTCATTTAGTTGAACGCTGTAGAGCTTATTAATTGCTTAAAAGGATAGAAAACACACAAAGTTCAATTCATCCATATATATGATAACGAAGGTAGCAGCAGCTTGCCAGATTTAGACATATAGCCATTTCTTGCTTATTATTGGGAAAATATTGATGATATTTTTACGCCTATCAAATATCATAATTAAGCTGATATGGATAGCATAAGATCACACACCCAACAGTGTCTTGTCTTAGAGAAATTGGGATTACTCCAGCTCGACTGGCGAGACCAACTGTTGGTTTTATTCCCACCACCGAGTTAGCATTTGATGGACATAAGATGGAGCCATCATTCTCAGTACCTAGAGACACAGTCACCAAATTCGCTGCTACTGATATTGCTGACCCACTACTTGATCCACAAGGATCTGCTGATAGAAGATAAGGATTCTGCATAAATATTCAACCCACAAGAATGTTAGTCTACCGAATCTGTTTGATATTTCTTACAGTCGAATCAAAATTTACTCTATCAAAAATAGCAAGAAATTATTAAACTCTGAAGATTAAAGTAAGCCACCTCTCCTTGGCCACCTCTTGCACTAAAGCCATTAGGAGCTTTGACTGACATGAAACCAGCCCACTCATTCAAGCTAGCCTTTCCGAGAATTATAGCCCCAGCTTTCCTTAACTTCACCACGATGCCTGCATCACGAGGCACGACTGATCCAAGCAGTGCAAAAGAGCCAGCCGTGGTGTTCAACTTATCCTTGGTTGCAATATTATCCTTGAGCAGGATAGGAATGCCATGCAAGCCAACCAATGAACCTGGTGCCTTAATCCTGCGCTCATAGTCGGCCTTATCAGCTTGGAAGAGCGCATCAGGATTTGTTTCCATAACCCCTTTAAGGATTGGGTTCAGTCTATTGATTTCTCCAATGTAGAACTCAACTAGCTTCCTTGACGTGAGTTGGTTCTGCTTAAAAGCAAGCTGGAGATCACATATGCTTGCTTCCTCGATTGAGAATGCATGGCTTGATATTGTCAAAAGAATGAAAGTTAGTGATGAAAGGAGTGAGAAGCTAAGCGGTGTGTTGATAGCCATATCTAATTTAATGGAATTTTATGTTCTGCTTGTGACTTGGATTTAAATGAGACGAGAAATCGTCTTACTACTCTCGAGAAACAAAAATTGCCGCTGTTTGTCAGAATACTGTTTTTGTTTTATCTTCCCTGCAAGATTCTACTTTTCTACCTAGATTGTGACGTGCTTAATGTTGTTCGATATAAGAGAATGATTTGTTTCATTTTGAAGCAAAATCTGCCAAGTATGTCATAACAGCTTTCTTAACTTATTGCAGCATTGAAAATGACTCCACAAAATATTCTTAAAGCTTTGAGCTGGGGTACTAGCTAGGTACTACCGAGTAAAGGCTGTAGAGACTCTAGTGCATGTCTAATTCATGGCTTATGGTATCTGCCGTCCATATTTCTGGAGTTTTTCTCATCAGAGCTCTGCAGTTCTTCAGATTATGTTGTTGCATGGAAATCATTCTACGAATTCAAATAAATATATTGTTAGCTACCCTGGTTAGGACAGGTTGATAGTTCTGATTCTTCTGAATAGTCCGTTCTGGATTTGTTATTATTGGATATGGACTATCCAGTTTCATTATTTTTCTTTTTATTTCTTGAGTTTTTAGCTTAATTTAGATTTTATGTTGTTTTTCATGATTCTGATTTTCCAACCTTGTAAGGATTGATTTTTAACCTATTTATAAGGTTTTAGAACTCTTAAAAAAATCAGAGAAAAACATCATGCGAGAAAATATGAATTAGGTTCTTATGGTGAAAACCCTGTGTTGTTTCCATCTGCATTATTTACATCATTTAGGATCCTCTTTGCATCGGTCGTACAATGCTATCCACTAATGTCCACGCTTAGGAATAACTTGAATACAACCACTTTATTTGGGGAAAAAAGAAGAAAGAAAGCTGAAAGCCGGAAAATGAGAGCTGAGAATAAGCGGATCCCAGACAAGCAAACAAATAGAGAAAAGAACGACTTATATTTCAAATAAAATATTACGCTGTCAATCACATTTGCTATGAAGGAAGCATTGAGCACTGACTTGCATTTCAAATAGAATAATATGCTGTCAATCACATTTGCTATGAAGGAAACATTTATTTCTTTTCCAAACTAAGAATCATGGAAGGAAAACAAGGGGTGAAAATGAGAACCATTAAAAAGCCTATTTGGCAGAGAAAACAAACTATCCTATGCCTCTTCTCCTATGTCTTTTGGACATCTCAGCATCCTGTAGTACAAAATTTCAACTTCGGAAACAGAACAAAAAAAAAAACTATTGATGTAGCTGAAACATGAATGCAATGCAAACTAGTAGTTTCCACTCAAACTCAACTCTGCACTTGGTTTGTCAAGTTGTGAACTACTAATGGCAGATCATCAAGCCAGTCAGCATAAATCCGATTTATTTTCTTCTGTCCTTTCCACTTTAATAAGCATTTCTTACCTTGCTCCTCTTCAATTAAACTAGGCACATTCACTGTCACACTTGGAGACACATTATTAGGAAGAAGAGGTGGTGGTGCTTTAGTCAAAACAGAGCCTGCATTTCCTGCTTCCACCTCAGTGCGTCCACCAGGAGCTTGTAACTCTGAATTCAATGAAGAGTTGGAATCAGTAAATAAAAATAAAAATTATCCCATCAATGATGAGTTTTTTGCATCTTTTCTAGTGGATGTGATTGCGTTCATATGATGCAGCACCAAGTTCATATAGCTCACTCATATCCACATACATGCAAGCTTGAGACCAACTCTGTTTCTCTTTAATCATAGAACTAGAATTGAGGGGGGCAAAAATTCACCATTACTGCTACACCACATAGAACAGTTCTAACTAAAAACTGAGTTCATTATAGAGTGAAAAAAAAGGCATATTAGTGATGGATGGTTTGGCAGAGAAAGAATAAGACAGCCTCATAAAAAGTCTAAAAGAAAGAAGCAAAATCACGACCACAGGATGCGTTGATCCAGTTAACTATTAGTTTCAGAAGACTCAAAATCCCAAAAAAGCATGACTCCTTGAGGAAATGAAAAGGCTATATACTAAACTAATATAGTGTGCATATAATCAGGAACTGATTATAAGAGAACTGACTGGAAAATGGAATTTTGATTATTAGCTAGCATAATAAGAATTCCTCTACGCAAATGATAGGCCTTTAGTATTCAAGCAAGAATTATCCCTCAATACAAAGACGGATAATTTAACATATCAGAGAAAAGCCATTATCCCAAGGACACTTGATCTGCAAAACACGTTTTTTATACTTAAACCCTTCGATTTATTTTTATAAGTTCAGGTGGAAGTCACCAGGCTCCGGAGAAAAATAGATCAAGACATTCATCGTACAGTTAAAGCCTATTTGAAACAAAAAGGAAAGAAAACGAAGAACTCCAATTCAAATACTACTCGTCAAAATTTAATCAAACTATAACTAACAATTATTCTTCGTCCAATCAGTTTACATTTTATGAATGCAAATAAAGATACTCAGAAGGTGATCTTTGAAAAATGATGGGTGTGACACTACAATTAGTTCCAATAAATTTAAAACATAACAAAGATTCTCAGTTCACAGATAGAGAAATAACAAATCGATTTTTTTTTACCCTCTCCATGATTTTAAGCCAACAAAACTCTCATTATACCCCTCATTCCTTAGAAGCCATCAAGATACCAAAGAAGTTCCAATATTTAAGAAAAGAAGTCAACATGCAAGGGAGAAACTAAAGTGATTAACACAAGTTAAATATAACGATGAAATACAACTTAAGCAACAGAAAGTACCTGCTAGCCCATGAGCAAAGTGGCATTTCTCGCCAAAGGGGCATTGACCTGTGATCTCCCACTTAGTACACAATTTTGTCTTCCAATAAACAGGCTTTATTATATTCGATCGAGAAGCATCTGAAACAGCATTGTTTGCCGGCCTATTAACTTCAGCAGCATTAAACACACCACTTCCATGACCCAACGCCTGCCCTGTAGTACCAATACTTATTGCAGAACTCTCCCTGAACCTCCCTGTGTCCTCCCTGAACTTTGATGGATCCTCATGAAGGAAATTACACCTATCACCATAAGGACACTCTTCCCCATTATAAAACTTCTTGCAAAGCTTCATCTTGTGAATTATCCTCTGATCATCTTCCCAATTGGTCGCTGTTGGCCTATCCTCTTCACTAATTACACTTACACCCACTAGTTCCTTCCAATTTGGAGGAGGCTGCCTCAAATCTTGCATTCCATGAGCAAAGTTGCAATTCTCGCCATTCCTACAAGTGCCAGTCTTAAACTTTGCACAAACTCTTGTCTTGAAAAAGATGTTGGTTGTTCCCTTGTGGACTGGAAGGTTGTTTGTTGGTGGCGTCCTAGAATTCATGGATTGGTTGGAGTTATCCTCGGAGTTTCTTGGCCTTTTATAAGGTGGTTGGTGGTGTTCAAATTGCTCATTGTTATTCATTACAAATTGAGGCCACACACCAATAGCATCACTGCCTGCTTGATATGAGGCCTGTAGTGACATAAAGGAATCATGGGAATCAGGGTAACTCATATTTCTACAATGCAAAATCAAACTTATTCAGAAGAATTAGCAAGCCTCAAAAACCTTTGATTTATGATACTAAACTAACAAAACAATCAACAAAGATGCAATCTTTAACACCAAGCCACAAACTTTTCACTAAAGATATGAACTTTTGGTTCGGTGCTGAATCAATGAATCAAGATTGAGTAAAGAAACGAAAACCCAGATGGATATTGGATTAAAACCCAAGAAAACTGAAGGAAATCGATAGAATTTGAGACGGACTTGAACAAGTAATGAATGGTAGATAAAAGAATATAGGCAAAACCCAGAAGGGAATAGCTTTAACAAACAGGCTTATATACAGAGTCCGAACATGAAAAGGGAACTAAACCCTAGCCGCCAAATTGAGATCATTCAGAGTTGCTAGGGTTTTTGTAATGTTATATAGGTGATTCTTATTTGCTTTTAGGAGGCGGTCTGAGTCAAAGTTTTTAAATGTGAAATAGCAAACGCCTTTTTGGAATTTAATAACCATCCTAATTAATTCTTATGTTTTAATTAATACAAGATTTAGAATTGCTGATGGGCCAGCCCTTACGCCTATTTTCTGGATGGAAATTTCCATACCTAGAGAGTAAGCCTGTTGAAATTTAACAAAATCAAAACCCAGGCCCAAACCATTTTAATTTACAAAATTCTTTAAAAATTAGATAATTACAAAACAAACTAAGGTATTTTCGTGAGCAAACCTTTGACATGAGGCATGTATAAGGCCAGCTTTTGAGTTTTTACACCTAAGAGTTGAATTTTAGAACACGATGTAACAAATTGAAATTTTTTCTTTTTTTCCTCAAACCATGAAACATCAAATTTCTTTTGGAATTAGGTATACATAAAATCCCTCCACAATCCAATTAATGATGATGATGATGATGATGATGGAAAAAAGGCAATGTTATAGATACCCTTTTGTTGCAATACTCCTAGCCATCAGGATAACCTTGGACTACGTTATTCCAATGACATGTAGACAATGGCTAGTTTCCATTTCAGAGAAGAAATCAAGACAAGTTCAAAGACTGCAAACAATCAAGGCTTTATTGAACTTGGAAGTCAGAATATCTTACGAGCAACTACAAGTTAACAATAATATATACAAGGGCCTTTTTTCTGGATTTAAGGTGTCCTGGATGATTTTCTGAATCAATGCAGTACCGTATCTCTACCAGCACAAAGGGGAAAGTCCTTGCATGCAAACCAGTCATCATTAGTATGTTAAAAACTTCCAGACAGAAATTCTGGAGCCATTTGAAAAGATTCAAGAAGAGGAGGCTTTCTCATCATGGTAGCTTGCTCAAAGTCATAAGCAATCTCAATTAGCTTTGGTTCAGTATCTTTTAATCCACCGAAACAGATCCCAAATGGCATCCCATTGATATCACATCCAGCTGGGACAGTAATCCCAGGGTATCCACCAATTGCCAGCACGGATGTGGCACCTGAACCTGGTGTCACCATTGCATCCAAATTATTTTCCATCATCAGTTTCTCAAAACCATTTTGTGAGAGTTTTTCCATCAACGCTATAGCTTTCCTTTCTTTCTCTCCAATGCCATTCGTCTTCTCCGCTGCTATGAATGTATCCTGACCATACTCTTTATCCTTCTCCTGCATTTAACAGAACCATTATAATCAGCTATAGGCTTTCTAAGGCCAGGTGTAACAAAGGAGAGAAATACACCACTCACTAGATCGGGGTTATTTTTGTTGAAGGCTATAATATCAGCAAGCGACCAGACTGGAGAAGTGATAAGATCTTTCAGGTAATCATTTAAGGAGAGTTTGAACTCAGCCATCATTAGTGTCAGTTCACCGCTTCGTGATGGATTGACAATAGTGTTTATGTTTGCTATCTCAAGATTGTCCACTACAGTGGCACCTCTTTCCCTACATTTTTCAAGATCAAATGCTCATCATATAAACTGGACTAGAATAAGAATAAAACTTCATATTCAAAACCATTTATGCCCAGTTCAATGCTTTACCTTAATGTGTTCACGTGATGCTCAAAGATAGGAAATATAGATTGATTCAACAAATTCAAAAATGGGTTCCTAACTATGCCCAATCTCTTTCCTTTGAGCCCGTTTGGATTGAGGAATTGCTTGTAACCACCAGCAGGTATGAACTTGGCTGCTCTTTGTGTTGCCTCATAATCTCTTGGATCAAAACCCACAATTACATCTAGTACTCGAACTGCATCAGACACTGTCCTGGTTACAGGCCTGCCAGTTTATCATTGAGAAATTCATTCTTTGCTAGAAGATTGCAGATGTTATGGCTTAGTCCTATAAGAGTTATTTTTTCAGGTTTGTTATTACTTAGGTAGTGATACAAGACATATGATCTTACCCAATGGTGTCTAGGCTAGGCGCAACTGGAATAACACCAGCACGGCTAGTGAGACCAACAGTGGGTTTGAGACCTACAACAGAGTTATGATCAGAGGGACATATGATGGAACTATGAGTCTCAGTTCCAAGTGATACTGCCACCATGTTTGCTGCTACTGAAATTGCTGATCCACTGCTTGAGCCACATGGATCCCCTGTTACAAGGTAAGGATTCTGCATGTTTTCACATGTCAAGCATTGAATTCCATTAGGGACTACTGACTTATTAGTTAATCCTAGTATTATTAGTCCACGTGCACTTCAAGAAACTGGGCACAATAACAAGTTCTCATGTATCAACCCAACCATGCAACCTTGGCTTTGGTAAAGGGATTCTCATCATGTTTGTGTATTTGATTATTGCAAGGTTCATTGTTATGAAACTACACTGCAATGCAGCCATCATTCTTCATTCCTAACCTAGGAAGAGATAACCTATCAGGATATATATCATAAGATTAATCCTGAAATTATTTACTCATAATTGTAAAGAAATTCAGAAATTAACATTATCAACATTAAACGTTCCAACATATTGATAGACAAGCAATGTGCATTTTTCCTGCCAAAGACAGACCAGACCATTCATGTTGTGACAATGGCTAGCACTATAAACTGCTATTAACCTCATAAAAGATTCAAGTGTAAAACTAAATAAACTAAAAAATTATATTTGAAAACATGAAATGAGAGAGCTTACCACTCCTTGTCCAGCTCTAGCACACCAACCATTAGGTACATGACTTAAAGAACGAAATTTGTACCATTCACTAAGACTAGCTTTTCCCATTATAACTGCACCAGCCTTTCTCAACTTCTCTACAACGCTTGCATCTCTGGCCACCACTGAACCCACCAAAGCGTAGGATCCAGCTGATGTGTTCAACTTATCTTTAGTCCCAAACGTGTCCTTTAACAACACTGGGATCCCATGTAAGTCCCCTAGGCTTCTCCTGCCCTGATTTTCTCTCCTTTCTTCATCAGCATTTTTAGCTTGATCACGTGCATCTGGATTCACTTCTATAATGCTGTGAAGCAGGGGATTGAGGGTTTTGATTTGGGTTATGTAGAAGTCTACGAGTTGTGTTGATGTCAGTCTGTTTTCAGTGAAGGCTTGTTGGATTTCCTCTATGGTTGATTCTGGGATTGTGAAATGTTGGCCGCTGATTGTGATGAATATTAAGAAGAGGAAGATCAATGGTAAGAGAAGGGAAGAAGATGGGAGGTTGACCACCATCTGGTTTCTTGAGAAATTTTGGTCTTAGGAGACCCAACGAGGAATGTAAGAAGGCAAAGCCATTCAATTTACGCATCAAACTAAAATAGCTTAGAGATTCCCTGTAATTCAATCAATCTCCCATTTGTACCGTGAATTGCTAAAGTGTATCCATAATGCCTTTTAACTACATACTAGCTAATTTACACCCGCCCCGTTAGGTTTTGTAAAAAATTATTAAAAAAAAAACCTCCAGATATATAGGTTATTTTCTAAAAAAAATAAAAATATAAATAAAAAAAATCTTTCAAATATCTAATTCAATAAATCAATAACCATTTAAATAAATAAATAAAATAAAATAATTAATAAAAATTAAAATTAAAAAATTATAGATCATTTACTTAATTGTATTTAATGAATTTATTTATAAAAATAAATTTATAATATAAATCAATATATACATAAAATTTATTAAATAAATAAAAATATATATATACACAATGCTGCACATATTAAAAATTTAGTAAAAAAATAATTTTTTTATTTTAAAAAATAATTTTTAGTCTATAGAAAAAATAAAAAATAATTATAAATCAATTACAATAATCTCATAAAAAAATTAAACACACTCTATATAATTAAAAAATAATTGTTATTTCAAAAAGGTTAAATAAGCCAAAAAAATCACAAAGAGAGTTATTAATCAAAACACAAATGCAAAAATTATTTTGAAAAACATATATAAAAAGTACTAATTTAAAAAAATATTAAAAAAAAATGAGACTAAATATTGTGGGCTTGGTAAACCAAACTTAGCACTTGGCCTATAAAAAAAGGCCCCACTCGCGGGTTTACAAGTCTAGGTTCATATATATGGCCTTTTTTTTAAGTAAAAGGGTAGATTTTATCCACTCTCTTATTTGTTAAAATAAAAATAATGACATGTTGTTTGTCTTAGCAAATGATATGTCTTTTATAAATCTCAAAATCTAGTCACTGCTATGACAAGAAAAATAAGTTTTTTTTATCTTAAAACAAATTTTAAATATATTTTTTTATCAAAAATACCTAGAAAACACTCTAGAAACCCTATCATACTAATACATGACCTCCAAGAATAAAATAAAAAAAATTGTCTCTCTAAAACCTGAAATCAATCCAAACTAAAAAACTTTTTAAGCTCAAATATGTTTTTTTAGGTGTTTTCAAGATAAAACACGTAATATTAACTCCCTCTCATTATATGTAATCTTTTTACATAAATAGAAACTGTTTTGATAGCCTAAATCTTTCTCAATAATAATTGTCTCTCTAAGTCAGAATCAAACGACCTCTTCTCTCTCCTTCACTTAAAAAATGACTATAAAAAAAAAAATTGGCATCAAAATGTATTTTGTTAAAATTATAGGTATTCGTCACCTAATAGCAAAATAGGGGATGAAAATGAGATTTTTAAATAAATTTTAAAGTCTTCATATATATTACCCGTATTTTTCACTTGAGTCTCCTATCTTTCAATTCAACCCTGACCCCTAAAAAAATATGCAATTGGGCTTTATTTTGGGCTCAAAAAGACTCAATTGTACAAATAAAAAGTTTGATGATCAAATTGAATTTTTTTAAATATCCCACTATTACAATCCATAATGAAATATAAGAGTTGTAATAATAAAAATGTCTATAGTAAAAGAGCCATGCCTTTTATATTATAGGTAATCAAGTGTGTAAATGTTCATTTTGATCTTTTAAGTTTTAATTTTTGTATTTTTTATCTTTGTTGTTTTTGTTTTTGACATTTTGGTTTTATAACCTCATTTTACTCAAGTTTCAGTTCCTGATTGTTAAAGAAAAGAGAAAGAAAATGGTGTAGGAGTTTTTTTATCAATCATATATGAATTTATTATATTATGACCATGTTAATAGCTTAGTGGTTATGCATTTAAATCAAATGGATAAATACAAGTTCAAGAAGAGGTTTAGTCACAACAAACCACCTACTTGATAAAAAATGCTCATAACTTTTATATCTAATAATTGGATTGAACTTAATTTTTTTAGAAAAAATTATAAGTTTTGTTTTATAATAGCTTTTCGTAACTAGCTAAAATAAAAAAGATCTTCAAATTAGACTTAAACGATATTTTCAATACCAATTTTGTTATTTTCTTGTCAATTTCATAATTTTAACTTATTTTTCAGGTTTTATATTTTTTTTCTATTTTCATTAAAACTTTGATTATTCACATGTAAAGTAAATAAAAGATTTATTTAAGGGTAAAATATTATAAAAGAATTGTTTAGTTATAAAATTGTGAATTAAGGTTTTTCATGATTCCATCTTCTGAAGAATCTCATCTTATTTGTTCTTATTTTTTGGGTTATATTAAAAAGCCAATGGAAATGGAAGGAGATCGTTAAAACATTCTAAAGAAATAAAAGAGAAATACAAAAATAAAAGAAGATAAGGCTAAAGTTTCATTAATACTATATGATGTGATCATAATTGTCGCACGTCAAAAAAAATCCGCGCGGCGTCAGCTCCGATGATTTTTCATCGTTATGATTTGATTTGATCTTGTTGGATTCGTTAGGAGTCGCCACCTAGTATTTAATTGAAGGTAACTAGGAAACCCAATTGTACTAGTCTTGTCAGAGATTCGTGGGTAAGGGACCGGTTGTGGTTAGGGAAGGTATTAGCACCCCTAATGCACCCTACCTGAGGTAAGCTGCTTCATGGACTTGATGTGTTAAAGAAGTTTTAAAAATTTTGTCTTTTCATCGGATTTTAGAAATACAACTTACGTACAAGTTTGTACTTCTACACCGTGATCCAATCAAAATATTAAATTCTTCTTTATCCTCTGCAATTTTATCATAAATAAAAAGAAAACATTCATAAGACAAATACAAAAACACACACACACACATGCATTTTTTATTCGTTTTCTTTTTCTGTTTTCTGTTTTTTTTTTCTTTTCTTTTCCTCTTTTTTTTTTTTACATCCACATTACAAATTATAAAAATCCAAAACTAAATAAAAATTACATTAAACAGTCTGAAAATTACAAAATAATCCCTCAAAATTCCATAACAGTGCTGGGAAGTCCTTCTGGGCGGTGTGAACAGTGCATGTGAACAGTGTCGAAGTGTGAACAGTAGCGGCGCGTTTCCTCCACGCGCCGCCGCTGCCGGAGGTGGCAGAACCAGTAGATCGGCCGTCTTCCTCTTCTCTGTCTTCCGGCGCCGGCGGTAGGTGTTGTGATTTGGGTTTTCAAATCGGAAACCATGACAGATTCTGGGCAAAGCTTCCGACGACCATTACTCATCAACCATTGAGACAATAACAAATCCCAACGGTGAAATGATAAACCAACATCTCATGCAGCATATATCCAAATATCAGCCGGAGTTAACGGTTGGATCTCCCTAGATCGGAGTTAGACCGAAACTGACCCAAGATTGGCGAGCCACTGTTGAACACGCATAGCACCTTTTTGGATGAGTTTCATCTCATCTCCACCGTTCAGAATGTGCAATACACCCATACGCACCACATATCCAAACCTCAGGTTGATCCAACGGTGACTAATAGAGAAATAGGCCGGCAGCTCTAACTGTTCCGAGAGGGGTTTGTCCAGAAATATTCAAATGATAATATTTCTCTCGTGGTTTCAAATATGAAGGATCGCTCCGGTCAAGTTGTAGTAAACATGGGGACGCACAACATACTAAAATTTCACGTCGAGCCAACGGTAGACGAGTGAGAAATCGTCCGGCGAAGCTGACAGGTTTGAGGGAGTGAGGGAGGCGGCGGCTCTAGAGAAAAATATTAGGGTTTTTTGTGTTTTAGGGTTTCTTTTCTCTTTCTTTTTGTCAAAATTGCCCCCCCTTTGCTTTGTGTTAAAGGTTGCTATTTATAGGCAAAATATTGCATGAATTTCAAAATTGGTCCCTCAATTTTATTTTTTTGTAAATTTTGATTTTTTTGATTTTTTTGTATTTTTTTGAAAACAAGCAATATCAACATCGACTCAATGAGGAAGATCAATGATTTTAAAAATAACGCGTTAAAAGTTGAACGCGTTTCAAATATCTTTGAAAATTTAAATTCTTTTGAGATGATATTGAAAATGCTAAAAATGATGCAAATATATTTAAAAATGTATTTTTTGGATTTTCATTGTTTTTCTCTATTTTTTGGATTTTTCTAAAAATTTATCAAAATATGGATAAAAATTGGGGAATAACCCAAAATTGGGTTATGACAGTTGCCCCCCTCTTTACAATGCTTATGAGTGAAAGTCTCGTAAGAGACTTAAGATAGTAAGCATTGTAAAGAAAGAAAATGAGATGATGGACTCATCATAGAAATGATGAATCCACTTGAGGGCTAGAAAGCGCACTCAGAGTAAAAACTGGAAGAGTTTTTGAAAATTCAAAGATTTTGAAATGGTCAAATTGTCATGGGTGACCTACTCAGCGAAGAAATTTTTTTTTTTTTTTTTTAAGTGGTGTCATTGTAATGGGTGACCTACTCAGGTGAAAAACATGAAGATGTTTCAAAGTGGTGAAAAATTCAAAGATTTTTTCAAAGAGGTGAAAAATGTAGAGATTTTTTGAAGTGGTGAAAAATACAAAGATTTTTCAAAAGTGGTCTTATTGTAATGGGCAACCTGCCCGGGTGAAAAACACCAAAGATGTTTCAAAGAGGTAAAAAATATAGAGATTTTTCAAAGTGGTGAGAAATGCAAAGATTTCTCAAAGTGGTGAAAAATACAAAGATTTTTCAAAAGTGGTCTTGTTGTAATGGGCAACCTACCCGGGTGAAAAACACGAAGATTTTTCAAAGTGGGGAAAGTGGGGAAAAATACAAAGATTTTTCAAAGTGGTCTTGTTGTAATGGGCAACCTGCCCGGGTGAAAAATACGAAGATTTTTCAAAGTAGTGAGAAATGCAAAGATTCCTTAAAATGATGAAAAATAAAAAGATTTTTTTCAAAATGGTGAAAAATACAAAGATTTTTCAAAAGTGATCTTGTTGTAATGGGCAACCTACCCGGGTGAAAGACGTGAAGATGTCTCAAAGAGGAGAAAAATGTAGAGATTTTTTGAAGTGGTGAAAAATACAAAGATTTTTCAAAAGTGGTCTTATTGTAATGGGCAACCTGCCCGGGTGAAAAACACGAAGATGTTTCAAAGAGGTGAAAAATGTAGAGATTTTTCAAAGTGGTGAGAAATGCAAAGATTTCTCAAACTGGTGAAAAATACAAATATTTTTCAAAAGTGGTCTTGTTGTAATGGGCAACCTACCCGGGTGAAAAAAGTGAAGATGTTTCAAAGAGGTGAAAAATGTAGAGATTTTTCAAAGTGGTGAGAAATGTGAAGATTTCTCGAAGTGGTGAAAAATACAAACATTTTTTAAAAGTGGTCTTGTTGTAATGGGCAACCTGCCCAGGTAAAAAGCACGAAGATTTTTCAAAAAGGTGAGAAATGCAAAGATTTCTCACAAATGGTGAAAAATGCAAAGATTTTTCAAAGTGGTGAGAAATGCGAAGATTTCTCAAAATAGTGAGAAATGCAGAGATTTCTCAAAGTGGTGAGAAATGCAAAGATTTCTCCAAGTGGTGAAAAATACAAAGATTTTTCAAAAGTTTTATTGAAAAGGGGTAACCAACCCAAATAGAAGATTTTGCAAGTGGTGAGAAATGTAAGGATTTCTCAAAAGATGGTTTCATTGTAATGGGCAACCGGTCCAAATAGAAGATTTTGAAGGTGTTGAGAAATTCAAGGATTTCTTAAAAGATAGTTTCATTGTAATGGACAACCGACCCCAATGGAAGATTTTAAAGGTGGTGAGAAATGTAAGGATTTCTCAAAAGATGGTTTCATTGTAATGGGCAACCGACCCAAATAAAAGATGAAAAGGGTGGTGAGAAATGTAAGGATTTCTCAAAAGATGGTTTCATCAAATAGAAGATGAAAAAGGTTTTGGAAGAGGTCTGTTTGTGATGGGTAACCTGCCCAAGTTAAAGCAATAAAATGTCTTGAAAAGACAACATGATGGGACTCGAAGATGCACTATTTAAGCAATGGAAACTTGACAGAGTATTCAAAAAGAGATAGCACTCGAAAAGGAACGAATGCTAAAAAGCGCACTTGAAAGGAGGTAAGGTTAGAAAACGCACTACCTAAGAGGTGAGTGCTCAAAGACGCACTCAAAAAGGGAGGTAGGGTTGAAAAACATGCTACCTAAGAGGTGATTGCTCAAAGGCGCACTAAAAGGGGAAGTAGGGTTGGGAAACACACTACCTAAGAGGTTAAGGCTCGAAGGCACACTAAAAAAGGAGGTAGGGTTGGAAAACACACTACCTAAAAGGTGAGGGCTCGAAGGCACACTAAGAAAGGAGGCAGGGTTGGAAAACACACTACCTAAGAGGTGAGGGCACAAAGGTGCACTAAAAAGGATGGTAGGGTTAGAAAACACACTACCTAAAAGGTGAGGGCTCAAAGGCGCACTAAAAATGAAGATAAAAGGGAGGCAGGGTTAGAAAACACACTACCTAAGAGGTTAGGGCTCGAAGGCGCACTAGAAAGGGAGACAGGCTTGAAAAACACACTACCTAAGAGGTGTAGGCTCAAAAGCGCACTAAAAAGGATGGTAGGGTTAGAAAACACACTACCTAAAAGGTTAAGGCTCGAAGGCGCACTAAAAAGGAGGCAGGGTTGGAAAACACACTACCTAAGAGATTGGGGCTCAAAAACGCACTAAAAAAGGGAGGTAGGGTTAGAAAACACACTACCTAAAAGGTGAGGGCTCTAAGGCGCACTCAAAATGAGGCAGAGTTAGAAAACACACTACCCAAGAGGTTACGACTGAAAGACGCACTAAAAACGGAGGCAGGGTTGGAAAACACACTACCTAAAAGGTGGGGGCCCGAAAGCGCACTAAAAAGGAAGGTAGGGTTGGAAAACACACTACCTAAGAGGTCGGGTGCTCTAAGGCACACTCACAAGAGAGGTAGGGTTGGAAAACATACTACCTAAGAGGTGATTGAGTGCTTTAAGGCACACTCAAAAGGGAGGTAAGGTTGGAAAACACACTACCTAAAGTGGTTGAATGCTCTAATGCACACTCAAAAGCGAGGTAGGGTTGGAAAACACACTACCTAAAGTGGTCGAGTGCTCTAAGGCGCACTCAAAAGGGAGGCAGGGTTGGAAAACACACTACCTAAAGTGGTCGAGTGCTCTAAGGCGCACTCAAAAGGGAGGCAGGGTTAGAAAACACACTACCTAACATGGTCGAGGGCTCTAAGACGCACTCAAAAGGAAGGTAGGGTTGGAAAACACACTACCTAAGAGGTTAGGGCTCAAAGGCGCACTAAAAAGGGAGGCAGGGTTGGAAAATACACTACCTAAGAGATTAGGGCTCAAAGACGCACTAAAAAAGGGAGGTAGGGTTAGAAAACACACTACCTAAAAGGTAAGGGCTCTAAGGCACGCTCAAAATGAGGCAGAGTTAGAAAACACACTACCCAAGAGGTTACGACTGAAAGACGCACTAAAAACGGAGGCAGGGTTGAAAAACACACTACCTAAAAGGTGGGGGCCCGAAGGCACACTAAAAAGGAAGGTAGGGTTGGAAAATACACTACCTAAAAGGTCGAGTGCTCTAAGGCACACTCACAAGAGAGGTAGGGTTGGAAAACATACTACCTAAGAGGTGAGGGCACAAAGACGCACTAAAAAGGGAGGTAGGGTTGGAAAACACGCTACCTAAGAGGTGAGGGCACAAAGGCACACTAAAAAGGAAGGTAGGGTTGGAAAACACACTACCTAAAAGGTAAGGGCTCGAAGGCGCACTAAAAAGGGAGGTAGGGCCCAACGGCACACTC
This sequence comes from Populus pruinosa, assembly GCA_026413675.1. Classification (NCBI taxonomy): domain Eukaryota; kingdom Viridiplantae; phylum Streptophyta; class Magnoliopsida; order Malpighiales; family Salicaceae; genus Populus; species Populus pruinosa. Next base: position 15,685,364 of record CM048600.1, on the reverse strand, counting down.
AAAATGAGGTAGTCTTAGAAAACACGCTACTCGAGAGATGGTGGCTCAAAAGAGCATATGAAAGGAAATGAGGGCACAAAGGCACACTCAAAATGAGGTAGGGTTAGAAAACCCGCTACCCGATAGATGATGGCTCAAAAGAGCACTTGAAAGGAAATGAGGGCACAAAGGCACACTCAAAATGAGGTAGGGTTTAAAAAAGCACGCTACCTAGAAGATGATGGCTCAAAAGAGCACTTAAAAGGAAATAAGGGCACAAAGGCTCACTCAAAATGAGGTAGGGTTAAAAAAGCACGCTACCTAGGAGATGGTGGCTCAAAAGAGCACTTAAAAGAAATAAGGGCACAAAGGCACACTTAAAATGAGGTAGGGTTAGAAAACACGCTACCTAAAAGATGGTAAAACATGATCTAACAATGTTGAAAGCAATGCATTATGATCAATATACATGTATACTTACCTGAGAAATATGGGTCCCCATTTCTTCATGGTGTCTTCCTTTTCTCAAAAGTTGGAGTGTCAGTAGTAGGCTTGATGGCTTTCCCACCCTTGCTTACTCGAGTCAAATCTTGATTTCGACATCTAAGAATGAGTTAATGTTATCATACTTCTTTGTCCTCCACCCTTTATCTCAATGGTTACTAATTTTGCTTGGCATTCTTCTTAGAGAAGGGAATCATGGGGCCAGCCTTATCAGGCATTTTCGATTTCCCCCCAGCTTGATCATGCCCCTAAGTATTTAATTTGGGTTTAGGGATGAGGCTATGTGGAAGGTTTGGTCTTTGACAAGGAGTTGCTTTCATGCAGAAATTTTGGAATTTCAAAGCTATTCCAAACATAAAAATCATTTTGACATCGATTCAAAGCAAACTCATTCTGAAAAAATTCCAGTGATTCCTATGGAGAGGTTTTCGGAAGTGATGAAAACTTTTAGTTTTGCTTTTGGTGAAAATGTGAAGAACACAAAGTGACATCTGGTTTAGTCACAAAAAGTTTAAATTTCAATTTGAGGGTTATTGAGAACCGTGGTTTAAAACATTCATTTTATTTGCATGAATAATGATTTGGTTCGCATGAGAAAGCACTGCTTACCAATCCAAATTGCTTGCCTTTGATCAGAAAGGGCTTGATTAGGCACGCAATGTAGGCTTGGGCTATTGGTTATGAAAAAAAAAGATATTTATAGCTCAAAATGTGTTTAAGGGACTTTAAGACTAAGGATCACTAGTGCTTATATCCCAAACCTTTTGTTCATACATTTCTTGACCTTAGAATTGATTTGCAGAATGGTCCACGGTGCCCCCCAGTGTTGGGCTTGGGCTCTTTCTTTTTCTTTTTGTTTTCTTCATTTGATTTTGAGCATCATTGTATTGGCTTTTTTTTATGCTCAAAATTTTTTAATCCTTTGGATTTTTTTTTATGCCCCCCAGCTTTGTATGGGCATCTTCGATGATTGAGAATTTTCTTTTATGCCCCCCAGTATTGTTTGGGCACTTTCAATCATCAAGGTTTTTTTTTTTTCATGCCCCCAAGATTTATTTGGGCACTTTTAATCGTTAAAGATTTTTTTGGCACTTGCCCCCTAGTGTAGGGTGTGATCCTAGTCAAGGTTATTTCCAAAATAAAACATTACCAGGCTCAAAAAGGGATTGCAAAGGATATATTTCAGCCTTGTGAAAAGGATTGTCAAAGATGACCTTTCTTCATCTCAAATGCATGCCTTTAGGATCGGGAAGCCTTGTTTTCATGCGAATATGCAAAGTGATTTCTCATTATTCATTCAAATGAAACTCAGCTTGAGAGTCACTTCATGATGTTTTTTCTTTTTCAGGTTTTCTAGGTGTATGGTTACCTCTCTAAGAAATCACTTGAATTTTCAGAACTTGTTTGTTTCGGACAAACACCAACATGATTTCTGATTTTGTACTAAACTTTGAATTCCTAAAAAATCCTTATGAAAACATGCATGGTTTTGGAAGAAAGGGAAAACATGTCTAAAGATTCTTGGCGCAATGGTCTCATGTTCAGAGGTTATGTTCAATGTGTTATTTGCATGAAACAAAAAAAAAAATAAAGGCATGCCATGAATTCAGGACAACACACGATCATATTAACAAGTAAGGCTCAGTGGACAGGGAAAGTCTTATGGAATTTTGAGCCAAATTACCAATAAAAACTAGAATAGGGTAAAAAAATCAAGATTTTTTTTTTTGCAGGCATGATCAAGCAGAGGTAGTTTTTTTTTTAACAAAGCAAGAACAAACTCTATTCTGCAATGGTGATGCAATTCCCCTTTGGTCAGCTTTCCCACAAAAGCTTTTATGAAAATGTTGTACAGTGATGGGGTCTTGATTGTGTTTGTCCCCAACTTCTTTAGGTTAAGTTCTTGTTGAGTTTCGAACAAAGATGATAGGTTTGTTCGAAGGAACTTCCCTAGGGATGCTTTTCAATATTTGCTCGAGTAAGCTAGAGGTGAGTCAAGCTTTTGTTCAGAGATTCCAACTCTTCTTGAAAATAGATGCTACAACGAGCATGCTCTTCATCTCCATTGTTTTTTTGCTCAAAATTAGATGTTGCAGACTCGTAGGGGACCCACTTTTTATTTCGGTGCATGCATGATAAATGTATGAATATAAGATGTATATGATGAACTCGCCCTTCGAGGGGTGACATATGATCGTATCTTTTGTATGATGAAACAAGAATCTTGATTCTTGCCCAAACTCTACAATGAAAATTTTTGGAGCGGCGATCATTCTGTCACCCACAAGCCTTGAGTTCAAGATGCTTCAAGAAGGGTTCACCCCGATGCAAATAAATGATAGCACATACAACTTAAGGATAGATACTATTCATTATGTGAACATGGATAGGTTTTCTACCTGGTCTCAAAAGGGTCTATGAACTGCCTAGTGACCACCTTTCGTGAAGACAGTATAGGGGTCTACAAGGAATGGTTAGGGCACCGTGTGACCGCCATTACCGAGTAAACACTCAACTCATAGTTGGATGTTTCACAAATCTAAACCCCGACTGAAAGTCATGAGGCAGACCGCTACTCCCCACCTAACTTAGAAGCTTGTGTGTGCTTTCAAAAATAGATACAAGTGATGCATGTAACAATTCTAAAAATGCATGCATAAAACACGATAAAAATGCCAAAATTTAAACACATCAAATACACAAAGCTTAGCCCAATATTGTTAGAAACAGTACCTCCCCAGTGGAGTCGCCATTCTGTCGCACGTCAAAAAAAATCCGCGCGGCGTCAGCTCCGATGATTTTTCATCGTTATGATTTGATTTGATCTTGTTGGATTCGTTAGGAGTCGCCACCTAGTATTTAATTGAAGGTAACTAGGAAACCCAATTGTACTAGTCTTGTCAGAGATTCGTGGGTAAGGGACCGGTTGTGGTTAGGGAAGGTATTAGCACCCCTAATGCACCCTACCTGAGGTAAGCTGCTTCATGGACTTGATGTGTTAAAGAAGTTTTAAAAATTTTGTCTTTTCATCGGATTTTAGAAATACAACTTACGTACAAGTTTGTACTTCTACACCGTGATCCAATCAAAATATTAAATTCTTCTTTATCCTCTGCAATTTTATCATAAATAAAAAGAAAACATTCATAAGACAAATACAAAAACACACACACACACATGCATTTTTTATTCGTTTTCTTTTTCTGTTTTCTGTTTTTTTTTTCTTTTCTTTTCCTCTTTTTTTTTTTTACATCCACATTACAAATTATAAAAATCCAAAACTAAATAAAAATTACATTAAACAGTCTGAAAATTACAAAATAATCCCTCAAAATTCCATAACAGTGCTGGGAAGTCCTTCTGGGCGGTGTGAACAGTGCATGTGAACAGTGTCGAAGTGTGAACAGTAGCGGCGCGTTTCCTCCACGCGCCGCCGCTGCCGGAGGTGGCAGAACCAGTAGATCGGCCGTCTTCCTCTTCTCTGTCTTCCGGCGCCGGCGGTAGGTGTTGTGATTTGGGTTTTCAAATCGGAAACCATGACAGATTCTGGGCAAAGCTTCCGACGACCATTACTCATCAACCATTGAGACAATAACAAATCCCAACGGTGAAATGATAAACCAACATCTCATGCAGCATATATCCAAATATCAGCCAGAGTTAACGGTTGGATCTCCCTAGATCGGAGTTAGACCGAAACTGACCCAAGATTGGCGAGCCACTGTTGAACACGCATAGCACCTTTTTGGATGAGTTTCATCTCATCTCCACCGTTCAGAATGTGAAATACACCCATACGCACCACATATCCAAACCTCAGGTTGATCCAACGGTGAATAATAGAGAAATAGGCCGGCGGCTCTAACTGTTCCGAGAGGGGTTTGTCCAGAAATATTCAAATGATAATATTTCTCTCGTGGTTTCAAATATGAAGGATCGCTCCGGTCAAGTTGTAGTAAACATGGGGACGCACAACATACTAAAATTTCACGTCGAGCCAACGGTAGACGAGTGAGAAATCGTCCGGCGAAGCTGACAGGTTTGAGGGAGTGAGGGAGGCGGCGGCTCTAGAGAAAAATATTAGGGTTTTTTGTGTTTTAGGGTTTCTTTTCTCTTTCTTTTTGTCAAAATTGCCCCCCCTTTGCTTTGTGTTAAAGGTTGCTATTTATAGGCAAAATATTGTATGAATTTCAAAATTGGTCCCTCAATTTTATTTTTTTGTAAATTTTGATTTTTTTGATTTTTTTGTATTTTTTTGAAAACAAGCAATATCAACATCGACTCAATGAGGAAGATCAATGATTTTAAAAATAACGCGTTAAAAGTTGAACGCGTTCAAATATCTTTGAAAATTTAAATTCTTTTGAGATGATATTGAAAATGCTAAAAATGATGCAAATATATTTAAAAATGTATTTTTTGGATTTTCATTGTTTTTCTCTATTTTTTGGATTTTTCTAAAAATTTATCAAAACATGGATAAAAATTGGGGAATAACCCAAAATTGGGTTATGACAATAATAATCTAAAAGGAATATAGTTAATCTAAATACAAAGAGATTATATATAGGTTAAACCTAAAATAAAATAAAAAATATTATTCTACTCTTAATAAATATATAAAAATAACCTTATATTTCTTAACATCTCCCCTCAAACTCGCGATGTGGCAGTTACAATTATAGAAAGTTTGTCAACTAGAAAACAAAAATAAAAAATATAATGTGACTTGATAAAGAAGTTTGCAATCTGTAAAAAAAAAATGACAAACTAATGGTATCATATTGAGATGATGACAAGTAAGATGACAATCAATCTCAATATGTTTAATTCGTTCATGAAAAATCGAGTTGTGAGCAATCTAAATGTAACTCTAGTTGTCAAATTATATAAAAGTGGGATGAGAAATGAAAACTTATATATCTACAAGTAATTAACATAGCCAAACAATTTATTTGGTAGTAAATGTCATAGCATGATAATTTACTTTGGTTAAAGATTGAAAAATAATAGATTGTTTCTTACTTTTACAAGAAATAAGATAATTACTTAAAAAGATACAGAAAACAATAACAGACTTGTGATTTATAAGATCACTATCATAATCATCTGAAAAATTATACCCTGAATATATCGTAAAATACTAAAAACAATTGTTCAACAAATGATAGTAGAAAAAGCAACAAATTGACTAACAACATGAATAACATATGTAATATTTGGATGAGTAATGATGAAATATATCGTCCCAACAATAATATGGTATACAGTAAGATCAAACAAAGGTAAATAATTAAAAGAAAAATACTTTGTGTTAACCTCAATTGGAATATCTACAATTTTATTATTAGTAAATCTAATCTGCTTAAGAATATCTATAATATATTTCGATTGAGAAAGAAGATAACTTCTAGGTGAGTAGGTTACCTCAATACCTAAGAAGTATCGTAGAGAATCCAAATCCTTCATTTTAAATTGTCTAACTAACTTTATCTTTAAAAATAAAATATCACCAATGTCATCACTAATATTAATCATGTTATCAATATATAGAGATAAAGTGATACAATCTATATCAGTACACTAAATAAAAAAAATTGTGACTGCTAGAAACAAATCCAAAAGAAAATATCACAACAAAAGAATTCTCAAATCAAGTAAGAGGTGCTTGTTTGAGACCATATAATGCTTTGTTAAGCTTGTAAACATACTCAGAGTCATGCGAAATACCAAAAGGGGGCGCCATATAAACTTCTTCATGAAGATCTCCATTCAAAAAGGTATTTTTAACATCAAGTTGAAAGATATGTCACTGACGAACTGAAGCTATTGTAATAAGAGTACGAATAATAGTCATTTTTATAATAGAAACAAATGTCTCCACATAATTCATACCATATTATTGAGAGAGTCATTTTAAAATCAGCCTAACTTTGTATCGCTCAATGAATCCATTAGAATTAATCTTGATCTTATACACTTAAGGACAATCAACAATACTTTTATTAGGAGGTAGAGGAACCAAATTTCAAGTATCTAACTTATGCAAAGCAAAAGGTTTTTCATCCATAATTTATTGTCAAATAAAATCAAGAATTGTCTTTTCATAGGAAGAGAGTCTAAAAAGATAATGAATAAAAGCTAAAAATAAAGTGAAAAATAAAGGATAATAAGAATAGATAAAATTTATTAACTTTATTGACTTACAAATATTGGTAACTTTATGGGCTTATAGATGTGTATGGATTGATATAGAGGTTGTAGAATGATTAACACCAATTAAATTATGTTTGATTTTAAGTTTTAGAACATATTAAAAGGTGTTTTATAGTTAAAAATTGAAATATTAAGGTTTTTTAGATTACATTAAACTCAAACTCAGCAACAAAGTAATATATGTGCCTGCAAAAGTTATGTCCTTAATATCAGCAAGTGTGTGTGTGTATGTTCCTGCAAAAGTTATGTCCTTTATGTCAGCAAGTGTGTGTGTCTAGAAAGAGAGAGAGAGAGAGATGGAAATCCTTGGGAATCCTAAGTTTAACTGGACTTAAATTGCTTTTCGAATCCTTAATTTAAATGAATTCTTTCTTTGTTTTGGATTATATTCAGAGAATAACAAGAGTTCTCAAAATTTTAAAGCAACATATTTTTTTCCTTTGTGCCAAGGATAATCTAAACAATCAGAGATCACCCTTTCTAAATTGCATTCACGCTGAAGCATCAGTTCAATGTCAACAAGATCCTGTCCTAAGTATCTTTCTTGATATTAGACTAAAATTGTTTACAAACACTGGCTTGGCATCTAAAATTAAATGAAATCCTCCAATCTCTCTTGTTCCGACGAGTTACAGTTCTGCCAAATATATTGACTGGACTCTAAATCAGAGAGGGAGAGAGAAGATTGAAGACATGTGATGCAGTTGCAAATGTTTATTTCAAAATGTAGAGGGACAACTTTTGGCTCAAGTACTAGGAGAAGGACAAGGAGGCTTGCGACACAATGTAGCCTGCTCAAAAGAGTAAGCAATCTCAATCAGCTTCGTCTCCATGCCTTTCAATCCCCCAAAACAGATACCAAATGGCATTCCACTGCTGCCATACCCTGCAGGAACTGTAATTGCAGGGTAACCTCCAATAGCTAGCACAGTAGAAGCAGCAGCACCAAGTGTCACCATGGCATCTAACCCATTCTCCTTCATCATTTTTTCAAATCCTTCTTGTGACAGACTTTCCATATGCTTCACTGCCTTCATCTCCTTCTCTCCGAGCCCATTTGTCTTCTCCGAGTTGATAAGTAGTACCTGATCATATATGTCCAGGTTTTCCTGAAACAGACAATGGCATGTATGCCGTATACTAAATCAAACGCAGAAACATGCAGGAATCTCCTCATTGATAGGGAAGCACAAATTGAGTGCCGGATTATTTTGTAAATTGATTGAGAGCGAGTTAACTTTCTCTGCCAACTTCATTTTGCTTGGCAAAAAATCACTAAATTCAGAAATAACTAACCAGTTCAGGATTATTGGTGTTGAAAGCTATAATGTCTGCCAGTGATCTCACAGGAGATTTGACAAGCTCTTCTAAGTACTTATTGATGGTTTCCTTGAACTCAGCTAGCATCACCAAATCTTCACCACTTTGATCGGAATCCATAATGACATCAATGTTTGCAATTTCAAGATTATCCACCACAGTCGCACCTCCTCGCCTACAATTTCCAGGGGCAAAGTTTTGTAACACGACTAGAGTATCAACATTGATGTGTGTGAATGTGTCCAAGTTTACAGGACCTATCTCTGCTCGTGTTCAATACGTACCTCAATACCTCCAGATGGTGATCAAATGTTGATACAATCACTGGATCCTTGAAATATATCTCAAATGGATATCTGACTATTCCCAGTCTCTTTCCTTTGAGACCATCTTTTTTCAGAAACTTTTTATAACCATCTGCAGGGATAAACTTGGATGCTTCTTTCGTTGCTTCGCAATCTCTTGGGTCAAAACCAACTATTGCGTCAAGTAAATACACAACATCTGATACTGTCCTGCATATAGGCCTGCATTTTCATTTCAATGAAAAATCATCGGTTAAACATCTGCAAACCATAAATGGCAAGTTAAAGATCAGTCAACTAATCTATACTTAACACCTATACTTAGTTTAGCTGGTTTACTCACCCAACTGAGTCCTGGCGGGGTGAAATTGGGATCACACCAGAGCGGCTGGTGAGTCCGACAGTTGGCTTGAGCCCAACAACTGAGTTGTGATCTGAAGGGCAGAGGATAGAGCCATCAGTTTCAGTCCCCAGTGATACTGCTACCATGTTTGCAGCTACAGATATTGCTGATCCACTGCTTGATCCACATGGATCGCCCCCTTCCACATATGGATTCTGCACATCCCACATAAAAATTGATGCATTTTCTATTATTGTCACACTTGGTAATTGATCATTGCACAAAATTTGAATGCTTGAATTAAAATATCAAAACAGAAGAATCGGTAAGAAAATTTAAAAAACAAAAGAAAAAAGAAAAGAAAGAGAGCTCAACATTGAGGATTCCTTTATAAATTTGTTTTCCAATACTTTCTATCATGCTCATACATTTAGCGATAAAGATTAGAAGTAATTGAATAATTTAAGCCTACGGTAGAAACAACTCGAGAAAATCTTCATTGCGATGCATCATCATTCATCCAGTTCTACAGTTATAAACCATTGGTTTGGGCCACTAACAACGCAAAGGGGGCAGTCGCGACGAGCACATCTTGCACTATGAGGATAAGTAGTGTCAAAAATTTATCAAGGATTATAACAAGTTACTAACTACAATGAGAACATAAAATGCAGAACCAAAAACATAAAGGGAAAAGGAAAGAAACTAACCACAGCTTGACCTCCTCTAGCACACCAACCACTAGGAATGCCATAAGACCTAAAATGACTCCACTCACTAAGACTCGCCTTCCCTAAAATCACAGCACCAGCATTCCTCAATCTCTCCACCACGTGAGCATCACGTGCAACCTCGGACCCCAACAGGGCATGGGACCCACCAGTGGTGCTCAACTTATCTTTCGTAGCTATGTTGTCCTTCAACAGCACTGGGATCCCATGCAAGTCCCCTAGGAACCGCCGGCCCTGATTTCTTTCCCTTTCTTGATCAGCCTTTTCAGCTTGATCTAACGCGTCTGGATTGACTTCTAGCACGCTGTGAAGCAGAGGATTCAGTTCTTGGATTTGGTTCAAGTAGAAGTTGACTAACTGTTTTGAGGTTAATTTGTTTTCAGTGAATGCTTGTTGGGTTTCTTGGATTGTGGCTTCCTTGATTGTGAATTGTGAGCCTTTGACTGTGTCCATGATGCCTTTTAACGGTGAAGTAGAGAGGGCTATCGGCGGGTTTTGTTTTGCCTCGATGACTATTATTGACAAGGAGCAGATGGAAATGCTTAGCTTTATCGCGGCTGAAGGTCAACGTGTCCGTCAACGGTACGCTACTGGACGGTATGCCTTCTCTGCCAGCCTTCGAGCTTCAAACCAAGTTGGAAAGAATATATTTTTACTACGTCACAAAAAATATATATAAAAAAATTATATATAATTTAAACACATTTCAAATAAAAATTTATATATAATAGAAGATTATACATATATAATTAAAACATCTTAAATAAAATACATTATATATATATATATATATATATATATATATATAGTTCAAGTATCTTAAAATACTTGATTTAAATAAAAATTTATATATAATTTAAGTAACTTTTCATAACAATTTATACATAATTTTAATTCTAATTAATTTTTTGTTAAAAAAATACCATAATACATGTGTTATACATGACAATTCATATAATTCAGAAACATACATAAAAAAACTCACAAAACTAAATCAGAAATCACAATTCATATACATATATCTCCTGAATCTGTTGTTCTAAACTATCCTCTAATTTTCTTTAAATTATTATTCCAGTTATATTTTATGAATCTAAGTTATTACATCCTAGAGAAAACAAAAATCATTATAATATTCTCCTTTAGCAACTAAACAATTAAAATTCATGTATGGCAGTCCCTAAAACATACTATATTACCTAGATTAAAATAAGTAAATTGCATGTTGTATGAACAATCAAGTGGATGGTGGATTCATGGAAATATTGAATCATTGATCAAATATCTTTAAATTATTTTTAAATTTTGGATCATTATAAAAGGCAACCTCTGGAAACACATCATGCAATTTTTACCAATAAATAAACCAGTAACATCATAATATAACAAGAAAATATCAAGAAAATGTTTTCCTCCTTATTTCTCAAGGCAATTCCGTTTTTTATTTCTATGTTTTCCTCCCCATTTCCAAGAGCATAAAACAAATTTATAAACAATTAAACATATTTCTTTTACTAAATTTGCCATCAATAAAACAAACAAAAGAGAGGCAAAGAGCATAAATAGGCAGAGAGCATAAATGAGAGTATGAATTTTTGAATAAAAATTCATTACCAAATTTGCAAATCACTTCAAAATTTTTACTACATATTAATTACATAATCACTTCAAAATCATTATATTAATCATTCCATCAAGTAAAATATTATAAAAAAAATAATTTTTATTCAAAATCATGGGCAATGAGAACTGGGAAAATGCAGAGGATTGACAAACAGCTTATGATGAAGACTCAAGAGGAAGCCGATAAGCCAAAAACTCAACTCTGAAATTTGAAGAGAAAACTATTGATCCTGGAGAAAAAAAAAAAGATCGCTATTGCTACTGAAGAAGAATGAAGACTGAAGAGGATGTCATTGTTGATAAAAATAAAAAGAGAGAGGTACAGAGCTGTTGTTTGTTGATGAAAAGTCGAAGACTGAACTCTGAAGTTTGAAGATCGTTGCTGCCTGCCACTGTTAATGAAGACTGGAGAGGAAGCCGTGAGCCACTGAGCTGTCGATCTCAAAAATTATCTTTCAGAGTTCAAAGATTAGGAATTTAGAGTAAATTGTAAAATATGGACGACAAGACAACTAATGTAGTGTTGTGGACTGTGAATTGTGAACAAATAGCATGCTGCTATTGGTTTGAAGAAAACATAATTACACTATTGCAATGTAGTATATGTTTTTATTGAAATTATAAAATCGTTACTAAAATCGTGAGTTTTTGCCATTTCTTCTGATTTTACCGATTTCATTTGATTTTAACTTGATTTTATTAATTTTAGGCAATTTTGCACGTTAAGTATATATTAACTCCTAAAATTATATAATTTTACAAGTTAAATCAAGATTTTAACAAACCTTTACTGAAAGAATCAACTTGTGCATCAGCATACAACCCATAAAAGATTAATTTATACTTCATTACAGTTTCTTTATTGTTTGTGGGCATTCTTCAGTGTAGACAGATTACAAAGAACTTGCTGCAAGGCGGCGCTGGAACGAATGGCCTGTTTATTTGGTTTTATTTTTATAATATTGTTCAAATCAAAGATAAATACTCGAACTGAATTAGAATTATATTACCTTACTTCTCTAGATGGTTGGATCATGTAGAATGAAACGAGCTCAACTAAGTTCTCTCAAAAGCCTAGCAAATACGATGCAGAGCAACCATATTCAAGGGAGGATCTCTAGATGTTCTGATACTACTATACTAGCCCTACGGCATGCACTATCATCATGGCATAAAACTCTGTACATGCCATCACACGGTCTACGTTGTTAAAATGATTTTTTTTTCATTGAAGTGCATGTAAAAAAAATATTATATTTATACTATTTTAAAAAATTATATTAACAATTTAGCTCTTTTAAATAAATAGATTCTGTCATTGGTTTATAGTTGTGAACTTAATTTCAAGGATGACGGTGAATCTGCACTCACATTATCATTTTGAATTCAAATTCAAGAGGAAAATAATCTTATTTTATTTTTAATATATTAAAATATTTTTTATTTTACTTCGACAGTCGTGATTATTTTTAAAAATATATTTTATTTTTTAAAAAATTATTTTTTATATTAAAATATTAAAATAATCTAAAAATGCTAAAAAAAAATAAATTTAAAAAAATAAATTCTTTTAAAAATACTTCTGAAATGTAAAAATAAACTCCAGCGTGATCATAAAATCCCAGCTCGCATGTGATCCAGTGTCCCCATCTCTACAAACCTGGAATAATCTTTTATAGAGCTGTGGACACCCACGCAATCGATTTTGACCACAAAATGGGGATCCTCCGAAAGAAACAAGCATCGACAGTCTCATACTCTCATGTGTGGCCGGCCCTTGAGGAATAAAATGGCTCTAGTGGGTTCAACTATTCATAAAACTCCACAACTTGGAATTTTGATCTAAGGTCTTTCTTGCACGTCAGCACTAGCTAATTTAGGGACAAGATCATATGATTCCATTGAACATTTTTCTATCCACAACAAGCTCCAACAAGTACAGATACCATTTCCAAGAAGTGTCCTGGAGGGGATGGACGCCAGCATTCTATTTCTGTGTGCCTACAATTTGTAGTGTTCAACCCAAAATACTAAATACGTTTTTTGCTGGAGAATCTGTGGTCTTGTAGATGCAGTTTTTGCTGGAGAATCAAGGGTCTTGTAGATGCAACCCTACCAGAACCAGAACCAGAAACACAAAAGAACTTGAAACACAAGCTTGTTTCAGCTATTCGTCTGGAATCACACTTTTTGATAGCGTTTACAATTGCGTTTAGATATTGTCTCGAAAAAGACAGTGGAGATATATCATAGTATAATCAAGACATATCTAACAAAAACTGCATAATATCATCAATTTTATATGGGAATAATGTGCGTTGCCTTTGTTTACAAGAGCATTTGTAATGGAAATCTACAACCATAAGATTTAATGGTCCAGCATTTGTAATAGAAATACACAAACATAAGATTTAATGGTCCAGCACAGAGAAAAATCAAACGTGTCGATGCGAATGCTAGTCTCTTAATTTATTTGGACACAGATTTCCAACAACCAAAATCAGCACTCAGAATGAATAGAAAGGAGATGAACATGTAGTAATGTAATAAAACATAAACCTGAAGTTTCAACCCCAACCATAAAAAAAAGCTACAAAAGCAAACCAGTGTTAATTACTTGTAAGCCTACCAAAATTGTCTCAACACTGTTCAACAATAGCAAGGGTCCTGGCAAAACTCGCAAAATTATAATGGAGAAAACAACACCTTGGACTACCGATAAATTAAATGTTTCTACTCTTTTCTTTTTCTCAATCCTCAGCATTTCATTTGCAAAAACTCCATCTTCAGTTTCCTTCAACAACTTCATCCTCGGTAGCAAGCCCATCTTCAGCATTATTTCCATTCTCAGTTGTCTCAGCACTGCGTTCAAGGAAATATTAATTTCACAAAATTAAGCAGTTCATTACATAACAATTCATACATAATCAAAGACATGCAAATGCCTAAAACTCTAAACTTTCACATTTGATTTGAAATAGCTTTCATTCAAAACAATTTCAGTCAGACAGCAATTGAAATCAAACAAACATGGCAAACAGAAACCATATCATAGGCCAAATATTTTTCCAGTAGGTTTCATTATCCGATATGGTAAGGCCAGTTAATACTTATAACAGTTTTAGGAGACAAGAAATCCATCTGACATACCTGCATAACTAGAATATCCAGGGCAAGTGGTACTTTATCACGTATATCAACCACTTTAGCACAAACTTAAAAGTAGAGAGTTTTTATAGCTTCAAACCGCACAACTTTGCACAGACCTAGCAATCAGCTCCCATCCACAAAGCTAACACCAATTGAGAACCATGTGCAATCCAAATTCTTAGGAATAGGAAAGATTCACTTGCTTAAAAACATGAATTCCAAAAGCGGAAATCAAGAATTGTAATTCACACAGCAATCTCATAGATTCTCTAAAGTTATGAAGAAAATCAGTTTTAAAATAAAAGCAATCACATAAAGTTCGGTAGCTCAGTTCCAACTTAGCAAGAACAGGAATGCAGCAGGGGGCCCTATCTAATCAGGTTCACATGAATTCCTACAATTTTGACAGCGCAAAATTGCTCTCGAAAACACTAAAGACAGAAGAACCAGAACACAGTATCTTATCAGGTTAACATAACTTTTCTGGCAGTGTTCCCAAGTATACACAATTCAAGAGACACCAACTCCCTCCCAATTAAAACAAGAAGCTCTAGTTCTGCCCCACAAACAAAAACTAAACCAACCATGAAAGAACACCAATATACCATCTAAACTAGATTAAAATCCCCTAAGCAACTAGATCTCAATGCCCATCACTAGTGCACCAACTAATCAATCAAAGATCTAATAAAACAAACCTCTGTGGACGAGAACCAGAATCAGCAACATCAGGCTTTCTCCAACTTCTCTCATTGCCTGAACCTCCACGACCAATCCCAAATCCCCTTTTTCCAAAGGAATCGCTTCTCTCCACATCCTTACTTCTCTCACTGCTAATTTTCACAGAGTCCAACTTCTCATCAATCTCCTTATAATCCATCCCTTTCTCCTTCAGCACCTCCTCTCTTGGTCTCGCATCTCCAAACGGGTTTGACCCTTTAGGCTTCTCTAACGCCCCATTCCCATCACTGACAGGCAAAGTTCTTGGCTGCAACTTCAATTTCGGCCTCTCACCAACACTGCCACTGTTAAAACTCTCATCTTTTTTCCTTCCCCAATTATCTGAATCAGCAGCACCGCCACTAAACCCATGTCTTTCTCTCGATAACGAATCGTAACTCCCTCTCCTCTCAAACCCACCATTATTCGCTCCTCCAAATCTCCTTGGCCCGTCATTCGTTGTCTTATTAGAAACCCAGCTAGCCGATTCATCAGCTTTTGATTGGGAATCGAAAAACGAAGACCCCCTCTCCCTATCCCTCCTCTCGTATACATTCCCTGCTGGGGATTTCTTCGTTTTCGACCAGTCATCTATCTCATCCGCTCGTGAAGGAGCAAATTCCTTACTCGACTCCCTATTAGAAACCCTAGAGTTTCCGTTACCACCACCACCCCATCTCGAATTCGATTCTTCTCCTCCGTTACGATAACTTAAACCATACGATTTAAACCCGCCGCCGAGGCGGGCCCTGTCGAGCTCTTCAGCGGAGCGTTCGCGGGGTCTAGTTGGGAGATTGAAGAGATCAGGCTCGTGACTCGACTTGGCCAGAGAATAATTAGAAAACTCAGCTAGAGAGAAGGTTTGGTTTTTTTTCTTTTTGGGTTGTTTGGTGGCGGCGGCTGCAGCTAAAGAAGGGAATTCAGCAACGCCACCGAGTGGTTGAGCGGCGAAAGTGGATGCTTGTTGGGAATTTTCGTGTTCTTGCTGGAGTTCTGCTTCGTGTTCTTCGGAGTCTAAAGCCCACGCACCGGGCTTGCTCCAAGGAGAAGAGACTGTTGCCGCCATGGTGAAGTTGCCGTTTTCGCTCTGATATTTTTCCTGTCTGCAAAGGTTCTGGTTTTGAGGTTTGAAGTTGTGAAGGATGCGTGTATTGGCAGCGGAAAGGGAAATATAAGGGGGTGGGTTTGATCGGACGGTGGATAATGAGTGTTGGAGATTCTTTGAGTATTTGATGGTGAGGATTAGTTCGTATTCTGAATTATTTTTATATCTGTGTATTTTAGCATCAAATTGGGTTTGTCGGCTGTTTTTAAAAATATTTTATTTGAAAGATGTTAGAATAATATTTTTAAAATGTTTAAAAATGATTTTAAAACATTTAAAAAAACAATGTTTTTTCAGAAAAAACGAACTTATAATCTGGGTTTTTCTTCAATAAGATATAAACAATTTTTTACATGTTAAATTTTTTATTGTGTTAATTAAACTTCAGTTAAGTTAATTTATATTTAATTTAACTTGATAAAAAAAATTAAAATAATATTAATTTTAAAAATAAAATAAAAATTTAAAATATACCTCACTCTGGAACCAAGAGGAAAGATAATCAATTAAGTCTTGAAATAATTTATTTTGCCCGGTTTAATAAATGATATTAAATAGTTTTAACCCCAAATCCTCACGGGAAGCTATTGTTTCAAATTACATCCTCTTTTTTTATCATGTTATACATAGCACATGATTACTTAATCAGGTAAATATTTACCATATACAAATTCATTCTTTAACATATAATTTTTTTAATTCATTTTTATATGTTTAAATAATTACTTTATCTTAATATATTCAATCACCCCTTCAAGATGTTTTTTTAGCTCCGCCTCTGCGTATAATGTTATGGACGCAATTTTTAGATTATATATATATATGCGTGTGTGTGTGTGTGTGTTATTGGAAACATAGACGTGCTTATCTGATAACTAGCAGCGTCTTTGCCACGACAATTTTCCTATTTAAAATTATTTTCCTTCTCTCACCTTATTTCTACGCCATCTCAAATTCTTAGTTAATAGAAACGACAAATACTTTTGAAAAAAAAAACCAGGAATTTCAATGTAATACTTCACAGGATATCATCTATTAAAATGGAAATTATTTTAATTATTTTTTATTTTTATTTTACTATTTTAACACTAGATTATTAGAAATTATACTTTATTTATTATTTTAAATTTTAAGTTATTTTAATTTTATAACTTTGATAGTAAGTTTGGCATGTTAATTTTTTTTTAATTTCATTGTTTTATATTGAATTCATTATATATTAAATTTTATAATTTTTTTTGATATTTTATATGAGGATATTTTTATTTCATATCACAAGTTTAATAAATTATTTTAAGTTGATTTTATTTTTTTTA
Source organism: Populus pruinosa (assembly GCA_026413675.1). Classification (NCBI taxonomy): domain Eukaryota; kingdom Viridiplantae; phylum Streptophyta; class Magnoliopsida; order Malpighiales; family Salicaceae; genus Populus; species Populus pruinosa. The sequence goes on along the minus strand of CM048600.1, from coordinate 15,668,052 downwards.
ATTTCATATTTCAACACTAGATTAATTATAAATTAAATTAAATAATTTATTTAATTTATTTTTTATAGAATTATCATAATTTCATGATTAATTTGAGCTAAATCCAAGTATTTATTGTAATTATTTTGTCAATTAAATTTTATAATTTATTTTTATTTATTTTCAATAAAGCCATTATAGTCTCAAGATATAACATACAAATTGACAAATTAATTAGGGTTAAATTGAATCCATTTAATATATTATTGTCTGAATATTTATAAAAAAAAATTATCATCTTAAATATTTATTTTAAATTATATTATATTTTTACTGATTATTTAGATTATTTTTCAACTTATCAAGTTGATCAGTTAATATAAAATTAATTCTTAAATAATTTGAATGTTTTTATACTAAAAAAATTAATAATACTTAAATATTTTATTAAATTTTATTTTTAAATTAATCTAACTCGAAATGTATCACGGTTATCAAGTCACGGCTAAAAGTCTGAAATAGGTCTAAAATCCCGGGAGAAGAAACATAGAACTTGCCGAATAACTTGATCATCGTGGATAAATTTCCCAAAAGCTAAGAAAACAATTTACGGTAATCTGATCTTCTTGTTTGTTGCTGCTAGAAGCATTTACATCACTTGCTCCCTCAAATCTGCTACAGAAACCCTGAACTCAGATTTACTTTTAATGTTTTTCAAGCATAGAAATCTAGAGAATGTTAAATTGTAATTCGAAAATTCACCTGTAAAGATTCAGCAACGAAACCAGCCGCGGGATCGCCGAATTTGGACGGATCCCAACTCTGGTACTTAGATCCAAGTTCCTCGAGAGATCAATGGCAGTCTAGTCTAGCTCCTCATGTTCTTACCAGCTACAAGACAATGATCAGCACACACTTGCGAAGAGAATCGACGAGAAGTTCCCATGAAGAAAATACAAGCACCGATACGTAGAAGTTATGTACAAATTAACAGATAATTTAGTATGCTAGTGTTTATTTTTTAAAATTTTTTAATATTATATTATTAAAATAATCTGAAAAACATCTAAAAATTAATTTAAAACAATTTAGTATGCTAGTGTTTATTTTTAAATTTTTTTAAAACAATTTTAAAACATAAAAATAAAAGTTAATTGTATTTGGCTTTTATCAACATACAGAGGGATAATGACAGAAATCCTAAATCTAGATCGGGCGAGCTACTGCTGGATGACGGTAGCCTTGCACTTACAGCAGTCTTGTTTGAACAAGTAATTAAATACAAACAGAAATATGAGATGTATGATCATTGCTGAAAGAATAATGATGAACCCACATGGCTCGGAGGCTCTGCTGCTCACATTTCGGCCAGACCAATCCAGCAGCAAGCACGTGATGGAAAACAGTACCTTGAGCCCATAGGATCCTGGTAATTGCGAGAAACAGTAGTCTATATAACAGCGGAAACTAATCCTAGTGGACGAATCGCTCAGTTCACCTTGAACATTAGTGCACTGGCAACGATGGTCAGAGCTGCAAAACCCAGAACTCCCTTTTCCTCCAAATCTCGAATTTATACATAAAAATGCTAGCTTTATAACACAAGCAGAGAGATTAAAAATAAATTATTCAAATCAACTCTAGTCAGTTGATGTTTTTTTAATTGAATTGTTTAGCTTTGTTTTTTATTATTTAGTTTGTTTGAAAGTTGATTTTTATTGTTTTCTATTTTTTTATTATAATAATTTTGATCTCATAAATGGGTTGAGCCCTTATAAAAATATTTAGAAAGTATCTTTTTAAAATAATAATAATAATAATAATAATAATAATAATAAGTGGTTATTTTTTTAATTAAAAACTGTCATTTTTTTATTTTCTCTGATTTTTTTATAATTAAATAAATTAAATTTAATAAAAATATTCAAACCAATAATGATCCATCCCGAATTTTATTGCTTCTATGAGAATATTATGATTGTTCGAATATTTTTTTTATATTAGAAAAAGCAACGACATAGCAGTATCATCGAACACAGTTTACTACAAGTTCGGTAAACTACTGGCCCATACAAATCTTAGCTTACGGTTAGAGAATGTCCTCCTCAGGCACGCAAAGCTATTAACCCCATTATGCGAATGGCAAAAAATCAAGCACTCAAAAAAAAAAAAAAAAACATTTACGTACTTGACTAGTTAAGACTATACAAACGACAGAAAATCGAGTCCTCGACAACTCCCTGCCGACCACTGCGTGTTTGGAAACCTCAACAACTCCCTGCCGACCACTAAGGCTGTGTTTGTAAATTTAATAGGAATTGGTTTTTAAAATATTTTTTTATTTAAAAATATATGAAAATAATATTATTTTATTTTTAAAAAATGATTAAAATATAGGCGGGACGCCACATCCCATGGGGTTTCTTATCCACAATTCAAAAGGAAAGATATTTTCAACTCCACGAATCTGTATCCAAGCAACGGATATCATACGGACCACAATTTTTCCTCGTTGAACCCTTCTTCCTCGTAATCGTCATTTCTACAAGACAATGAGTCACTTTGACAAACACCATCCTGCGAACGCAGCATCTATCTCCTCCCTTGTCCCCTTATCCGCTCCCATGCCAAATAATCAGGCACTCTTCTGGGTTCAAATTCAAAGTCTCCAAAAACAAATAAATTAAAAGCACACTAGAACGATCCATTTCACAGATTATTAGCAAATTGAAAGGTGAAGATAACGCAATCAAGAACTCCGATGGAAAGTAGGAAGCCTATCTTATTTATGGTAGCTCAATTTCGGCACATGACAGCGTGGTGACCCCCAAAACCCAAGAGGACATTAAAACAAAGGCCTCAAAAGCAAAACATAAAACACCCAGATCCTAGACCACTAAAACACACCCAAATACTAGATAAGACCCAGCATCAAAGACACGGCCAGACGACATGTCAATCAATGCCCTCTAAGAGAGTTGACCGCAGTCCGCAATAGCAACTGGCTTAGAAGTCTTGCCACTTCCAGATCCAACCTTCTCGATAGCCTTCACCACATCCAAGCCTTCAACAACTTGACCAAAAACGACATGTTTCCCATCAAGCCACTCCGTCTTGACAGTGCAGATAAAGAACTGAGATCCATTGGTTCCTGGACCAGCATTAGCCATAGATAGCACACCAGGTCCAGTGTGCTTCTTCACGAAATTCTCGTCAGCAAATTTAGCTCCATAGATCGACTCACCGCCGGTACCATTTCCAGCAGTAAAGTCACCACCTTGGCACATGAAGTTAGGGATCACACGGTGAAAGGTTGAACCCTTGAAGTGAAGTGGCTTGCCGGACTTGCCAACACCTTTCTCGCCAGTGCAAAGTGCGCGGAAGTTCTCGGCGGTCTTCGGAACAATATCGGCGAAGAGTTCCATGACGATCCGACCGGCAGGCTGGCCGCCGATGGACATATCAAAGAAAACCTTGGGGTTTGCCATTATGAAAGAGAGAAATTAGGGATCTGCCTTCTAATTGAGAATATTAAATCGAAGGTTGTTTGGTAGGATTTTCAGTGATATGGGGGGGTTTTTATAGGGAGAGAAGGTGGATTTAGACCGTTAGATCAGGACACGTGGATGGTTTGAGGTGGTCGGACTATAACCGTGGTTAGGTTTGTTTTGACTAGGGTTAAGTGAGGGACCCTAAGTGGCATGTGTTCTTTGTCGGGGCCTGTGGTTTCGTTTGGATATGGCAAGTCTTTGTTGGGATTTATGAGGGTATAGGTAAATTGTACAAATTTCGTGCATGATGGGCCATGATTAATGTTGGACCGTTGATGGAGAGAAATCTAAGATAATCTAACGGTGGAGACTGTTTAAGGTAGTCTCATTGATTTTGATTTCAAATCCCAGTAAGATTAGATTGTGCATTAATGATCCTAAGGGTAGGTGATTAGATCACGGGAGTGTAATTGAATCGTATTTTTAAAAATTTATTATATTTTTTTTACAGATTTAAATTATATTTTTTAGTGTTTTATTTAATATAGAGGTAGTGTCTATATATGTATAAAACACTACCGCCCATCTTAATGTTAAACAAATCAAAATCATATCAATAAAGTATTGAAATATTCAATAAACATGGTAACTGAAAGCTATAATTAGGCAGGGTGGCCTACGAGCACTGAGGAACCTGTGCATTTACTAAGCCATTCAACCTCACCATACTATTGTTAAGGGACTGTTTTTACCTAAACAAAAAAAATGCTACCTTTTTCAAAAGTAGAAGCTTCCAAGAAACATTTGTTACACAAGATGATGCAAGTGGCCTCTTTTTTTCTTGGTGAAATTACAAAGAAGCCAGTGGCAGCTTGAGTTTACCCGATTAGTTGGTTTACCTTGGTCTGAGATCTGGTCAAAGGATACCAGTTTGCGCCAGACTCCCCATTTGTTATTATTTCGTTGGAAATAGAAGTTGAATAAATTTATTTTTTTTATATTTTTAAATTATTTTAATTTATTGGTATTAAAAAAAATTTAAAATATTATTTTAATATATTTCTAAATAAAAAATACTTTTTAAAAACCATCACTACCACTATCGCACAAACCCCATAGATTAATAAAATATAAGATTAATTCCTTTAAAATTACTCCAGATAGCAAGCGTATACAGTTACAAATATTTTAAAGAATACATAGATGGAGGATGCACACCCCTGGAGTTAGTTTTTAACATTTACATTATAGTGATGATTTTGACATTATTCAAGGAACGAATCACCTGGGACCCTTTCCCGGGATGAATAGCATTACCATCGGCATATAAAAATAAAAAAGGACACATTTCTTCTCGGTAAGTCTAGTTGCTTTAGGAGCACACAAACATATTTGACAAGACATAATAAATTTATCTTTAAAATAAATTTCTGTAATTTTTTCGAAGATAGTATAATCGAAAGCTTTGTATTTACAACGATTGACTCGCCGAAAATACATTCGACTTCGAGGCATCACGCATGCAAAGGGGCAGGGTCCCAGCACAAAAGAGAAAGAACAGTCCCCTAGATCAATCCATTTCCCCAGGTGATTACAAAAGTGCATTATCGTGCAACACTATACCTTTAAATCACAAAAGGAAGATGACTACATGACAAAGCAAGATTCATGATACCTGGGACCATTTTCATGTTTCTTGCGTGATTCCTCAGCTGAAATCGAGGAACCATGAAAATCTAGGTGATAATCGACGATGTATGGTTCCGATATTGTACACATGGTAATAATGGCTAGCAGAATTTTTCATTCTAATCTTACGAAAATATTGGGCATGCCAAAATCTGATATCTGTACACAATTTTCATAATCCGTCACCAACCCAACTAAGTTAAGCTATTCTTCCACAAGTGCTTCACAGGAAACCTTCGGTCTGTAACAATCCAGGATAGACAAGAGATATTATGTGTTTCAAGGATGTCACTGATGCTTTTATGAACGCATGCCCTTCCATGGCTGCAAAAAATAAATAAGGCAATTATAGTAAATCTCGAGATTAAATTTGAACGATAGTTGGCAGTATGATGGGACCATTACCTTTTAATAACAATTTCACTTCCTTTGAAAAATCCTCCACGCGCCCTAATACAGGTCTTATGCCACAAATCTGAAAAACGCAGAGCTCCAAATACAGGGCCATCTCCATTATTTGCAGTAGTAAGAGACAGACTGATTTGATTTCAGGATTCATATGCTTTGATTTGTTTGAACCACACAGTTCAGAAACAATTGCGACTGCTTGATCCTGCGTTTTAAATCATAACAAGTCAGACCAGGTATCAAAAGCATACAGTTTAGACAGATTTATACATCAATTGAAACATAGAAATCACTCATTGATGGTGAAACTTCAATTTTGGAAGACTTGAAATTTTGGCCCAGAAGTACCAGCAGTCACTACTGCAAAAGTAAGCCCTGAACTTCAATCATCTTAAACCATTCACATCCCTTCAATGAGAGGAGTGGACTGGAAGATAATATAAGAGCACTGAGCACAATTTTACCTGCAAGCCATGCAATAGCTCTGGCATCGGCAGCTCAGGAATCTGAGCAAGATCAACAAACCCCATTTCCTCGGACCTTTTAGCCGCGCCTTCTGCTTCCATAGAGAGATATTTCAAGAGAAGATAAGCAATCCTGTAGATCTCCAGGGCAACCAAGTCTGAAAAATATGTTGGAGAAACTGGATTGGTAATTTCAGTTGACTGTCCCTTGACTACAAATGCACTACTGTTGGCTGAGAAAGCAGAAGACTTGAGCTTTGACACACAACAGAGAGGTGAAAGAGCAAACCATCCATTCCTGCTGTTTAGAAATGATGGTTTCTTGCAGCACTCTAACTCCTCTTTGAGGATAGGAGCGCATAAGAGGGGGGCAGTTCTGCTGGAAGATTCCCCAAAGCGATGAGTTCCTCGGCTAATAAAGGCTAATAAATGAATGCTTTTCTCCCGCAGCTCTGAATCCATTTCTTTCATGACCTTAACCCATGACCTCCAATGTCTCGCTAGCACACACATCAACATGAGAGTATGTTCTGTTTCTTTAAGAGCACTCAGAGAAGTCTCCGTCTTTTTCGCTCGTGGTCTTTTCTTGTCATGACTATCAGATGGAAAGTCAGGTGCACTGAGATAATAAGAAATCAGATCAGCTTTCTCTGAAAAAACATAAGGTATCACGTTGTCCAGAATATCAGTATAAGAAGAACTGTCTCCTAAAGATTGAACCATAGCTACGATCACTGCCAAGCCAAGGCCCCAAATAGATTGAGGCTTTTCTATTTTGTCAGAAGACTTTAGGAAGCCACTATCATTGGTCATAACTGTGGAAAGCCCAACATCTGATGAGTCTGCAAACAAAACTCTAAGAGATGAGAAGAAACCAGCACCAAGGAGCATTTCAGCACCTCCTCTCACACGTGCCAGAGTCAGAAGGAACTTCAATGTAACTGGAACAGATGAGAAAGAACTTTTATCATGAACTTTCAGAATGACATGAGGTAATTGGAGATGTTTCTGTATGATGGGGAACCAAGTGTTAGGTGTCAAAAAACTTGTCAGTACTAAGTCAATGGTAGCCAACGAGAGGGAACAATGCTCAGTAGCTGTGATGCAATTGCACAGGATAGGCAAAAGCCCCAGGCAACCATTTGAAACCTCAGCAAAGTCTTCAGATTCCTTATCTGAAGTATTACTAATCTCCAAAGTGAAAAGAAGCAGCATGAGCAGAAGCTTCATTGTTTTTTTAACCCCAGTAATAGATGACCTGAAATCACTCAGCAATTTGAGGCCAGAACCTGACGTTTTCAAGACAAGTATACAAACAGATAAAGATAGGTTGCTCTGCGCAGATTTCATGAGATGTAGAATTAATTCTGCTAGTGCAGCAAGGAAATCAAGAATCTCTTCAGAGGCATCCAGAACTGGAGCTAGTGATTCCACTGTGGTGCGAAAAGATTTGCATATGTTGTTGATGCATGAAAAGCAGAGTTGGTCAGGAATCTTCCCCTCAGTAGTGCCCTTATTTTCTGGTGACTACATGGGAAAGAAAATGCTAATCATTTCAACAAGCAAGAAATTCTAAAAGCCATTTTTTTTTAGATTATACCCATAAAGGAAAGAAGGATAAACATAAAAATAAATAAGCCCTTAAAAAAATGCTAAAATAGTGGGCAGTTAACAGATGTCAATGCCGGATAGCCTGAAACCATAAACTTTCACAATCAAAGAATCCATGACTTCAATCAATAGTGTTATAACAAACTTTTCAAAGAACTAGCAGACGGTTATAAAAAATAGATGCACCATGGACACTATTTTGGCATTGCACTCTTTACCATCACATACAAACTCCAAGAAATTCCAAAAAAAAGCCGGTGTTGCATATTCAAACAACGAAGTTATCTCTCAAAATGATATTATAATTAATGCAGCATATTTTTTAATAAGTTAAATGTTCGGTAAAAACACCAAACTTTGAGGCAAGTGTTCGGTTTTTCAAAGCTTTGTGTCCCCAGCCAACAAAAAGAAAAAAAAAACAGAAGCCCTGACAAAATGTTAACAGATCCTTGTCGTCAATTCAATATTGCAAAATCAGAAGCTGCAATAAATAGCAGTGATAATTCAGATACTCACATTATCTTCCCACATGGTCAGGGCAGTTAGCAATGCTTTCAGTGCAGAAAGCTTTGAAGAAGCTAGTAAAACCATTGAATTTGCATCCTGGAAGCACTCCAGCATAGTTTGTGCAATTGCTTTTGAATCTTTCCAATCAGTATAATCCCACATATTTAATCCCAAATCTGATCGTATGCGCATAAGGTCATACAAGTGAATATCTTTGGCGTTTCCATAATGATCGCCACCGTACTTGTGTTGATAACTCAGCAAACAGTTTGATTCCACCAGATACTGACAGAGTTCCTTAAACGGTCCAGGACCAATTTTACGACCTTCTAGCTCTCCTTGTAGATGATGATAGAGATCGTTGAGGATCAGACCTTTTAGTTCCTTTCCTTCACTGAGAAGATAGTGAAAATTTTTAACTCAACCTATTAGGTTATAGGTTCAAATGAATCAAAACCCAACCCAAATTTTCAAACTACGGAAGGAGTTAAACCCTTGGTGATTTCACATCAGACTTTGGAAAAGATTCAATTGGAAATAAGCATTTCAATTCATACAACCACAATCCAAGACGTATAGATTTCTCAGTTAAGAGTGATGCATTAAAAAGATGTTCAAATAAAAATGAAACCTGTGCTGACATTACCTGTAACCCTGCTGAGAGTATTGTGCCAACAATTCAGAAAAGGCAAGCTGACAACTCAACTGTTGATTCACCAAAAAAAAAGGAAGGACGCAATGTCACCTTAAAATAGTTGGATAGCAAAGAAATTGGGATATTCTTGTTAAGGAATAACTATATGACCTCTTGAAGGGATTGTCAATGAGCTATCAACGTAGAAGTGAATGGTCATTGAACAAACAACTAAATAGAAAAAAATTGCTTGACCAATTAAAGACAGGATCATACATGTTTGAAAGTGATCTGGATCTTCTCAACCAATGATACCGATAAACTTCCTGCATTACCAATCACTAATTTCCCCATTGCATGAACAATGAACAAACTGGCAGCAACCTGCAAGAAGCAGAAGACAATGTAATTGTGGATTGTTCCTTTAATGGGTGTTTCCAGAGGGGTTCAGATCCTAAAATGGTTCACCAAAGATAAGTGATCACAACAACAGAATTAACAGAACCAAAACTAATATAAATAAATAAAAGAGAAATTTAAAAGGGACCTTTGCACGGTTAGATATTTCATTGTCATATTCGCAAGAAGCATATAAATTGATCAGATTGCCAAACATCGGTCTCTTCCACCAGCTTGACAAGATATCTTTCAACTCACAATCATTTAATGATTTTGATTTTTCTGTGCTTGATGCTTTATTATTTCTCTCCAATTCAGACACTTCTTTTAAGACAGACTCAGCATGCAATAACTTCTTCTTCAGGAACATGTCATGTGCCATCATTTCCAATATAGCAGATTGACATTGATATTTTAATGCCAAGCTTTGAGACTGAGTTTCAGCGACATTCTCAAAAGGTGATGCTATAGAGCGAGCATCTGATGAGATACAATTGGACAATTGTTTCCAGAACTTTCCAGAGCTCTTCAGGCACTCCAATATAGATATATAATGAACAGCCCCTTGCCATAGCGCCTTGAGGAAATCAAGAACAGTGAACAGTATGCGGGGATTGCTGGAGATAAAGAAAGTTTCAACAAATTATAGCAACACAGCTTATGAAGATGAATCATATCAAGCACGCTAAACAAAAAACATTATCTGAACATCACAGAGATAGTGGTTTGATCAGTGTGAAATAGCAAGTTTACAGGGAATTTTTCAGCACCAATTTAGGATTTACAGAAGGAACTTGTTTAGTTGCAGAAAAACATTTACTTATATTATCGCTGACCCTAATTAATCGCCTGTTTCTTCTCTTATCCCTTCTTTCACTTAAATTTCTCCTCCTGACAAGTTCTGTGTTTATTCCTTAAGCTCATTAGCATAACTTTCTGTCACATCAAATAGTAAAATTCCTGAAAAATAATGACTGATCTTGTGTGAGCAAACCTGTCAATAAATTCGTTTGATCTTTCAACATATTGCATAAGCCCATCTAACAGACTTGATTTCTTGGAACACAATGAACCATTTGAAAGTTCATTTATAGGCTGCTTCGTGCCACCACCATTACTCAACTGGACCTCTGTATCCTCTTTTAGGGAAAAAATAGCAAGAAGATAAGCAGGCTGCAACAGAGAAACCACCAATTAGCAACAATGCAGACAAGCTAGAAAGCTGTTATTGAGATATTGGACTTATGTTCACAAAATAAAAGCCATCCAAATATTTTCCATGAGGAAGTAACTATTGAGACAACTGTAAATGACTTTGACTTTGACAAGTGACAAACTTGGTTTTGAAAAGCATAAGAGGTTATTCTTGCACCCCCATTCTTTCCATGAGAAGAATACATGACAAAAGGATTGCAAAGTTCAGTGACAGAAATCCAATTTAAGTGGCACGGAATAGGAAATAAACCGACCAACGCTAAACTTCTTGACCTCTGCACAGTGCAACATACCTGATAACGAGCTGCATAAGTAAGCAGATTGACTGTAGCAACAAATAAATCTTCATTCCATTCCAACTGCTTAACTAATGTGCTTTTAACAAAATGCCTCATATCTGCAATCTAAACAAAAGCATTTAATCACAACTAGGATAACAGCAATCAAATGCCAAAAAAATAATTGCCAGCTTGAGATGCCAAACCTGCTTATCATCCAGACCAAAGCATACATTGCCAGACAAATATGGTTGCATATAATCTGCTGTTGTAAACAACATAGATAACACCTTAGCAGCACCAACCTGTACAGCCTGCATATAACATAAAAATCCAAAGATGAAGAGTTATTTTCCATATGATCAATTGAACATGGAACACAGATATTATTGAAAATTAATGTGTCTGATAATGAACAAACATAAAGTCAAAAGGATATAGGCAACTTAATATAGGAGACCAGAAAAGCCATGTTAGATATAAGAGGTGAATGTAATTACTAAGAGAGAAAAATAGAATTTAGCAGGATGAATTTCAATTCCATACAGGAGACCGAGAATATGATATCAAAGATATAGCAGCTGCAACAACAGGGATTGGTTTCATAGTAGATGACAGCACTGATTGGTGAAAGACTGGAAGATTCGGTGAGATATCCTGAAAAAATAACACAAAAATTATGAAGCGAGTATAGAAAGATTTAAATAAAACATGGGCCAGTAAGATCTACAAAGCAGAAAAAGTCTGGCAGTTGAAGATTCATTTATTTTATTTGTTTTGGAGCATGGATTAAAGGTTTGTAGTTTATTAGAAATTTCTGTTCAAAGTAACAATCACGAGAACTTGGGAAGACATGTCAATTTATTTCACATCATATGCAATGACAAACATATATAACCCTAGAGCAATACCTTACAAAATTTGGAGAGCATCATATATATAATATCCAAAGCAGAGCTAATAGCAAGCTGACACCCTTCAATCTCCTCCAGTTCAACAAGACGGCTGACATAAAGATTCTGTTCACAAATATGCGTATTTAAATAGTAAGCAAACAAAAGCAAACCAACTTCTCACTACTAAGGAAAACAATGGAACAAGAACAACAAACATGGCTTACCTCTAAGGTTTGCTTGGTTGTACAAGCAAGATGAAAGAGTGCATTGTGGATGGAAGAATCATTGAGTAACATATCTCGGACTACCAGGGCCAATTTTTCAGAGAATGAGACTGATGTGATGCATGTTTTCATCACTTCCAATACCTAAACAGTGCAAACATAATTAAAAAATGGTTCATATAGCATCTTTTACCTTCCATAGAAACACCAGCACCTCTGACTCCATTTAAAAAAACATACTTGGTATGTCCATAACACTTAAAATTCAGCTAAACCAAAGAATCTTCAGATTGGAAGAATGACTTTATGATAACCATCACAACATGAAACCCCAAGCAACTTCAGGATGCAAACTTTTTAAACAGAGAATTGCTCCTATTCCCGATGTAGGATAACAGCCATGAAATACCTCTTGGACTGACTATTGGAAAACATCAGATTTGCTCTTTACAATGTTTGTCTTTGATCATGGAATTTCACCTCGCTCAAAAATTTTTTTAGGTATTCTAGGAGTACTACTCCCCCACTCGCATAAAAGCAGAACTGTACGTGGTTATCATGGTGGGTCCCACCTTTTATGTGAGAGGATGCGTGGTACTCTTGAATAGCGAATAATTGCTCCCCCCCACCTCTCGAAATATTTCATATTTCTTGAACCCCTATTATAAATAGCTTCAGCCAATAATAAAGCAGGAAAAAAGCCATACACTCAGGGAGTGGGAGAAGCTTGGGTCCAGCCACTCTCCTGGCTGCTCTCAGGTGGCAACCTACACTACTCAGCAGGCTAAGACTTCTACCATATCAACATACAATGACCCTAAAAATAGATGTGAAATATGGTCAAAAGTAGAAACAAAGCAACTAAGGGAACCAATTAATTGCAGCTGGCATAAAAATAACACATACCTTCAGTGTTACTTTCCATCTAACATGCTTCACCTTGTATTTCCAGTACTCATGATTAACGAGAATATACTGCAGAGAGAAAACAACCAAGGCCAGAACCAGATCATTCTCTAATCTTGCCTCCACTAGCTGCATGGTAAAATCCAGCACTGCAAAGGATTACAGCATGCATGTCAGATAAAAAACACAGGGAGTAATGAAGATAGAGTAAGTCTACGATAGAGAGGTATGAAAATTCATGGCAAAATCAATAAATAGAATTGCTAGTAAACAAGAAGATACAAGTTACATGTTAGATCCACACAAATCTAAACAGTAAAGTAAATTGGTGCTGCAATAATAGTACTGACATGATATGAAAACCAACCATTGACATCACAAGCATCGCAGATTAATGAAAACAAGAGCCAAGTGAAAATGCAAAAATGCTAATAATTCAATAAGATTTCTCTTAAAAGTAAGAGAGAGATGTACAGCTATTTCAATTTGCTATATCCCATTTTGGTTGTGCTCAGATAATCATCTTGAGATCAACTATGGCTGTATAATGTAATTGTAAACCATTTAGTCAGACTGAAAAGTAAAAGACAAGCAATCACAGCTTTTGCAGATAGAGAGCTTCTCTCCTCTCCTTCATGTGCATAGCCACATTATCCAACCACAATCATGTTGATTTATTTCAATTGTTATTATGTTTAAATCCTCAGAAATGGTTATATCCAACTAATAGATTGAAACAGCAACTTGGGTGCCAAGTTTAAGATTTAGTCCTATCACTTCTATTATTGACAGTGCACACAAAGTGTCTAACACAATGCTAAATGCATCCAAAAGAGAACCAACCATCCTGGTTCTCTGGGACAAAGCCACTGAGCATAAAAAGGAGGGTATTCTAGAGAAGAACTGAGAGAGAGAGAGAGAGAGAGAGAAGAAAAAAGGATGCACCACCCATTTTACATTTAGGAAAGCTCAAAAACTGACATATAACAACTTCCAAAATCAGATAATAAATCCAAGCAGAAATCACAAAATTGAAAAGAAGCTAACCATACTAATGATGAAATACAAAATACAGTTAAGAGATAAACCTGATATAGTTAATGGTTTGTCATAATCATTTTGCTCAGAGTCTAGTAATAGCATTTTTACCAGTTTTCCCGAAAGCAACCACGGACCACTGGATCAAAGAAAGTGTAGGCAGAATCAGAGAACATCAAGTCAGTATAATGAATAATAACCCCTGCCAATAGAAAATGCAGCCTATAAATGACAAGAAATTATGAATAAACATAAAGGCAATCTTAAATCAATTACTAACATCCAAGCCCACAAACTTCAACACCCCCCCCCCACTGGAACCCCATGTCCCCTCTCTTTCCGTAGAGAGTGTGGTGCATAATTGAGTAAAGATAACTGTTAGATTTTATCTTATAATCAACTATATGACTAGCTCAGGTAAACAGGAAGTAACAATTCCACACTATTACAGTTCTATAATGCGGTACAACCTAGCAACAGAATCACTATCCTTTTTTTCTTTTTAACTTACAAAATATATCAAACCCGTGTGACAATGAAACTATAAAAAATTGCAAAAGTTGGGCTATCTTTTTTTCTTTTATAGTTAAAAGAATCAAACTTGTGTGATAATAAATAAAGTGAATCCTATAAAAAAGGATTTCAAAAGGCAGGTAAAGAGACCATGAATATCAAATACATGCATTCTTTAACATAATCACAGGTATGTATAGATCTACAGGTTTTACCTTGATGGGCCATCACAGCCAATTTCAAAGGCACTTGTCTTCCAAGTCGCATCAAATATATTTGCTTTCAGGACAACAGCAGCAATATGAGATGGAGCACTAGCAAAAGAGGACAAGGAATAAATACATTATGACTGAGGTTGCAGCAATGAGTTTGGTTATTGATTATAAACAATGTTCAGTGAAACATAAATTTAGCATAACAAAGAAGAAAAGATGCACAAGATTCTTAGAAGAATGTAAAATGCATCATTCAGTTACTGCAAAAATATAGAATTCCCTGTATGCTCACAAATGATTAAAGAAATCACCAATGAACACATAATTGGTAAAGAGAAAGAATAGTTGAATTACCATCTCAACATACTTGCTAAAATACTGACACCCATGGACATTACTGCAGCATTGCCAGAATTAGAAGATGATTTTTTTATCACAGAACAAATGACCTCAACTACCCTGCAGAAAAAGTGAAGGAAAATCTATTTGATCAGAAAAGAAGGAGGCAAATTGGAAATATAGCCATCAAGGTATCAGATAATAAAATGAAAAGAAAAAAAAAAGCAAAAGGAATCATGCAGTCGATTACCAAAACTTCTTTTCCATCTGCTCATTCACTCCTGCAGCTTGAAGATAAAATGTGTTGCCAATTTCCATCATTGTAAAAGTTATGGCCTACACATGAATATGTAAGAAACATATCTGGTTAGGGGAAAAAATTGAAATCCAAATCCCATTCCTTGCCAATATCATAGACTAGTTTCTAAAGATACATCAAACATGAGGCAGCCAAACCTTAAGAAATTTACCATGTTAAAAGACACTAGTCGGCTCAGAAGGTCAAAAGTAAGAAAAACTTCCTTGTTGCTCTCCAGATAAAGCTCATTGACCAAACGCAGGAGCAAGACAAGCACCCCTGATTGTGCATACTACAAAAATAGATGCATGTTGGCAAGGAAGGGGCACATAATAGAGATTGCATTGAAACGCATAAATATCTTAAGATTTTGCTCTGCCAATTCATATGTTTATGAAGAATCCTGGTCACACAAGCTATCTCAAAAAGAAACTCCATTTTGACATTTTAGGATCCACATACAATACAAAATATTATGATTTACAAGAATTAGCAAGTAATGTGAAGAAAGAAAAAGCAATTCTACCTACAGCAATCAAGTCATGCAGATGTTATGAACAAAGCCAACACTCGGAACCACCATCTAGTGAATAAGTCAGTAAAAGGTAAGCAAAATTAGCCATGTCAAAGGAGGAGATTCATAAAAAGCAAATATCTATCCCTGTCAGTTACAACTCTGGGAAGAGTGCTTGAAATAAGTGATTTGCACCTGGCCTGATTGTTTGCTAATAAAGAAGACGCTTATGAAAGTAGGTAGCGAATCAAAATGTAATTACGCTTCGATGCTGTTTCTTAAAATTTAGAAAATGACATTTTGCTTTCAGATATGAGTACCATGCTTGCCATTTAGAAAAATGGAGATAGTAACTGCATAAGCACTTAAGAAAATCTCCCTCCCTTGTTTACCTACAAAGACAGTGAAAGACTGAAAAAAAGGCAAGAAGAAAGAAAACAGATTTACAACATCACAAATGCCATCTTTATTGTTCTTCAGTTGTTGAACTTCAGCAATAGTAAGAATCCCAATTGGAAAACCCTTGTTCCAAAATCTGGAAGGATACATTCATGGCACACAATTAGCAAATACTAAAAACATTTATGAACTTCAGCGTTTACCTCCCAACGTACAAGAGCAGTATTCCCATCAATAACTTTTAAAACATGTCCACGAGTTTTACTAGGAATGATTAAACTGTCTGCCCCAGGAACATGCAGTGGCAGTTGAGTTTCAACTGCTTGAGAGGCGCTGTCAACCAGGGACTCGCTAGTAATTTCAAACAAGGAAGATACACCAACATATTTATCAAGAAAGTTATACCTGTTGACAACATGAATAGACAATGTATCAGTTTGCAATCACTGAGCTAGCGACTTATCATTGAAGCATATATCTGCCCATCACTTTGCTCAACATCCCACATTACCATTAAAAAGAAAAGGCTCCCATGCTGGGCAAATCAAGGACATTTTACTAAAGTAAAAGGATCTCCAAGAAAAAGAAAAAAAAATACAACTTACACGCATTCTGCTGGCCAACTTCCTTCACAAAGGGCTGATAAAAGACGAACAAATTCTGCAGTCCTGAAGGGAAATACACCTTCCAAGTTGCAAAGAAGACACCGAATAGGACCATCAATGAAACTTTCCTTGTCCCAAAACTGAATACAAAGTGACTCCTGCAGAGTTAATGGGCAAGAGTCTCTTGAAGCAGTGAATTGTGAGCAATAAATATGATCTAAAAAAACATAGCTGGCTGTATGATAATAGCAATACACAAACCTCTCCCCGATATATATTACAAAGGATATCCAGTATAAGATTGAGGGTGCTGTCCTCTAACTGCATGAGGGAGAAAGCATTAAATATAAGAAACATGTTGATTGAGTGCTCAAAAACCAATTAAAACAACCTACACATGCAATTACCTGAAGATTAATCTCATAAGATGCAATGAATGCAGAAATAAAGGTTCTCAAGACACTTTGATAACCAGCAACAGGTCCCTAGAGAGAGAAAAGACACAGCATGTAACAGCCAAAGAAAATGTAAGCTGGCATTATTAACCTAGACACAAACACCAAATTTTTTTGTAACCTTATAACTCATCTCATAAACCCTAAACACCCCAAAGTGAGAATAACCTACATCTGATTCCTTCAACAAGTCACTTTCAAGAATGTCGACAAAAATACTCAGCGATGCACCTTCAAAGGCTTGACGAACATAGCCAACATGATCAATCTCCTGGAAACAAAGATAAGGTGAAAAACAGTCAGCATTGATAGTATGAACACATAAAGCTACAATAAAGGAACATTTGAAAAACTGCTCACCATTAGTACACTATTTTCCTCACTTCCAGGAAGTGATGAAATTAGACAGAGACATACTGCCCACGCAAGAATTAGTGGGCCAGCTTCTCTCGTTCCAAGCGTAACAAAACTAGATATTAACACATCCATCTGTTGGATATCAGTCACGGAAAACACAGAAGGACCCTGCCTGGGAAAATGACAAAACAAACATTCTAACAATTAGCAAAAGCACATAAGTAGACAAAATGAAGGGAAATGATACTTTGAAAAGGATAAGGTAAAACTAACAGCAAGGTAGAAACCTGAAAGGTACTCCATCATGCACCAGTTGAAGAAGATTTTCAAGGTCCATGGTTTCTATAAGAATAAGTAGGAGCTGGGTGCTGGCATGATAAGAAGACTTTAGTGCTTCAGCTGAGATTGCCAGCTTTCCAAAGTTATACAAACCAGATAAGATCCCCTGTGAAATGATGTTTATGAGATGAGACATGATTAGGATAACAAAGGGATATGGATATCAGTTCCCAAAAAAGTTAACAATATACCTTGTAAAGCAGGCACAATTTTTGCCATTTTTCACCATTACAAGTACAAAGTGACTCGTAATAAAGCAGGAAAAGAATGTCCAGAACCAAATTGTCTTCAATCAGTGTCTCCTCAGCCCACAAAGTGAAAAGATCAACATCCTATAAAGTACTCCGAAAATCAGCATCTAATGTTAAGGGTCATAAATGCAATAGCTGATTGGAATAACAGAAGCAGATATCCATTTTATCACCAGTAAAGCCCTTAGCAGACACCGAAAAGTACACATTAAAAAAGAATGAATATACGATGACTAGCAAAAAAATATTATCAATCAGAAACTCCGGTCATTTAAATATAACAAGTTAAGAAACAGAACCAAGAAATTATTTCTAAAGAATAAACAATTTGGTAATAACCCAAAACTAAATACCCTCACATCTACATGTATATACAACTAATTCAATATTATCTTCTTTGTAAATAACCATATTTTATTAATTAAATTGAAAACAGCTTCAATACTAATATTCTGGAAACTTATTTCATTTTCTCCATGCTCGTGCTATGAATGCATTGCAAATCAACCTAGTTGCTTTTGCTCGAGTAAAGGGATAACCCACTTTCAACTTGCTAATTACCCGCCCCGTGTGTGTGTGTGTGTGTGCGCGCGCGCGCGTGTCTAAGAATCAGGCACAACGCTGCAGAAACAGGCACCATAGCATTTAAATTAGATAAAGGGAGAACTATTGGCCTACTCCATGGTAATCTCATTTCCTCGCATGTCTATGTATTCCCACAAATCAAAGGATGCAAAACAACTGACTGCAACTCAACCCTATCAACCCAGCAATTCTATGCGGCCAAACGCATGACATATTATTTGAAATTTAGTAGGATGTGAAGAATAAAGCAACATCCACCATGTGAATAAGTTGATGAAGCCACATTGTCATGAAATAGACTAAAACAAACAACATTACAATCATAACAGGCACAACTCAAAAGACATCAACTTTTTATCAAATATACCATTTGCTCAGGATGACTGGAGGATAAAAGGTCCTGCAAGACAGAGATTAATTTATGTTCCAACCCATCTGAAATCAACTTTGCTGCTTCGTCCCATACAACATTTTCTTCTTTGGAGCAAATTCCAACATACACTACACCAAGTGGCATCACAAGTATTAGGTTCATAAGAATTCTCAAATCAGCTAATCACATAAAAGCATTGTTACTTAACACAGGGAAAGTATTATGGTCCAAATTTTTTAGCATTCCATGGCACAAAATAAAAGAACCATACGAAATGGCAAATGAAAGAAACTTAGAACTAAAACAAGCGTGGTGGGACTTACAAGCATGCATAAGAATTCGCCTAGAACACTTCAGCAAGCATTGTCGCTCAATGTAGAACTGGAGCAATACCTTCAAAATAATAGGAAAGAAAAGGAAAGAAAAACTAAACACCTGTTAAAAAACTGATTATCAATCTCAACAAGCAAACATATTACACATATGAATCAACTCAAAAAAGACAGGTGCAAACTACATGGAATTAGCAAAAGAAATATAACATTTCAAATGCTCATGATAGTGGACTATCAACAAACAAAAAAGAACAAGAAATGTAATAAGAAGAAATATCACACTGGGAAAAGTAACATTTGTGATCAATCAGCAAATTGAAAAGCAGTAGCTGGGTTGCAAGCCCAAGAGAGCTTCATGTCCTTGCAAAATGCTAACAAGTAACAGAAATATATTTGTGTCCGTAATCCTACCACTATCAGAAAAATTAATCACATAATCAAATGCAAATAACTTGTCTCTAAATGTTTAACTGAAACCAAATGAAACAATATAAAAGCAAAAGCCAGAAGGCTACAAACCACATGAAGACAGTCTTCAACCATAGAATCAACCGCTAAATCATCACATTCAAGATACCTCTCAACAAGAATATACGACTGCACCTCATCTAAACACTGCAACAAACACAAATTTAAATCAATGATTAAAAAAATAAAAAAAATCATTATCAATACTACATTTTACTCGAAATTTAAAATAAGCTAAGAAAAAAAAAATATCCACAAAAAATGCTAATTTCTCTATAAAAATAACATAAATAAACAAAACAAAACAAAAGCTAACCAGATAAGAGCTAATGTGCAAAGCTTTAACTTTCAATTCAGGCTTGACAGTAACTTCATGAGATCCAATCTTGATTATATCCGAATTCAAAGCCTCTCGTGAATTCGCATTCGGTTTCTTAAATAGAGAAACAGTTTCCACAAACCATGCGTGATTGTCCTTCAACTTCTTCGCCTACAGAACAAAAGAATATTCAAATTGTAAGCGAATAAAAAACAAAAAGAGAGGGAGAAAGGAATAGGTGGTTACGAGGTGAGGAGGGAGGTCAGAGGAGAGAGAGGCGTTTTCGAGGTCCGTGAGGATGGTAGTGAAAGAATCAAACCAAAGCGAGGAATCGACGGTTTTAGGGTTTGACATTGAAAGAGATTTCTGTAAATTCGAATTTTTTCTAAACCCTAAAGAGGAAGAAGGAGGAGATTGGAGAGGGTTTTTGGTTTTTTTTTTTTTAATTTGATTTTGGCGCTTTTGGGGTTTTTGGAGTAAAGAGTGAAACTGGGCGGGTTTAGGGCTTTGTAATTAATTTAGTAAAATGATGATGTGCCGGTTGATTTTGTGAGCATGGCTGTTGCACAGACAGGAAGTTGCTTTTTAAGTTAATTTTTATTTAAAAATATATTAAAATAATATTTATTTATTTTTTAATTTTTATTTTGAATATTAAAATAATTTTTAAAAAATATATAAAAAAATTTAGAATAACCTTTCTTTAGTTTGATTTTTATTAAAAAATTAATTAAATTAAATTTTTTTAAAAAAATAAAATCAATTCAAACAATTAATTTTGATTTGGTTTGATTTAATTTTTTATAATAAAATCAATTCAAACAAGTTTAACTAGGTTTTTTGGTTTGGTTTTGTTTAGTCTTGTTTTTTTTTTCTTTTTTAGTTTGGTTTTTTTTTGTTTTGTTTTGATTTTTTTGATTTGGTTTTTTTTATCTTATTTGACTTAATTTTTTTTTATTTTGATTTGTTTTTTTAGTTTCACGCTTATAAAATATAAATTAAATTAAATTATTTGATTTTTTTAAAATTTTAATCGATGTAATTGATTTTTTATTATTTTAATTTTAATTTTTTAAAATTTAATTAATTTTTAGTATTTTTTATCCACCTGGTTTCAGAATTCCCTAAAAAAGTCTGATAGCAGTGGAGTTGTTTATGGGCTGATCTTCGGCCTATTTAATGAAGAGCTTCTTCTTGGGCTTAGAATCAGGCTCTCTCGGAATTTAACGAGATCGAACCCAGCGTACAGGCCGCGTGATGAACTCTTCCAAGTTCCGAGCATAACTGTTAAATTCAGCTTTACCTCGCAGTGACTCTGAAAATTAAAAACCTAAAATTTGAACTAGATCGGATTTTAAATCGAGTCGTATTGACTTGTTAATATTAAGTAAACTTGATTAGTCTTTTAATGACTCGGTTACTCTGATCTGCCAACAAGAAGGAAAATAAATAAATCAATCAAATAATATTATTTTAATAGTAAATTCATATTAATCGATGTGTGATATGATAGCATGGACTGTTTTTCAGGTCGAGAGCTATACTTCGAATTATATTAAATTATTTTGCCAAGTCACAAATAATTAATTTCTCAAAATAAAAAAACAAATGGGGATTTTTATATGTCTTTAAAAATATAATCAAATTAAAAAAAATCCAAACAAAACCAAAATAGATCAAAACCAACCGATTTCAGTTTAATTTTTTATCCAAAAAAACCCAGAAAAATTTATATGCATTTTTTGGATTTTTATTTACTTTATTAACATAGTGTCACCACAAAAAAACTAAAACTTTGCTATTGTAAAAAAACTGAAGCTTTGCTATTGTAACAGAATGCATAGCAACCACAGAGTTGTCATCATTAATCGTCCCATTAACAACAAGATGATTAACAGATTGCTCTAAAATTATAATAGAAAAATCTTTTTTGCCACTTTTCCTATAATTATTTATGCATAAACAAGTTTGGTTACTGCACAATAAAGACAATAAATCAAACTCCGGTAATGAAAAACTCAATGATTATATAGCACAACGAATCCAATCTTGATTCTTTTAAAATACAGTCAAGGTAAATAAGCTCATAAGAATAAACCAACAAGTAACAACAATCATTCTTCAGGGGAAAAGAAAAAAAAACCTCATATATTACAAAAGATAGGGGTTTTTCTGTTTACTTATAAATAAATTAACAATTAAATTATAAGCAAAAGAAAAGGATAAATTAAACTTGAAACATACGGGTCAACGGAAAAGGAGGGCTGGCTAGAGCTTGGATCCTTTATTAATTTTGAGATTTTGTTAGGGTTAATAAAATTGAAAATGATCGTCTAAATTTAAATGTTTGATTTGCGTATATTCTTCTCTCCTTGGGGCCAGGAGTGTGAATATTTATATTATATATTTGCAATGTTGGAGGTGGGGTTAGCAGAGAGAGAAAGGGGGCGGGGGGTGTTTTTGCTCTGGCAAATTGTTAGGGTTAGGTGAGAGGGGGGTAAAAGTTTCTATTTATACAAGTGGGAGTGCTGCTTACTGGTTAGGGATATTTTTTTTAAAACTGGTTTAGTTTGAGATTAAATAATTGAACTGATATTTTTTTAAAATATTCTAATCAGTTTAATTATTTTTTTCTTAGTTTGGTTTTTCCAATTAATTTTTTATTAGTTTTCTCAATTTATTTAGTTTATTGGTTTTTTAAAACACTCTTTAATTAATTATACTTTTTTTTTCTGGAATAACTTTGAATTGAATTCGAGTCATTATTATCGTATAGATTTCAATATTACACCTTTTTTTTATTCTATTAATAATCAAGTTATCTTAATTAAAGGCTCGAGAGGCGTCCAAATCAATAGAGACAACAAACGGCAATCAAATTTAATTTCAACGGGCTTTTAAGAACCGCATTTCTAGATAGATGGCAACTTTGCATAAATTGATATATTTGCAGTGCTTAGATGACCATCGCGCGCGCGCGTGTGTTGCTCGCATAGTGGTGCCGAGGCTGAACAATTTTTTTTAATATAAGAGAAGTGACAGGTTAAAAAACATAGCCCCGAATCAATAATTAATGATTAAATTGATAATTTAAATATTTACAAAAAAAAAATAACAGTAAATAAATCATTTTAAAAAAATAAGAATCGCATTCACGTTTTTTTCGGATTATTAAATAATTCAATTTTAACTTAAATGAAGGAAAATCAGCAAAAAAAAATCAAACTTAAAAAAAAAAACAAGAGAATATTGGCTTAAAAAACAAAGCAAACCTAAGCTTAAAAGTCATCCAATTTAATTTTAAATAATAAAATTATTAAAAATCTATTAATAAAAATATAGTAAAAAAACATTGACAAAAAAATATTAAAAAAATACTTTAACAAAAGTCAAAATAGACTTAAGCCAACCCTTCAAAAATTTATCACTTAGATCACCGGATTAAAGTGATTTCATTAAAAGTAAACCCAAAAAAATAAAAAAGCTAGATTTTTAATCAAACAAACATTGATTGATGGAGTTGAAAAAAAATCAATGAAAAACATAGTAATTAAAAGAATTAGAATTAAATTTAACATAAAAAATAAATAAAACTAAATGTTATGGGAAAAATCAAATGAAATCAAATGTTTAAAAATAGAATTGTATAAAACAAATCTATTAAGAAAATAATTAAAAAATAATAATTAAAATAATTAGGTTCAAACTTAACATAAAATTAAATGAAAATAAATGTTTAGAGGCTGAATGAACTAGAAAAAAATAATAATCAAGAAAACAATTTAAAATAAAACAAATAAAAAATTCAAATTAAATTTAAAAACAGATTAATAGAATCAAATACTGATTTTTTTTTCATGTTCTGCACGTGTGTGTAGAGAGAGAGTGTGTGTGTATAAATGTGTCAATTTATACGTATATGTGTGCATGGACAAATACTGAATAAGATTTTTCTAGCAAAATTGCCCTTCCTTAATCATCATTAAGAGTAAGATATCGTAATCACTCAGATCTTCTAATTAAAATCTGTCAATACCGATAATGGTTGCCCGACATGAACAAATTAATTCATGCAATCGATCTACAACCAGGAATGATGAAAATATAATTCCACCTTCATCGCATTTTATTTTTTTAACACTCTATAGAATATATTTTTTTAAATTCTTAAAATGGATGTTTCATAATTATTTTTCAAGTCTATCAGCTTAAATTTTTGAACTGGAAAAACTTTTTAATATATTATAGATTTTTTATTTGAGAGATTGTATTTAAAAATAATATAAAGCCATTGTTAGATTTTCAGCAACAAGAGAGATTATTCTTTTACTGGAAGAAGATTGTGCAGTGCAGTGAGATTTCTTTTAGCGGATATAGATATATTCTAGTTCGATGTACTTATGGTTTCCATTCCTCGGCTACTTGAGTACTCTAGTACAATCGAGGCTTGCTTTTAATTGCTTGACTCCAGGCACATGTAGAGCCAATCAAGAACACTGTTACTTCTGTGGGTTCATGGGTGTTTCTAGTTAATCAGACCGCCAAAACAAAGTCTTGATTTTTCCGTCGGTGCCACACCGTTGCCTATGCTGCATGCATGTGGTCCTTGTGATGAAGAAAAGGTCATCCAATGCTCGACTGCCAACCAGATGATGGAAACTGCCACCCAATTAATTCCCTTAGCCTGTGAAGACACCATGTCCTCCTCCTTGTTAATAGCCAGGAGTGTCAATTTTGTCAATCGAAAACTGTAAGTTCTTGAGCATCAAAATGAGTTATGGTACTCGTAAGGCCTGTTTTAAACAATCATACCAGAATTCAATAGCTTTGCAAGAGCATCTTTAATAGATAAGATAAATAAATAGTCAAAAATAAAAAATTAATATTTTAATTATTTTTATTTGTTTTGTACACTTCAAAAAAAAATCAAACAAAATGCTAAAATATTTTTTTTTTATAAATACTATTTTTATATATCTCTTCAAAGAGCTAAAACCAACAAAGTAGAACCACTAAAAAGATAGACCAATTAAATATAGACATGTGAAAAAAAATAACATTAAACATATTAAGAAATAATAAAATATTTATTTTTTTTACTTTAATATAAATGGCTCTTTAAATGATTTTTTTTATTAAAATAGATATAATAAAATAAATTATATTTATATTATTTAAAATATTATTTTATTAATTTAACTTTTTAAAATAACATTTTAAATTGAAAATGCTCTTTAAGCATAAAAAGGAGTTGTGATAACGGGACGCTTCTTGACATCTCAGCTTGGCCTCAGGCTAATCGTGCAAGTGAATACAGCACACAAGAAATTAATTCTGGATGGTTTCAGACTAGAAAGAGACGTTCAACGAAGTTAAAGTATTGTACTAGCTAGTCATGCATGCAGCAAGGCAACAGGCAAGTACAAATCAAAATCTCATGTGTACTATTGTTGCGAAGGCATTCAAAGATGAAATTTACAAGTGATCAAGAAGAAAAGAGGAAATTATTCACACAGACAATCAATTTAAGTTCATTGATAATAAAGGTAATAATTAATAAATACTGATTCTCACTCCTCCCTCTCCATGATCTCATGTTTTGGTTCCTTAACCTATCTTGAAGGCTTTATTGCATTACATCATAGAGAACTTCACACTAGCAGTCATAAATAATTATGAGAAATAATATTTAATCCTACTTGCATCTTGTAAGAATGCTGCGGAATAGCCTAATGAATGGGGGAATGTGGTGGCAAGGGAAGCCATTTTCCGAACTTGGGGTGGTGGAAGTACTTTGGAGGAAGCTTGGGGTAAGGAGGAAGCTTAGGAAGAGGAGGGCATGGCTTCTTATGAAATGGAGGGATCTTTGGGATTGGAGGCAGTGGCTTATAAATTGGAACGGGAGGTGGTAAAGGCTTGTAGATGGGAATAGGAGGTGGTAGAGGCTTGAAGATTGGTGGTTTTGGTTTTGGCTTGTAAATTGGCACTGGAGGTGGCTTGAAGATTGGTGGCTTTGGCTTTGGCTTTGGCTTGTAGATTGGAACATGAGGTGGAAGTGGCTTCTTGTGGATTGGAGGGAAGACCTTTGGTGGGAGAGGAGGAAAGACCTTAGGCGGGAATAGGTAAGGATGGTGAAAGTATTTGAATGGTGGAAGTTTCCATGTAGGCAATGGAAGCGGTTTAGTTATCGGTGGATGAGGCCACAAGAATGCAGAAGTGCAAGTAACAGGTGAAAATTTCAGTTGCCCTGCCAGCCCGAATGTGTGTTTCTCATCAGTTTTCGACTTGAAGACAATCTTGGAGGACTCTAGGCCATTGTGGGCTGGGCATGGTGCAGCTGATGCACTGTGAAGTTGTGCATAGCATTCTTCCTTCAATTTTCCATCCTTCACAACATCATTTGGAAGAGACACCTTGAACTTCCCCTCTTCATCAAGCTCGCCAACCCCTCTTGTCTTAAACTCTCCATTTTCAGGCTTGCAATCAATTGTCACTTTAAGCCCTGCAAAAGTATTGCATCAGATTATTATCATTTTCCAAATGGTGCAAGATATGCATGTCACGAGGTCCAGCTGATCATGCCATAAACCTGCGACTTAAAAATGACAGTGCACCTCTATAGGATCAAACAAAATAGTTGCTGCTATGAATGATGCCAGAAATTAAATGCCAGTACCTCTAAACTATGCCAAAAAAACATGTTTACCTGAGAAGGCATGAACGGTCTTCATGTTACTCTGTGCACAATCTGCACATTCTCCTATCCCAACTACCTCAACTGTACTGTCATCGGCATAGCAGAAGGCTGCACCAAATACTAAGGACACATAGAAGCACAGAAGTGCTCCTCGAAAAACGGGGAGAATCCGCATTGCGGGCACCAACAAGATGCAAGACTTTAGAAGCTGTAGTCAGCCTCTTTGATGCTAGCTGTTGATGAGGGATTGCATAACCTGAAGACTCATTATATAACGCTGTTGAAGGAATGATTCAAAGGCTCACCGACACCAAATTAAGGGAATCACATGAGGTCAGGGACCCTCCAGAGATATTGACCTTTGTTTCTGGTTTGAAAAAAGACAGTAACGTGCACACCGGCTTCTTCTACAACCACATGGCATTATCTTACATTCAATGAGTTCTCAACTGTACACAGCTAAATTCTTCTGTGCTCTCTCTCTGTCTGTTTAAACCTACTAACCAGCTGCTCATTAATACTTCACTTCACTAAAACTTTCGTTAATTTACAAATAATCTCTTACTCTATAAAAGACAATACATGGTTTCTGTGTGTAGCACCACAAATTCCTGGAGACTGGAAGAGAAAAGAAAGAACACAATATACATATTTGCGGCAGATAACAACTTCTCATGAATCAACCTAATATGCCAAGTTTTCAGCCAGAACATTTCTTGAAGTTCAAGTTATTAATGCATTCTCACTGATAAACCGAATGGTGTTGGCATTTCGGTGCTGCAGAAAATAACAGTCAATAAATTTAGAAAAGAAAAGAGAAAAGGCAACAATCAGAAGTTGAAAAAAACAAATGTTAGTGTCATTATTTAATTAAAATTTTGCACCCCATTTTAGGCCAAGTCCATGCTGCTGTCACGTCTTATAATATAGAACTCAACTGAAAATTTAGGCTCTTAAAAGTTCGAATAAAGAACTGAACTGTGCATTACTCACTGAAACGAAATGCCTACGCGTAATTTGTCCACATACAATGTTGTGCATAGTTATAAATCGGATCCGATTTAGTAAGCTAACCCAGAAATACATCAATTTAGAGCCTAGCCTAAATTGATTTAATTTCAAACCAGAAATTTTTTATCAAAACAATATTATTTTGGCTAAAACATTGAGTTGCCCTACCAACCTACAACCTAAGCATCGAGCCATAACTTATAACTTCATGGTTTAGGATCAAAAGACATGCGAAAGCTGTTTGATTTTTTCAAGAATTTAGTCTCTAATTATATGAAGGTGTTCCTAGCTAGTCATGCTATCATGTGATGAAAACAGGTTGCATATTAGTTGATTACTGCGTGCATGACCTCTAGCCTATGCGCACGGCGTCTAGCCTGCAGGGATGCCCCATGCCATGCTCTATTCCCAGCTAACACGCAACATTACACACCTTGAGATATACATCATGATAATGATATAGCAAATTTGAGTGGATTATATCTGCCCACCATCAAATTGAAGCTATCGAAAATATAAATGAGGGGTCATGAGCGAGTGATATTAGGTAAAGCGACAAATACTCTCTTCATGATGTCATTATTTGCCCTTAAAATGATACAGGACACCCAAATCCTTTTCTTCCCTTGAAAGATGACGCATGGTTTGGAAACTAATTAAATGGAGGCACATGACACAATGGTATATGCTTCACCACCATAAGTTGGTTTCATGTATAACAGCCAGGTGTGCATGTAGTTATATTATGGCATTGCCATATATTCTAGCTAACAGAGCTGAAAGCATGGCTATCAAATTCGTTATAAACTTGCTGATCTGGATTCTAACCCTATTTAAATTTGCTTGATAATTGATCATGCGAAACCTGAATGATTTTGATCAACTTTGTTTACCTAATTGAATCCGATTTAGATCTAGAACTCAGTTTAAAATCCCAAAACAACTTCCTTGTCATTCCTTTGAACAAATCCACAACTCTACTTGGATCGAGTCCAATAAAGCAAAAATTTTTATCTAAGTATAATTATAATTGTTTTTTGAAGTATTTTTTTATTAAAAAGTATATCAAAATAATATATTTTTATTTTTTAAAATTATTTTTAATATCAATATATCAAAATAATTTAAAAATATCAAAAAAATATTAATTTTAAATAAAAATAATATTTTTTAAATATTTTTCAAATATAAAAACAAACCGCTAAAGCATGCATTGTGAGCTGCGCGAAGGCGATGGATAAAGGAGTGGAAATTGATGTCGACTGAAAAAGGAGACCTCATTTCATGGCTGCCCAAGAAAAAATAAAATGAAGGAATAAGAGTATAGGTTCTGTTGGAGAGCTGTGCACTGGGGGCAATTGTAGGACACCCACATCTTTTAGGGTTGTAAAAGGAAACATCTTTGGGTAAATTCAACTGCCCTGAAATGATATTCCACCTAGCTCCGCCGACTAAAAACCACCGATCACAACGTTGTCGTCACTTAAATACCCACGTACACAGGCATTTTGGGTTGTCAGAACTTCGCCATGAAAGAAGGGCTCTAAACATTTTCACGGGCCACCGGTATTGAGCTGTCTGGCTAGAACTTAAAACAACATGCAATCCCAGAAGGATAAATATCAACCACTTCTTAAAGCTAGAAAAACAAAAGCAAGATCCTTGTATCTCACTTCCAACACTAGAGATCAAAGTTATTAAGATCAAGATTTTAACTTATTAAAATTATATAATTTTACGAGAGTTTATATATGTTATTGTGTTAAATTCAATTAAAAAATCAAAAAATAACAAAATCATATCAGATCAATGAAATCATGTAAAATCACGATTCTTAATTCGATTTCACGAGTTTATAAAGAATATATTATATACTATGCATTAACTGCACGGCTGCACCAAAAAGTTAAAACCTAGAGTTTCTCGTTCTCAAAGTGCCTTCTTTTTCTCAAAATATCTCCGGTTTCAGCGTTTATTCAAAATCCAAACTTCAAATTTCAAAATAAACAATTTCTGCAATTTGCCTCTTTTTAACGTTTAGAGTTCATTCTCTTCTCTTTTTTAACTATTCTTGAAAATCTAAATCTTCACCTACTTGTACTCCTGGAAGCAAATCATTCAATTTGAATGGAAAAAAATTGTATCTGCAAATTACAATCTACCTATAAGTGATCCGCGATATGCCACTTTGCAGTATTTTTTGTTGCCACATCATGTGGTTATGTTGTGCTGCCATTTTTGTGTATATTCTTGCATATAATCACTATATAAATTATATATATTTGTAAGCTACGGGAGTGATGGACGTAGGCCTATGATTGAGAATTATAAGCTTTTTCTTGATGGCTTTATGCACGGGAAAGAGATTAACAGTAGTTCTATAGTTTGGGAAAATGAATAGGAAGAATGGGTGGGCTTGGATTTTGAATTGCTTAGAAAGTGATATGCAAAAATTACTCTCTGATGTTGAAATCTTTTATAATGAATTGACGATCACCTAATGTATTCATGGATTACTTAGTCAGTTTATCGTCTGCGATTTGTAGCCCAGATATTGCTGACAAAACTGCAAGCATAAAACAAATTCGATTTATAAATTTAATCCAGGGACGAAGTATCGAGGTGGGAAAGAACTGTTAATGTTGCTACTTCTATGTAACAAGTTTTTGCAGGGTGACGTACGTAGTGCATCGGGCAGAAGATTTGAAAAGCCATGAAAAAAACAAAGGTAAAACATAAGTTAATTAGAATGCAGAAATTAAAAAACCTCTAATGTCATCAGCATCAATAACAGTTGCTAATGAAATGATACATGATAAAATCAATTGAAGACATGGTATGTAAATGGTCTTCCTTTCATTTTATTAGTGTTTTATACATATATTTATATTTATATTTATCTTATCAGACAATAGATTAAAAGAAGCATTGTCCAATCTCATGATTGTTCACATCAATGATACAAATATAATTTGCACAACTTTGATTCATTATTACAAAGTTGCTCTTTTCATTATCTTGATATTATATGTTTTCTTGAATGAATATGTTTCTTATTTTAAAAGAAAACTCTCGATATTTTATGCACTGTTTGTAATTAAAAAAAAAATTCTTAAAATTTTACCATCCAAAATTATTTTTTACATTTTTAACATCATTAGAGACCTCACACGGGAAAGGGCAATCAGATACATCACACAGGTACCTCGTCATCATAAATTCATATACCTCAAGAGGGGTAACCACTTCAGAACCCCAGTATACCACGGGTTACTTGACTTGTACACAGCTAGCAAGTCCCACGTCACAGGAAAAGTTGGAATATACTTAATTTACATCCCACCTACCCGGAGTCGGTAAGCATGATTTAAATAGGAAAACTGAGAATGTGATATATATATAAGGAAATTAACTAAGCTCAAGACAACCATACCATTCCTACCTCGGAGTTAGTTTCTAAAGTTCCAAAAATTCTCCGAAAAGGAGAAAAAGGGAAACAAGAGTCTGCACTTTACTACAGTGCCTAAATCTACTGGGCCTCGGAGTTAGGTCTTCACTGGCCTATAGCTAGTTTAGTTCATGGGCTCTCTCTTAGAATCTCCAGTTGCCCATTATGAGCCACAAGGGCCTGCATTTTACTACAGTGCCTGAAACAGGGTAAGAGCCACTGTTTACTTCTTCTTCTTTGACTTCTGGGACTGTGACTGCCTCAATGCTGTTCCCTGAACATAATAACGCAAATGTATCAGTTACACCTAGAATCTCCTAAACAGATGATACTGCAATTGAAGCTATGAAGTTTTTCCAAAGGAAGAAGGTTGGGGGGAGGGGAACTATTCTGAAAGAGAATATATCAAATAGATTGACATGACAGCGAATCATAGGAAATTTCTCAACGCAAAATTCAAACCTAAAGTCACACACCTGAAGCCATTCATCCACGGAGGCATCTCTGGCCCCAGTTCCAACCTCCACCTTCGGAGCCCTCTTTGATTTCTGACCAAACAACAGCAGCTAGTTAAGAGAATTTCATGAAGCAAACACATGAAAGTAGCAATACATAAGGGTGCAGGCATAGTTGCAGTGATATTGACCACAGGTGAGAATCTAGTAAGCTCCCTGCCCAACAGGTATTTATCCAATCAAATATATTCATCAAATAATTGGTATATTCCAAGTACATGTGGAAACTAGAAGATTTCTTCAATGCCAACTTAAATAAAGCGTTGTGTGGTCAAGCATCCACCGCTTGCCTTCTCAAAAGCGGTGAAAATTATTCATTACGAAGATAAATCAACAGATTTATAGTAAAGTTACTGTAATAAATTAGCTTATAAAGAAATACGTAAAAATGAAAGTGGCATCATGACTGATGAGTACCTTAGAAAGGTTTTGAATTTGGCTTTGAAGCCATAGACCAAAGAGGAAAAGAAGAGCAATTCCAAGGGTAACAAGAAAAACTGACTCCGTGCTTATGAAACCACCAGACTCAACTACTTCAATGGTACCATTGTAGAAGGTGCTTTGGTATGGTTGCTGGTCTATCTCAAAAATGATGGTGCCCACAAGATCGAAACTTCCAGGCTGCACAAAGGGAATAAACATGTAAGTCAAAGAAAGAGGTACATAAAGGATGAAAGATCAAAGTTGATGGTTGGGAAAACACAAAACTCTTGGAGTGGTGATGCATGTACCTGCAAGTACTTGCTGACAGCAAAGATGTATGGGAAAGTAGCCTGAGCAGATGCTGGAACAGTTGCATTGTTGAAGCCCTAAATTAAAACAAAAGAAAGCGAGTGAATAACAAATAGCAAACCCAATCAACTTTATAAAAGACACAAGAAAGCAGTTACTGATCCAAATGATGAAAAATTCAACAATACAGAAACAATATAAAAAAATTGGCAATAAGAACTAAAAAAGAAGGGCCGTGTAGCCTGACAAAAGCAACCACAGAGGATCAAAGACAATAATATATTGCTAATTTCAAAAAATGATTAAAGAATAAATAAACTAGCCAGACAAAAGTTTTCTTTAACTTTGCACTTTTGGTAGGGAATCAACCTGGGAACAGCATTACAAGCAGTGTTGCAGGAATAGTGATAAAAAAAGAAGATTTTTCCGCATGATCTACACAGCATACGCAAAGTATACAAGAAATAACCTGAAGAGTACAGGTGTGGCTTTCAATAACCTTGACAGAGCCATGAAATACATGACCAATGGTGTAAAGATTCACATGTCTAATCAAACATATGAAACCCAAGAAGAATATTTATTAATCAAGGACCAATGAACATATGTTGAGGTTCCAAATATCGTTAATCAAGGAGTAGTGAATACAGGCACATTGAAGTTTCAAGTATTTGATTGCACACTTTATAATGTTGGATATTAATTAAGGACCAATTAACATAGGTTGAAGTTTCAAATATTATTAATCAAAGACCAATGAACATAAGCATGTTCAAATTTAAAGTGTCTGATCACACACTGTCTAATGTTGGATACTAATTATCATCAAATATAAGACTATTGAATTTTCAGATGGGGAAGATTTATTTTTATCAACAAAACAGCCAACTAATAGATAATTTGGGACTAGATGTGCAAGTCAAGGGCATCTAAAGTATTGACTTCTTCCCGGAAAATAATGTTATAGATCTTACCAAATCCTACAGTAATATTGGAGCATGTTTGAACTTTGCTATCTACAAGATTTATTGAATGCATGCTGGTAATACATGCAACAAAGTAATAAAAATCATCCTTTATCTATGCAAACCACAATGTCACAATTAGACGGCCAAAGGACAGAAAACACACAACTAATGTAGCACAAAACACCTGAAGAAAATAAATGAGCTTAATTTCAATACATTCAATTGAAATAATTTATAACACTTAAATTTAACCTGGAATGGAGATCACAATATTTGATTTCCAAATGAAATCATACATAAACCTCCAATTACCTGAGCAGATAGATTCTGAACCAGTAGCTTATGATCAAAAGGAAGATGAACACTAGCCCTAATTCCAACGACAGTTATGGGCAACTCCCCTACATTTCATGCAACCAAGAAAATAAGTTTATCCCTGTGCAAAGAAGCACATAGCATGAAACACGCGCGCGCGCGCATTCAAATGATGTATTTTGATCGAGAAGTAGAAGGAGCACGATCAAGAGATATTAGAACAGCATCACAGTCTCATTATAAAATATGCCAGTAACAGTTAAATTACCATCATTTTTCACTCCAACTAGTAATTCAGTCTCTTCTCCAGCATTCACCACTGTAATAAATAAATAAACAGACAGAACACATTCATCTCCCAAATCCATTTAAAAATCAACAATTATCTTCACAGATGAAAGCGATATCAATAAAGCTCTTACAGCGTGCACTGTTTTTTGGGAAAACACAGACGACATCAACCCCTGGAGCTTGGCTAAAATTCTCATCACCAAAATCCTGTGCGTTCTCCCCGACAATCCCAAGATCACTGACTTCTTCCACAGTCCCTGCGACTTCAGCATCTGAATCCGACTGACTCCTAGCAACTAGACAAACAGCAAAAGAAAACAAAAATCAAAACAAAAATAGATCAGATTGACAAACATGTGTGGATTAAAATCCAAAGCAACAAAAAATCCCATTCAATCCAATTTCAGCGAAACCTGACATAAATTTCTATTACTTATTAGCTATGGAAAGTGCATTTTTCTCACTTTCATTCAACCGAAAATAATCAAGGCAGGTCCAATTTTGCATTCAGAAAGCAGCACAACCACCTCTGACAACTTTTCTCAAACTTTTTAATCAACAAAGCAAAAAATCAAGTCAAACTTATCTAATAAAAAATAAATCAATAACGACGAGCTACAACAGAAACCTAAAAAATTGGGCGCCTGCATTACAATCGAAATGTCAATAAATCAGATAGATCTCAATTCAATAGATCAACGCGATGAAAACGAACCGTTAAGCAGCATGAGAATTCCATTTCAGACAAATAAAATGAAAAAAAGTGTGAATTCGCAAACAGACCAAAGAAAAACAAGGAAGATTTTGCATGTGTGTGCGGCTCTGGATCTAGGAATTGAGAGGAGGAGAAAGTGAGTTACCTTGAAGGAGAGGAGAAGCGAGGAGGAGGAGAGCGAAGAAGAAAAACCTGAGATTCTCCATAGTTAACGCCTTGTTTGGCTTCTTAGTTCGATTGATTTAAATTATTGCTGGTGTTGTTTTTATTTATTTTCTATTTCAGTATGCAGTGTTTCCGCTTGTTTGTTAAATCATTGGAACTCAAGCAGCAGAGAGCAAACCACCTTGGTTATCGACTCTCTAAGATGAAACATGGGGCGTACGTACTTGTTTCTGATTGATGAATCAATTGAGCATGTGGATATACGCTGTCGTTTCGACGTGTGACATTGCATTTCCCCCCCTGTTTTCTTCTTCGTTGGGCCTTCTATTAATGCCACATTTTGGATTTTATGCCGTAGTTGTATAGCCTGGTTTTGTATTTTTTTTTCTTTTATTCATATAATAAAACTAAGAATTCTTACAATTTCTACATTACAATTATATAAAAACAGCTTTTACACATGTATTTTTCACTAAGAGACAATCGCCCTATGGAGTTTTTTCCGTATTCTCATATATTTTTTTATGAATATTCAATAAAAATAAAATATCTAATTTTCTTATTGCAAGTTTTTTTATATAATTTTCTCAAATCATTGCATATACCATAAAAAAGAGTTAATTTTATCTAATTGTCTTTTTATTAAGAGTTAATTTTACAAGTTCTTATATATATATATATATATGAATAAAAAGAAACATAAAAAAATAAAGGTTCTTACTTGAGAAACTTTTAGCAAAAAAATTATAAGAAAGAAACCATTTATCCGGTACAATTATATCTCAAAAGTTTTTCGGAAAAAGAATATCTTTAATATCAAAAACCACTTTGTTATGGCTTGATGAACATCCCTTAATTTATACAATTTTAATTAACTTTTTAATAAAAAAGAAAGAAAGATTAGATAAACACTATCCATTCTTAGAGATGGAAACCCGCAAGCTAAATTTTTAATCGCATGAGATCTTTTTGAAATTTTGAAGGAGACGATCTCCAGTACACACCACTCCTAATCCCTTCTTTTAAAACAACAACAATCCTAACGTCATGTTTTACTGCAATTCTTTATTCTCTCCTTCAAAGGAAATTTCAGCCGACTATTTTCTTACTTCTTCGGAATTCATGGAGCAGGAAAATACTTATCATATTTATGAAAACTAAAAACAATAATAAATTCATGACTACATGTTGCAACTCCACACACTCGCTTCCAAAAATTAAACGAGAACTGCCACAGTGAAGTATTAAATATCTAACTCATTATCTTAACTTACACAACAGGTGCTAAAGTTCAGCCCGAGAATTTGACACTAACTTCCACTTCCCCTTTCGAGAACGAACTTTGGAAAAATGGCAGCAACCATGTCAGGCTATCTTATCAATCCCCGTGGATGGTGTAACGCTCCCACTTCTTTGTCGGATCATATATCTGCCACAACCGCAAATGAAAATGGTAAGAACTCAAGATGAAAACTGATCCTTAAACCTGCCCCTGGCTCCACCACATTAGTGGCAGCTATACCACAAACACCGTGCAGAATGTGAAACATGAGTGCAGAAACAAAACATGCATGCAAGTTATGTGCACATGCAAACAAACACAGAGATAGAGAGAGAACCTCCCATCTCGAAGCAGGAAAGATGTGTTTGTTCTTTTCATACCAGTGCCTCTCAACAACTTTACCAGCATGGGACTGTTCAAGAACAAAGACCACATAAGCATGGTAGTTTAAGCAAGCATGTTTAGACAACATAATTAGGCGCATTATAAAGGGGGAAATCAATATAGAAACAACAAAAAGATGGTATCAAGAAAGACATACCTCATCCTTCTCTATGGTTGCATCAGCAATTGTTCGCACATCCTCGTGCACATCAAAGTGGAAGAGCTGGTCAAAGTAAAAGAATAAAACATAATAATTCAAATTAAGTTCGTGAAATAAACTTTACAACACCAGACGCAAGCTTGACCTAGCTCAAGCTCTCCAGTTATGACAAATTACGCTAAGAAGAACTGGCAGTTCTTTTTTGAAAGCACCAACAATCTTAGTAAAAGAATCCTGGTTTGCAAGAAAGATGTGATTGAGTAGGCCAGGACCAACGTGCTTGCAGCACTTTCCCTGCTAGGTTTTTGTTAATGAAAAGAACAATTTCCAAAACCATCCATTAAATTTGTTTTTCAATTCTTATATGGTTCAAGTCAATACAAAAATAAGAAGGCAGGGAAAATATCAGTAATCAGATTGTCCAAATAGCCACCATGCCTAATTCTTCATTTTTTTCTTATTGGCTACACAATGGATAGTTAGAAAGTGGGAAATTTGCCTTACCGGTCCACTTTTTCCCCTTGCTTTGTTAACGATCAACTCATAGAAACTGTGTTGCTGAAATTCCACAGCCACAAAAAATTTTATAAATTTGTTAGCATGAATTCAGGATAGCAAGTGCAAAAATTGTAGTTGAAAGTTAAACTTAATAATTATCTCACATGAGGAATGATAAGATCCTCTTTCACATAAAGCAAATTCTCCACAGAAGTAGTCCTGATTTCTCTGAACTCTGGCGCAAGTTGCTGCTGAACTCCCCGAAGAAACTCTCCTATGGCATCACCTTTACGAACCTAAAAGATAAAACAGTAAGCCAACAATGAATTAATAAGAAAAGGGATAAGAAAAACATTTTACCAATACTGAGAAAAAGAAATTGAAAGCACGTCAAAAGATTGAAAAGTGAAGTGAAGTCAAACTAACCTGGATCACTCTTCTATGGCCCGCTCCATCCCAGTAGCTGTAAGTGATTTCAAGGGGCTCATCTGAAACATTAGAGAAAATTGATTTGGCACAAAGTGAGTTTCAATGGATCCATGTTAAATAGAAGAGGTTCAGGAAAATAATTACTTTGAATCTGTTCCTGTTCACGAAGCCACTGTTTCCGCAGCCTTTCACGCTCAGCCTGCTCCTCTGCCTCTCGCTCACTGAAACAGCATCCTCAGCACCCCTAAGTTATATGTTAGTTCCAAGTCCATGCAAAAGCCTTTCAAAGTAGAAGGTGCATGGAAGGACAGAGAGAGGTGAGGGAAAAATATTACACCTGTCAGGCAAAAAGCTTGTTTCAACAGTGGGATCTTTTCCAAATTTCCCCCGCGCTAAATTCTTTGGCTCTGAGGTTTCTGACAGCATTGATAAAAGAGAAGTTTTGAGGTTAAAACGTAAAATTTGTAGTCCAGTTCCTATTGCTACTGAAAAGAAGGATACAAGTAAAATCAAACAAAGTTCATAGCAGCAAGGCGAAAAAAAATTACAAAGTGAGTTCTGCATGTATACAACAATCCAAATTTCTCACATACACATAAAAAACAATGGCTACTCTATTGCTCCAGAATATTATTATTCATGTTCGCTCTTTCTAAAAATAAACACAGGACCACGATTTAAATGCCAGGAGCAAGCACTTTCAACATACACACAATGCGATTTGATCATGATGAAAATTCAATGTAAGCCTTTTCAACCCATCTAAACAACCTGATTCCTTAACAGCTACCGATAAAATATAAGGTGAACTGTATGCCAAAAGACCGATAATAGGACAGTCAACAACCAGTTAGAAGTTCGATGCAGTAGAACTTGACTGCAAATGCCCATTACAGAATTAGAATATCCAGCACCTCGATGCAGTACAACTTGACTGCAAATGCTCTAGTCAAAACAAAAGGCATTTTTTACCCAAAAAATGCAGCCGACGCATATCCAGATACTAATACACAAAGTAAATAGCTTACTACGCCAAATCATGTGATTTCTTACTGTTTTCACCATCCTCTTCGTCACTTCCATTCTCAAAATCATCCGCAAAAGACAACTTAGAACTCCCCTTAAACTTCCTCTTTTTACGCTTCTGCAACTGAAGATCCTCCTCCCTGGCAATACAAAAATATGAATCTTCACAGACATTCATATTCAAAACCCAAAAAAAGAAAAAAACAAAAGCGCAGTAATCAAACTCACTCTTTCCGTAGCTTTTCTAGTTTCTCCTTCTCTTCTTCTTCAAACTTGGTCTGAATATTAACCCTCTGTATAAACCCACGTCACAACAACAGCAACAACATTTCTCAAGCATCTCAACATTTCCATTAACATTAACAAAAGAGCGAAATTAAAAGGAAAAGAAAAGAAATTAATAAACGTCATTACCTTCTCCACGTACTGTTCTCTTGTAACCAAACCCACAGTTTCCTTCTTAAATGCAGTCTCAAGAATCTGAAAGAACAAATTAAACCCGGATAATCATCAAAATAAACATCATCGCTGTTAACTAACAATTATTCAGCTAAAAATGATTAAAACCCTAAGAAATGAGATTTGTTTTTCAGGAAACCCTAGAAATTTACTTCGGATGTACTTGACCCGAATTGGAGGAGACCAGGCTGGCCATTATCGGAGGCAGACTTGGTTTTGAGCTCTTGGATTTTAAGGCGTTCAGCTTCTCTCTGCTTCTGTAACCGCCGGATCCTCACGGCGTCTTGGGCCGTGCCCACGTACCCGTCTCCCATGCCCGACATCTTCACTTTTCGGGTTCTGTTTCTCAAAATACGGGATTTTTCGGTTGAGAGAGAATAAAATTAAACCGCCAGGAGATTTGGAATTTATTTTACATAGGGAGTTGGGGGTGATATGGTAGGTGGTGGTTTAATGTAGAATTATACAGGAGTAACCGTTACCGTTTGATCATATGACTTTTGCTTCAGTTGAAGAACCTTTGGTTTCGATTTTTTTTTAAAGTACCAAAAGACGACGTGTCGTGTACTCAGACGAACCACGCGTACTGTGTGATCTTTTTTTAAAAAAAAAACCTTTGCAATGTCTCATCAGCCAAGCACTCAAGCCGCAGGTTACTTTTGTGGTCCCATCTAACCATTATGTTGTAAATGCAAAATCCGGTTAGATGTCGAGCCGGGCATGCGGGCTAAAAATCCCTGCCCAGGCCTGTCCATTTTCAGTCGGACCTAGACGGGTAGCACAGCCCATGAACAGATCCAGTCGCGTGATTATCATTTTACTCTCTAATGAGTCTTATATAAGGTTTATCATAAATTCATAGTACTTTGGAACAGCAGATAAGCTATTGATTATTTGGCGCTCTCTCAGAATTCACTGATGGATCCATGCACCGACTTCAATCCTCCTCCTCCTGTCCTGCGGCACGTGCCGTCCACTCACCCCGACCCGATATCTAGGTACTCTCTAAATAATCTTTATTCCAATCGACGAACTGTTGAAGCTGATTGACTAGGTTTTCTTTATTCAATTGGACGAACTGTTGAAGCTGGTTAACTAGGTTTTGTTTGTTTTTGCTTGTTAATTTTTTCTTAATTGGAATATGTGCAATTGTGTTTGCTTTACTGCATTTTTATTTTTCGTAGCGAGGCAGAGCTTAAAGATAGTGTAGCTGCTAGGAAAATTCAAAAGGCGGACCGTGAAAAATTGAGGAGGGATAGATTGAATGAGCATTTTGTTGAATTGGGAAATACCCTAGGTAAATACTCGATGCTTTTGTATATTGTTCCTATAATTTTAATGAAAGTAATATGTCTTTTTATTACCGGATTATTAAGTCTGTGAGTAGATTAGACACTTATTTTTGCCATGATTGGTGATTGGATGGATACTGTATTGATTGATTTTGCAATGTAAGAGTTGCGTTATGTTTTCAAGACTTAGGATGGGTTTGAAATATGCATGTTGATCTCTGTCGATTTGGAAGAAAGCTACTGATAGCTACAAGTTCTGAATACTTAGCTTTTATTTGCTTGTGGACTAGTTGTTGAATGTATTGGTTGCTTGTATTATGAAGATTGAGGGGTTGGACATGGCATGGTTGTTCACCTCGCCTTTTTCTAATGAAAGCAAAATTTGATATTATAGATCACTTAAAGGATCTTTTAAATTGTAGATAATTTTTTTGTGAATTGGTTTATTATATTGAAGCATCAGATGATTACAATCAGAATGGGTCGTTAGTGGTATGTGGTTATGTCCTTTTGATCTCCATGTGGTGATTATGATTACAGATCCTGATAGACCCAAAAATGACAAAGCAACCATTCTAGCTGACACAGTTCTGCTGCTGAAGGATTTGACTTCGAAAGTTGACAAACTCAAGGCTGAGCATGCTGCATTGAGTGAAGAGTCTCGTGAGGTAATCTTTTAATTTCTGTATAGTCATGATGATGATTGGCATAGTATTCTTAATCTTGCAATGTTTCACGAACAGTTGACGCTAGAAAAAAATGACCTTAGAGAAGAGAAGGCATCCCTTAAATCAGATGTTGAGAATCTTAATATTCAGTGTCAGCAACAGCTCAGGGCTACATACCCATGGGCTGCCATGGATCACTCTGTTATGATGGCCCCACCATCTTATCCCTTTCCCATGCCAGTGCCAATGCCTCCCGGTCCAATTCCAATGCATCCGTCCATGCAGTCATACCCCTTTTATGGAAATCAGAATCCTGCAGTCATTCATAACCATTGTTCAACTTTTGTTCCATACATAGCCCCTAATACCCTGTTTGATCAGCAGTCCACCCAGCATGTTTCTTCTCTAGCACAGTCTGCTAGTCGATCCCATGTTTCAGTCAAACAGGATTCAAAGAATAAATCTTCAGGAGAGAGCAAGGTTGAGAAAAGCGAGGATTCATTGGATTCTAATGATGTTACCACAGACCTGGAATTGAAGACTCCGGGATCCACAGCAGATCAGGTAAATTGCAGCAGCCTTTCAGATTAGTTATGATTTCTGAGAGACACAAGAATTGGAAACGTCTTACACTTCATTATTAGTAATTGTATATTAATTAATATAATAATTTTTGCAGGACTTAACTTCAGTACAAAGAAAATCTAAAAAATCCATGGGGAAGGAAAGCAGTGTTACGAAAGAGAGTTCTTCAAGTAGATGTTCTTCTTCTCGTAGTGTACAGGATAGTTCATCCAACAGTGTAGTTGGCAGCACAAATGTCAGTGATATAGACAAATGAAAGAATTAATGAGTTACGTTGTTTCCAACTTCTGCATACTCATCAGCCATTTCCATTTGTGATTTATTATATGCAATCTGCTTTCTTCATTAATTTTTTCTTTCTTTCATTTCACTGCTCTGTATACTAGTTTCTAATCCCTTCTGTTTCTAATTGTCTCTGTACTGAGTCATTTTTTTTTATTGAAGGTTGGATGCTTACGTTAATTGAACTTCCAGAGACGATGGTTGGGATCATGTTTGCGACTTTTTGTTTTTAAGGACAGGAACAATCCTTAAGTGCGGTTAAAACCAAATGTAAGTGCGAGACCTCATTGATTGTAAGGAAGACAAGTTTGCATGGTGGTTCATCACCCACGTCTGTATGTAAACGACTGTCATAAGAAATTATTTAATGAAGAGACGTGGGGATATTTAAGGAAGTCAATATTCTGTGTAATGACTCCATCCTAATTGTATGTGCATTGCTAAGTAAATAGTTAAGAACAACTTTTTAATGAAGTCCAGTAGGATGAACAATATAATGTAGGGAAGCTTGGATATCGATCTCAATATGCAAAGATATTTGGTTACTACCTCTGTTTTCATCTATTATAGATTTTGTATCGCATTTTTGCAACAATGACCGATTCCTAATGTGATTGTCCTTGGATTTCTGATATTCTTGCATTGACATATGCACGCCTTTTGGCTTTGA
Organism: Populus pruinosa; assembly: GCA_026413675.1. Taxonomy (NCBI): domain Eukaryota; kingdom Viridiplantae; phylum Streptophyta; class Magnoliopsida; order Malpighiales; family Salicaceae; genus Populus; species Populus pruinosa. The sequence goes on along the minus strand of CM048600.1, from coordinate 15,625,356 downwards.
ACCAATTGAGTGGAGTGGTGACACGGGTCTCAGCTAATGTTTTTAGCTTACTTGTATCTGCGATGCTCTGGTATTATAATCTAATGTGAAGGGCATTGGATAAGATGGGCTGTCTGGGTTAGGGAGAATTGTAATGACATTTAATTATGGGCGGTGATACAAGCGCAGTGCTGGTGGTGCTGCAATCAGATTGCATGAGCAGACCAGAGACTTGAGTGAAGAAAAGGATATTTGGGTTACCTTGTGTAAAAATCATGAAACACTTGGTTTCAACTCTGCAAAAAATAAATAGCCCCTGAGTACGGGCTAATTCATAGAGAGGAAAGGGTCCGGCAGGTTTCAAGTCGGGATACTGCGTAGCAAACGGGCCCGAGGACCGTAGCCTTTGTCGTCGAGTGCTGAAACGGACTTCACTGTATGCTCACCTCAAATTTGCCGATATAGATGTGTCTTTGGTTAAACTTGAATATCCTAGCCATTCCCGAGGAGGAGATTCGCTTGTCACTGTAACTAATATTCGAAGTTAGGAATCCCACCTGGCCCTTTCAGAAAGAAGGTCTCCTAAACAAAAATCTGAAATCCCAAATCTAAAATTGCTTTTATCAAAATTTAAAAATAAAAAATTTTGTTGCAAATTATTTTTTAATTTTTTTAATCATTTTGATGTGGTGGTATTAAAAATAAATTTTAAAAATTAAAAAATATATTATTTTAATAATTCTCAAATAAAAAAATACTTTACTACTCTCAAATATAGTTCTATAATCTACACCTTGCCAGAATTAATTCTGGTTCCACCATTGTCACTTTTCAAGTGCAATCAAGAGCGGCATACGTTGGCTGGTTTAAGGTTGGTAGGAATTTTTGGCAAAATTATAAATAAAATCTATCAAAATATTTGAGAAATATTTAATTATTGTTTTTGCATGTATATATAACAAGTGAGGTATTGAGAATCTTTATTTTGTAATTGGATTCTTTTATTAAATGGGGGTAATTTTCAGTTCATAAAATATAATCAGTAAGTATACATTATTTATTTTTTAATTTCTTTTATTAAACAGAGTGCTTGAATCATTGCCCAAGTGGTTCTCAACCTACGACCGGTTCTGTTTGTTCATGGTTAGTAGAAGTCGTTGTCTGATATCTATTTACTCAGTGGACCCCTTATCTTAGTCATCTTCAATGTTGGTTGGAGAAGAATACACACTCACCGGGTTAGATCTTTTTGCCATTAACGTGTGGAAAAGAATGCTTGAGCTGAGGGAGTGGTGGGAATGACGCCTGGTTTGATATCTTCCATTTTGTCATCGCCAGTTATTACCAATGTTTGTTTAGGATTCTGTTTTCAGTTCGGACTCTTTTGTCAATAAATTGCTTGAAGCAAAGACAAAAAAGGAGGCTGATGTGATCTCATTGTCTCAACCGTCTCAACTGTTGTTCTTGGATTTCTATGAAACTTCGATGAGGATAGGCTGGGTTCCCCCTTTTTTCCCGCTAACATGACACCTCCAACAAGTGGCAGGACCTTCCTGGATTCCGTGCCATTGTTATAATGGAGATATTAGTGTATTTTGATTTGTTTTATCAATTCTTTTGTGATTTTCTTTTTTATTATACATATAAATGTATTTATTAATCATTTTTCTTGGTGATTCAAGAAAAAAAAACTGTACATTGATCCCATGCTTGCTGCTACCTGAAATTCTAGTCCCTCCTCCATACGATTTTAACCAATCAAGGGAAGGCCTAGTGTTCCCGGATCCCCTTTGCCGTCTCCGGAATTCACCATTCTGCTAGCTACATTTAATAAAAATATTAAAGGTTAGGTGAATCACCTGCTCATCAACCTACTTCAAAAATACTTTGATATTAGGACCATCTCACAATCTTGTCTCGTACATCAGTATGATAGCACTGTTCGCATCTAATTTTAAATAAAAAGAACAAGAAAATACTCTCAATCCTCGCTATCTAGATTTTTATGTCCCTGGATGGTAACAAAAAAGTTTTTGTTTTATCTCTGTAAAAAAAACATAATTAAATAATTTTTAAGAGTTTTAAAATTTAAAATATTTAAAAATAAAATTTACATGTTTGATAATTAACTAATTTTATAATCCAAGCAATTTGATTAATTTTTTATCATTAAAATATTTAATAATTTAATATGAAAAATCAAGAAGAGTAATAACTCGTACGTGACAGGTTAAGTGATAGATACCTATAATAATAAAAAATGATGTCTAAAAAATAAATTAAGTAATTAATAGTTGGTACCTATAAAAAATTAAATTTAATAAAAATTTAAACTTTTAATAGTGAAATCAATAAATTTATAAAAAAATATATAATAATATTATAAAGAGAAATGCTTTATGAATATATACATAACAAAAAATAAAGAGATTGTGAATATTTTAACTTGAATTATTTATAATATAATTACAACCTATAAATTCTATTCTCTTTGTGGAAATAAAAATTTAAAATAAAAAAAATGCTAATATGCATGCCTAACATGGATTTCAGCTTTTAATTTGCATATATGCTATCCAAAGCTATCTAAAATGTTAAGTTTAAATTATTATGCTCAAGCCTATTTTTCTTAACCTTTTATTATATTTCAGGTTTAAGATATCAAGTTAAATAATTTTATTAGATATAATTTTTAAAATTTATTTATTTTATTTTATTGGGATAGATCGTATTCAACCTTTACATCCATTTATCGAATCTTAAGACTGTTTTAATCAGAGAGAGAGAGAAAAAAAAAAAAAAACCCTCAAGACTGGTTTGTGTATGTGTGGTACAATCATGGATGAAATATCCACGTGTACGGTCCCAGATGCCTTCACCACAGATTCTCATTTTTAGACCCACCGCGTTTTATCCATTGCATATCCTTTACTTTTCTCCGTTAAACCACGTGGCAGAAGGAAAGACGCTCAGTGGCGAAGAGTAAGCAAATATCACATCCGACTCGTGAAGGTGAGAACGACGTCGCTATGGTTGCTAGGACACGCAGTAGACTCGTAGTCGTTTCTGAAAAAGTTTCATACCTGGCCAATAATGTCTTCTCAGGGGCACCTCCAAATGTAAAAAACTTTGATATTTTTTGTCATGCTTAGCTTGAATCCTCAACCCCGCGCACCCCAAGCGCGTGAAACATTTCAACAACCAAAAAATTATTACTACTTCAATTACTTGTCAATTCCGCTCGGCTGTGTTTCTATTTTTTTTCTAGTTTAAATTATTTTAAAAAAAAATTATTTTAATATAAAAATATTAAAAATAATTGTGTAAAAATAAAAAATATTATTTTAATATATTAAAAAATACTTTAAAAATTAACTTTAACCACACTATAAAACAAGCTCTTTATATATATATATATATATATATATATATATATATAAACTCTTGATGATAGTATATTCTAATTCTTTATTTTTTTATGTAGTAATAAAATTCAAATTAAACCCTGATTATTTTAAAAGGATTAAATTAAATAGCCAAAAAAAATCTATTAAAATAAAACTAAACATACTCATAATAAAAGATAAATATTATTTATTTGAAAATATTGAGGGATGATGATGCTACTCCACTAATTTATAATATCTCCTTACTAAATTAAATTTAATATATTTAGAACAATATTTTTTTGAACCAATCATTAATAATAAAATAGAAAAAATCATACAATCATTAATAAAAAATAGCAAAAATCATCTTATCCTCCCAGTCCAATTAATAAAGTAGATGTTTGGATAGGCAGTAAAAAATACTTATTGTAGTGTTTTTTTATTTAAAAATATATTAAAATAATAATTTTTTTATTTTAATACCACCACATTTAAATAATAAAAATAATTAAAAAGTAAAAAAAACCATTGTTGGGCAGCGCTCTCAACCACCTCAAAATGCAGTTAAAACAAAGGGGAAGGAAGGAAAAGAAAAGGTTTAAACCCGCACGCCCTGGAAAGTCGCGTGCAACGAACAACTATCCACCTCACAACAAACGATAAACCCACGAACACAGAGCATCAACACAGCAACCACAGCTTCGAACCTGCCTGCCTGCTTCTTTCTCCTCCCATCTGCTCCATCACTCCTGCAAACAGTTACAGAACAGATTTCTTTTTTAAAAAAAATCCAAAAAGCTTGACTTTAGCAGCCATGGCAATGCTCTCCACCTCACTTTCAGGTCCAAAATCCGCCACTTCGTATTGCGCACCTGAGTTCTCTGGTCTTCGCCGTTTATGTCCAAACAGCAGCAGCAACTCTCATTCCCAGTCTTTTCTTCGCTTCTGTTCTCCCCGAAAACCTCTTAAAAGCGTTGTTGCCATGGCTGGCACTGGAACGGTGCGTTTTTAACCTTTCTTTTTCCACATCTTGCTTCTTTACCCAATGCCCCTGTCTCCTCTAGATTTCGATTCATTAACTATCAATAATATTTATAACCTTTATCCTATTTATTTATTTATTCCTTTTCATTTTTCGGTTGGCAGTAGGTGAGGTTACTGTAAATTCTTTTGCTATATTGTTCTGAGAATAATAAAATCGAAGGGTTTTTTTTTTTTTATTAATGGAAATTTGACTGTTTAGCATAAAAAGAGGGCTGGTTCTCTCTATGAAACTCTTCACTTTTTCATATACTTTCTTTTTTATGATCTTCCATATTTTTTTTTAGCATGATAGATTCTTCCACTTGATTATTGGTTAATTGATTTTCCTATTTCTAATGCTTGCAGTTCTTTGTTGGAGGAAATTGGAAATGTGTAAGTACTTTCCTTTTCTACTTTCTCACTGATTTCTTATTGTTATCTCTTTTTTCTCAACTTTCACCATTAATTATTCTTATGGTCACTAATTAAATTGGAAATGCCCTTGCTTATTAAAAAAGAAAAAAATGGCACTGTTTAAATTCTTATGCCTTTGTTTGTAGTTTGGACATTGTTCTGCCAGTGTCTTTTATGCCATGAGATAAATTGGTACTGGATGACTTCTTAGATTTTTAATTTTTATTCTGATCCAGTTTTCGTCTTTGTTTCTGTATTCAGAATGGAACAAAAGAATCCATTACCAAGCTTGTTTCAGACTTGAACAGCACGAAGCTGGAGTCTGATGTCGGTGAGTTAATCTTTTCTTGTGTCTTAGGAATGTCTCTGCTGTTTACTACCAAGTCGGGCATTCATTTCTTATTGTTGTTTAGACTAACTTGTACCGTCAATGGACTCACATTTCAAGTTGTACCGTAGTTTTCTAACTTATTTAGACATGCGGTTTTGATAGTGGTGAGTGTGCCCCTTTGTTCTTGGTAGGGAGGGGATCTCTATATCATGGAATCTATATAATCTTCTTTTATATATTTTTTTCAAGGCGAAAATTTAATCTAGCTGCTAAAAGGTTCTAAGGTTTTCATTTTTACTGTGAGTTGTGCAGATGTTGTTGTAGCACCTCCCTTTGTTTACATCGATCAGGTGAAGTCTTCCTTAACTGACAGAATTGAGATAGCAGCTCAAAACTCTTGGGTCAGTAAAGGTGGGGCTTTCACAGGAGAAATCAGGTTTGCTAGCCCCCTCCTCTCCCAATTATCACTATGTTTGAATGGCGTGACAACTGGTACTCAATTTGTTTAAAATACCAATGAAACCAACTTTATCGTAGAAAAAACCTTTTTAGCGCTTTATGTTTTGCAAATTAAATGCATCATGCATGGGTGATTAATTGCACTCTGCTCCATGATTTTTGGGCATGGTTGGACATCTCATCCAAAGAGAAATTCTTTTTGAGTCCATCATTCATTCATTCATTGTTTTAGGCTACGTTCATCAAGTGCAAGTTAAATTTAGCTCACTCACATCCCTGAGGTTTTCTTAGCACAGTGCTGATACTGAATGGAGCAGGAATTATAAGCAATGGTTATTCAGTTCTATAGCTCAAACCTATATGAGGCTTCTATGCTATTGCTCTTCTCCCGGTGACTTCACAATGATTCTTTAATTTATTTGCAGTGTGGAACAATTGAAAGATATCGGCTGCAAGTGGGTTATTCTTGGGCATTCTGAGCGTAGGCATATAATTGGCGAAGATAATCAGGTGAAAATTTAAAGTACTTGGTTTTCCAGGGGCCGTAAGGGAATAATAATTCCTTTTGCTACAATGTGATATATGCAGAACCTCACAGAAATTTTGCTAACTTCAGTTTATAGGAAAGAAGGCAGCTTATGCCTTAAGCCAGGGTCTTGGGGTAATTGCTTGTATTGGTGAACTGCTAGAAGAAAGAGAAGCAGGGAAAACTTTTGATGTTTGTTATCAGCAACTAAAGGCATTTGCAGGTTATTGCTGATGTTTCTTTCTCTTGTAATATGAGATGTTAGATTAAAATGTTACTACTATGTCCTAACACCAGTAGTTTCCTTACCTACCTGTAGATGCTGTGCCCAGCTGGGATAATATTGTTATTGCATATGAACCTGTGTGGGCTATTGGTACTGGTGTGGTGGCCACACCTGTGCAGGCTCAGGAAGTGCATGTAGCTATCCGTGATTGGCTTAAAAACAATGTCTCGGCAGAAGTTGCGTCAAAAACACGTATTATCTATGGAGGTACTTCACTTTGTCTATGTTGAAAGTTCTCTTGCTTAGATTATGGCAAAGAATGTATGAACTTGCAAATGAATAGGTATAAGGAGCTTTTCTTCTTCACCTTTTCCTGCTAGACTATGGCAAAAGGGGGCAGTATCATAACCTGCAGCGTTGGATTGGCTATGTTGGTTCTAATTGGAGGCCAATCCATACCAATATTCAGTTGTGAACCATTGTCATAAAGTCAAGTTAATGGTTTGGCTCACTGTTTGTCACCACTTATAAACTGTTACTTTGGTTTGAATGTATCAGTTCTTCTGATCTTCTCACAATAGCCTGCTTCTGTAGATCTTGTTCACTTGTGTTGCTCATAATCTAATTACAACTGAATTTCCTTTTCAGGATCTGTAAATGGAGGCAATTGTGCTGAACTTGCGAAGCAAGAAGATATTGATGGTTTCCTTGTTGGTGGTGCATCCTTGAAGGTATGCTTCTGCCATTAACGATTTGCTTCAAAATTTAATTATCGGAATGAAAAACCTGTCTTGCAGCCATTAAAGTACCTGGTATACTCTCCATCACATTGAATTTGGTAGGTATTTACAATGACACTGCGATTTTCCATAATGCAGGGCCCCGAGTTTGCTACCATTGTCAATTCTGTAACATTCAAGAAAGTTGCTGCTTAATTCTATGAAGTTGAGTTGGTATTGGAATCATTAGCAAATAAAGGGCAAAAAGGAGCTGCTTCAGTTTGAAGCTTACTGTAATCAACCCATGAGTTAGTCTTATTAAATGGAGTTTTGATGATTTATCCATTTTTTTTTCCCGAATCCTAAAAAGAAACAAGCCCCTTTGCTTTAGCTTTCATTTGATAAGGCATAAAACATAAATCAGGTTGATGCTTGTGATCTCGATGAAGCCCCATTCCCTTTTGGTACAACTTCTTTTCGTGATTTCTTTTTGATGTGCAACGTAGTCATAGGAACTCTCAAATGCTGAATGCCGACCAGCATTTGCCATACGTGTCTGTCTTCGACTCAGCAGGTATAGAAAAGACAGATATGCTTGAAGACAGCAGGTATTTAACTAGTCAGCATGTTCTTAACACGTGTTCATTACCTAGAACATTTCCCCTGGCTGAACATTACCTGTATAGCAAAAAGAACTGCTGAAATGGCCTGGAAAGAAGAAGAAATTGAAAAGCAAACTGTTGGGCTGGCATTAATCCGGAATCCAGTACATGTGATTAATTTATATAATAAGCTTCACTAATTTATATATTCTTGGAGGCTTATTCTACGGTTCAAACCCAAGTAAAGAACGTGAAAACTTGTTTCCTTGTTTAAATTATCGTTTATTGGGTTCAAACCCAAGTAATGAAAGTGCAATTTTTACCTTCGTGGAGGCAATAGTCTGGCAGGATAATATTAGGTCTACTTAAAAGAGTTTTTCACTTAATTCTCTGCCTCAAGCTCGCTGGAGAAAATCTTTAAGATTACGATGGGGTACAAAATTAACGATTAATGTGGTATTATCATTATTAAAATTATATATATAAACTTTAAAATTAAAATCTCACTGTTCATCCTCTTATAAAATTGGATGACACTGTTTATTTTTTAGTAATTTATTTTGGTTCTCAAAATTTTATTTTAGAAAAATTGATCATATTTTAAGGTTAATTGCTTCTGGTTTTAGAAAAATAGTTTTTTTTTCATTATTAATATATATAATTTTTTATTTATTTGATTATATGTATGAGTCTTTTAATTTTTTTTTAAAAAACTTTGTAACTATAAAAACGTGTAGGAAAAATCAGTGCATAAAATTATTTTATTTGAAAAAAATATATAACCTGCACTTCGGGCGAGTAATTTAATCTGAAAATAAAGAGGATGCACTTTTTTTATTTTGAAAAACTGTTCTTGTTTGATTTTTATTGAATTTTTCACTAACGTAGAAAAAATAAATATAAAAACGTCTTCTCTGTTTAAAACTATCTATGAACTATGAACTATGAACTACCGAGGGAAAAAAATACATAAAAATGGGCGAGCGCTGATAATTTTAGAAGAAAATGTAGTTGAAAAAGAAAAATCAACATCAGCCTTTATTGGTGTGGTGACTACCTTGGAATGCGGGACCAATGGAGGAATAAATATATTCAACATCAGGCCTTATGGTCATAGCATAATTATCCTGGCTGGTTACTTTTAGAATAAGAAAGTAGCTGAGCATGCACTGTCTTGCTAGCAAAGTCGGCAGGGAGAAGAGGTTCCTTCCCCTCCAGAACACAAACCAGGAATCGAGAAGAGGAGATTACACAGCCCATGGCAGGACTCATCAAAGCTTTTGCTGCGACTCTTGTTTTATGCCTGCTTACCAGAGGTAAGAAAGCTATCTTTATGTCCCAGTAATCTATCTTTTCCTGCTCAAATACACGTTTCTCTTTCTTTTTTATTATCATTTTTTTCAAAAAGGAATACAACTCGGCTGTGTTATAAACACATGCTGTTCTTGGGTACATCTACGAGCTGATTTCATGATTTCTTGGAAAAGGGAGATGTCCTCTCTCTTGCTATACTGGTTTTTTTTTTTTTTTTTTTTAATTTTTGGTCAAGTGATAGAATTTAAATATAAGTTTGTTTTTTGCCCTTTTTGGTATCGATAATTGCTACCTTTTGTAGAGTAGATATAACAATTTGAAACTATGAAAATCAATCATGAACATTTTCCCTCGAGATCAAAGGTGAATATGCTTCAATGATTGGATTGTAAGCACGTCTAAGACCAATTAGATTTATTATGGATGTAAATAATTTATATGTGATCTCACTTTATAATTTAGTATATATAGATTATAAGATGTCGTTTGATTATTATTATCTTAAAAGAAATAGAAGGACCAAAATATTTATTTTATATTTTTATCTCCATCTATCCTTAATATATTTGCCTCTCCCCTTCTGGAACACTCACAAAATACAATTATATTATAGTACTACAGTATCGTCGAGTAGTCTATCAAAAAATTAATATAATCCTGATTTCAGATTGAATAATCTTATTCAGGGTGTATTTGGAACAAAAACACGGTTTGTCTAAAATTGGATTTTTTTTTGTTTAAAATTATTTTTTTAATGTTTTTAAATTGTTTTGAAGTTATTATATGAAAAATAAATTTTAAAAAATATTATTTTAATTTATTTCTAACAAAAAAAATAGCATGAAATACGACTTTAACCGCACTACTCATCAGTCACTTAGTACCAGAGTTTGTATTCCTTCTGTATCTAAAGCAATCTTATTATGGTGCTATATCTTCATCTCGTCCACAAAATCTAATCCTACAGAAGAATCTGAAAACCCATCTCACTTGTTGATTGATCAAATCAGGTGGGTCCATATAGATTATGATTGCACGAGTTTAGTAGGAGGGCTTCATTTCTTGATATTGTCTTGCAAATTGGCATTGCTCTTCACTGGTGAGGTGGTTTGAAGAAAACGTCTTATTTTTGGTTTCCAATGTCGCTGTAATGAAAATACAGGATTATGTGATTGCTCATTGAACAACATCAACATCGGGACAGTCCGAAGTGGGAAAGAAATAAATGGTCAGGCAGAATGGAACGTGACTGTGGCAAACAACTGCCAATGTGCTCAAAGCCAAATACAGTTGTCTTGCATGGGGTTTCAAACAGTGGAAAATATTGACCCATCAATCCTTTCGAAGCAAGGTGATACCTGCCTGCTCATCAATGGCAGTTCCCTGGAGGCATCAGCTTCTGTCAACTTCTCCTATGCTTGGGATCCTCCTTTTCTGTTGCTGCCACTGGGCTCTGTTATCCATGGTTGTTAACCTTGGAGTATCCTTTTGCTTTCATTTTTTTTTATAACTGCATGATCTCCTTAATGAAAAAGGGATTTTAATGCGGTTATTATATATTCGATGTTCTTCATGTTGTGCATGACTGTCGCCTACAACATTTTCGAATTTCGACCTAGCCCAGAATGGTGGTCTGAAGTTTCTAGACAGGCCCAATAGCAATCACATTTTCTTCTTTAAGGTGGTTCAAAAACCTTTTTTTATCAATCACTTGAGTGCGCAGGACCAAAGAAGAAGTTCTTTGAGGATTCTACACTCAAAGCACAAAATTCCGTTGCCAACTTTGATATTAAAGCAAACAAAGCCCGTCACACCCTTGCATCAACAAGATTCTTTACTGAATTGCTTGAATTTAGAGATAAGAGAAGTAAAAAAAAACGAAAACGAAAAGAAGAGATGGAGTGGTTCTATCCTAAGAGAAGGGGTCCTGAGTGGAAACAAGGGTGGACAGGCCAGGCCATGGGTTCAGTGTCTTCTCCACCACTCCCATTGCTAGCTATTTTTGGCATTGTCATTTCCCTGTTATGGCTCTCCCATTACACGGGCTATAAGGCTCAGTTGCACCACTCCGCAATCAACCTCCAAATATTCCTTGTCCTGCTGCCTATCCTCCTGATTTTATTCATGGCTTCATATTCTACTAATTGGTTGCTCTACTATCGGCTCAGAAGTTCACAGCATGATTCAGATCCACGTTCCTCAGGCTCCTTTCCATGGGGTATTGCCATTTTTGTGGTGGTGCTTTTAATGTTGCTCTCTTATCGATCTACATTTCATTCCAAGTGGTTTGGACCTCTTCAGGGGTCATATTAATTTGCTTTATTAGTATAAATCAGCGATAAGATAAGGACAAACTCTGCTTAATGTTTGTTAATTACAACGTTAAAGATATACGGATGTGCATATCTAAGCTTATAATCATCGAATCTTTTGAGTTCTTTGTCAAGCAATCCTATCTTTTTTTTCGGCAACAAGCTTTGTATTATACGGTTTTTGCATACTGTTGTGAGCAAAATGTTCAATGCATCTCTGAAGTCCAATTCAATCAAAATCAACAGTCTGGTCAGGATTACTGTTTGTTCCTCTGGTTTAAAAAGGGCGGCAGCAACTGGATCACCGGCATGCTCAACACATAACTTCTCTGCCATGCCCACGACCGTTCATTGCAACATCTGGTATGGACAAACACACGAAAACAAGTCTATGTCGGCGAGGCCAAGATGACTTCTGTAGCATGGGAAAGGGTAAATCTGTAAGATTTGAATATGAAGAATCGACAGACAAACGTCAATCATTATATTCATTTATGCTTTACGTGTGTTCCCATATGAAGCGGGGTTGGATGAATCAAAGTCCTTCCAAGCCCTAGTTTTCAGGCTTAGAATAAGAGAAGACGCCTTATGGCCATTCAATCAAAACTGATAAGGCCAAGAAATTGTCGCTGCAGAGCTAGACCCCACAAACATGTTTGATGATTTTTTCTTGCAAAAGGCTTGATTAACAGCGGACCAAGAAGGGAGTCATGGGATTGGATGATTAAATAAACAATTGATGTTTTGTCACAAATGAAGAACTGTTCTTCCACCACCCAATCACAACTAACAAAACTTATAAGAAAATAAATATGGTGTGCTTCTTCATCGATCAAACTTGCTTTTTTTGTTTATACTTTAATAATTTATTGAGAGATAGCTGGGGTATAAATGTGTTTTGCACCAATCCTACCCCTGGTTTGTTATCTTAACATGTCCCAGAACTCCTTTGTGAATTGTCAATCTCCTTCTGCTAGTTGATCTTTTGAATATAATGGGGGGTTGATTCTCTTAAGACAAGACTATTGAGTTGATAAATGAAGTCGGCCTGTTGTAATCACACTATTACTGTCATTATAGTTAAATAGTGAGAGATATTAAACAAGTGTTGCTTTTAGCTAGCCATAAATAGTGAGAGATATTAAACTAGTGTTGCTTTTAGCTAGCCATTTGGGTATAGACAGTGACATCTGCAAATGGATTGGATTCTCTTAGAGTTCGTAACTTCCGGAACTCATGAATATTCAGTGGACTCAGAATTACGTTGATCTTTTATTATTTGTTCGATGAGGTGATGATTTCTGAGAACAAGACAAATTTCACTAATGCCCACTTCACTTTAGATTCAGGAGTGTCTTGAGAGAAAACTCGTCTTTTTTAAGATACTACTAGTCTTTACTCAATCAAGCAAAGTTAATATCCGCATTAAAATAAACCGAGAAAACATAACTTATCTTCAAGGTTTCTGGTGAGGTACTGGGAGAGAGTTCAAGCGAGAAAAGGCTCATTTGAAGTGAAGTTTACCTTTTGAGCGAGGACAAGTACAGTTCTATCACTTACTTCCCCAGCAAACTGAAACTCCACTTTCTCAGCATCCAAACAGAAATATTCTGTCGGCAGAGTGGCTTTAGATCATTTTAATCAAGATTCTAACTTGAGCTAAATAAAGAGCGTATACAAATTTGACATAGCCCAAATAAGCTACTGAAGAAAAGACCAACTTCATTAACATCTGATCCACCAAAGAAAAATCCAACAAGACATGAATACTCAAACCATAATCACATATCTTAATGCACACACACATATATACATATAAACACAAACACATACAGACATAACGGTTACATATATTACTCTATTTCAAACTCTAAACTGTGTCTTTCAAACATAAACCACGTTAACAAAGCGATGGAACAAAACCATTCTTCAATCCACACTAACTAGCATAGCGTCAAAAAAGCCAGCTATCAAGAAAGGTAGATTGAAACCGCACCAAAACAAGAAGCAATACAATGAAAGCAGCCACACCCCATGGAGAGCTCCCTTCTGATGGCTGCTGCTGTGCTCTCCGGCTCCTGTCCCACGGTGTCATAAAAAAGAGCCAACGAACGATGGCTATTAGCACTAATGGTATAACCACGATGAGCCAACTCATTTCTTTCTCAGCAGTCTCCACAATGTCTTCATGGTGCAGGTACCAAGATATCCAGAAAAGGAATGATATCACTGCAAAGATGAAGAGAACTGGATATGGTAGAGGATTTAGAGTGAAAGCATCATGGATGATGTCACTTCTTCTCCTGTTGTCGTACATCGCTGCTTTCTTATCCTTGGTATGGAGATGTTCACAGAAGTTGTATTTATAGCAAAGAAACCATCTGATAATTGCATCGGGACTTTCCGAGCCGCTGATGTGTGCTGATTTGATGGATTTGACAATAGGTAAATGATCAATGGTGCTGATTTTAAATTTGTCTATCCAAACTTTATTTCACAAAGTCTAGTGTGTGTTAACTTTTGTTTTTATTTTTGTGTTTTATATATATATATATATATATATTTAAGATTTTTGAATTACTTTAATATATTTTTAAAAAGATATTTTTTAAAATTACCACGTATTCAACTCATGTCGGCAGTAGAAATATCATCGAAGCATAAGGCATAATGCGCCCCCTCTGAGAAATAACATTAAAGCCTCTTAACAAATGACGCGCTACTCATCCAATAGGCATGGTGATCAAACTAAAAAGCATTAAAGAAATTCACTAGTTTTTTTTTTTAACCGTCTTATGCTGCAAATCAGATTTATTTTTTTATAATTTAAGAAAATATAAAACTTAGAAAGTTAAAATCTAGAACTACGATGAATGATTATTTTTTAAATATTAAAATAATAATATATTAAATTATATTTTTTAAAAAATACATATTAATATATTATATTAGAATTAACTCATGAAACTTTTTATCGGGATATAAAATTAAAATTAAAAAAAATTAAAAAATTTAATTTAAATCAATTAAATATTAAAAACTAAAATGAAAAAAAAACTCAAATTAATATTTTTTTTAAAAAAAATTAAAATTTAGAACTAAATCCATTAAGTCAGGTCAATTAAATAATAAGATTAAAAAAATAATGAATGATAAATAAAAAGATTCAAAATAAATTATATTATTTTTAAAATTAATAAAAAATTATAAAAAAATTAAAAAAACATTCCCAGTATTAATCTTATAAACTATTGGGCAGCCTTCATGGACTCCAACCAGTGCTCTTTCTATATAGCTTGTATTGCAGGTAAAAGATGCAACTTTAATGGTGTTATTATCATACTTTTGAATGACATTATTAACCTAGCTTTAAGTTCATCTCACTAGTACGGATAAGAAAGAGATGCTGATCCTATATGACTGTGGAGTGTCTTAGAGCTTGATTTTTTTTCTCGAGAAGCCAGAGTAGATTCTTTCCCCTGTAAAGATATGCATTTTCCTAAAGCGACATTCAACCATTGAAACACATATTAATTTACGTGATTCACAATTTACCTACTCCATGAATCTATTGGTTTGTATTAATTAAGTTCAAAAGCAATACAAACAACAAAACAAGGAGGAGGAGAAAAACTTCTTTACTCAACTCAACTCTCACTCTAAGCTTTCTCTATGTTTCTCTCTATTTCGTGGTGATCAGCTATCAATGACACTCTATTTATAGCTGATGTAGGAGACAATCTTCTTCCTTTAGTCAACAATGGTGGGCAATATTTTTTTTGGTTAGGCACTCACCATTTGACTTTTACCATGTCAAGCATGGTTACCACCAACCATGTTGTGTCAACACATAACAATCTTCCACTTGGACACAAATGATACTAGATCTGTCTTTTAATCTTTAAGACCAACTGAAGTTTTACACAGCTTCAGTTTATCAAGAGTAACTCCTTTGGTTAACATGTCAGCTGGATTCTTGTTTCCACAGATCTTTTCAAGTAACAGTTGTTCATCGTCGAGCAATTACCAGATGAAGTGATATTTGATCTGTATGTGCTTTATTCTAGAGTGAAATGCTGGATTCTTGGCAAGGAAGATTGCACTCTGATTGTCACTATACAAAGTACCCTTTCTATGCATCTTGCCCAATTCTTGCAAGAAACTTTATAGCCATACTATCTCTTTTGCAAACTCTGAAATTGCAACATATTTAGCTTCTGTCATTGAAAGAGCAACTATCTTTTACAAGGTAGAACTCCAAGAAACAACAGTGTCTCTTAGAGTGTATATATAACTTGTAGTACTCTTTCTGCTATCAACATCTCCTGTTAGATCAGTATCTACAAAGCCTTCAAGTTTCAAACCGCTAGCTGTAAAAGTAAGACATGTCTCCGATGAGCCTTTTAAATACCTCATGATCCATTTCACTACCTCTCAATGCTGCTTTCCAGGATTGCTCATATATCGGTTTACAACTCCCACTATATGGCAATGTCTGGTCTAGTACAGACCATAACATACATCAAAGAGCCGATAGCTGAGGCGTATGGAATTTGATCCATGTATCCATGTTCTAGCTTAGTTTTTGGTGACTGGTCTCTACTAAGCTTGAAATGATTTCCCAGAGGTGTACATACTGGCTTAGCATTATCCATACTAAACCTGCTGAGAACCTTCTTGACATACTCTGTCCGTGAAAGCTTTAATATGCCTTTGTCTTTGTCTCTAATGATTCTCATGCCAAGTATTTGTTTAGTAGCTCCCAGATCCTTCATTTCAAACTATTTTGACAACTGTTGTTTTAGCTTATCAATCTCTTCCATGCTGGATCCTGCAATTAACATATCATCCACATATAGCAGTAGAATGATATAGGAGTTGTCAAAATATTTAACATAACAACAATGATCAGCCTGACATTTTGTGTATCCCATACTACACATGAAGTTGTCAAACTTCTTGTACCACTGTCTTGGAGCTTGCTTCAAACCATATAGGCTCTTCTTTAGCTTGCAAACTTGACTCTCCATTCTTGGTTTTGCAAACCCCTCTGGTTGTTGCATGTAAATGTCTTCCTTCAATTCACCATGAAAAAATGCTATTTTTACATCTAATTGTTTAAGATGTAAATTTTCTACAGCTACTATCCCCAAAACAACTCTGATTGTTGTAAGCTTCACAACTGGAAAAAATATCTCAGAATAGTCGATCCCTTTCTTTTGCTGAAACCCTTTTATAACAAGTCTTGCCTTGAATCGTTTGTTGCCATCATACTCAGTCTTTACTTTATAAACCTACTTGTTTTGCAAAGCCTTCTTTCCTTCAGGTAATATGGTTAACTC
The DNA here is from genome assembly GCA_026413675.1 of Populus pruinosa. Lineage (NCBI taxonomy): Eukaryota > Viridiplantae > Streptophyta > Magnoliopsida > Malpighiales > Salicaceae > Populus > Populus pruinosa. The sequence continues at coordinate 15,608,720 of CM048600.1, read as the reverse complement.
CAAGTCTTGTTCTTCAACAATGACTCCATCTTGTCCTTCATGGCTAACTCCCACTTGCTCGAGTTTCCATCTTATAAGGATTCTTTATAAGTTAATGGTTCACCACCATCTGTCAGCAAAATATAATTTAGTAGAAGTGTGAACCGTTGTGGAGGCTTTATAGTCCTTGACGACCTGCGAACAGCTGATTCACTTGACTCTACATTGTCTTGTGTAGTAGTGGTGGGTACTGATGTGCTTGAACTTTTTTGTAAGGACTCTTGAGTGGTAATATCGGGAAGCCCTTCTAATCGTATGAATTCAGATTTTTATGGAATCGTATATGAATCAATTATCTCTGGTTCTATACTTGATCTGTCTTTGTACAAAACTTTCTTGTTGAAGATCACGTTCCTGCTTCTGATAATCTTCTTGTTTTGATCATTCCAAAACCGAAATCCAAATTTTTCATCTCCATAGCCAATAAAGAAACATTTCTTTGATTTGGCATCTAGCTTGTTGTGAGCATCAGAATCTACATGCACATAGGAAACACACCCAAAGACCTTTAAATGAGAAAGCTGTACTTCTTTTCCTCTTCAGACTTCCTCGGGCAGTCTGAACTCTAAAGGAACTGATGGTCCACGGTTGATCAAGTAAACTACAGTATGAATTGCATCAGCCCAGAATGTTTGTGGTAACCCAGAATGCAACCTCATGCTTCTAGCTCGTTCATCCGTTCAACAATGTCATTCTGTTGTGGTGTACATGGAACTATCTTTTCTATTCTGATACCATTGACAACGCAATACTCCTTGAAACCTCCATCAATGTATTCTCCACCATTATTAGATCGTAAGCATTTCAACTTCAAAATTGATTCAGTCTCAACCATAGCCTTCAATTTCTTGAATGTGTCAAACACATCAAATTTATTTTTCAGAAAGTAGACCCATACCTTCCTACTGAAGTCATTAATAAAAGTGACATAGTACCGAGAACCTCCAAGAGACGCTACTGGAGCTGGTCTCCATAAATCTGTGTGCACCAATTCTAGCTTTCTTGGTCTTAAGGTTCTGCCAACCTTTAAGAAATTGAGCTTCTTCTGTTTTACGAGAACACAACTTTCACAAATGTCTAGATCAACATTTTTTAACTCTAGCAGCTTTCCCTTTGACTGAAGTATCTTCATCTCTTTTTGACTCATATGGCCGAGTCTACAATGTCATAGCTGTGTCTGATTTTCTGCTTCAGTAGAGGCAATTATATCTGCTGATCTTGTGGTTATATATGGGGTGCCGATTTTCTTTCCACGAGCTAAAACCATTGCTCCCTTTGATACCTTCCACATTCCTCCACAAAAAAGGATTGAATGGCCACTATCAGCAAGTTTTCCGACCGAGATCAGCTTCTTTTTTAGTCTAGGAACATGCCTTACATTTTACAAGTTCCATATGGATCTATTCATTGTCTTGATTTGCACATCTCTTATACTCACAATATCTAATGGTTGTCCATCGACCAGATAGACCACCCCGTAATCTCCAACAATATAGTTTTGCATCATTTCATGGTGTGGAGTACAGTGAAATGAAGTTCTAGAATCAAGAACTCAATCATCAATAGGACTATGTACAACATGAATCAAAGCATCTTGTACCTCGTCTGTAGTGGCATTTGTAGAATCAGCTTCAGGTTTCTTTGGTTTTGTGCAACTCTTTATGAAATGACCAGGTTTGCTACAATTCCAACATTCAACCTGCTTCCTAGGTTCAAACTTGCTTTTACTTCTGTACCTAGATTTTGATCTGCCTCTGGATAAGCCTTTGTCCTGTCTCCTTCCTCGAATGTTGATGTTGAGAGTTGAACTTGAACATGAGCTTTCACCCGAGTCTTTCCTTCTTACTTCTTCAACTAAAATCAAGTCTCGGATGTCATCATATTTTAATTTAGATTTTCTGGCTGAGTTAATTACAACTGTTCTCATACCTTCCCAACTGCTTGGAAGTGAAGCTAGCAAAATGAGTGCTCGGATCTCATCATCAAACTCAATCTCAACAGATGATAATTAATTTATAATGGTGTTGAAATTATTGAGATGCTGTGTAACAGAGGTGCTTTCCGTCATCTTCAGGTTGAACAACTTTTTCATCAAGTGCACTTTGTTATTTGCTGATGACTTTTCATACATCCTAGACAAGGCTTCCATCAATCTTGCTGTGGATTTCTCTTTTGTAACATTATGAACAACTCTTCTTAACAAGGATAACCGGATAATGCCCAAAACTTGTCTATCAAGAATTTGCCAATCTTCTTCTGACATGTTTTCTGGTTTGCTCTCCAATAGAGGAAGATGAAGTTTCTTCCCATATAAATAATCTTCAATTTGCATTTTCCAATATCCAAAATCAGTTCCATCAAATTTTTCAATTCCCGCAACCTTTATTTCATCAGCCATTTTTAATCTTTCTTGGATTTGAATATGCAAAATCTAACCTTACAGATGTGTCTGGAATGACAAAAAATATTGGAAACGACACTAAGATTACCCAAATCAAACTTCGGATGGTTTAGATTTAAACAATCAAACTTTGAGATCATTGGACGTTGCAGATGAAATTACGTGGCAGGAGGAATAGTCATTGTGTCACACTGGATTAAAACCCAAAATGCTGACGTGTCAACCATGTAAGATATACGAGCCCCACAATTTAGACGTGGCAGAACCACGTGGTTTTTTGGCTAACATGGCAGGGATGACGTGGCTGCTGATGTGGCAGTTGACTATACAGAACTGCTTGCGTGGTTGCTGATGTGGCAAGTCAGCCCGACTCAGATTGCAGGAAACGGGCAAGGAAGACGTGTGATGCGCGTGAGGCGCGTTGGTGTGCGTGGGCAGTGCTGGTGGTGGCTCGTGCAGGCATGCAGGACATCGGTTTTTCGCCGGGTTTTCACTAGTGGATTCCTCTCGTCTTCCTCTTCACGATGGTATGTTCAAAAATACATTTTTGAGAAGTTTGATTTTTGAGTTTGGATCAAACACCCTTTTTTTCAAGAACAAGCTCTGATACCAGTTGTTAGGACATTCAACCATTCAAACACACATTAATTTACATGGTTCGGCAACTTGCCTACTCCACGGAGCCACTGGTTTGTATTAATCAAGTTCAAAAGCAATACAAACAACAAAATAAGAAGGAGGAGAAAAATTTCTCTGCTCAACTCAACTCTCACTCTAAGCTCTCTCTATGTTTCTCTCTATTTCGTGGTGATCAACTATCGATGACACTCTCTATTTATAGCTATGTGGGAGACAATCTTCTTCCTTTGGTCAACAATGATGGACAACATTTTCTTTGGTTAGACACCCACCATTTGACTCTTATCATGTCAAGCATGGCTGCCACCAATCATATTGTGTCCACACATAACACCTTCAAGATCAACACTAGTAGCTTTGCATATGTATTTCTAGTCAAGGTAGGATTTGTTATGGGAAAATGATTCCCTAACTCTTGCATATACTTCAGAACACCATCTAACCAAACAAAAGAGAATGGTTTTGGAACCTCAATGCCAGCTACTAACTTCAAGAGGAAGACTTGAGATATACCAGTAAAACTTGGCACCATGCTAGACAAAAAGAGAGTACACATAGTCTGTAAACTGAGCCTCAAAATAGCTGAAACAACAATTAATAGTTGCCTGATGAGTACTGCCGCCTTAGGAGGACTACCTTTTAGAAAACATTGCAACCAATCCTTTTTTAATGGTTGACATTCATATGAGTCGAGCTTACATAGAACACTGACAATAATGGAACTATTATTCGGCTGTGAACTATGTTTATCTATAGTAGCTTTCCAGAAATAACCTGAACCCAGTACAATGCTGCTATCATTAGACTTTACAAAATTTCGAGCATCATATAAATGTTCAGGTTGGTGATCATCCTTAACAAACAGCACGTGGAAGGCAAAACAAATAAAATCAGCGAACACATTTATTAACAATACTCTAAAATATACGTGGAAAGTACAATAATTTTTTTAATATATTTTTTTACATTTTTTTATTGATTTTATTTTTTATTATTACACTAATTGAGAATTTAACTTTATAGTTTTTTTTAAACATTGTCAATTACTATAATATTTCTTTATATAGGTTTTGCTTTACTACAATATTTTTCTACATGTTTTTTTTTTTTATAAAATTAGCTTTGTTGAATTTATTTTTTTAATAATATGATGATTAAGAATTTAGTTTTGTGATTTTTTCTTTAAATATTTTGGATTGCTATAGTGTTTCTCCACATGATTTTTATATTTTTTAACGATTCTCTTCAAAATTATCTTTGTCAAATCTTTTTTTTAATATTGAGTTAGTTAAGAATTACAACTGTAGTTTTTTTTCATAAAATATTGTGAATTGCTATAGTATTTCTCTATATAAGTCCTTTTTTATGATTTTTGTTCAAAACTATCTTTGTTGCTTCTATTTTTTATATTAAACTGGTTGAGAATTTAATTTTGTATTTTTTTATTTGAAACATTGTGGATTGTTGGGAAAACTAGGAACAACCGGACACCAATTTACCCGGATCAATTCAATGGAATACAATTCACAATTCACAAGTCTCAATTCTTTCCCTCTTTGTGCAGTAAAATAGAATCAAACAATGATCAAATATAATGCAAATAATCACAAAATCAACACCAAGATTTTAATGTGAAAAACCCGATGCGGGAAAAACCACGGGACCGTAATCCACCTAAAAACTTCTACTATCAACAAATAATGGGTTCACAATAATTCTTCCTCAGATTCAATTAAGGGATACAACATGTATATCATCATGAACAACTTATTCTCGGATTACAACAAAATTAAAGGAGAATTATTTGAGAAAAACTCACAATACTGACAACTTTATTTTCTGTCAAAACGACCAGCTTTCATACCACCAATCTTCGATCCAACCGTCCATAATGAAGATCAACGTATTTAGAAGCTGCTGTCAAAATCTTAGCCCGATCCAACGGTGAACAAACTGGAAATCAAAGGAAGAATGCAGGTTGTTCTATTGCCTCTTTTTCTCCTTTTCTCTCTTGGTTTTCTTCTCTTCTCTTCTATTTTTAATTCTGCTGCTACAGTATCCGAACCACTTAATTTTAAAGAGAGTCAACTGCCTCTCTTCTCAATAAATATAGTGGTCCTACCATCACATGGTACGGGACCACACACAACATGGATTGTTATAGTGTTTCTCTATAGAGGTCATTCCCTACATATTTTTTTTTATTATGAATATTTTTAAAATTATCTTTGTCAATTTTATTTTTTAATATTGAGTTGCTTGAAAATTATAATTTTATATTCCCTTATAAAACACTATGGATTACCACAATATTTTTTATATAATTTATTTCTTTTATTTTTTATGTTTTTTTATCTAAATTTAATTTTATAATTTTTTCTTAAAAAATTATAAATTACAACATTTTTTTTATATAAGTTTTTTATAAGGTAACATAACACACAATCATACATGGTATAAGCCCACGTCAACACAGCATCCACTACTATGATTAACTTTTGAGATGGGTTCAGATTTCCATGTCAGCAGCTTCACCTTATAATCACTATCTGTTGCATTTGTGTGGTCCAACGCAGATGCTAGGCCCCACATGAATCCACAAAAGCAAGAAACTATCGAAGATAAGTTGTTCCAATCAACAACATCAATTTCATATCCCGAGTTCTTAAAAAGAGCATCTTTCAAAGAAAGAATCAAGTCTTGTGTCTATTCCTCCAAACTTTCAGCGATAATGATAACACTTTTCCAGCTTTCAAAGTCATTGGAGGTATCCAAACATGGATTAGACTTGTTCACAATGCTCTGTTCCTGAGCAACATCAGAATTGGGTAGCTCTGTGCAAGGTTTCTCAGCAATTATGGAGTCAACTGCACAAGTACATTGATACTTGCTTAGAGTTAGGAACACATATGATGGACATCGATTCGGAAAGCCATAATACAGAACGTACATCCTCAGACAGAATAGGAATGAGTGAGGATTGTGTAGTTCCAATTTCTCCTCACAGTACGCCATAATTAAGTATTTCAGGGCCTTCCGGCAGGTCACCAGCAACCTTAAAAGCCCATACTGTTTACATGAGAAGAATGAGTCCCCGCATTCTAACAGGTGGCCAATCACAAACCTGAAATGTAGATATCACACATGGGTAGAACTTAAGCATACGTTACATCATACCAAGTACATGTATCAACAGAAACTTCAAACTAATTACTGCAAGCACACATTATTGCATATAATCAAGGACACAGAGATGGTGCGTGCGTGCGTGCGTGCGTGTGTGTGGGGGGGGGGGGGGGTGTTGTGTCATCCTTGCATATATGTAGACAACAGATGGGTGAAACTTAAGCATATGTTGCATGATACAAAGTATATGTATCAACAGAAACTTAAAGCGAAAGTAAGATTAATTACTGCAAGTGCAAACCATTACATATACTTCCAAGGATACGAGAGGGGAATGGAGAGAGCGTTAGTGAGGGCCTGAGGGTTTTATTTCAGTTTTGGATACATGCTGACTTTACTCCAAACTAGTAGACATCACAATTTTAACTTGTGCAACGTGCAGGACAATAACGAGAAAGTTTTTTATTCATCTACTGTGCTATCATGCGGAAAACCTACATAAACAATCTGCGTATGCTTGCTCGAATCAAAAATAGACAGAAGACACGTTGAAGCATAGCGGTTTAGAAATGATGAGGGGCACAATTTTACCTTTCAGGATTGAGTGTGCAAGTGACATAAAGTGAGAATGATTTTGAATTAATATATCCTTTTGGCATCCAACACAAAAGCCTAGGCAAACTTTGACAGGCTGTAAATTTCATGATGGCCTCTGGAAATATCTGCAGGCATTTCAGACAATAAATGGGAAATCGGTTTCCCCACTGCAATCTCATCACATGTAGAGGATTTTCTGCATGAAAAAACATATGAGTTTTCAAGTGCACTTAAATCCTCTTGCCGTTTAGGTGACGCGTTCAGTCCGGTGTCCCCAAATAGTGGCAGGACTGATTTCTCCAATAAATTGCAAAACCTTGATGCCAAATGCCTGCGAACATGCTATGAAAAGAGGCAGTTTCAACACTATGAAAAACAACAGTTGGCTTCAGAACTGAATGTTTGTATTATGAGGCGTGCATTCACATGAGAAGCGGGGGGATTGTATGTAAAATTGCCCCTTACTTTATGTGCATACAGAAGAGAATCGGACAGAAGTTCTGCTGAGATTTAATGAAAAGAAATTTTATTCAGGATACCAGTTTCATTTGTATGATGCCTTTCCACCACTTTACAGCCTTTTGGTATAGATGGAAGAGAAGTAAGGATTGCATGCTTGGGGAACATCTTCAACTTCTTCTAACTTGCTTGAATGGACCATATATTGATATTTCGGCAAATAATCCACCAAATTGCAGCAGGCAATGACTTCTCATTCACGGGACGGACATCCAAAACCCATTTAGCACTTCCATGCAGAACTTGGTTGCAGGTATCTAGACAAGTTCCAGCATTGGTAGAGTAGACTGCCAGTTGTTCTTTAATCAATAATGAGAGGTAACTCATCATGAACCCAGTAAGATCTGCCGCTTCCTGCTTCACAGTGCTAATGTGTTTGTTCCACTTTCTGCTCCTTCTGCGGTACAGTGATGAGCCAGCATCATCAAGCAGCTTGAATCGGACAATATTATCATTGCTTTGCTGCATATACTCTGAAGACTTATATGCCTGTTCAAATCAACAAGCTTCTGAAGAGCCATAGCATGCAATACATAAATTAGAGGACAGCAATCTGCCATGCTTCCCTGAAGATAAATGGAAGAAACAGATTATATAATGGCAGGCAGAGAGGCTGAAGGTTGGACAATCCAAAAAAATAGCCCCCATCTGTCCAACCAGTTTTTCCCATCCAATCCCACGCAGAATGTGCTGTAAATGGATCTCTCATTACCGTTGACATCTTTCTTGATACATCTGGAGGCATAAGGGCGACTGGTTGCCTGTATAAGCTTCGGCAGGACATGTAAATACGAGAAAAGAACACAAGGACCCAGTGGGTGGACGCACCAAATTTCAGCATATCAGCTGTGTTTCCTGCAAGCCTGACAGCAGATGTTCTTCCTGTCACAGAAGAGATGAACTCATTGACACTCTCTGGCTCCAGTCCAACCAGAATGCTAATGTAAGGACGGATTACAGCCGTCATGTCCTTTATAGTCCGTCCAACAATGCTGCTGTTCCTGACTGTGATATTCAGTGGATCTAGCACCAGTACAATCCTCTTCCGAAAAGTTCCACTTGCAAATCAAAACCATGCATGCTGCAATTCACACTTGATTCACCAAACACTTCCCCGTCTGCCAATGAGCAAGTACTCTTCATCCATTCCATACATTCTGATAGATCTACTGTTAACTGATGAATACATTGGCTCGCCTGCCCTTCTGGAATGGAGCATATATCCTTACGGATGGCTAGTTTAAACTCATGTGAGCACAACAACGTTTCAACTGCTTTTGCATATGATGCGTGTGGTAAAGAAATTTTGCTGAATCCTATTCTATCATAATTCTGCTCAGCATCATCACCATCATCAAAGTTAAGGTCTCTAGTTAATAGAGTTAATTGGTGGCAAATGACAAGATAGCATTGTAAACCTTCTTCAAGAAATTAAGGCCAAGCTCCTTTTTCAAGCAAAAAGCAGGCTAGTAGATTATTGGTAGATTTCATTGTGCAGTGAACATCCAACTATAGAGGCCTGACTTCCAATTTATATTGAAGGTAGCCATTCATCTCACGCAAAAGAGGCTCTGTAATCTGTACAAAAGAACTGAAAAGTGATTTTCTTTTTTCTGCATTTAAATTACTGGGTCCATAACTGGTGGCTGAGGGTGTACTATTTTTTTTCTCTTCTAAATTTTAAATTTCCATTGAATAAATACTTCGTCAGGCCTTGATATAGAGAAAGACAAAGAGAAATAACAAATTTAATACATCATAAACATAAAAATAAAAAGGAACTAAAATAATTTCTTTGAGGGGTAGATTCTTTATTTTTTTGGGGATTGATAAATCATTATAAGTTGATGGGCTAAGCAACTATCCATTATCGATAAATCTCATTATGTGAAAAGGTTCGTCGAAAGTTGATGGGCCAAGCAAGCTTCCCTCTTGCGCATCGTCGTTATTCAAATCGCAGGAAGGCAGACGTTGGTCTGAAAGTTAAGGGAGGCCAATGGAGGCCGCGAGTCCGGGAGATCCTAATTTCGCCGACCTTCCAAATTCTCAGGAATATTTTGATTTCTAATGCACATAAAATCTATATTTTACTCTCTAGCTTAGTTTGCTTGAGGGAGAATTTCATGCTAATCAACCTCCTCAGCCAAGAATTATAGTCTTTCCACTAGTGGATGATATGTCTCTGGTTAAAGAATTAATGCTTCCTAATCACACACGCACAGCAAAAACCCTGCAAGAAGACTATTTCCATCCGAATTTGCAATGGTCACTGCTTTGATGGGGTGTTTTATACATTCACAGTGACATTACTATTCCAAACCAAAGGCTTCTTATATGTCTTCCAATCCCTGCAAGAAGGCTTGCTATATGTTTTCCACGATAGATGTTGTAAATATTTCCTCTTATGATGTATAGCGTGTAACGTATTTCCCATTCTATATCGCTGCACATTGAGAGTATAATGTATTTTTACAAGTTTCATGATATTCAAGCTGTAGTTACTGAATATTTATAGCATAGAAGAGAGGTGAACGTAAAACAAAGGGGGAATTGGTAGAGAGAGAAAAAAATGTTCATTTTTTTTAGTATGTAATTTTCTTTTTATTTATCTCTCTTTTATTTTATAATTATCCCGTAATTATAACTTGAATACCGTGAATTTCTCCCCACAATGTTTTGTAATTAAATGATCACTGTTATTCTATCATAATGTCCTTGCATTTTTCTTGTAGTTTCCATGATGACTGACTTGTGTAATTTTAAAAATGAATCTTGTGAATAGTCACTATCATGATGTAATTGTTGGAATGGCTTATAAAACATGTAATCAGTATTTTTAATTTGGTCTAATTACAGTGATATTGAACACACACTTGAGATTAAAATCATGTTGAATTTAATTTATATTCGAATATAGTTGCTTTAACATGAGATAATAAACATGTTTTGAAAAACAAATTCAATATAAGTGAAAAAATATTCTTAAATAACTTTTGGATAACAAAAATCTCAAACTCAAAATAACTACGTAGATTTGATTAATAAAAAATATTTACTTTTAATTATATGTTTTTTTATAATTTTTTATAGTCTCCACATATCTTGGTATACGAATCAATATATTAATTATGTGTGCAATATAAAAATTCATAGCTCGCAATTAATATTTTGGATCTCAAGTCCGATAAACAAGTATCTTGGAAAAGTGTAAAGACATTCAGAAGTTTATTCAGTTATCTTTTTTTTTTAATTTTTTAATTTTTAATTTTCTTATTGAGTATAAATTTTTTTATTTTATTAAATTTTTATTTAATAGTGCATCTAAATGAGATATTATTGTTGAAATCTTAATAGGTTTATTTAATAAAATCTTTTTACACTAAGTAATAAGCAATAAAACTTTAAGAATAAAAAAATACAATTTAATTAATTTTAAAGTATTTTTATAAATAAGTATTATTTTTAATTTTTGTTTATTCCTATACATTAATATGCATGTTAGAGATGTAATTAAATCATTTATACATTTTTTTATATTTATTTAGTAAGCAGACTAGTCTCTTTTTTTTTCTTACTATGATTTCAAATTAACATCTATAAATATAACATTTCTTTCATGATATCCTTGCTTCTCTATACTCATCTGTGTAATTTTGTGAATGATTAAGGTTATGATGTAACATGCAATAATCTTATTTTTACTTTCGTGTAAAATTTTCTGGTACTTACTGTATTTCCTTCCCTTTCCTTTTCTTTTCAATGGTGGTTTCGTGCCGTCAAATATCTAGGTTTTTTTCAAATTTCAATGACTATCTATATATATATATATATATATATAAAATCATTTCCCCGGTGTAGGTAACAGAGTAACAGACAGGATTCAGTGCTCCTATTGTTCATGCTAACTTGGGCACAATAAATTCCATGGCGATCCCAACTCATAATGGGTGCAGAAAAAACCAACTACCAATGCCAACTCTTATTGGATATGACGAAGACTGTCGACCTGCCAAAAAAGGACACCTTTCCACTCTGCAAAGAAATTGGAGATCCCTTTGCATTATTACGTCACGGACTGGTGTCCATTTCATTTTTATTACTTTCATGGCTCAAGTTCCAAAGCTCATGCGCCTTAACACACTCGTTATAAGGATGCCCTAAACTAGTCCCCAGAACATCTATCGGTTCTGCTGTCAGATCTTAAGTTAAACATGTTCCCAATAAAGTTTCTAATGGCAGAATTTCTGAATTAAATCCTCTTCTATTATGTTAAATAATCGTCGAGATAACATCCTTTTGATATTTAAATTAAACAGTATATTAAAACTTGATCTATCCATCAGCCTGATCAAGCAGCCAGGGTGTTAGTTCAATAGACTAACCATCTAGGCAGAGCGGATTTTATAGCACTAGCGCAAGGTATGCACTTTAGGCCGAAACTTGCTTAACAGGTTTGAATGGAGACTAATTTAAGAATTTCTAATACAAGGTGAGTTTCAGTGTGAGGACTTAATTGATAATTGAGCAATAGTTTAGGAACTAAATTTGAGGTTTGTCTTCTCCATAAACAAGTATCGAGTTTTGAATCCCACGTGGACCCACGAACCGTCTGTACATGCAAGCAGCCTCACCTATCTGTTATGCTCTACCAATAAAGTACTACATTTTGCATTTTGGGCCCACTTGATTCAAAGGTTTTCGGTTCTGTTCATTCGCCACCCTCTCCAAAGCAAGCCCGTGCGTCTTCTTTTCTCTCTCTTGCTCTCTGCTTGTTTCCCTTTTTTTGGGTCATTGAAGCTGTCTTTGGAGTTGGTCTTATTTTTGTTCGGCAAATAACTTGGTTTGTTGTAGCTGTTTGTTTTTTTTTTCGAATAAAAAGTTGAAACTTTGAGGGCTTCTTGTATGAAAGTTAAGACTTTCTGTTTGGTTGATGAGAAAACTTGTCAAAACTGATAAAAAAGGTTGAGTCTTGAATCTTTGTTCTTCGTTTTTCAAAGAGGGAGTGAAAAATCCGTCTCGGTTATTACAAGTTTTTCTCTTACATGCATTTAGTTTGGTTGTTTCTGGTGAATTCAATTGCAGGTTGTTTGTACAAGGTGTTGCACACAAAGTTGTGTGTTTTGTCATTGGCAAAACATCCGACAAATGTCTAGTATTAATGTGGATGTGTCTCTAAATGGAAGCTTGAGAAATGCTGATACCCTTTGTGATATGGCTGAAATTGAAGAAATTGATTTCTCAAGGATTTTTGATAGGCCACCAAGGCCTTTGAATATGGATAGGCAAAGATCATGCGATGAAAGGTCCCTAAGCGAATTGTCTACTGGGTTTCCAATTCCTTCTCCTCGTCCCTCGTCAAGAGTTGAGAATAATGTTAGGTTAATTGACCACCTTAATTGTTTTCCTTCTCCCGGTAGAAGGTCAGGGTTTAATACTCCATTATCACAATTTGGGGTTGAGACACATCCAACTGTGGCTGATGCTTGGGAGGCTTTGAGGAGATCATTGGTTTATTTTCGTGGTGAACCTGTTGGAACCATAGCAGCACTGGATAATTCTGAGGAACAGGTGAATTATGATCAGGTGAAGACCCCGTGATTTTTACTACCTTGTTTTATATGATAAGAAATTTTGTTTATTAGGGTATTAGCTATCTGCAGATAGAATCATTTTGTTGCTAGTTGGATGGCTGCAATTTTTGCTTGACCGTTCACTTGATTTGTTTGAAGCTGCATTCAGGGGATATTTATTTCCTTTTCGTTCTGCCTTTTGATTATCTTTGTGTCTATAATGCGATTATGATTCGTGTTCCAAAGTTAACCTTTCCACCAATCCATGTTTTTTGCATGTATGTATCTGATATTATCGCATGAGAATGACAGTCTTGCATTTGTAATCGGCGTCTTGGAATCTTTTAGGGTTTAGAGTTTGTACATTAATTTGGTTTCTTTATTTTCATAGGTGTTTGTAAGAGATTTTGTCCCAAGTGCATTGGCTTTTCTGATGAACGGGGAACCTGAAATAGTCAAGAATTTCATCTTGAAGACTCTTCGCCTTCAATCATGGGAGAAAAAGATTGACAGATTCCAGCTTGGAGAAGGGGTAATGCCTGCAAGTTTTAAAGTACTCCATGATCCTGTCACGAACAATGAGACTTTGATGGCAGATTTTGGTGAGAGTGCAATAGGAAGAGTGGCTCCTGTTGATTCTGGGTTTTGGTGGATTTTCTTACTCCGAGCATATACCAAGTCCACAGGCGACATATCATTGGCTGAAAAGCCAGAATGTCAGAAGGGTATGCGCCTAATTTTGAGTTTATGTCTTTCAGAGGGGTTTGACACATTCCCGACTCTTCTTTGCGCCGATGGATGCTGCATGGTTGATCGCAGAATGGTGAGTTTCCTTGGTTAATTACAAATGAGGCATCTATTAATCTATTGTCCGCCTGGACTGTACTTAATGTGGTGCTTGTTGCTATGTTCATCCTTTGCTTATTTTTCAAGTTCAAATAATGTATTGTCTTTGGCTATGCATCTTTCAGGGTGTTTATGGGTATCCCATTGAAATTCAAGCACTTTTCTTCATGGCTTTAAGATGTGCTTTGCTTTTACTGAAGCAAGATGAGGAGGGGAATGAGTTCGTAGAACGGATTACAAAACGCCTTCACGCTTTAAGTTTTCACATGAGGAGTTATTATTGGATTGACTTGAAACAGCTTAATGATATATATCGCTATAAAACGGAGGAATATTCTCATACTGCTGTTAACAAGTTTAATGTAATACCAGATTCTCTTCCAGAATGGATTTTTGATTTTATGCCAGTCCGTGGTGGCTACTTTATCGGGAATGTTAGTCCTGCAAGAATGGACTTCCGTTGGTTTTGCTTGGGTAATTGTATTGCAATTCTGTCATCCTTGGCAACCCCTGAACAATCCACCGCAATAATGGATCTTATAGAATCACGGTGGGAGGAATTGGTTGGGGAAATGCCACTCAAGGTAATCTATCCAGCAATAGAGAGCCATGAATGGCGGATTGTTACAGGATGTGATCCAAAAAACACTAGATGGAGTTACCACAATGGAGGATCCTGGCCAGGTATGCTACTGCACTACATTTTCCTTAGGTTAACAAATTCATAAAGCAACTACATCTGCCATGGTTTTTTGGTTGATTGCAGATCTGGCCTGCATAATGCATTTGATAAAATGAGGCCCAAAATGATTAACTTTGTTGCTATGCCACGCCTTTGCTTGGATTTTTATTGAAACAGTATTTACATGTTTTTATCCCCTTGAAACGCTGAATGTTAATCCCCAACACATCGATCCAGAGTTTCTTGTTCTTATCAGATAAAAAAAGGCCTTCTAAGCACCCCATTTTTTGTTGGAGAATCTGATCCCACTCATGCATTAAGTCATTGATCAGAGAGCTTAAACTATTTTTATGCAAGTTCTTTCATGAATTTTGGCCTTCGATTGAAACAACAGTTATATTTTGTACCTGCGCTATTAAATACTGTTCACGCCACTTGTATACCTGCTTAAAATCTTCATTATTTTACTCTGTCAACCATGTTGAGCTCTCTGATGTAACCTTTCTGTATTTCCCTGCTGAGATCATCTTTGAGACATTTTGGCTGTTGCAATGGATGCAGTGCTCTTGTGGCTTCTCACCGCGGCATGCATCAAGACTGGCCGCCCCCAAATCGCAAGACGCGCTATCGAGCTCGCCGAAACAAGATTAATAAAAGACAACTGGCCGGAATATTACGATGGGAAACTTGGTCGTTTCATTGGGAAACAGGCTCGTAAATTCCAAACCTGGTCCATTGCTGGGTACTTGGTTGCAAAAATGATGCTGGAAGACCCTTCTCATTTGGGTACGGTGGCACTCGAGGAAGACAAACAAATGAAGCCTACCATTAGGAGATCAAGTTCGTGGACCTTCTGATGTAACTTGGCTAGCTTATCCACACACACCCCTCGGTCCTTTTCAGATGTTAACCTCGTCTCTGTAGCTTCCTGCCCGCAGTTCAAGTTCCTATTTTGATTTTTCCAGAGTTTTGATCCTGCCTTGTGCCATTATCTGGCTCCAAAATCATCTACACCACACCCTACAATCATTTCATTGTCAAATATTATTTAAAACTCAAGATCATAAAATTTAAACATCTTAAAACTTTGGTATGTGTTTGTAACTTCAAATTCATGGTAATTGGAAATAAAAAATATTGTTAAAATGTTGCAGGTTTTGTACGTGAAAATAATAATTTAAATGGTTAGAATCACAAGACTTCTAATAAGATTGATTCAGGAAATCTTGAATATATAGGGTAGTGAGTAATCGAGATTTTAGCTTAAAATTTATTTTTGCATGTTAGCTTAAAATAGAATCAAAGGATATAATTTGAATAAAACTAAAATGTATGGGTTGAATTAAATTTGAAACTAAAGTGACTGTGCTGACTTTTACTTTCTTTTCAGACAAAAATTACAATTAAGCAAAAGATAACAGGAAAGAAAGTAATTCCGCGAAAGCCCAATAAAAAAATCCCCTCCCTTTTTCAGTCTATCGTCCTAATTACCCCTCAATTTCCATCACTTTCTCAGGAAAATCATATCGAATTCCACGATGAGGCCACCGAGGAGACCGATCCATGTGGTTACGACGTGGGTGCGACGGCAGCCTCCGAAGGTCAAGGCGTTTTTGGCGGTGGTGGCTGGAATGTCAGCACTGGTGCTCCTCAGATTCATCGTACACGATCACGATAACCTCTTTGTGGCTGCTGAGGCTGTTCACTCCATTGGAATCTCTGTGCTTATTTATAAGTTAATGAAAGAGAAAACTTGTGCTGGTAATTAAACGGAATCCCAAATCTATAGGGTTTTGATTTTTTTGTTTGATGGGAGTTATTCATTAGAGAGAAGGATTTGATTTTTTTGTTGAATTTTGGATTTTTTCTATTGTGCGTCACTGATTTAGTGTTTATTTATTTTTTATTTTTTTCTGATTAATGAATTGATTTTTTATTGGGAATTGGTTGAATTAGAGGGAAATGTAGGATTCTTGTGGTAAATTTCAGTAATTTTTTTTTGTGGATCAACGAGTTGTTATGTATTTTTTGTTTATTCGGAATTGATTGAATTGGTTGATCATTTTTGTTGTTTAGATAAAATTTTGTTTGGAATTGATGAAATCAGAGAGATTTGGGATTATTGCGCAAAATGTTGGGTTTTCTTTTGTTGTGTTTCAATGATTTTGTGGTTTTATCTTTAGCTTTAGAAATAAAGTTTTGGATTTTTTTGTTGTTGTTTAACTGATAAATTTGTTTGTTTGATGGGAACTAATGTAATTAGAAAGAAAGCTTGGATTTTTCTGCGAAATTTTGGAACTTGTTGTGGTTCAATGATTTTGTGGTTATATCTATAGTTTTTGGATGCAAAGTTTTGTCTTTTAACATTATTTTAATGTTTTTTAGGATTGTCTCTGAAAACTCAGGAGCTGACAGCCATGTTCTTAGCTGTAAGGTTGTACTGCAGCTTCGTAATGGAATATGATATACATACCATACTGGATTTAGCTACGTTGGCAACAACCCTGTGGGTTATTTATATGATCCGTTTTAATCTGAAGTCGAGTTACATGGAGGACAAAGACAACTTTGCATTATATTATGTGGTGAGTATTTGATTAACTCCACACTGTTTTGTTAATACAGGTATATTTCTGGCTACTCAATAGGAAAGACTATTTAATTTTTCCTGTTGAAGTTACATTTGTATGTATTAATGTAAGTATAAATGTAAAATAAAGGCATTTCTGTCAAGTTTGTGCTTCTTTCACCTGGAATGAATACCACTTTGTTCACAAGCCGACCTTAGTTAATGTTATCGAGAATATGTTTGTAGCAGTCAATTCTTTATTCTTTTTTTACTGTACCTTTTGATTTAGGATTTTTTGGGCATCCTTGAGCTCTTTTGTGTACATCCCTTCACTTATATACTTAAATTTAGAAAGTTGAATTAGTATAATGTTTTTCTCTTCTTTAACTTTTTTTCCCCTTCAATATTCACTATTTAGTTGTAATATCTCCTTTATACTTCTTTGTTCTTGTTCTTTTCTAATCGCTTACTCCATGACAAAGGCATGCTCCTTATGATACTCCCACAAACTTGTGGATGCAACTAAGGTTGCTGCGTAGATTTTCTCACATTCAAGTTCAAATTCTTTCTTTCATACTTAGCAAGCTCTCTTTATTTCTCTGTAATGATTATGAATATTTATTTGTTAATGATTAGACCTTTAACTCATGCAATACCTTTAAATCATACCCTTCTTTTGAATTGGATGCAGGCAGCACCCTGTGCTGTTTTGGCTTTGCTTATTCATCCGTCAACAGCTCATAACCTACTGAACCGGATCCTCTGGGCATTCTGTGTATACCTGGAAGCTGTTTCTGTGCTTCCTCAGTTGCGGGTCATGCAAAACACCAAGGTTTGGTGCTTTGATTTCATTATGTAAAAAGTATTAGTTTAGTAGGTTTTCAAAATGAAGGTTGAAACTCATCTTTTTTTCCCTCTACTTTCAGATTGTTGAGCCATTCACTGCTCATTATGTATTTGCATTGGGTGTTGCAAGGTTCTTGAGCTGTGCCCATTGGGTTCTCCAGGTTTGTTCTTGCAGATCTGAATCTTCATATAGCTGGTTTTAGAATGTGTTCCAAAGGGAACATACAAAAATGTTTCGAACCAGGGAGCCTAAATTTATCAGATTAGGTGTTCTTGAAAATTTCTGACACATTTGGTGCTCTGCCAGTGGGTTTGTGTTTGGTATCTCTCTGCTTTTATTGCTGCTTTTAAATGCTATTGATGCTTTCAGATAGCTAGCCACATCATGAAGTGATTTCGGTGTCACAAGAGCTTTGTTTCGAGTATGCAATCAAAATGCAGAACATCGCTGTCTTAGACAGACTTTACAAAACCACATATTGTTTATTGTGACAAAATAATCAATTTACTGAATAGGATTGAATAGTGGTTATCAATGATACTGGAATGGGCAGAGATTCTCATTCTTCATCCCATTTACTATTTCTAGTCAATCATGCCAACCTGATGCTAGCACAGTATTTGTAGGAGTCATTTTACAGAATTTATGCGTCAAATGCACTTCTGTTTTTTTTGTCTAAAAAGAAGTGCTTCATATTGTTTCCTCCTAATCTTTGGCTGAAAATGTTTTTCCATCAAAATATAAACTGATTAGAGTTGCAATTACCATTAAAGTCTTGTTTCTTTTAAACAGGTTTTAGATACTCGTGGACACTTGTTGGTGGCCTTGGGGTATGGATTATGGCCTTCTATGGTTCTCATCTCAGAAATCGTCCAGACTTTCATCTTAGCAGATTTCTGTTATTATTATGTCAAAAGGTTTGCTAATGTTTGAATTTCATTCTTTTACCAGCAGAGCATTTGAAACATCAAGGTACAATTTTTTTTGCAGCATATCTGATTGTAATTTTCTTGCAGTGTATTTGGAGGGCAGCTTGTTCTCCGCCTCCCCTCTGGAGTGGTGTAACTAAAGTTCTTTTATGGTGTGGTCGAATAGCAACGTTGCCACCTAAAATTGACTTGGGCAACATATCTGTTTTGTTCTCCACACGGTGAAATTTCTCTATCAAATCATGACTGGAGAAAAGTGGGTTCATTTGTAAAGCTGGGGATGCAGAAACTTTGGTTGGATATTCGTACTTAAAATATAATTTAATGGATGTTTAATTATTTTTTCGACGCTAATATTCGCTTCTGTTCATGCTGTGAGAGTTGATGCAAATCTAGTTACCTTTATGAGGTGCTGACTTTTGATACCCATCAAAACTGATATAAGAGCATGTCTTGAGCGGGCTTAGGGGAGATTTTGATAAATAGTTAAAAACGAATTGATGCGGCTGTCATGTTACATAAAGGAGGTTTTTGGCCAAGAAAATGCAATCAGAGCTATTCTGCCACTAGCTGTAGGAGAACCAAGTTACTATAATACTCATGGCACCATCATATCATATATTACATCGCTAGGTTTCTTGCAAGAATACCCTCAAAGGTAATTCCAGGTCCGAAAGCCAGTATCAGGCCCCAATCACAATTTTCAGAGCCGTCCTTCATCATCCTGCATTCTTCTATCATGTACTCCAGCACATACACAATGGTGTTGCTGCTAGCATTGCCGTAGTCCATTAGAGCTCTTCTACTAGCATTTAGTTTGTCAGGCAGCAAATCAAATCTCTTCTCCATCCGATTCAAGATTGCAGGCCCGCCTGGATGGACTGCCCAAAACATCTTGTTGTAATCCTTGTCAGTCAGTCCGGCGATTCCTATCAACTTGTGACAGAATCCCTCAATGTTATCTTCAATTATTTGAGGAAGCTCCCTTGATAGCTTGAAGCTGATACCCTCCTCTGTTAGCCTCCCATCAATAGTCTTTTCAGTGTTTGGCAAGAAATTTTGGATTGCTGTATGAAGCTCAAAGAGAGGGCTTTCAGTGACCGGAATTGGATCTGTGCCTACTATCATAGCTCCAGCACCATCTCCAAAGAGTGCGACCCCGACTAGATCATACGGTCTGTCTGCACTTGGTGGTTTGAAACCGATAATAGTAGTTTCAGAAGTAGCCAGTAAAACTCTACTTCCAGGATTGTTCTCAGCAATATCCTTGGCAACTCGAAGGCCAGCGACACCTCCAGAGCAACCTGCAAAGTATAGCATAACCCGCTGTGTTTCAGGGCTAAGCCCAAGACCTCCTGCTAGGTAAAGGTCGCCACCTGGTAGCCTAGCTTCACTCGATGAGACATAGACCAAGTGAGTTATATCAGATACAGGTCTGCCCCATTTCTTGATGCAAGCCCGTGAAGCATCAATAGCCATCCGTGTGACAGCATCGTTACAGATAGATAATCGCTGCTTGACAGTAGGGAGGCCTTCAATGGCAAGTTCAGGGTATTTCTTTAGTATCTCATCTGACATGACCACATACCTAGTTTTCACAGTCGTTGTTTTGCCTGCAAGTTTCCATGAAGTGAAAATGTGAGTTTTTCAGTTAGAAGAATGCACATAAACTAACCAATATATTGTGAGTGTCATATCCCCCACAAGATCTCTCATTTATAGATTCAATAGATATGGATATGCATGCATTCACTAGCAGTTGACTGGATGTGAAAAAATAAACGGAAGAAAAGTTAGTAGTGTTACAGAGTCGAGTTAGCTTCTGCTTGAGCTCCAAATCATCACAATTGGTGTTTTTGAAATATCCATCAACCAGAAACTCTTGCATGACTAGCTGGGGAGGGAATGCCTTGCCAAGAGCCAGAATTGTAGCTTTGCTAGGGTTGGCCTTCGTTGTCAAGCCTCCCTGTACGATCTGTTCATACCCCATGTTTTCGCTGCCGGAAGAATGTGATACTCTTGCTAGAAGATGTTATACAGACCCCTTGAATTCCCTATGAAGCAAAGGCAGGCGTCTCATATATACAGCTGCATTTTATGCTGAAGGTATTAAAATAAGGTTGATGGGATAATTGTATTTTCATTCATACAGAGTGATACATAAATCTGCGTTCTTTTATTTAGGGTAACGGCAGTAGTTGAGAAACAAGGCTTTCATGCAGATTATGTTTAAAGATCTTGGTTGATATTTGGTGCTGGCTTTGCAACTTGCTGCACTGATGTGGTGCTTGCTTTTATCCAAGCATGCTGCCCCAAAATCGTTGCATAAAATAAACATAAAATTAAAAAAGAAGATGCGCCAGCCTTGTATTATTACGTCGTTTATCTCTTGTTGTACCAAAAAGATAAGCACTACAGAAAATAGGAGCAAGTCAACAGAGGGTAATGTAAAATCTAAAAATCACATCTCTACTGAAATAATGTAGGGTTCAACTTGAACCTTCCCTCAGACCATTCTTTAAAAACCAGATAATAATTTATCTTCGATGATCACCCGATTTGGATACCCAACTACTTGGGTTCAAAGCACGTCACGTATAGTGGAGAACGTCCCTTCTGATGCTAGAAAAGGTTTCCGCAACAATAAGGTTAACGTGTTTTAATAGAATGCAGTTTGCAGGTGGCTGGCCATCAAATAGAAATTAGTCCACGAATTGCAGGCTAAGGTTGCTCAAATCATAGAAGTCGGAAAGTTTTTATGACAACAAAACCAAACCATGAATATATTTGTGCAAATGTATATCAATAGTAATGAGAATATACAACGCCTGTCATCGAAAAATTCAAATGCCAGTTCATGCAACTGAACATAAGCAGTCACTACATCTCTTTCACTGAAACTAGCTTCACTGCCAAACTATAGAAACTAACTGCAGAGTCCTTGATTATACCTTTTTTCTTCTGTTATAAGAAGCTTCCCCGCTGCAACCATCACCCAATTGCAGAAAGACCACATGATGAGGACTTGACCCACACTTTGCTTAGAATCAGATAATCCAAACTGTGTCGTTGAACAAATAACAATCAGCATATCAACTTTTTGGCAGATTAACAGTATATACCTACTCATACCATGTTGGAACCAATGCTTGAACCTTGGTCGAGTGTGGGAAATAGAAACCAAATCACCAGACCTAAGAGCATTGGTCCTACTCAAACTATGAACTATGGCGACTTTAAGCTGAATATCATATTCCAAACCTATTTTGTATATCTCATAGAACAATGATTCATCTGACACTTCCTCACATGTATCTTCAAAAGAATCAGGCAGTGAAGGTCACATCATATCAAAGTTCAGAGAGACACTTTCCATTAATGAAATCAACTACTTGGGTGACTGCCTGGTCAAGCGCAGCAGTCACTGCAGCTAGATTCTGCAAGAACTCCTCTGCAGTTGGCTTTTCACCATCCACTATGTCAGTCACAGCTTTTATGAATATTGCAGGGACTTTCAAAAGATCAGCCACATAAGCAACAGCAGCTCCCTGAAGCAAAATATATCAAATACTTATTCAGGAGCCCAAGAAACATATAAAATTTAGGAATGAGAAAGGTATTTTCAGTTAATGCGTGTATTTTCAGTTAATGTGTCATTCTCCCTATCATATAAAGCAAGAAAGGTTGTGAGCTGCACTAAAAAGGATGATAAGCTAAGCTAATTGCAAGAAATTCCTAGTTCCAGAGAAAACCCAAAATTGCCATTTTGGAGCAATACAGCAAAATCCCAGTGAGATTACTCCAGAACAAATGAAATTCAAGTTTAATATGCATAAAGGTGTTCAAGTTATGATGATGTATGGCTGTATATCATACACTGCTGTTGAAGATTCATCAGAACTTATCGAAGGAAATTGCATTCAATGTATCCTGTAAGTCATGCATTTTTGTACACTAACACTCCCATCATCTGGTTAAACTCCATTTGCTAAATAGAAATGGTGTCAGGTACTTGTGCATGTTTTATGACTAATTGGAGAATGAAAGGCAACAGCAACAAGCATTCCCAAGACCTTGTATCTGTCTAACTAGATTATTAGATAAAAGAGTCCATTTGCAAGGCAGGCATTCCAATTTTAACAAGAATCATAGCATAGGAAGCTCCTGCAGACAAACATCTAGCATGTAGCAATACAGGAAGGATCTACATTTTCAGTCCCATTTCTTCTGTCCTCAGACAAAAAAAGAAAAAAGGAAAAGAAAAGGAAAGGCAAATGACATGTTCAGTAATATAAACAGAACCTGATCATTGAAGGTTAAGTCTTAAATATGCACCAAGCAATTAATAAAAAAAAAATATCATAGTCCGTAACTCAGTTCATCGGGATGGGAATGTTTCAGCCCCCATGTTATCAGGAAAGAATTCAACTTTACCTCCATGTCCTTAACTGTAGCATCGTTTGCAACAATTGATGCTTCTTCTTGTGGGGACATATCCAGAGAGTCTCCAGTAGATAATTTCCCAGCCTGAAACATCAACATAGTGTATTAAAATTTTTGAAGGTCATTGAAGGCGTCCAGATGAAACAATGCAGAAAGTTTCCATATCATGCAGTAGGCAAATATTCAGCATAGTTATTTATATATGCCTGTCAAACAGAATTTCAACCATTCACTGCCATCAGTTAACCAGCACTGCATCATCATTGGCAGAGTATGCAATAAGCAGGTACATAAATAAAACTACACACTACTTCCTAGAGTTTATTGATGAGGTGATATTGGATCATTAACCATGTTCAAAAGGTTAAGATCCTAATTTTGTAAAGTTCACCAGTCAAATCCCAAAAAAGCATGGTTTCTTTCTTCAGAAAAACAAGACTATAGCGCCATAAGAAATAGAGTATATATTTATTGGGAACCTTTAGAATTATTTGGACCCAATCTCATAAATGGTAAGAGCCTCAAAGCATTAACTAGCTGAAAACTAATGCAAAAAGAAAGCATTCAGCACAGAGATAAGAGATGGAAATGTTCAATAAAAATCACCTTTAAGTTAAGCTCCTTCAAGAGATTAGGTGTTGAGAAAGACTGCCTTGAGCCAACTCCATAGAGATCAAAAACCTACCAGAAAAAAAGAAAAAAAGAGGCAGAAAAGGATTAGGCACAGTAGTGATACTGAAAAATACAGTACAGAAAAAGGAAAATTATCATTTATGAAGCAGAATTAAAAACCACACACCCAACCTAGCCATCTGCTAGGAGTTTGTATGTGCTTTCATAGTTTTGTTTTGAGTTTTTTTCACTTGGAGTACCAAAGCTCATGAGGACTTCCAGCAACCTGTAGCATCTACACAACTTTATGTCCAGATTGCAGGTTTCACTGATGAGATAAGTAGTTTATTTTGATCATAGGATATTATGAATAAAATGAACAATAGGTTTTGTTAATGGCCTTCAAATTTAGGTTTTGGCCATCAGAATCCAAAAATTTAGGTTCCTTTGCCTCATTGACAGTAGCAAGAAAAAAATTTTGGAAAACGCAAGGAACACTTACAGGAATAGGGATTCTTCTGTCATGGAAAGCAACGTCAGATGCAAGAAACACATCACCGATGGATGCTCCTTTGACCTGGAAGCTTCCATCAATCAGCTTTTGGTAGAAATTTAAAAGAAAATGCATTATTTTGTTTCACATGAATATTTTGAATGGCAGTCAGTATTTTACTGCTTTTATAAAAGGAGGGTGAACTCTTTTCAATACTAGCAAATAAAAGCATTCGCAGATCCGAAACAGACAGCTGGTGTGTTATATCGAAAGCACAGTATAAAAAAAAGAAAACAAGAATGAACCTTGCTTAATCTTAACAGTGAAATATCAAATGAAAAATGGAATACCAGAAGACCAGTAACATTTTGGAAATAATTAAATCTGTAGTTCATACAACATAGGGGAAGAGCATACCTTAAAACTACCAGCAGTGCCTGCATTAATAATTAAGTCTGGCTGTAATGCTTGGATAGCGGCATAGGTCACAAGAGATGCAGAAATTGTGCCCACACTATCAACCCCTGAGAAGGCATGCTTGAATGATTATGCTATAGGAAGCTACAGATAAAAGAACATTTGTTCCTTGACACCCCATTAGTTATTGTATGACAATAGGAACCTAGATAGAATCCATATCCCATATCCATGTCCAGAACAGGTGAATACAAGATTTGGTACTGTGTGTCTTGGAATGTGTGAATTTGATGGAGGTGGAAGTTTATAGTTTTAAGGAATTCAGTACATAACAGCCTGAATATAAACTTTCAAAACATGAATATTTGATAAACATGTTATCCCAGTATCGTGGTCGTGCAACTAAGGCATAATTGATGCTTTAAACACAATTAGAAAATAAAAAAGAACAACCCCCAAGAGCTAAATAAGTTACCCAGAGTTGAATCCTTTCCAGGCCATACTAAGTCGATATGGAGATCTTTGTAAACGCCATGATATCTAACCCAAGGCACCCCTTTTGGAAACCTGAATCATCATCATTCTTTGTCGTATAAGACTCGGCCCCAACCAAGCAACACATAATATATGGTACCAAATAGAAAACAAAAGCAAGTCACATTTTCACAAACTTGAATACCCTATAAATCTCCATGATATCAGTTTTATCAGAATAAACACGAAGTAAGGGGTAACAACATACAAACAATGAAAAAATAGTCATTTCCAGTATCCATCTTTCTCCAGTAAATAAAGTTCCGAAAGCAAACTTGTAAGTTCAAGCTTAAAACAAAAAGCTTCTAGCAAGAAATAATGACCCCGCAGAATTTAAAAAAGAAAAGGTTATTTACTGTAGATTAGAGAGAATCAAACCTCTTTTAGAAAAATAAAAAACGAATTACCCATATCACTCAGCAAAAGGAAAAGGGACAAAACTTTCAGTATTTAACTAATTGAAATTCAACAAAAATACTCCTTGATCTGGTAATCCATCATATACCACCGTTACTGATTGTACTTGATTCTTTTAACAAAGAGTCAAACTTAAAAAAAAATGAAACTTGTACAATAAAACAACATAAAAAAACGATCTTTTAGCTATTTCATAAAAAAAGATTGCAACTTTGTCACACATTGAAATGAATAGAACCATCGTTATTGCAACTTTGTCACACATTGAAATGAATAGAACCATCGTTATTGCAACTTTGTCACACATTGAAATGAATAGAACCATCGTTATTGCAACTTTGTCACACATTGAAATGAATAGAACCATCTTTACGATCAATCACAGCAACCCACAATCAAATCCATTTACAACATAAACAAACAGAAGAACAGAATATCAACTCACACAGAATCGAGGTCCTCTTTGAGCTGAAACTTGTTAACAATAGGCATCGCTTCTGTTTGCATAGCTATTACACACACAAAAACAAATAAACAAGAGAATGAAATGAAACCCAGAAAGATAAATACGAGACAGAGAAAGAGAGCATAGTACCGATAACGATAAGAATGGAAGAGATGGGTTTGCGATTCTCATCTTGAACAACCATGGCTTCCTCTGATCCCTCACCATGAGGAGCCATAGCTGTGTGATTGGTAGGTGTCTATGAGAGAAACGAAGATGAAAACAAAAGGGATCGTATTACGGGCATGTAAGAGAAAGTGATGACAGATGTGTTCTTTATTTAGTGGTTGTTTTATAGGATAATAGAACAAACAAACTTACACAGAAACAGTGAGAGTATGTCTTAGGTACTTCGTGGCGGTGACGTGCAATTGCATTTTTGAAAAACAAATATTTATTTTATATTAACATTATAATATTAAAAATAAATTTTAAAAATAAAATAAAATATTATTTTAATATATTTTTAAATGAAAAATACTTTAAAATTAATTTTTAAATAAAATATTATTTTAATATATTTTTAAATGAAAAATACTTTAAAATTAATTTTTAAAAGACTATTTGTAAAGAATTTTTATTTAAAAAATATTAAAAATATCTTTTAAAAAATTATTTTTAAAATTAATATATTAAAATAATATAAATAAAAATAATAATTTTAAATTATAAAAAAATAAATTATGTTCAAGAGCACTGTAAGCAACCAAAAGAAACCCCAACCGCAGCCATACAAATCTCTCGTGCATTTTTATCCGGAAATTAATTTTTTTATCAGAAGTTTTTTTTTTTTTTTTTTATCAGACCACGTTCGATTTTATCAGCACAAGGCTATTAATTAATCATCATTATCAATGGGGAAGTCCACGCGAGCATGTGCCCTCATTCATCATTGCCTTGCTTTTAGGCAAAAGTTCAGGCATGGTCTTGTGCACCATTCCAGGCATCATCACGACCAGCCATGGTTCATTGCTAACTACCTCAGGTCACGCACGCTCGTGTTTTCTTGTACTATTTCTTTTAATTAGACAGGCAATTCATTTTTTTAAAGGTTAAAATAATAATATTTTGGAATTTAAAAAAAATAATTGAGCTTTCACGTAGTTTTGAAAAAAGTCAATTAAAATTTTTAATCAAGTTATATAAAAAAAATTAAAAATTAAAATAAAAATACAGAGATGTAACTCAGCCAGCCAATAATAATAATAGATAGAATGGACATGGACCACAGTCTGGGCAGGTGTGTTTCAGTCAACCCAATTGGCTGCATACCTAGTAAAATATTCCTTTGTCCCTGTTCTTTTAGTCTAATTACAACTTAGTCGTTTGTGTTTCGTAAGCTTTTAACTTAGTCCATTAACTCCTGTTGACTGTTGTCTTGTTAAAACCTTTTGATTTTTACCTAAGCTCGCAATATTTTGGATTTTCCTAAGAAATAAAATTCTCACAGGCTAAATTTGAAATTAAGAAAAAAAGCCAACAAATTTCTTTAATATGTCCACAGCCAACAAGAGTCAAAGGACTGATTAATAAGCTTTAAGCACGAGGGACTAAAATGCAATTAAATTTAAAATCTAGAGATTAAATAATAACTTACTTGCAGGTTTCACATCAAGTAGACAAACCTGAGCTGGGTTGCTCTTAGAGTCTTGTGACCGTTTTGTAGTGTGGTAAAGTGTTTTTTTTTTATGTCTAAATATTTTTTTATCTTAAACACTAATATATTAAAATTAGTAATTTGAAGTTTTCTTAAAGCAAATATATTTTAAAAAAAAGACCTAAAAATTGAAACGAATACGCTTTTAAACAAACGAAAAGACCAAGGTGCCCTTCTCCACACTTCCGTGAAACATCAGTGACAGCAACTCTACAAAAATCAAACAGGGGGCACGCTCCAGCCTCCAGCGAAAAGAAACAGCAGTTCAAGTTTGTCTTGAAAAACGAAAAGGAAAGAAAAGGAGATTTCTATTTAATGAAAATTATGCTTTTAATTTTTTTTTAAAATTTTTTAATGTATTAATTTTAAAAAATAAATTTTATTTTTTTAAAAAAATTATATTAATATATTTTTAAATAAAAAATAATATGAAAAAGCAATTATTATCATAATAATAAAAACAATAACGTCATTGTCATTCTTTGATGATTTGATAGGTTATCGATGCTTAAATTATTGCATGAATCCATTGTTAGGATGCTGACATGTAAATTCGACAAGATAAAAAGTAAGGGACAAGATAAAATGAGAAATGACATATAAGAATTTATGTAATTTATCCAATTTAGCTATGTCCATGGATAAGTATAGAAAAAATTTACTAAGTAATGTGAGAATTGCAACCTCTCTCTGCTAATAGGAAAATAATTAAAATCTATCTAATAATAGGAGAAAACATATCACTTACTATCTCACAAATATCTTATAATTTTATGGGGTACTCTTTCTTTACCCTCTCTTTTTTCTCTTTACTTGTTCTCAATTTTTTTTTTTTAGATGTGTATAATGTTTGGATGCATTATCTATTTATAGACAAATATCTATGCAAAAGATAAGAAATTAGGTAAATAACATCAATTTGGTTCATGTAATTTTTAATTAAGGTGTAAAAAGATAACTACATTTTTTCTTATTATTTTTTATTTATTATTTTTTATTTAGGTGGTTAGCTTTACATCCATCTCATTTGATTGTTACAAAGTTTGAATTATTACAGTACTTAGATCCCATCTTTTTGGACCAAACTGGTAATTAAAGTGATTTGACTCACAAAAATCTAATTCATATAAAGATTTCATGTAAGGGTGTGCGTTTGCGCGCTCGCATATATATATATATAGTGAATGATTTGATCCTCGTGCACCTAGTTCATGAAAATCAAAGGAGTTTTCAACGTATGAATCTACACAAACTTATAATCTAACATAAGCATAGATGAAATCAAGTAAAACATAAGCAAAGATATTATGTAGTGGCTTAGGTGGTCATGCAAATTCTCATTCGAAATCTTATCACAAGTATCATGTTTATTTTGTGCGTATACGACGTGGCTGAACGGATAAGTTAAATCAAACAGCACGATTTTTGTTTTGATTCGGCTAGTTTGCGTGCAGCCGTTATCCGCGGACGTAGTTTGTCTGCACAAGCACACTACGTAATTTGCGACTAAAACTATATGAACATAGAGTTCCGTGGAGGACTGATGATCGCAATTGTAAATTCAATAGCTATTTGCGACCTGTATGAAGCTTAAATGCTGATCTTTTCAAAAAGCTGCTAGGTGGAGCAAACAGGGGGGGAGAAAGTTCAGTCTGCAGAATTAAATGTATGTTTCCCTTATCTTACCTCGACAAGATATTCGAAGTTGTATGCTTGTCGTAACTAGATTTGACACCTTGTACGTATAATTGAGATGAACAGAGAGAAGATGAATTAAGGAACCACTGGTCTGTCAGGTAATTTGATTAGATATTCAATGTTGACGATACATTCGGTGCGTTGTGTTGCAAAATGACAAGAATGATTACCATTTGTTGCCTTGTCTTCCATCATCACCGCAGCCGACTCTGCACTTTTCTTCTCAAAATTTTGCACCATCCTTATTTTGTGTAGTACATGTAAATCGTTCTCACCGAAACATCTTACTTTGTTTCTCTTTGTTTCGTGCCTTTTAACTGCAAATTCATCAATAAACTCCAAAAACCTTGCCAATTCCCTCGTAAATGACGCTTTTCTATCTCCGATCACAGAAGCATATCACCCTACTAACAAAAACTACAAATAATAATCTCATAAAGAATATTACAACAAAATTTCAAAGAGACCCATTGATGATATACCTTAACGGAGTCAAGTTGGAGGAACAAGTCCATGGCTTTATGAGAAACAACCTCAAAATCAAAGTGGAGTTTTTGTGGCCTTTTTGTTTGTTAAGAAAAGGAGAGAGGAGATGGGGTTGGTGTTGCCTATCACTGCTGTTGCTACTGTTGGAAGAGAGTAACAAGGGATCGGAGAAGTATCAAGAGTGCATTATTCGTCCGGTCAATGTAAAATAATTAAGTTAATCCCATATATCAATTATTCAACCACCCTTCAACTACAGCGTAGTCCAAGAAACCATAGTTAATTTCCAATGTTTGCGTGGCTGCGATAATTGCAGGACAACAAATCCATCGTTTTCTGAGTTTATTTCCAGGCCAGCCCTGAGGGAGTTTCCATTTCCAGGCTTGAACCAGAAAGAGTGCAGCTAAGCTATATTGCATTTCCGTTCAAAATCTATTCTAGATGATTTTCATGGTTCCTTGTGATGCTAATTTTCACGTCTAATTCTTTACTTAAGAAAAAAAAAAGTACTATGTAATGATATTAAGTACCAGCAAACCCGACAGTAGGGAGCAATCTGCTGTTGAAGCTAATTAAGTTGATTTCTGCCTGAAACCAAGGTGCTGTGCCAGCACATTCCAGTCTGAGTAATTTCTCTTATTGTTGTGGTTAGAAATTGTCATTTTCACTCTCCAATGATCAATATAATTGTTCTTCACAGCCAATGAACTATGACGAGGCACACTTGATTAGTGCACTGCACTATGTCTGCGTTTTCCAAGTTTGATAGTGGCAAGGAATCACCTTCACTGCTATTCCATAGAGAGCGATGAGTTGTAACTAATCTGGCAAACTGTCGTCTTATGATAACAGATAACTAGGAAACTCCTAAAATGGGTTGAACTACTTGCTTGCATGATAAAATTTAGACAATTACAGATATGTACCTTACACATGGACCAGTACTTCAGTCTGCATCTCTGCATCCACAACTGCAATCAGGACACACTGTGATTTTAGGATTATAGAGAAAAGCGAAACACAACAACCAGGGTGTTTTGTTGGCCAAGAAAGTGAGGTAAGTGCATGTTGATTTCCATGTTTCTGAAAACAACAAAGTTGCGAAATTAGTGACAGTAAAAATGAAGGCAAACATATCATTCTAGGAATAAAAACAACGGAATCCTCTCAAGCATAGCATATTTGAAAACCAAAGACAAAATTGGATCTTTATAAGGCAATTCCAAAATCCTGATTTCTGTGTATCTGCTGACATATAGCTACCAATAACTACAGAGCCATCTTTAAGTCTAACATTTAATTTTCCTTGGTAGAAATGTATGGAGCAGAAGCAATTTAGAAATGGGAAAATGGGTCTATGTCAACAAAATGTCGGCCATTAAAGTCTCATGTTAAACCAGGCTAAATTTTGGATGAAGTACTTACTGTAAACCTGAACTCGCTTCTACCCTCAATATCTGAATAGACTGGGTTTCGTCTCTACTACCAGGCCACAGCTGTAACCAGGACCTGGTGCCAATAATGTAAGGTTTGCAGGTCGATAGACAGTAGAAGTCCCATTCAAGTTGAATACTGTCATTTCAGAGGAGTATGACCTCAGAGGATCAATGGCTCAGGTAGAAAGAAGGCCAACATGGCAGCAATTCTCAGACATTCTCACCGGTGGGGAGTCTGGCATGCAAGAGTGAGCGCCTTGGTACTCAACGGATGAGCAGTTGCCTTACTTGGTGGCGAATGCTCCAAACATTTACCGGATGATCTCCTTGTTGGTCCATGACCACCCTATATTCCAACCTGGTTTATCAACATAAGTAAACAAATATGTGCTGTAAAATATTTCCTTTTCTATTGCAGTATAGATTTTTTATTGCAGTATAGATTTCCGGAATAGCTCAGCATAATTATAAAAAACAACTCTTATATAAATTTAAGTTCCCTGATTCAATGAATTAATTAATTCAGGCAAATATTCTTTCTTTTGCTTTTCTTACATGGTAAGGTTGACATACCGTAGCTCTCTATTTTTTTTTTTTATCGTTTCAATTCTCTTTTGCTTTGCTGCTCCTCATCATCATAGAGAGTAAGCAATCTTCAAAAGAAGGCAGGAACAATGCCTTCGATCCCTTTCACCTCTACCATTCTGACCATTCAGGATTGATGCTTGTTTCCAAACCTCTGAACGACGATAATTAATTAACTTGGTGCTGATCCATGACCATCTCTTTAAATACCAAATCTAAATTGGGTTTTATAAATGGTATAATAGCAATGCTATCTGCCAAGAGCCAACCAGATGCTCATGGAGAAAGTGCAACAATATGATTCTATCATGGATCCTTAATTCAATCACACTAGATTTTACAGATACTGTGATCTATTCAACTACAGCGTAGAAGGTTTGGGAAGATCTTTAGGATTGGTTTTCTCAGAGTAATGCCCCTCGTATTTTTCAGATTGAGAGGGATGTCGCTTGTTTCTCCCAAGCTCAGATGACTGTTACAGCTTACTATACGAAGCTAAAAGGATTATGGAATGAACTGGGTTCCTATAACAGAACCATTTGCTCTTGTAGGGCAGAACATAAACGACACCAATTGATTTAATTTCTCATGGGTCTAAATGAATCCTACAAAGCAATCAAAGGGAAAATCTTATCGATGAATCTGTTACCTGATGTTCGCCAAGCTTACTCTTTCATTGTTCAAGAAGAAAAGCAGCACAGCTTATGCGACAAGCGTGAGACAGCTAAAACTGCAGCCATGATAGTTCAAAGAAATGAACCCACAACTTGGCTGTTCGACCAGGACACGGTTTTTCCTGCTCCAATCCTTTAACGACAAGCCATTGCACTGCTTATACTGTGATAATGATCATCATGTACGAGATACATGTTGGAAGTTGCATTGGTAACATAAATCAACTCGATTCAATCGCAGAAGCACTCGTTCTTAATTTGAAAATTTCACTCATTCTTAATTTGAAAATTTCACTCAGTCTTCAACCAATCATGTTAAGAAAGAATTAGCACTATAGAAAATATAGTCCATAATGAATGGACTTTTTGATATACAATTTTAGTAGATATTATCTATTATGAACAATAAGAGGACAAATCAATCCTCCAATCCTAAGACCAATGTTATTGGTACTTTTTCAGGTTTGTCACAAACATTGTTGCACCTTCATCGATTGGTCCTCGATAATAGTGCAATTAATCATGTTACCTTTTTTCTGAATTTGCTTATTAACAGTCATCAAAGCATTGTTTTATTGCCAATTATTATGCCAAGCGAATAACAAGCCCCAATCACATCTATTGGAACTTTATCTTTGAACTTTGTTATTTCTTTTAAAAATATGCTTGGTGTGCCATCTTTTAAGGTGGATTTGATGTCTGTGAGTAAAGTTACAAGAGTTCTCAATTGTTTTGTAACCTTTTTTTCTTTATTGGTGTATTTTGTAGGACTTGATGAAGAAGACGACAATCGATTTGGGTAAACAACGAGGTGGAATTTATTACTTAACCGCATTGGCATTAACCATACCAAGACCTACAACCAAATCCTATGTGGCCATTGCTAGCCGACCATCTTGTTCTCATGTTATCTCCTCCACCGACTTATAGCATCGCTAATTAGGGCATCTATCTTCCTCTAGATTAGATTTTACGGCAAAAAATTTACTCAATTTTCCTTTTTCAAAAATGCTTGTGAAGTTTGTGCACTTTCTAAGCAATACCAACTTCCCTTTTTTGCTAGTTCAATTTCATCTGTTAGATCTTTTGAGTTAATACATTGTAATATTTGGGGGCCCAATAAAATTCCTTCTCTTTTTGATGCAAAGTATTTTTTGACAATTATAGATGATTATTCTCGATTCACATGGGTATTGTTTATGCAGCACAAAAATGAAACACAACATTTATTTACAAATTTTTTTCTTTTATCAAAACCCAATTTGATACTTACATTGCCAATATTCTAGTCAATAATGGGGGGGGGGATTCTTTTCTATGCATGATACTTTTGATAAAATGACACCATTTATCAACACTCTTGTGTTTATACACCCCAACAAAATGGAGTTGTCGAACGCAAACATCGTTATATCCTTGAGTCAGCCTGTACTCTTCGTTTTCAAGCCCATCTTTCTCTATATTTTTTAGTAGAATGTGTTCTTATTGTTGTCCATTTGATTAATCATTTGCCTACAACACTTTTTTCCCAACAAACTTCTTTTAAATAACTTTATGGCAAGGTTTCCTCTTATTCCCATCTTAAGGTTTTTGGTTGTCTTGCATATGCTATTGTTGTGCATATCTCTTATAAATTCGCTCCTAGAGCCACACATTGTGTTTTTCTTGGTTATCCGGTCGATCAAAAAGCTTACAAATTCTATGACCTTACCACTCATAAAATTTTCACTAGCAGTGATATTGTTTTTCATGAACATATTTTTCCTTTTAAGTCCCCTTCATCCATTCCTACACCCAGTGTACCTGTTCTCCCTCATTTTATTTTTAACCCTCTTATTTCCAAGAACTTCCCTACCATCTCCACCACACTATTAGAATCTATCTATTCCATTACCCCTTTCGACCTGACCCTGCTGGATTCACCTACCACATCTCTGCCTCTAGCCACTTCCACCTTTGCTCTACCCGTTGTTGATAGCCTCATTCAACCCCATTCTTCCATCACTCCAGTGCAACCCTTACATCGTTCTCACCAACATCATCATCCTTCTTATGCTTTACATGATTATGTCCGCAACCACGTGACATCTCTCAAACCATCATCTCCTTCATCGTCTGGCTCCACTAAAAGTATGTGGTATCCTCTTTGTAACTTTATCTCTTGCCATCATTACTCACCACAACATCATTTTTTTGTTGCTACCATCAGTCAAGATGTTGAGCCCCACTCATACACAGAAGCCGCTTCCCATTCATAATGGCAAGCCGCGATGCAATCTAAATTGGTAGCTTTAGCAGCCAACAACACTTGGTCTCTCACTCCTCTCTTTCCTGAAAAACAATCGATTGGATGTCGCTAGATTTATAAAATCAAACGTCATTAGGATGGCACCATAGAGCGTTATAAAGCTCGTTTAGTGACCAAGGGTTATACACAACTGAAAGGTATTGATTATCATGATATTTTTTCTCCCACTACTAAAATGCTTATTGTTCATTGTTTATTAGCTTTGGCAACTTCCCAGGATTGGTCCCTCCATCAGCTCGATGTAAACAATGCTTTACTTCATGGTGATCTCCATGAAGAAATTTATATGTGTCTGCCTCCTAGTCTTTAGTGACAAGGGGAGAACTTGGTATGTTGCTTTAAAAAGTTGTTATATGATTTAAAACAAGCTTCCAGTTAATGGTTTGCCAAATTCTCTACAGTTATTCAAGATGCTGGATATGTTCAATCCAAAGTAGACTACTCATTATTCATATGTCGAAATGGCAAATCCTTTACCACTTTGTTTATATGCGTTGATGATATTCTTATTACAGGTAATGATCTCAAGGTTATATCAACTCTAAAGTAATTTTTGCATAGTCATTTCTGAATTAAAGATTTGAGTGCGTTGAAATATTATTTGGGCATTGAGGTTTCTCAGTAAAAAAAAAGTATTTCTATTTCACAGCGAAAATACACTTTGAAAATTCTAAAGGATGGTGGAATTTTAGGTACTAAACCTGTGAACTTTCCTATAAAGCAAAACACAAGACTCTCAAATGTAGACAAATTGCTCAGAGATTCATCCCAGTATAGGCAACTTGTGGGACACCTAATTTATTTGACTATTACTCAGCTGGATATCACATATTATGTACATGTAATAAGTCGATTCATGTATGCACCACGTAAACCACATATGGAAGTTGCCTTACATGTGTTGCATTATTTGAAAAATGCTCCAGGACAGGGTTTGTTTTTTCTTTCTCAAAATGATTTGTCTTTACGAGCCTTTTGTGATTCAAACTGGGCTGGTTGTCTAATGACTCGTAGATCCACTACAGGTTATTGTATTTTTTTTCTTTTTTATCTTCACTTTATTTCTTGGTGAACAAAAAAGTAGAAAACAATGTTACTCTCCTCAGCATAATCTGAATATAGAGCCATGGTTGATACATGCTGTGAGTTATCTTGGTTACATTCATTGTTGAAAGATTTATGAATATTGCATCTGAAACCAGCATTGCTACATTGTGATAACAAAGCAGCCTTACATATAGCATCCAATCCTGTTTTCCATGAAAGAACTAGAAGCATAGAAATGGATTGTCATTTTATTCGAGACAAAATACAAAATGGTTTGATTGTGAGAAAATTTGTTATTTTAGCAAATCAACTTGTGGATGTATTCTCTAAGCTATTAGGCAAGGAAAATTTCTCTATCATGATTTGCAAGTTGGGAGTTTTCAATATTTACTCTCCAACTTGAGGGGGAGTGTCAAGGAAACAAATATGAAATTATATGCTGTAAAATATTTCTTTTCCTATTGCAGTATAGATTTCCAGAATAGCAAAGCACAATTATAGGAAACAACTCTTGTATAAAGTTACGTTCTCTCTGATTCAATGAATTAATTTATTCAGGCAAATATTCCTTTTCTCTTTTCTCACAGATAATGATAGTAATTTTGGATAGTAACTCTTGCCTGCAAATTTTATCAGCTAGTGGTTTATCAACATGGGGATACTTATATTAATTTTGGATAGTTGCTCTTGCCTGCAAGTTTTATCATCTAGTAAAATCAAGTCTCTTCTCCGTTGCATATTTTATCTTAGAAAAAAAAGAAGAGAGCTCGAGGAAACTTTCTTAAACTTGGCATTCTGACCAAGACAAACATATATTGACTGGAAGACTTTAAACATGTATAGGGTTTAAACAACTTGACCATACAGAGTGCTGGAAATGAAGAAAAAAAAGTTAATTAAATACAAACACTCAATTTAACTAATATGTCTCAATTTCAAACTAATTAGGTTCATCTACAAGTATCCACTTATTCCGTTCTGTGTTCTATTTCGAACAAAGCTTTCTACAAGCTATCATGAGGTCATGTCAGGTTGTCTTTATCTACTTCTTCCCCTTTCAGGCTTTCGCTAGTGAAATTTTGATGCTATCATACGATACAATTATGGCGATCCTTGGCATTTTTTTCAATCCTTAGCTTTTTACATTTTCCCAAACTCTTTGTTCTTAGCTTTTAATCCTTGTTTGTGATGCACAGATCATCATGTACAAATTCCTATCTCAAGAATGCCAGACAAATTATCCATTTATATGTTGTACATGGTGTGGTGGAATTATTGAAACAAAACAAGTTACGGATAAACATACTGACCACTTACCCATCACTTCTCTGATAAAGGATATCGAAAGTAACTGTAATGTTTCCATTTGGATAGCAATCAGAACAGAAGTCGGAATAATTTAACAAGAATCTATTAGCTTTTAATGAAGCAAAGCAAGGAAAAGTTTCATGCCTGATAAATTGCAGGTAGAAAGGAATTATATTAACATCAACGCAGACGACCGTACGCAAGAAAGAATTATTTCCATCTTTGTTTGCAGATCAATGGATTCAGATGGTTAAAGGTTGCCAAGATAGGGAAAGATATAAAGGTTTTTATAGTTAAATGCATGAGATAAAAAAAAAAAGTGTCTTCAGGAACTACATCAACAGGGAAATTTCCATCTGGTGCCATCACAAGTGTAGTCAGTACTCACAATAACATGGATGACATCAAATAACAATCATTGGAAATATCAATCGAGCATGCATATTCTAATCTAAACTGGCCAAAGTCCATGGAGGATGACAAATTTGAAGATTCTTTTTTAACTTTTGGAAGATACTGATTGTAATATAATAGATGGAGAAATTGCAATTAAGACGCCCAAGCAAGTACTGTTCGGCTCATATAACCCTTCTCGTTCCATTTTGTACTAGTGTTCATCGCGATCATTGGGGGATCAGAGAGACATTCTTGTTTATTTAGTACTCCTATTATCTTAATCTCCTCTTTTAGGTCGACATTTATACTGCACTTGATGACCCATATATGAGGACATAACCTAAAAGAACGATGTGTTGACAACCTGAAATTAACAGCAGTTCATTTATCCATGATTCTGTAACTTCAAATGGTTCCTTAGATCATATTCTTCACGATTATCTATAAGCACTGATGGGAGCAAGATTAGTGAAACATATGAAGGTATCTTGCAAATATTATGAATTGCTCAGTATTTGGCACTCTTATTCTATCCGAAAAACATGACTACAGTACAATGAGAATTTCTCAAACCAGAAACATAGTTTATGACTAAAATGAATTCCTAGAGCCAGCCAGCCAGTAATTGTTTCGAGAATTTAAAAATTCAAAACTATCTTGCCAGGCATTAATGCTGATCTAAGAGAGAAATGAGCAAACACTATGACGTAGTGATTCAAGATATTCTGGAGGAGCTGAATTGTCAGACACAGAGTTGCTCGCGCTGAACTTTTATGCTACGACATACCAACGTAAGGATGACAGAACAGGGTCTGGTTTGAGGTTTTTTTTTTGCGCACCCTTCTCACTGTTAGAAAGATACAAATTACCCCAATTCAGAATGGCGCACGTCGCAGGAAACGGTGCATGGACACTTACTTACCTATTTATATATTCATTCACTTCCACCACTTCCCTATTCTGTTTACTTACTAGCTCCTACAGTCCTAGAACTTCAACTCTTATATATGTAACCAATATTTTCGCTTGAAGAATTAATAACTTGATTAGTTGTTAGATACTGATTGACTTTCACAAATAACAAGATTACTTGACTTTGAGGGTTAGGCGAGGGACTGGCACTTAATTAATTTCGCTTTCCAAACTTATCAGGCAATTGAATCAGGAGCAACTACTTAGTTTATGTACATAAGGATCAAGACTACAAATACCAGTACCATCATATAACAGTCATGACCAGGGAATTCCCACAGTGCCAAAGGCAGAAAAGGTTGGTTTCTGGTCTATGAATATGATTTATCCTGTTTTCTTCTTTCGAACAAGAGGACATATTCTCTGACTTTTCTAGACCTGCTCATTCACATTCTCAACAATAACATTAAATCCAACGGCATAGCTTTAATGTGCTCAGCGTAACAGTGCAAGGATTATCCCTACATGTTGTTGACCTTTGGTACCACAGTTACTCCAATTTGCAACTTGATTTGTATTTTTTGTTCATGGATTATTGGAAAGGCATGTGATAGGGCCATAAGGCTATCCAGAGATATCTATGTGTAATAAATGTGAAGTTTCATTGTAGCCGATAATGCTGTTGAAGGGGGGAAAAGGAGTAGTTGAGAGAAAAAGTGATAGATATATACAGATATTATTATCCAACCACCATTTCGTACAGTTTAATCTTGGTTATATATTTTGTGTATCTGCTGTTACAAAGATATGATGCGAGAAAGTTAGTAAAAATATGGCAGGAAACGCAGGAGCTGTTCAGGATGAAGAAATTGGTTATGGAGGGAACAAGGTCCTACCTTTTGCCTCTACACCAAGGTAAGTGTCAGAATGTCTTAAATTTCTGGTTTGCTTCTTAATCTTAACCTTAACTATTAGTTTTTTGATTGTTGGTTTCTTGTTAACTAGAAGATAAATCATTTCATTTTGCAGGCAGTCAAAAACTGAGAGAGGGAAGCGAGATTCCTCTGCATTGAGCAGGATTCTGGGCTTGGATGAACTTGTTTCTTTGAATGTTAGTACCTTCAAGCTTGTGCAGTTTACCTTTGCATCTGACTAATTTCCCTGGTCAGGCTTCACAAAGCTTTTTAGGTTACATAACCCGATAGAATAATCTAATTTCCAATGCCTCAATTCAGCCTTCGGTCCTGAGCGAACTAGTCCAGTAAACATGGTGGGTTAGCTGGGGTTCACGGTAGTAAGATGGCTAGCCCAAGATTATCTGGGTTTGCTTGAAATTCTTCCTGTGTTATGTTAGCTTAGCTGCTGCTTCTTATATCTTTAAATTAAATTATCTGGGTCCTCGGAACCTTACCATTTAATCAGAGGCACCAACTAACATACAAAATTGGTGTTATCAGGTGTGGAGAGCATCCTTGGCAGAGGTTTTTGGCACAGCAGTCCTGGTCTTTGCAATGGACACTATCGTAATTTCCTCCTACGAGACCCAAACCAAAACACCAAACCTTATAATGGCAACCTTAATAGCCATAACAATTGCAATTCTCCTCCTAGCCACGCTTCCCATTTCCGGCGGCCACATGAACCCAGTCATCACTTTATCGGCTATGTTTACTGGCCTTATTACTGCTTCACGCGCCGCCATATACATCTTGGCTCAATGCATTGGAGCCATACTAGGTGCACTAGCTCTAAAAGCTGTGGTTAATAGCACCATAGAGCAAACATTTTCACTTGGAGGCTGCACTCTCAAAATTGTCGCACCAGGACCAAGTGGGCCTGTTGCTATAGGCCTCGAGACGGGCCAGGCCCTTTGGCTGGAGATAATTTGTACATTTGTCTTTCTATTT
This sequence comes from Populus pruinosa, assembly GCA_026413675.1. Lineage (NCBI taxonomy): Eukaryota > Viridiplantae > Streptophyta > Magnoliopsida > Malpighiales > Salicaceae > Populus > Populus pruinosa. Next base: position 15,568,121 of record CM048600.1, on the reverse strand, counting down.
TCTTCGATATGGATCGCATTTGACAGGCGGCAAGCCATAGCCCTGGGCCGAGTTGTTTTTTGCTCAATAATTGGTCTAGTAGTGGGCCTTCTCGTGTTCATCTCGACAACGGTGACCGCAACCAAAGGCTATGCCGGAGTTGGGATGAACCCAGCTAGATGTTTGGGTCCAGCAATCGTTAGAGGCGGTCATCTGTGGAAGGGGCATTGGGTATTTTGGGTTGGGCCTGTAGTTGCCAGCGTGGCGTTTTCACTCTACACCAAGATTATTCCACGGGAACACCTCCTTGGAGCAGAATCAAAATAGAGAGGCTTTTATACGGTGCATCATGTTGTCGTTTCTTTCAATGTAATAATACGTCCCTTGCCGTTTCATGGGCACAATGTTCTGTAATTAGGGGGGTTAGGGTGTGTGAACGATGTTGTTATTACTAACTCTTATATGAAAATAATTTGTTTTAATTTTTTTTAATATAATCATATTAAAATTATTATAAATAAAAAAAATAAAATTAATTTAATATTTTTCAAGTTAAAAATATAAATACCAAAAAATATAAATAAAAACACTCTCAAACACACTTTAAAAGTATGAATATGTTTGATCTTAAGATCAGGTCATGCCACTATATCTACATATCAGTTGTTCTTAATGAATGTATTGATATTAATTTAGTATTTTTATTTCAGAGATATTAGATCATAACAGCATGTTTAATTTTAAGAACAGTCATGCAACTATATTTATATATTAATTATCCTCAATGAATGTAATAATATTTAGTATTTTCAGAGTATATTCCCTCTATAGTGGTATTCATTCCAAAAAAATCTATCCTATAATATCAATCTTTTCACATTGATGTATGTAGTTACTAAGGACAACGAGTTTCAATTTGAACTGAAAAAACTATTAATTGGCTAAACCTAGCAAGAAATTAATATATAGTTCAAACGAAATCAAAGAGGATGCAGATTTTTGCACACTATTGAAAGGCCCAGCTGATCCTGAATTTTATATCCTGAGATGAAACTATATTTCAGCAATGGCAAAAGGTAGTAAAGGCATTAGAGCAACCTTGCCTCTCATTAGAGATCTGGCTGTATGCAAGACATATCTAATCATTATCCAAAAGAATCCATAGTTTTTCATAATGGATATCCTATCACCTTAGCTCATAATTTAACCACAACATTTTTTGTTTGTATCAAAGCCTGAGGATTTTAACTTAGAATGTCCTCGGACTTTTCACTCGGGACATGGCCGGCCGATAGATCAAGTCACTTAACCCACCACCGATGGCAAAGACAATAGCCCTCCTCCTCTTGATTTTGTCCATTTTATCCTATTTTTTAACGAATTATTCTGCATATATTCCTGGCAACCTAGTTCTTTATATATACACGTAGGGAGCTTTTATACTTTTCCCTGGATTTGAAGTCCAAATGGACGTGGTCATCCACCACCACCACCAAGATGATGGTAATCAAGAATTATCAAAATCGCTCGAGGGTTGCGAAGCAACAGACTTCAAGGGAAAAAAATCCATAATGATAAAAGTACTGAATTCCATTGGTGCTCACGAAATCTTTTCATCGGAGGTCAGCTTGATTTATCAGTGTAGTGTTATATCAGTGACTACTAGTTATTCTTTATAATTTTCTAGCAAAAATAGGATTATTGATTTGCAACTGTTATCGTGTGCCTTCATTTTTCCAGATGTGGAGGGCAACCCTAACTGAGCTAGTAGCAACAGCTTGCCTGTTATTCACATTAACCACTTCCATAATCTCATGCTTGGAATCAACCACTGCCGAGCCCAAGTTTCTAATCCCATTTGCAATCTTCGTTATTGCCTTCTTCTTCCTGTTGACCACGGTCCCTTTATCAGGGGGTCACATGAGCCCTGTGTTCACATTTATCGCTGCCCTTGAAGGTGTTATAACTCCTGTCCGTGCCTTGTTTTATGTGTCAGCACAATGTGTAGGCTCAATCGTGGCTTATCTTGTAATCAAGAGTGTAATGGACAAAAATGCAGAAGAAAAATATTCCCTGGGTGGGTGCATGATCGATGGAAATGGGGAAGGGATAAGCCCTACAAATGCATTTATATTAGAATTCTCATGCACATTTATTGTGTTGTTTGTTGGTGTAACCGTGGCATTTGACAAGAGAAGACGCAAGGAGATGGGCTTACAAATGGTATGTGGTATGCTGGCAGGGGCAATGGCACTTGCATTTTTTGTGTCCATTTCTGTAACGGGAAGAGCTGGATATGCTGGTGTGGGCTTGAACCCTGCAAGGTGCTTAGGGCCATCATTACTGAAAGGAGGCCGATTATGGTATGGCCATTGGGTATTCTGGGTGGGACCTTTTGTTGCTTGTATTGTTTATTATGGATTCACTCTGACCTTGCCTACACGGACGTCGACGTCATGATGAGGGGAGATGACGAACTTGATGTTTTACAGATAGGGTTCTTGTTGGAATATTGGTTTTCTTAATAAAAACATTAGAAGAAAGCGTCGAGGCTGACGTCCTGGTCCTGAAAACCATGGCGACCAGCTACAAGGAAAAGAAGAAATGTTTGTCATCCTTTACCTTAGTACTTTTCTTTCTACTAGATAATATTCAATCTTGATCCATGAGATTATATATCAAGTTCAGGCTCTTCCATCTTTCTCTTCTTCTTTTTTCCCTTTTATAGCTTGTTGATATTTACGGACTCACTTTTATATATCAAAACTTAATTTTTCTATTTAATTTTATTAAATATGATTTTTTTTATCAAAAACATAAAATTCATGATGAAAATTTCACTTTCACCTTATATCTAAAATTTGAATCATAATTATACGCAAGGAGAAGGATAAGAAACACACACATCTCAATAAACATCAAGTGCATTGTTTCAAATCGGATTCTCGAGACATTGAGCTTCAAGGAATGATCGATTGTGTTGGAATTACGAAGGGCATCTCAATCTCAACTCCCCACAACAAGACCTCCCAAAAGGTAGGAAGGTTAAAATAATAAAAATGAAGGATCCTGCACGAAAAGTGTAGCACTGGCATAGGAGTAGAATTATATTAAACACGATTATGATCCCAGGACTCAAGGGATAGGATCAAGCTGTGATTCTTATTGATAACATGCATGTGCGTTTAATGCAAGCATGGGCTTATAGCTGTTTGTTCTTGCCTTTTGAATTATTCGGTGGATAAGCAACCTTGCAATTTTTCCTGCCCAGATATATTAAATAAATATAAAAATATTTTTTAAGATTAATTATTAATTATTAAATAAAATTTTTTAAAATTAATAGTAAAGTTTTAATTCAAATACACTACCTAAAATATATATATATATATATATATAAACTTACTATTGAAATCATATTCTCTAATATTTTATATAATATAATTTATCAATAATTGAATCTAAATTGATATTGTAATAACTTCTCAACCGGATAAAATACCAATTTTATGATAATTAGAAAACAAAATATTTTTTTTTCAATTCCTTATTCCTTCATTTGATTCCTTTTTAGATTAATATTTTATAAATTAGAATTTATAAGTTTATAAAGTTATTTTTTCACTTTTTTTTTCTTTGGATTTTTTAGGTTTTTCCCATAATTTTCTCCTTTTTTTTTTCTTTTCTTTCCTTTTCTATTCTGCTTCTGCCTAGTCAGCAACATATAAAAGAATAGAAGAGTTAATTTATTTTATTTTTTAATAAAAAATAATTATTTTATCCTTAATGAGTATTTTTGATTTTATTTGATGGTTTTTTTTTTGTTAGCACCACCAAGATTAATTCATCCTAAAATTTTAACCAGATTTTATTTAATATATTTTAAGATGTCTTGTAAAATTTCATCTCAATCTAATAGTTGAATTAAAAATTACGTCCAATAACGTAAAACTAGTTAAATTGTGATTTTTCATCAAATTTTTGAAGTTCTTCAAAAACTCTAAAATTTTAATCCAAAGTAAAGCATCATATTGGAAAGCTCCATGTAAATTTGTAAATATTTTTAATAATTCAATCAAGAATTACAAATTTGTTTTTCCATGAATCTAGTAAAAAAAATATTAATAAAATTTTAACCTAAACTATAACCCATCCAAGCTTTTAACATCCCTTGTGGATAAGCCAATGCCTCATTTATTTGGCAAACCAGCTTGTAATATGAACACCTTCACTCTATTTTGTTTTATAATTGGTGCATTGCATCATCTGTTGGACTAATGTGATAAAGCAAAGTCAAAAAAAGGGTATGCTATTGAGTTGCCTATGGCTCAAGGAAAATTATTTTTATTTCGTTTTATCTGGAAGCATAATTAATTCAAGGATCTTAGATGTGAAAATACTGGGAGCATTTTTCTTTATTTTTTAATATCAATCATGTTTCAAACGTAAGATATTTTCCCATTAAAACAATATCCCAAGTGATAGAAAAATTATTGATTAATTCTGCCAGCTTGTAACACTTGATTAGTATCTGGTTTCTGGCTATATATATTTATAGAGTCCAAAGACGAGACATGCAAACAGAAGAGAACGATGGCTGGATATGCAGGGGCTACTCCGGACGAAGAAAGCCTCTACAGTGGAAATAGAATCCAACCTTTTGCCACCACGCCAATGCAAGTGCCTATCTTCACATTTCTTTCTCTTTTTTCTTTTTTTCTCTCACTTCCAGTTTGTAATGTCCTGAGATTTTGCTAGTCACTGGAGCTAATAAGCCTTTTGTTTTTCATATAATTCTGCAGGGTAGAGGCACTTAAGAACGAGGAAGGGAAGACTAAGCAAATTACTTTGAGAGAAATATTGGGCTTAGAAGACCTTCTCTCCTTGACGGTAACTATATAGCATACTTCTTAACAAAATGTGTCTTGCAAGTGATAAATTATTACATGGATTTATGGGCTCAGGCGGATTGAAATTGTATTATAAGTTGGTGCAGGAGATCTAAATGTTATTATTGTTATCAGAAATATAGAAGTAGCATGTGGAATTTTTAGGGCAACGCCTTACCATGCAAATCTTTTGTTTACTCAGGTATGGAGAGCATCAGTAGCAGAGCTATTGGGAACAGCTGTTCTTGTTTTTGCTTTGGACACCATAGTGATTTCCACTATTCAGACAGGGACAAACATGCCCAACCTTATACTGTCAACCCTTGTTGCCATCATTATCACAATTCTCCTACTAGCTACCTTTCCCATTTCTGGTGGCCACATCAATCCTATCATCACCTTCGCTGCCTTCTTGACTGGTCTTATTTCCCTCTCAAAAACTTTTATCTACACATTGGCCCAGTGCGTTGGTGCCATTTTTGGTGCCCTAGCACTGAAAGCTGTGGTAAATAGCGAAATTGAAAAAACCTTTTCACTCGGAGGCTGTACCCTCACAATTGTTGCACCAGGGCCACATGGGCCGACTGTGATAGGCTTGGAGACAAGCCAGGCCCTATGGCTGGAGATAATTTGTGGGTTTGTGTTTCTTTTTGCCTCAGTGTGGATGGCCTTCGATCATCGCCAAGCCAAGGGCATAGGCCGAGTTAGTGTTTTCATCATCGTGGGAATAGTCTTAGGCCTTCTGGTGCTTGTTTCCACCACAGTCACTGCAACGAAAGGTTATGCAGGGGCAGGGCTGAACCCAGCTAGGTGTTTGGGTCCGGCGATTGTAAGAGGAGGTCATCTTTGGAATGGGCATTGGGTGTTTTGGGTTGGACCAGCTATTGCATGCGTGGCCTTCGCCGTGTACACGAAGATCATTCCTCGCCAACTTGCCCACACCATAGAATAAAAGCATTAAGCAGAAATCTTTGTTTCATGTTATTTTTCAGATGTTAAATTTGATTGTGACTATCTTCTGTAATGATTGATGTAATAAGATCACCATGTCCGTCCTATTAATGCTATTTATTATTATGCTTGATTCAAGAATGATCTCTCATTTCAATCGTAGAATAACGAATTATAGTTTTTTTTTCCAATATTGTTAAAGATGATTATGAGGATAATACCTTCTTGTTCGAGAATAGTATTTTTATGGTAAATAAAGGGGCTAAAGTTTAAAAACTACAAAATTATATTGTGCACACGAGTAAGATTTTTATTAAACATAATTTTAGATATAAGGTTAGTTATTTTATATTATGTTCCATTGTATAAAGCTCATTAGGTTAGTCAAGATAGTTGTTTTTATATCTATATAACCCCCTCCCATCAAGTTTGCATACAGCACCCAAGTAATTAGTTCCTCAGGAACAGTATGTAGCCGATGACGACACAACAAAAAATCATGGCCAAAATTAGCAAAGCTAATCAGCACAACGATTTCCCTCACGAAGAATACACGGACCAGCCAAGGACGAAGCAGCAGCTGCTGAATAATTCCTTAAAAACAGGGTCGTTTATCAAGCTGTCACTTTTCCCCAACACGGCAGCAGCCAAGATCGTTGAATTCACTTCAATCTCCACTTTTCGGCATCCGAAATTCAATGCGAGCTGCAGTCATGATAGGCTGCCCATACATTAGCAGTAAGAGAAGATCAAATCCCCAGGCTGGCAGCAAAACCATGTAAGAAATTAACGACCACTTCTATCCCGTAACAAATCTCCAGCAGCAGCTTTCCCAGGTGAGCCACGACTTGAACCATCAGAATCCAGTCTGGTCCACCTTCACCAGGCCTCTCCCAGCTAATTAATTAAATGTCCCGCTTCGATATTCCTGCATAGAAGGCTAACCAAGGTCGTATCAGATTGTTCAATATCAGTAACCTAAATCAGAAAAGAGTAACCTCGATATTTCATTTAAACGTAAACTGCTCTCTTCAACAGAAAGCCAAAATACTACTTTTAAGATTCATTTCGGGTTTTCCTCATCATCTTGAACGTTGTGGAAATATACCTCCATCTTGCATATTTTTTTCTGATTAAATAATGAGAGCGTTCTTCCCTTTCCATGATGTAGAATTGAGGTTTGGATTTGGTTCATTTCCGTGGAGCTCAAGATTTCAGCTGGAAAATCTCAGTGTGTAATTGAAAAATTGCTGAAGGCCTGAAGGATTTTGATCATGGGCAATAGGGACACACACAGTTCTTCATAGGAAAATGATAACAAAAGGGTAAACAAAATTTTGCATTCAGGGATTTTTTTTTTCTTGGATAATGATCAAGAGTATATTAAAAAGGATATAAATCCAACAGTCCAAATAAAATACAAGGATATGAAAAAAAAAAATAGACTTGGGAAAAAAAAGGAAAAAAAATTGATCTGTTGCAAGGAAATGAAAGGAATATAAAAAACTGATATATATATATAATTGGAAAGCTTCTATACAATAGAATGGGGAAAACTGAAATCGAATTGAAAGAAAAGCATGGTGGTCGAATACGTTTTGTTTTAAAGTATTTTTTATTTAAAGTTAAAAATATTAATAAGAAAATGAGGAATTATCTTGACAAATTATTTTATTTTAATGGAATTCAACTATTGCTTTGGTTATAATTTTTTTTACTTTGTAATTAGTTAAATAAAAAAATTTGAAAGGTTTATATGTAAGATTAAGTGTTTTTTATATTTTTTTAGCTTTCTAATTTAGTTAACAATTTTTTTAATATTTATTAATGTATTTAATTCTTGAAATATTTTATTAAATACATATATATCAAATTTTTTGCCCATAATAATAAAAAATTATTAAAAAAACACTTTAAAACTAACGCATGTTTATAATTTTTTTAGTCAACCCACAACAGATTTATACCACCTTCGCTCAATGTGCCAGTGGAATGCTATGTCATGGTGGAAAATGATCAAAGGAAGGAAAACATTTATGATTATCTCTAAGAAAATATAAATGTTATAATTACGATATTAAATCATATATTATGTTTCAATATTCTCATTATAATCCCACGTGCTGTTTGAATTTGACAGCTGACATGACGTTTTTGGAATCTTTCCCTTCCACACACACAAACACACACCTTCCTTCAACACAATGGAAGACGTATTTGGGACTCTTCATTCGGAAATATGGTAGTTTGAACTTTGAACTGTTAACCTCAAAGTGAATTTTGATTAAAAAAATAAAAAAAACTCTTCGAGATCCAAAAAAATGGGTTCAAACATTATAATCCGAACCCAACCCTCTAGAACAAATGATTTAAGACAAGAAATGCAAGATGCACACCCAATATGGGTATAACATGCTTCCCAGGCTAGGCATACACCCTAGAATTAGCATATTTTGAATCCAACATATTTTATTCTAGGTAATGTGTTTAGATTTTTTTTTAATATGTCCAAGCCTAACACTTCTTAAAGATTTTTTCAAAATTCCATATAGGTTTTTATTTTATTTTATAATGATCCAATCTATATTATTTTTAGTATAATAAAATTTAAAATATTATAACGATAAAATTACATTTGAATCCATCCTTTTCAAAAAATAATAAAATTCATGAATTATAAATACACTGAATCTTTCAAGTCAAAGATTCAAAATCTCTTTATTTTCTAGTATATATATTTTTGAACTTTATTTTTCTAAAATATTATTATATTTTCTTTTTTTATAAAGTTATTGATGTTATTATTGAAGAGTTTTCATCTCTATTAAAAAACACTTTTTATAAGTACTAATTACAAACCATTTTAACTTATTATGTGCTAAGTACAAGCTATTAACTATTTTAATTGAGAAAAATGAATAAAATTATTAGGAATAATTAATTAATTAATTACCTAATCTAAAAACTATTTTAATAAATTATTTAAATTTTTTAGAACATCATCAATATTTTTATGTTCTCATTGAATTGATATTTGAACGGAACTTGGTATTAGTTATAAAACTATATTTTAGTAATGTGGAAACGATTTTAGCTATGATAAAAAAAAAAATTTAAAAATCAAGCAATTATGCTCCATGGTTATGATATCCAATCAAGTTCAGATTAAACGGTTAGGAATCTTAAGTTTGATGCATAAGTTTATTCTTTTTTCTGAGTGATTCTAGAAATGCAGTATAACCTGATTTTTAAAATGTTTTTGAAACTATTTTTTATATAAATAAATATTTTTAGATATTTTTTAATGATTTTAATGTCATGATATAAAAACTATATATTAAAAATATTATTTTAATTTATTTTCAATGAAAAAAACATTTTCAAAAAGAATTCTGCACAGTATTATCAAATTTACACTTAAGTTAAGACTTCGAGATTTACTTTTGATTTCCGGTTTAAACCGTCCACGCTCAAATCCTTTCTTAACCTCTTCTGTTTCTACTACAATTTATGATAACATGAAGTTCTGAACTTACAGTGGGGTAGTGGCATAAGACTGGGTTTTGTTACCACTGAGGCTTTCTTCATCTTCAAAAGCTCTTGTATATATGTGTGTGTGTGTATCCACCCATCTTATTCTTCTATTTCCAATATTCTTCCCTCTTTTGCACTCTAAATATATAGCCAGAAACCAGGTTAATCAACGTCTACAAGCCAGCAATCAGGTTTTAAAATAATTTCTTCTTTCAGTTGATTGCAAGTGCTATTTTAATAAATGGAGAGTGTAAGTTGTTCATTAAAGATGGTTAAAATTCTAATTAATTGTTAATTTGGTGTCAATTCCATATAGCTAGCTGTAAGATCTTAATATGTTCGTTGTGAAATCTACAGTAAGATCCATTATTCTAAATCAACTTCTTAAAGACAATTAAAAACACTTTCCCTTGACCTATAATATTCATACCACGTGGATATAATCAGATGCTTCAGGACCCCATTTATCTCACACGTTATGGTATCTGTTTATATAATTGTTATTGCTATCAGATTTGTCAAAATAAAAATCAAAGAAATGAGAGTGCTGGAATCAGAATATTTCCAAATTGTTCCGTCAAAGGGAGAAATCATGTTTATAGGAAGTATAATTATATAGAACAAGATCATGATCCCAAGACTTGAGGGATCACGGTCATGCTTGGATCTGTATAGATATATACAACATATGCACTTGTGAACTGTGAGTAGTGGGTGAAAACAGAAGTGATTAATTTTGACAAATCAGATGAACAAATATTAATCCAATTGGGAAATGTGGTTTAATATGATATGCTAGTAATTGTAGTTCAAGATTAGGAAGTTGTAATGGCATAATGGATCTTAATTTAGACGTGACAAGGTGAAAGCAATTGTGACGTTATCAAAATTAATTACTGGTCATCTGTAATGACACCAAACCAATCCACAGCAAATTGAAATAAAACTTGAAATCAAGTGATAGAATAAATTATTTAAACTCCCTTGTCGCCTTGATTAACAAGGTTTCTGGCTATAGACAGAAGGAAAAGATGGCTGGATATACAGAGGGTGATGAAGAAAACCTCTTTGGGGCTAATAAAACACAACGTTTTGCCACTACACCAACGTACCAGAACTTTATTATTATTATTATTATTATTACGATGACATATCATGCTTTTCTCCTTTCTAATTTATAAGATCATGCTGTATTATTGCTAGAAACTAACTATAATTAATCATAAGCCTTTTTTTTGTCCATATAATTTTGCAGGGCAGAGGTGGTTGAAAACGAAAAGGGGATGAAGAAGCAAAAATCCACTATATTGAGCGAGATATTGGGCTTGGAAGACCTTGTTTCTTTGACGGTAATTAGTACTTAAATTGTCATTCACAACCTTGAAACAAGTACTTAAATTGTCGTTCACAACCTTGAAACAAGACCTTGTTTCTTTGACGGTAATTAGTACTTAAATTGTCGTTCACAACCTTGAAACCAGCCACTATTACTGTTGATTTTGAAGCACAACATCAGTAGGCACCGAGACTTTGTTGTTGATATGTATAGGCAACATGTTACGTTTGTAGGCCAGCAAATTTATTTACCATGCAGGGGTTGTGTCTGCTCAGGTATGGAGAGCATCAGTGGCAGAGCTCATAGGCACAGCTGTTCTTGTTTTTTCTTTGGACACCATCGTTATTTCAACTATGCGGATCGAGACAAAAATACCAAACCTCATATTATCAATTCTTGCTGCCATCATTATCACAATTCTCGTACTAGCTACCTTTCCCATTTCTGGTGGCCACATTAATCCTCTTGTAACCTTCGCTGCCTTGCTAACTGGCCTTGTTTCTCTGTCAAGAGCTATCATCTATGTTTTGGCTCAATGTGTTGGTGGCATTTTTGGTGCACTAGCACTAAAAGCTGTGGTAAACAGCGAAATTCAAAAAACCTTTTCACTTGGAGGCTGTACCCTCACCGTTGTTGCTCCAGGGCCAGATGGGCAGACTGTGATCGGCCTAGAGACAAGCCAGGCCCTTTGGCTAGAGATAATTTGTGGGTTTGTGTTTCTTTTTGCTTCAGTGTGGATGGCCTTCGATCAACGCCAAGCGAAGGCTTTAGGCCGAGTTAATGTTTTTATCATCATCGGAATAGTCGTGGGTCTTCTTGTTTACATTTCGACCACTGTCACGGCTACGAAAGGCTATGCTGGAGCTGGGCTGAACCCAGCAAGGTGTTTAGGGCCAGCAATCGTTAGAGGGGGCCATCTTTGGGATGGTCATTGGGTATTCTGGGTTGGGCCTGGTATTGCTTGTGTGGTTTTTGCTCTCTACACAAAGCTAATTCCACCTCAGCTTTCCCACACAATAAAATAGACTAAAACTATTTTCAATAACACCTCAAGGATATGGAAGAGGATGGTTATGTTCAGTTTGGGAAATTAAGTTCTGTCCAAGTTTGTATCTGAATGGAATTGTAATAATATGATCATCATCAAGATGTAGAGTCGTCGTCCTTAACTCATACAAATCATTGATCAGGCTTAACTAACTGCTTGCATGGCTTCAAAGTGCTATATCATGTAGTCTATATATATATATATATATAGTTTGTAGTGGACATGTTATAAACCACTAGATTGCTTAAAATCAACATAAATTTACACTTAAAACTGTATATGACTTGGATCATAACACCCTGCCGCCACCACAATCAAAATCCTAGATCATGGACAAGACTGCCGATATAAAGGATTAGCAAGATAGGTTACTACATCAAGGAAGAACAAAGAGCACCAAGTAGGGAAGGATTATCGTTGAAATATTGCTCGACGCGATGACTCTCTATTCTATTATATGCACACTCAAGTGGCTAGCACAAGAACCCAACTACTGATCGACTTAGCCCTAATTAAACAAACTTTTATTCGACTTGTTATTTCATTTTTATTATAAATATATTTTCCTCGATATGCTTAAAACCAGAACTTAAGATTTTGTGATTCGATTTTTGTAACTAGGAAGATGGCTGCAAAAGTGTAGTGGAGGAAGCGAGGGGCTCATGGACAACAGAATTTGAAGAAATCGAGACGGGGTTGCTCTCTAACTGCAACATTATGCTTCCCATGATTTCAGTCAACATCTTCTTAAACTCATCCTCTTTAACCAGTTTCCCATCATCTGCATTCATCATCTTAAACCCTTCACCTATAACCTCGTCCATCTGAAACATTGAAGTTCAAAGTAATTGACATTTTAATCTTATTTAGACGAGAGTAGCAAAACTTAATTGTGAATTATTAATATCTGGCTTTTGGCTACCTCTTGGATCGCACCGATTGGAGGCAGACCAGCTGACGGAGCGACCGCATCTAGTGCCACACGCAAATACTCCTTTGATATTTTCCCATTGCGATCCCTTGGGGCATTCTCCGTTGCTGTGTTTAGTGTCTGCCAAGCCCATAAGGAATTGTAGAACTTAAACAGTAATTATGATTATCTTTCTCAATAAAATATGAAATTAATGCTGATTAGTATGATGGAAAAAAAGAGAGGTTATGTAGTAAGATCCAAACCTTGTCTAATTCAAATTTGTTGGATAACAGTCTCCTAATTCCACTTCCATCAAAGGTGTTTTCACAGTGTGCAACAATCACCGGCTGCTCTCTGAGATGTTGAGCTACACTCTCTGCCACTTTCCTGAACTCCGCCAGGAATGTCTCTTGAGAAAGCGGCTTGTCATGATCTTGACAAGTACAAGATTGTAAAGCTGGTTCCACAATGTTGCTCATTACCTACGAACATGAGAAAATAACTCCGACAATTTGTACTGAAACCCCATAGTAACTAATGTTACAACATTGAATTAATTTCATGGTATAAAATTCCATTACTTACCCAAGAATCTGAAGACGGGGGCATCCCTTGATCTACTGTAAGTTGTTCCAAAACTTTGACAATGTGGTCATGGAGTGATCCATCAGGTGATTCTAACTGTGAAAAGAAGAGCACCATTTCTGCTTCATAATCTGGTCCATTGACGAACTCTAAGAGGTCTTCTCCATCAATACGGAGGATCACTATAGGGTCTCGCTTCAAACCAGAAGCCATGCCTAGAAGAAAATCTGATAGAACTTCTTTGAACTCAGTCTTGCTCACTCTCTCTTGCTTGCCATGTGTGAATTCATTTAGAACCTACAATAACGTGCATTTATAAAACTTTGGATAGATAGAAAGAGAGATGAATTAATAATAATAATAATTATTATTACAGGAGTTTTATAGTTTTATGAAGAAATTGCTAGCTGTAACAAGCATGGTATTTGATGCAACATTATTATGAGTTTTTCCCTACTCCTGACTTCTCAAACCCTTTTGGATTCTTAGAAAGAGACAAATCACAATTTATTGCGTTGCTGGTCCTAGCTAGACAATTCTACATGTTCTTGTGGGCTTTGTGGGCTTCAGATGATATTTTACTGCTCCCACATTTTTCATGCACTCAATCACAGTTTAAAATATGATATGGAGCTTACATTCATGATTTCATCAATGGAGCTGTTGGTTCCACAAATTAATTAATTACGATGCTAGGAGCAGTTGGTTATACATTCCTATTTTTGGTCATGTCCACACTAAAACACTGCCTTTTTAAATCCAAGCAGGCCGCCAAACAAAAAAATCATACGAGGTCACATATAAAAAACTCAAAAAATAATAATATGTATTTCTAAATTCGTCAATTAGCTAAGAACTTGGTTGGAGTACGGTAATCTCTGGTTTTGAATGTTTTTAAAAAATAAATTTTATTTTGAATAAATATTAAATAAATATATTTTTAATTTTTAATAATTTTAATGTATAATTGTAAAACATAAAAAAAATTCTTCTATAGTATTTTCATGTAAAAATTATTCTGCACTACAATATATATCAAACACACAATATAAATATCATTTTTTTTCAATTGACAGTATTTCAATTCTCGAATTTTTCACGGGGTATTTGCACTGTTCCCCCCCCTTCAATCTAGCAAAGAAATTTCCTTGTATATAATTTTTTAACTTCTAATTATTAATATTATATACACCAACCCTAATAAGTTGTGCTTTACTTAATTACCCTCAAGTTTGGAAGTATTATGAAATCATTTAACTAACAAATCATCTTTTTATTACTCATAGAAATCAATCTAATACACACTAAAGAAAGGAAAATGTTCATGTAGTTTGCACAACATTCATCTGCAGATTCCTCTCCAACATGTAATGATAACAAGAAAAGGGAAAAGAACGATAGAAGTCAAGGGGGAAAAGTACTAAAGGCGAACTGAAAAGCTAACCCACAACACCGACTTAAACCGAAAAACAGTTTGGGTGTTTCTCGAGGGAGGCTAAAGATGGAGAATTTAGTAATTTCGCTGTTAAAACTTGAAAGTTTATTAGATCATCAGTGTTCTAAACAACGAATCCGGAAAAAGTTTGGGAGCAATTAACTTAATTAAAACTTACGAAAGAATGATGAAAGCAATGAGACATTTTTAGGTTATTGTTGAAGTTAAAGGAGTTCTAGTGCAATTAAAAATACAACTTAAGACGTAATGAAGGGATGTATAAAGTCAAATCATACGTAACACACCCATCTCCTACAGTGGCTTCAAGCTAGAAAAATACAAAATTCTGGTTATTTCTAGAATATTTCTTCATATATACATGTATAAATTTAAAATTGAGATCTTTTAAAGAGAAAATAAATTGAATGAATAACTTAATTTTATAGCCAGCAAAAGGCTATAAAACTCAAGGTATAATTAGGTTTTCAAAGCGCAGTGAAAACGTTTGTGTTTTTTTTTTTTTTTTTGAGGGTATATCTAGATTGATTCTTGAACCATGTTAATGCAGCTAGATGGTGGCAGCTAGGATTAATTGTGTCCTTAATTTGATTAATAAGAAAAGGAAAAAAAATAAAACCTATGATTGATTTAACTTCTGTCTATATTCGAAGAACGAGACCTCGTTGAAGAGAGGGGGAAAAGGACGAAAACAAGGAATCAAAAGTAAAGAGAGCGATGAAATATTACTGACCTCGGTGTAGATATGATCAGAATCAGGAGATGAACCCTGAGCAGGCAAGCCTAGGGCAGCGCCTATATCAGCAACGGCAGGTTCAAGTTCTTTCAGAGAGAGCTTACCATCTCTATCCCTATCCAGCTCTTGGAACTTATGATCCACAAAACTGCTAAACACCTCTTCATTCCCAACCAACTCCATTATATCTGAACCGTCTAAAACCTGTCCATTTCCCCCACTTGTCTTTATCTTTTCTGTGCTTGTGCTACCGCTACTGCTACCCTTACTCTTCTCCATTAATTCTCTCAACCCTTTTCCTTTCTCTTCTTCCTTTCCTGTGAGTTCTTTGGCTTTGTTTTTGTGTGTGTATCTCGTGAATCACACACGAGCTAAAGTGAAGGTCTGCTCTAGGTTAGTCTCCCTTTGCTGCTTTCTCTGCTTCTTGGGTTCTTAGCTTTTAAATATGTGAGAGAATGAGATCATCTGAGTGGCTTTTCTGCTTTGCAAGAGTGTGGCTCATATACGGCACGTTTCCTTTTCCTTTTCAAGAAGCATTTTCTAGTGTACAACGTCGGCCCAAGAAAGAATTAAGAAAACTTAAAGGTAGGAGGATGCTAGCAGTCGTTAGAAATATTAACATTTATTACTAATTTTATTTTTTTAAATACAAGAATTTAAAAATATATATATTGACGTATTTCTTTTTAGAATATACAAACAGAAGCTAGGGATTAAATTGGTAAAACAAACAAACATAATGGAACTCTATCTCAGTAAATAAGTTTTTAATAGAAACTTGGGTTCGAGGAAGATGACAAGTCTCTTCTAATTAACGGCAACTAGATCCCCTTAAGCTTAACCAGTAGGCTTAAAAACATTTGGAGATAAAACTAATCAGGCCCTTAAACCAGGAGAGTGGCCGGTGACCACTAATCCTTTGTGTGGATAGGACACGTGGGGCGGTTAGGGAGCCTCTAAAATAAAAGGTTAGATAGCAGACCCACCAAACACCAACAAGTCTTTGCCTCTCACTGTCCTTTATATCACTTCGGTTGGGCCGTCCTTGCTAGGCGTGGACTTGTCAACCTAATCGGCTCCGCGTCCTAGTTTTTTTTTTTTTTCTTAATTTTTACCTAACCTGATATTCTATGATGTTAAGATAAACTTTCAATGTTTTATAGTTGCGAGACCCGATTATTAGTTACACCCTTAATCTATCGGATCGAATATTTTTTTTATTAAAATTATAATGTTTTGTTTATTGTTTCCTCTTGATATTAGTTTTGAATATAATAATTTATAGGTCAACATGGTGAGGAGGACCGGGTACATCAAATTATGATATCTTTAACTAAAATTATTAGTATTTTATCAAACATGGGATATTCATACTGAGGTTAATCAATCTATGGGGATTTTTTTCAATGGTTTTGAAATTTGAACCGTACGTAATAATGGACTGTGACATTCTTGTAAAGACTTCAGAGACTTAAATGCCATACGTACTGATCAAACTTGGCCTTAATGAGGAGGAAGTATGAACCAACCTCTCCAGTCTGGCCCTGTAAAGTCATCGAAATGGCCCCAACGTAGCCATAATCAATTAATCATGTGGTTTAACATTTTGAGATTTGGTGTCTCACCTGTGTTTAGCCTTGTGCGGCCGAGCCTAAATTTATCTGCCAGGATAGAATGAGATAATAGGCATGCACATTGCTCAATGGTTGCCGAGATTATACCAGTGATCGCTATAATATCCATGCTACAGCTAGATGCCCTCATGTTCAAGATTATGCGTCTTGAATCGAGACATAATCCATTTCTCCGGTGCTGCATCAGCACTCTCATTTCTTAATTCAGGACAAGTTGAACAACAGGGAATGTTATGTCTAGCTAGAATCAACACCAGGACCATGTTGATTCCTTGGCCCTTTAACTTTGGACTTTCGGTTGCACTGATATATATGTCCCGATGGGAGCAGACAGTGACCTTAGTTGCATGGTTCGTCAGAGGACAATTTTAACAGCACTGCTATAAAATTTGGGCTGAGTTTGGAAATAAATAAAGAAGAGATTGAATTCAATGCAGCGATATTATTATTAACACTATATTAGATATTTATACAAAACGATTGCTATGTTATAGGTCGTTTAAAATAAAAAAGATATAACTCTGCAGATCTATTCTAAATAGAAAACATAATTACAATAAAAAAACTAATATTTACGTACCTACTATTCTAAGTATGAGAATCTGATCTCCCAACAGAGTTAGCAGGTTGGTAAGGCATACAAGTGATCACAAGATAGCCGGCATAAAGCCCCGAGCCCTGAGTGTTTATTACATGTGTTCGCAATTGCAACGCATAGCCATTTAACAAGCCCAAAACAACTGCCCTAGATGCAGTAGACCTGAGCAAGGGCTTACATTAATCTAAGTTGCAAGAAAATCCACCGCCTTATTTTATCATAGATTTTAACTAAAATCAGAACATGCGCAGGGAATTTGCAATCTTACTGATATGTGCAGAAAGTAGAAGTCGTCATGGTCTTAATTTATTACATTAGTCATGTAATTGCAAGTTTCCTGCCAAGGCATTCAGCAACAACCGATGCTGCCATACTCACCTCAAAACTTAACTTGGTGTGCATTTCTCCCAACATTTTACCGTTAAAAAAAATATAAATTATATATTAGGGTCATAGTATAAGTTATTAGATTGAAATAGTTCTTTAATATAATATTATAATTTTAATAATCAAATAGTCATAACTTCAAATCTTACCACCTGTATTTATTTAACAAAAATCAAACAAAATAATATAAATTTATGCAAGTTTCAAGTCTAAAGGATTTTTATTTGAGAAGGTATGTTAGAGAATAATATAAATCATATCTTGAGATCTCACCTAAAAACTTAAATTATTGGGTTGAAATGGTTTTCTGATATGATATTAAAACCTTGATGATCAAGTAGTCACGAATTCAAATCTCATTATTTTTATTTATTTAATAAAAATTAAATAAAAGATAATATAGATGTATGTAAATTTTAAATTCAAATAATTTTCACTTAAAAAAATATAACTAGTAATTTGATTATTCATGTAGCTCCGGAAAGTTTTCCATCTTCCATGTTTTAGCTGGACAGATTTCTATGAAACGAATTCTTGCTAGGGGGGATCTGAATCTCCATTCTCAAAGGATGATGGAGTGGTTGACTTGGCCTTTCTTCCAACTCGCATGCTCATGTGACTGCTGGGACAAAGAAGCACCTACTAAATGAACGTAACTGATCAGGTTCTTTTGGGCTGCCTTTTCGAATACTCTCCGCTTGAACCTGATGCACGATCAGGCTCTCCATTTTTAGCATTTGGCTCTAGTTGCTGAAGGAAAAGAATTGACATATTGGAATCAATTAGTGTGGCCTTAAACATTGCAGTACAAGAATCATGGATTCAAAATGCTGGGACAAAAATAGCTGAAAACAATAATGATTTAGACGAAGCAATTGTTCTGCTTTCATATCAGACCAGAATGAAGAAAACTAAGCAGGCAGAATCAAGGCTATACTAGAAGGTTACAGAATCACAAAATCATCAACCTGATTAAACTTGCTTAAGGTTACCTGATCAGAATTAGGCAGTGATACTGATTGAGAAGAAACATACTGACAATTTTCTAAAAAATAGCCTGTCCATAAGCTGCAGCCTTTTGCCAATAAATAAGGGCAATCTCCTCAGCCCTCACCTCAACTCCAGCAAATTACAATTAATATCGGTCTCATGTTTTGCCACAGAAAGCCGGAAAAAACAGTCATAAACATATAATGTGCCTTGAAGCAGTCAAAACAAGAAGCCAGTCGATCGGGATAACTAATTAAAAGATAGATAACCGACCGGATGATGCTGCTTTACAGATTTAGGATGACTATACATACTTTTGTTTTCGGATGCCAAAGATATATCAAGAGTGCCAGCTTTGCTTCACTGTACATAGTTAGCCTTCCAAAACAGGAAAAAACCAAAATCAAAATCATAGACATAACAGAACAGCATAAAACTTATTACAAAAAACCGTAAGCTAAGTTTCAAGATATCATACCAAGAGATTAGATGGTTCCTACTCTCTCACGAACTGCAAGCATTGCAACTAAAATCCTACAGAAATTTGCAAGAACCATACGAGAACTGTAATTAAATTCTTAAAAACATTAGCATTTTTCCAATGAAGTGTGAAAATGCATACCAGTACCGGCATGCATCGAA
Organism: Populus pruinosa; assembly: GCA_026413675.1. Taxonomy (NCBI): domain Eukaryota; kingdom Viridiplantae; phylum Streptophyta; class Magnoliopsida; order Malpighiales; family Salicaceae; genus Populus; species Populus pruinosa. The sequence goes on along the minus strand of CM048600.1, from coordinate 15,548,446 downwards.
ACAGGAGTTGCTCGATGTCTATCCTTCTCTTCCCCGCTACTTTAAAACACCCACAAGCCGGGTAGGCATAACCAACAATCATAGAAATGTTCCAATCATCCTGTTTGCTTACCATGCAATCGTATCGACTATTTCACACAATCCGATCTGGAATCCAAAGCATGAAAAAAATATAAATAAAATCAGTAGATAAAGAGAAGAAATACCTCGCTACCATTAAAAAAAATCTTCAGACAAAATACTGGTTGAAGATACGTTCTAGATCAAGTGTTGTAATTTATTTTTAGATACCTCATAAATAAAATAATATATATATATATATATATATATATATATATATATATATATATATAAAAGAGGAACAATGTCGTTTTGAGAGACATTGTTCCTCTCTCTCTCTCTCTCCCTGCGTGTTATCAAAACCCCAAAACCCCATGCCCCCTTGTAACAACAAGCTAAAAAAGACGTGCCCATTGAAGACCTCGCTTGGTGTCATGGGAGGACACTTCTGCTCCCTATGCGCAACAGTAGGGATGTGTCTCTCGCTCTTCTTTGCTCTATAAATACCGCGCCCTACACCAGATGAAAAGAGGGGGCTTTTTAGGAGGACTAGAGGGGCAATTTTTGAATGAAAGACGGAGGGAGGAGGATTTTTTTTGGATGAGAGAGGGTCCTTTTAAAAAAGAATGGGAGAGGCGGCTAAAAAACTGAAAGAGAGGGGGGAGTTTCTTAAGAGGAGGAAGTTTTGGAGAGAAATTGAGAGAAGGGGGGAAAGAAAGAAAGAAGAAGAAGAGAGAACATGAGGGAGGGAGTTTGAACGAAAGAGGAAGGGCCAAAGCAGTAGAGGAGAGAAAAACACAGGCTGAGGTCTTTGCACGGAGAAGAAGAAAAACCGGGCCTCACCCTTTGGAATTACCGCCATTCCACCATCCTTAGTGTTGCCAACAACAGCAGAACCACTGTGAGAGGGAAGAACATCGTCAGCAATAAAAGAATAAAACACAACAGGGATGAGCAAAAGGAGAAAAGATAAACAGAAGAAAACACAGAAGAATCAACCAGCATGTCCTCACCATCGCCTTTGTCCTTTCATTTTTGTCTCCAGTAGTTTCTTCTCCTCCAGTGGTGCAACAAAGCAGCAGCCCACAGGAAACAAAGAGAAGAAGCAACAACCAATAGGGAACAAAGAAAAGGAAGAGCAGTCGCAGCACCATCACACCGTCATCATCATCTTTGCCTGTCAGCTATCAGGTAAGCTCCTGCATTCTTTCCACTTCTGCAAACTTAATTACACGGCTACTGTGCATGCTTTTGCACTGTTCAAGTGAATTATAATTCACTTGAACAGTAACTAATGATGTTTGGCGAAGATAGTTACTCGGTTACTATACATGTCACAGTAACCGGCCAATTAATTACTGTACAGTGAACAATAACCAATCATATGGTTTCAAGCTAGGCTCAACTCAGCCCTATAGAAAGTAGGTCTATTTTATTTTAGGTCGATTTCGGCTTAGTCTCCTTTTAGGGTCAAATCCGGTCTAGTCAAAATATTCATAAAATGCTAAAAAAACCTTTTAACAAATCTATGATTTTCTGTAATTTTATATTTTTATACTGTAAAGATACAAATTCAGTACTAAAATACTTGGTTTTTGTGAAGTCATCAAAAAAATATAAAAATTAAAATGTTTTATTTTCATACATACGGCTTAGTCTCTCCAATATATATATATATATATATATATATATATATATATATATATATATATATATATATATATATATATTACAACATCATATTTTCACACAATAAAAGAAATTTCAAAACAATATATGTATTAGCATGCATTTTGGCTCTTTAATAACCTGTTTATTCAAGCCATGAGAACTACGTCAATATTTCAAAAATTCCAAAAAACTTATTTTGTTTTCTTTTAATGGGTCATGATCTTATACGTAAGATATATTCCGGATATGAAATTCTTTTGTTAAAGTCAAAATCACCTAATAAGATAAGGATCTCTTTACTGAGAAGGACTTTTCTTAAACCATAAACATACCAACCACTAGAAATACGATCATACCTTAATTTTTTATCAGACAATTAAACGATGCAGCTTATCTTAAGTAAGACGTATTTGAGGTGTTAATATTTTTTCTTTACGCAACCAGTCTCCGTACCCGATCTTTAAGACCAGTTAGGATTTCTAGTGATCAAAATACTAGGTGACGACTCCTATTTTATTTTTCACCGTCAAAAGATAATATTTTCTTGTCTCCCCATATTTGCTAGATATATGTTATACATTTCATGATAAAAGTGAAATATTCGACGCAGCACATGTGTGACATCAAGTACAATACAAAAACTTCTTTTCCATTTTCTTGATCAAGAACATAGAAAATTTCTTTCCTTGAATTTCAAAACCCAAAAATTAAAAATACAACATGGTTCAACCAAAAACTTAAAAACTCATAAAAACCTAAAATCTTAATAATGGCCAAAACAAAAATAATGCAATAGCCATAGGAAAATTACTTGATTAGCAAAAAAAAAAAAAAACTTTAAGCGAGGTTTGTCTAGTACAAGTCTTTTTGCTTGTTTTTTATACAATTCTATAGTTTTTACGTGACCATCTCTATTCTATCATCCTAAAGCATATTATGATTCACTAATGTACTAATAATCTCATAAGATGCAGAAGGCAATTCATCATGCTGCTGCTGCTGCTGCTTCTTCTTCTGCTTCTTGTATAATCAATATTAAACAAAAAAATATTTTAACATGGAATGTTCCAATTTAAGATTTCTTTGGGAACTTTCTAAAATGAAAATGTAGCCAAAAATAAGAAATGAACATTATCGTACGAAAAAAAGATTAAATTGCTTATTACCTCGTTTAATGATCATCGAAGTCGAGGAGTTGAATTGACGGGGAAAACGAAAAAAGTTAAAAGAGAAGTTGTAGTGGTAGAAATAGTTTTCGTCAGAGTTTCAATTAAATTTTAATTTAAATTGATTTTCACATTTACTCAACCAAACCTTAACAATCTTGTCTAAATTGACCTATAATCCTGTTGTTATCAGCCAAACCCAAACCCAAACCCAAACCCAATCCAGTTGGGTATAACACATTTTTTTAGTTTGAATTTAGATTTACAGTAGTTAGCCACGGCTTGGGAGTTTTTTAAATAAACACGGCACGAAGTTTCGAGATTTTTTTATAGTTAGACTTTGCCATGGGCTGGTTTGCTTGAAAATTAGGCCCAAAAGGGTAATTTCCCTGCTGTTGCAGGTTTTGTTTTTTTCATGTTTTGAAATAAAAGGAATTCTAATTATTAAAAAAAATAAAAAATATAAGGAATTATATTCTATCTATACTATAATTTGAATTATATAAATATTATTTGTTATTTTAAAACTGTTATCATATCATTGCTCATTCCACCTTCATGTTATTATCTTATTACCACCTCATTTTTTCGATTATAATTATACTAAAAGTCTATAACATCAATATCGCCATCATTGACTGCTATAATTATTTTGTTCTGTTCCGAAGCTTGATTTTCTTAAAAGAAAGCTGAATTAAATAAATATATACATATGCCAATATACATAAATGTTATTAAATCCTACTCATTATTAAATTTAAGATATTAAATACGATAAAATTAACTACAAAATTTGAACTAAATGAACTATAAATTCTATCATAAATAACCAGAAGATAAAAAAAACCGAACCAACAATTCGCTTGAATTAGATCAAAGAACAGGAAGAGAAGAACAATTTGCTTATTATATACTTCAATTTTCTATTCTCGATATTTTTTCAAAAACTTTTTTTAATTAGTCTATATACAAAGTGCATGATTGATATTGAGATTAAAATATTATTTGTTAAAAAATTCAATTATTTTAGTTAAATAATTTTTTAGACATTTCTAAAATATTTTGATATGTTAATATCAAAATAAATTTTTAAAATTAAAAAATATTAATTTAATATATTAAATATTTTAAAATATAACATTCACAACGAATTGGCACAAAAGCCGGAAGCTCCTCCGAGTCTAAAACTTGAAAAGTGGGCCCAAAATAAAAAGATTAAAGCCCGTTGAAAAATTCAGTGCCATCATTCCACGTAAGCAACAATTTCCAAATGTCGGGGCACCACCACCATCATCGTTTCTCGAAATAATAACACTTCCCTCCCGTTCTCGCTGATAAAATATTGAATGGAGCTTGCAAAATCACAAACCCTAACCCCAACTCATATCTCCACACTAACCTACATATATCAAAAGAGGTCATCGTCAATTTCTTGGTTTCTCTGGCCACGATCTGATGAGACCTCCCGGTGGTACGTGGTGGTCGACTATTTCGATATCGTGGAAGGAAATCACGTGTTCAAAGAGATAGGAATCAGAGGTTCTTAATGAGTCGAGGCGTCTTTAGATGAAAATTCGGTTCTGTCGTTGTTGCTGTCACTGCATTCTCTCTTGCCTACTTTTATCACTACATAAATAATAACATCGATCAAGAAGAGCAAAAGGAGAGTACCTCTAGCTCTAGCCAGGTAAATCTCAAAATCCAGAGTCTCTCTCTGCATGTGTTGTTTTATGATTTACTATCTATTTTTAGGAGTTTAGAAGAAAGAGATGGAATAGTTAATTTGATTTTCCTTTATGTAACTTGCTCAAATTGCCTTTTTGAAGGATTTTTTTTTGAATTGGTTTAATAGTTTATATAAAATCACCATAGGCATGAACAACAAGAGAAATTAGAGTCTCGATGAGTTAAATTAAAATTGAGAGTTTATTATTATTATTAAATTTGAGTTCGAATCTAGGTTTTGAACTGAATTGATAAATCTAAAACTATTTATTTTAACTTAAAAAAAAAGTTAAAATGAAGATTTTTTTATAATTAAATATAATGTTAATTAGTTTGATGGAGTCACGGGTTAATCTATTAAGTCTAATAAAATTAATTTCTAGCTAGTTTATTTTGAAACTTAACTTGAACATGGTTACCCAATTACTATGTTGATTTATTGGGCTAAATAATGTTTAATAAAAATTATTATTATTATTATTACTATTATTACTATTATTATTACTAAGATAAAATCAAAATTAAAAAAGATTTTAGTTCATGAAGTTACTTTTTTTTAGAAAGAAATGGAATGAGTTTAATTTTAATTTAATTTTACTTTATTCTTCTACTTGCCAAATTTAGCTTTTTTGAGTTAAATTAATTTGCAATTTAGTTGAGTTTTAATTGGAAAAATAAATTAATTCTAATATCTTGCCATGATGTAGGAGTTAGGATCTCCAAGTCTTGCACTATCTCAACTAGGAAGAAACATAGTGAACCAGATGATTGGAAGCCAATTTTATACATTTTGGAGATCTTCATAAAGAAGCCCCTCAAGCAGAAGGCAGATAATCAGTGGATAAGGCAAGTGAAAATAGCCACAAGCTCCATGAAAAAGAGACACGTGTACAATTTCAGGAGACTACGTCATTGCATGGTAGTTCACTTTCATTGGAAACAGTGGGGTCTTCTGGTGCTCCTTTTGCTGCTCTAATGTTTGTGTTCACGTGGTTGTTGAGGAATCTGAAGTTGGTAGTTGGGGAATCAGGCTCTGCCCTACCTCTTATTTCTCCAACACCAATGACTGAGTTGACACAGGAAAAAAGTGGAGAAGGAACTGAGTCTGGTTCTGAGTTTTCTAGTGAATCTCTTATTCTAGCTATTAATTATGAAGCCATGAGTGAATCTGTTAGAGAAGACCTTTACACCTTTTATATACTGGGCGAACCAATCAGTGGTAGAATCTGCATCAAATTTAGGTTTAAAAGAAGCATCTTCCCCCATGCCTCTCTGCTAAAAAGCAAAAGATCTTCTTCCCTGAGGATACTGCACTAGAGAGGGAATATTCACCTGGTAATTCTCATTAACATGAGCGCCAATTTTCCATCCAGATTATGATGGAAAAGGAATACCACTTGCACATTATGAAGGATCGAGGGTCTTTCCATGAAAATAAAAACCTTTGCCTGCGTGAGAGAGGACTGAGTTATGGGTAATTACATTCAAATTTAATTATACGAGAGGGGACTGGATTTAAAATTGTAAAGCATTGCCTGCGTCCATAGCCTTTTTTTAACCATCATTTCCTATCTTAAGAAACCACGCGCGAGCTTCTCTCAACGTTCATGACACTTTTCCCGTTGTCATCTCATTCACTGACAACGTGTTGTCAACCAATCTCTACCCAAAAGTTTGATCTCTTGACAGCATTGATGACATGTTCATGTGCAAGAAAATAGCGGGGAAGCTCTCTAGGCAATAGAAAAGGTTGGCGATTTCGCGCGCACACACGAAGATATATGAGCGTCGGCGCGGGCTGGAGCACAGGCGTACACGTTTACGTGAAAAAATACTTCAAGGTTTTGGTGAATCATGATCGAAGAAAAATAAAAATTTTGAACTTCCTAAACAAAAGTTTTTAAAATTGAGTTTTTCTTTTTATAAATCATGCATATAAGAGAAATTTCTTAAACAAAAAATCTTATCCATAAAAACTAAGAACAAGAAAAAAAAATAATAAAAAGGATTGTTGCAGTAGTGGATGACAAGCGGAATTAGAGTCTAAGAAAAGATGTTTTTTTGTTGATATAAAAAGAAAGAGGTGAAACAAAAAAGTGCGTACAAAATTTCGTTTATGATATGCATTAAGTTACATTGTTTTGTTGATATGGAGCAACTCTCCAATTAAAATTAAATTTTTCTGCTTGAAGGTCTCCAAAATCTTAGAAACGTTGTGAGACTTTAAATAGAAGGAGCTTGTTTATATATATATATATATATAACAAAGGTTTATTGGACCTTCCCAAAGGTTTATTGGACCTTCCCATTAACAAATATAAGGAATTGCCGTTGTTTTAATTGGTCTGGTCCATTGAATAATGAAGCAGCTAATATTTTCCTCTGTTTGAGGCGTTGTTTATGCATCCCCTGACTAGATACTGCAATACGAAACTCAACATCTAGCCTGCCATTCATTGAGAGATTTTTGAGAAGCCAAGAGTTCATATATGTTTTTAATTATTATTATTTAACCAGAGAAATTATAAGAAATATAAAAACCAATTAATAATACGTACATCATTTCAATGAGAAAACCGAAAAATAGATAGATAAAAGAAACCTATGCAGGAGCCAGTTTCTAGTAAGATCCTGCTGTCCAAGAAAATGAACTAATTAAGGAAAGAATGCCCTGTCAAAATCGTCGACAACTTCTTCGTTTCATTCTTGGTTTTGTTCACGAGTCGTGTAACCGAGAAGTGAGATCAATGAAGGCATCTTCTTTGCAAGGAATTGTAAGACCACCCATTGGATGATTGAAGCCAAATTCTTCCTCAGATCGATTAAGCAAGGCTAGGAAAGAAGGATGATTAATATATGAAATTGGGACCACAAACCGCTTCTTTTGGTATTCTCCAACGTACACTGCAACGTGCCCTTTCGGAAGATTCGAGTGATTTCTACTAAGAAGAGACTGAAGCTTGAGGATTTTCTTGGCATTATGAGCCACAGAAGGAAAACTAAGGATACCCATGTCAGGAAATGTATGATTTGAATAGAAATGGTTCTGGGAGTGAAGAGGAGAATTTGGAAGTGAAGTACCTTGGGTGTTGGAAGGGTGAAATGAAGTCGTTGTATTTATAGAGATGAGAAATGGGTGCATGCATTTCGTCCAAAAGGGACACTTCACACACCACTTGGCTGATGGGTTTAAGCTCAATAAGGATAAGCTCGACAGCTTCTTTTGAGTTTCTCTGTCCTATGGATCCACAGATACCACTTGATTCCTGGAGACCTAAATATCGAGACACACATCTTGGTCCAAGCCTGGCGTCACTCACTATTAATTCTTCAAAACAGGCAGCTGTACACTGGTATATTTATGTGAATGCATCTAATACCACTATGATTACTATTCTCGAAGGCAAAGAGCCACTACTCATCAATGGTCTCTACTATTTAAGTCCAGAAAAGGTCTTGAATATGCTAATGATGACATCTCAATGTAAATATCTCTATCATTGAGGCCAAGGTGAAGTGACAGATCGAGGCACCGATGGCGATGAGGGAACACAAATGAAAAATGGGCCGGGCAACTTCAAGCGATTACGTCCTTCTTGACAAGCAGCTAGGTTCTTGACTTACTACGGGACCCAACTCAACGAACGATTCATCTGCTTTGCTCAAGAAATTGGCTGAAACACTCTCCATAAACCTCATCCACCTCCGCAATATGGTGGTCCGGCCCCATCAATGGGCCATAACATTTTATCCATCCAAAAAAAACCAGCGGCAGCCACCTGAAATTGGATAGCTCGGTTGAGAAGGTGAAAAGTTTTGTTTTTTTATATATAGTAATCGAGTAAGGCAGAAAGTATTGAATTACGCTTTGAACTTGTTCTTTAATTGAACCAATTGATTTTAATTTGAGAGTGATTAATGCTTTTTATTTCAAAATATCTCTAAAAATTCTGGCTAGTTCTCTAGTGTCTAACCACTCAAATCTGGAAACATAACCAATTAATTAATGAGTAACTCCTAAATCCCTGGAGTTCCCTCAAGTTTATTGCCCTTTTCATTTGTACGTATATAGTATACTTACTAAAACTAAAAAATATACCTTATTTATTTATTTATTATTTTGTTTTAGGCTAGGATAACGTGAATTCCATATCTAAAGGATCCTATATATTTCTTCATGTAGAATCTCTAATGATAAGGTCCAGGCGAGGTATATCCTATGCTATGTATATGTGTTGCTATTTTTGTACTTAGGGCAACGATTTTCAGTTGGAATGTGCAATGATTGGCTGACAAATTAAGGAAATCTCCCTCTTCATGAGCCATTTACAAGCACCTTACTAAATGTTCACACTGAACCCTTGGTTTTCAATTCGCTTTTTGATCATAAAGATTTTTGGTTTGTTTGAAGAATATATAAGAACAGCACATGGCTACACATGGGTAGTTGGCCTTGAACAACGTAAGGCCAATTCGATAGCTTAAGGTTCCATGCTTTCATGATGAAAAAGAGCAAGGAAAGGAGTTAAAACATGAATCTTGGGAATTGAACTTGCCTGGAAATTAAGCACATGAAGACCCCTCTATGTTGTATATTGAAGATAGAGGGTTTTATATATTGCTATGTACTGTCTAGTTCCAACGGTCTTATAGGAAGTAACCCGCCTTCAGTTTTAGATTTCCACTCTTTCCAAGGTCTAAAACCAAAACCGTTAAACAGAAATCTCAAGTCATAATTGTAATATCATTGAAATGAACTAAAAATCCTTTAATGCCATGGATGACTTTGTGAATATTATTCATATTACGATTTTAATGATATATATACTCTCTAACAATGTCTGAGTCCAAGTAAAGAGGATAAAGGCATTCGATGTTACCAATGAAATTAATTCGAAGACATCAAGCAAGATTTTTCACTGAAAAAGAGGACGAGTCTAATATTATTGAGTCAGTTGGATGATGCTATTTTGCTGCATGAAGAATCCTGAAAGTCACACATGATGACACAATCCTGATGAAAGGAGAAAAGTGTGACAATTTATATCACCTGATTGGAAAGACATTAATAAACTGGACGAGTGGCTGGGAATGGAGTGCATAGGATGATAGCTACCTGAAACGAGTCTCTTTCATGATAAGTATAATAAATAAATAGCTAGGAATTATACTTTCTTGGGATTGAGATAAGTGTGAGGGAAATGTCCATGCTTTGGGAGAGAATGAATTCAAGTATCCCTTTAGAAGTTAACGGGTAAAGTTAACTCAAGACACTTGCACATGAGCACTGGTCGTATTTTTGAATCAGGTACAGTTTAGGATTTTATTTTTTTTTGTTAATAGTCGAAAGTTAGGATTGTTTGTTGATTTAGTTCATGTGTAAATGGTAAAATTCAAGATCAATGGTTATTTCTATTTCTGTTTAATTTGTGGTGTTTACAAGAGCTCGCAGTTAATAAATCATCCAAGAGGTTGAAAACTTGCCAAGGTGAGATTTGTTGGTGATTTGGCTTAGCTTTCTCCTTGAAATAATAGGCAAGTAAATGGAGTGAGGATTAAAGAAGAGTACTGGAGTAGACTCCAAGCTTTGTGCACTTGCTTATCAAATTTATTCTCTCTGTCTATTAAATATTTTGACCATTATAAATAGGTGAGAAGATGAGCAGTTTGGGGGCGTGAAAAAACACAAGGACTGAGAGAGAAGTCGTACAAGGGCTTTTGAGATTGAGTTTTGAGCATAAAAATTGCAATTATATTCTTAAACTGATTTTTCTTGTAGCGAAGAGGGTTACTCTCGGATTGTGATGCAAACAAAATTTTGCCAGATTAAATTTTGCGTGTTGAGTTTGGTACCAAATTTCCCATCAAATACTTTCCCAGTAAAGACGCCGATGGGCGATGGGAGTGGTGCATGCTCAGCAGATTCGGCTGTTTCTTTTCTCAGAGGGAGGACCCATGGCTAGAAGGGTTCACATGGCTTAGCTCGAGGTTGATGATTCAATGTCAAATGCATTAAAAGAAACAGCCGTACACCACCAAGTCAAGGCAACATATTCATAAAAGATTGGCTAATGGTAGGCCCCCTCATCAAATATTCACGTGGCTCTTTTCTTTTGTTTTTAATCATTGAGAATATGTTAAAAAAGTTATAAAATTAAACGTCAAAAGCAAAATAAATAATAAAAAAGTACAGCAAAATAAATCTACTATAAAAAATAAAAAATTTATTTAAACTTTTTTATTACATTATAATTTAATATCATTAAAAAATCTCAAGAAGTTATTTGCTGTAAAAATAAAATTTAAATTCATAAAAAATAAATAAATAAATAGATAGATAAAAAACAATCAAATAAATTTATAATACAATTCTCAAAAACAATATTATTTCTCAACAACGACTAAATACCTCGAATATTCACATGGCTTTCCTCAGGCTTGGAGATAGAACTCGGTAATCTATTTGCAAATATTTGTAAAATCCGTACATGGATAGCATCATACATCATATATACTTGTAAAATCATCAAATCGATCATTGAATTCAAATCAATTATTAAGATATCTAATTAAATGCCAAGGAATTGTCATGAATCACTAGAGACAACTTACTGAATTAATAAGGAGGATATGAAATAAATAGTGAAGGAATATAAGGTATTTGTATAAACCCACAAGAAAGGTATAATTGGAGCATATCCCAGACCGGGGAATAATATATATAGTCGTGCTCGTGCCTCTTATTGTAATAATTAATAATTTGTCACTGTTAATAATTACTCTATTTAGGATTTATCACCTGTGTGTTGTCCGATTAATTGTTTTCATAGTCACCCGTAATATTCACCATTGGTTACACAGAGCACTTCATTTTGTGTGAAATTCTGCAGTCTTTTAAAAATTACTTTTAAAATTTTTTTTATTTATTTGTTAATAAAAAAATTAATTAATAAAAAAATATTTTTTAGTTAAAAAATTTTTAACTTGATTTTTAAAAAAATTATATTTCTTGTAGAAAACATTTTCCAAAAGTTTTGAAAAACTTAGAAATAACAAATTATTTGTTGATTATATTAAATGTATTCCTTATTTTTTTAGTTATTATTTGTTTTTCTATTTATTTTTTTATTCAAGTTTTTTTTATCTATCAAATTTGATAGTGATTCTTTTAATTATTATTTATTTTATTTGAAATTATTTATGAAATTATAATTATAATTATTTTAATTTCTCCTATTTTTTAACTTTTTTATATCTCAAATTTTATCTTTATTATTTTGATTATTATTTATTTTATTTGAGATAATTAATGAAATAATTTTTTTTTCAATTTTTTTCATTCAACTTTTTAATTTGTAAAATTTATTTCTCATTCTTTTAATAAACTTGAAAAAAACAAAAAAAAACTTAATAAGTTATTTTCTAACTTATTTTTATGACATAACTAAATATTGAAAAGTGTTTTTCAATTTATTTTTTATGATATTATTAAATATTGAAAAATAATTCACATTCCTGAAATATATTAAAAAAAACTATTTTTGAAGGACTCAAAGTGTTGGTTAAATAGGAGGCCTCCATGTAAATTTTAACAATAATTAAGATAAAAAAATAGAATTCACAAAAATGGAGAATTATCGAGCTAGGATCTTGATTTTCATTGATGATCAATCACGAAGACATCCCTTAAATACTTCTATACACATATCAATACAACTATTCTGCTAGAAAAATAAATACATCAACAAAGATAAAATTGGAAAAGATTGCTCTCTTCTTCCTTTTGAATTCATGATGAGGCTTGCAATCTAGAGGCAAGCTTGATGAAGGCATCTTCTCTGCATGGAATCGTAAGACCTCCCATTGGAGGATTGAAGCCAAACTCTTCCTCAGCTAGGTTAAGTAAATCTTGAAATAAAGGATGGCTCAAGTATGATATTGGCACCACAAACCTCCTCTTTTGCATTTCTCCAACATATACAGCTACATGTCCTTTGGGTACATCAGGCTGATTTCTACCATGAAGAGACTTCCCTTTGATTACATGTTTGACACTGCTAATCATGGATGGTAAACGAATACCCATGTTTGATTTTAAGCTTGAGTGAGGAATCCTAGAGAATGATTTGAAATCGGTTTCTGTGGTGAAAGTTATGCAGGTCTTGTGGAGTAAGAAGGCTGGTTTTGAGTCTGTATTTTATAGGTTGTTTGAGGAGTGAACTGCCATACTTTTCCAGTGGAGACTCAGCTGGGTGCATGTTCAGGTTTTGGCTGTTTCGCTATTTTGGGTATTATAGGAGGGCCCATTGCAACAAAGGCTCACATGGCTTTGCTAAAGGCTATCAAATTGCTTATAAAACAGGGGGCCGTACACCAACATTTTCAAGTTGTCAGAAAAGATTGGCTAATGAATAGTGTTATGATAAGATCATAAGAGATTCACAGGCTCTTCCTCAGGTCTTGTACAGGAATTTGTGGAGTAGTTTATATCCTGATAATGTAATTCCTGATGCGAATGCTAGGAAACAAGAAAAAGAAATTGAGCTTTTTTATAGTAAGTTGAAGGAACTAGGTTCTCAGTAGCTTCGTGTAAGTAATTAATATGATTATGTCTTGTGTATATTAGAATAAAGAAACATACTTATTTATTGGTAGAGCCAACATCTCAAGATCTTTTATAGTATACTTGTTACCTTTTAATTGAATTCAATTAAAAAATTTAATGTTTGTAATCATTTTTTATTTCTAGAATTGAATTTTAAATGTAATTTATATATATTTCTGAGATATATTGTTTTGGGTCCAAGGTTTAAATTCAAACTCTTAGAAAGTACTAAATTACAAATCCTTAATTACAACTTGATCAGTAACTTAAAAGCCGCTTTAATTCACGTCACTATCCCATCTGCTAAAATAGAAAACAGTTGCAATATAAGAAGTCTGATTGAAGGAAAAATAAAATATTTGTTAAATAATAATATAAATTATATTTTAAAATCTTTATCTAGATTTTAAAATTAAGATGATTTTTTAATATAATATTAAAATTTTGTTAATCAAATAATTAAAATTTTAAATTTTATTATTTTATTTTATTTAATAAAAAATAAAAATAATAATAAGTATGCACATATTCCAAATTCAAATGATCTTCACTTAAAAATATATATTAAAATATAATATAAATTATATTTTGAATTTACATGTAATAACATAAATGCTTTGGCTAGTGACATATAATAAAATATATAAAATATTAATTTTGAATAATTAAGGTATCTTCCATAATTTTTATGTTTTAAAACTGAATTCGTAATTACGACTACATCAATAACTTATATTTGTGAAAAAATGAATTATTCCTCAACTTAAATCCGACCTCAAAAAATGTCAATTGGGCACCAACTTCGATGTCTATGCACTGAATTAGTCTGACCAGAAGGCAGAACACTTGATATTCGGTAATGATATTTCCATTGAAATACGCCCTCGAAAAAGTCTGAATACCTATCAATGATGCAATGGCAGTTCTACACGTAGGTCACCAAAGAATTGTGATGAATCCCTTGAGATAACTTCGGGAAAAAAGAAATTAAAATAAAGAAGTATATCTCTCTGGTGATGTTGTTCTATCAATGCCGATACGAATCGAATTGAAGGTGCACACGTTTGTGCCAGCATTCTGAGGCAATCATTCATAAGCACATGGATAGGGAGATTCGTCACGCTGACAATTCTGCATATTTAATTTATTAATTAGCATTGTGGGATTTTTGTTTTTTTACAAGTTTGAGTGGCTAAAGTATAAAATCTTTGTGTAAAGCTCATATTACTCGTGAGATAAATTAACCAAATTAAAAAAAAAGAAATAAAATGACAAATACATTAAAAAATCAATTATTTTTTATAGAATTTATCAGATTAAAGGTGAATTCAGGTTTTGATCATATTATACCTCATCAATTTTCAAATTATATTTTAATATAATTTAGACTAGATTCTAGATTGATCCATCAATCTGAACCGAGTGCAATAATAGTGATTGGGTTTATGTAAATTTTTTTAGTTAAAAATAATAGTATTTTGGATAAGCATATGTGCATCCCAGATGGTGTGAAAAGGAATGGCCGCAGTAATGAACATCAAATTTGTTCATTTCTTGGATCGAGCAGCCAATCGGCTGAGCCACACTGACAACAAGAACATGCCAAAATGATATCAAGGGCTATGATAAGATTTTTGTTTTAAAAAACTGTGGGTTGTATATATATATAGATATAAAATGGACCCTCCATATCCAAGTTATCCTCGTGGTATTTTAAAATCATCCGCGTACTAGTTGCTCCACCGTGGCAACATCGATAATTGTTACATTATTATTTTTTCATCTATTAATTTAAATTTTTTTGTTTTACATTTTTTGATGTTTCTCAAACCTGTAAAGGTCACTAAAGAAGAATAAACAGCTCTAACATTGGAAAACTACACTGAGCTAATTTTGTTTTTCACCCTACCAACATTTCCTGACTGCTGGATTAACAAGATCAGCATGGGCACCAATCGATTGAAGGAGATGTTCCTTCACGTTAAAAAAAAAATTCGAAGAACGTCTACTCTGAATCATCATCAATTCTCACATAAGAGATCAACAAGGCTAGACGTGCCGAAAGGCCATTTTGCAATTTATGTCGGGGAGGAAGAGAAGGAAAGGAAGCGATTTGTGATCCCAGTTTCTTACTTGAAGCATCCATTGTTTCAAATCTTGTTAAGTCAAGCTGAAGAAGAGTTTGGTTTTGATCATCAAATGGGTGGTCTTACCATTCCATGCGTCGAAGATGAGTTCAGTACTGTTCTCACTTCGCTCTTGAATGGTTGATGATGAGCTACCTAGCTAGAGCCGTTTTTATATTTTGAATTATTTTTAAACTAATTTACGATTACTAATGAGTGCTTATAAATCACAATAACCAAAACTCTAGATATAATATTAGCAACGATTAAATTTTATAATAGATCTGGTTTATGATTTTAGGTGATGAATCCGGTCGGTTTAGTTATTTATTCCAAGGCTACAATTTACAAAAAAATAAAAATAATCTCAAGTTCTTATAAAAATAATTTAGTATTTTAATCTTATTGTAATTTTATTAATTCAGATATACTCATTGCTAAAATTTATTTTTTATGTTTTTGCATAATTATTTATTTCATATTTATACATATTATTGATTTAAATATTCGCCGAGTTACTAATTTTTTTTTTAATTTACGTGGGATGTCCGGGCCAATTTGCGCGCACCACGACTAATCCCTACGGCCCACTGAATACCCTGCAAATCCAGTAGGCATGTAAGGCACCACGGGGATGACAGGCGTTCACGCCAGGACTCAAACCCAGGTGCAGTGGAAAGAGACAACCACTTTTACCATTAGGTCAAGCACTGATTTGCAGCCAGTTACTAATTTTTTCCTTATATGTGGTGGTTACATGTGATTTTATTTTTCCTCATTGACAATAACAAGGGCCATCTGGGCCATTGGCCCAACTAATCCCTCCTTAGGCCCGAGCACCCCTGCAAGATGAACCGACTCCTTAATGCTAAATATCGATGCTAAAACTTTTGCGAGAAATATTTTAAGGCGGCAATTCTTGCGAGAGAGGTGTTTCGTTATCTACTTTGTATTAGGTTGACAGAGACAAATAAAACACTACTATTATAAGCTATTTTAATAAAATTTGGCAAAATCTTAGTATCCTGGAATATAATATTTATACTAATAGAAAAGTTTTTTTATTTGATGAAAAATATATTCTTAAACCGGCAAGTACATCGACAAAAAGAAATTTCTGGCATTAATGGAAAAATGAGCATCCTTTTTCATCCTGCAAGAGGAAAATGGCTCAACTGATTAAAGGCAAATCTTAATTATATTAGACTTAATGTTGTCAAAACAAAAGTTCAATTGTGTGAGCAGGCCACAACGGATTGTTCATAATTTCATCTGGGCCACATTTGTAAGTTTGAAATAGCTGGACATGAGAATCTGGAAAGTAAAAGGTATCCCATAGAATGTCTAGCTAGGTAGATCTTATCCACATGCAGGACCCTTTCAATGGCGCATGCACCTACATCATGTCCTGCAACAGTGTCTTCATCGATCACTGATCATCTAAAAGGCCAAATTCAAAGTAAACTAATTTCTTTTGCCAAGAAATTTAGATATATGAATGATCATAGCAAGCTTGAAAAAGTCCAGTTTATATTTGTATGCGTGTTTATCTCTCTCTCTCTCTCTCTCTCTCTCTCTCTTTAATGATGGTTCTGTAAGTGATGTGACCGCATGCATAGAAGCTGGAATGGAGCAATTAACTATTGCGATTAACGAAGCTAAACCACTATAGTTGGAGCAAATTAAGAAAGTTTTACGACAAAGAGTAAATATTCCAGAATCCGTCTGTAGAACTGAAATGCAAAGCAGTAATTAGCAAAAACAAAATTGATCAAGAGACAGGCTTGTCATCTCAAATTGTTTATAAACTTATGCCTGGTAAGAACGATGAATGAACCAAGAAAAATCAAGTGATTTGTGGGTTCAATATTTATGAAGTACCTCCGAGAAATGAAGTGAGGTTAATATTGAAGTACTCTTCACTGCAAGGTATTGTGAGACCATCCATTGATGATAGAATCCAAATTCGTCCTCAGCTCGTTTTAGCAAGTCTTGAACAAAGGATGGTTCAGGTATGATATTGGAATAACAAATCTCTTTTTAAAGGAATATTAAGCATAGTATTAAAATTTAAACTGGCATCAGGGTTTATCTAGAACTCGAAAATAATAGGAGGAATAACCCAGATTAACCCGGTTAAAAACCCGAGTGAATCCATTGACTAGTTGACCCGGGATAAACCCGGTCAAAACGCAACTGGGTTGTCCTCAACCCTGCCTCTCCCTTCGTTGCTGACTCGATCCCTTTCCACCTCTGTTCAATCCCGTTGACACAAGAGAAACTAAACAGAACATGAAAACAGATTTGGAGTGATAAAAAACTATTGAAAATGTACCAAAGAAAGGTGAGCTAGAAAAAACATAGCCTGCAAGAAGCAAATAATGATCTGAGAAACCCCAAGTCTTTTTACTGAAAAATTTATATATGACTCTGGAACAAAGATGTCGAAAAATTGATCCAGAATATATAGATTTGTGCTCTTGAAGCCCAAATAAATTATTACTAATATAAGAATCAAGAGGGGAAGAGCTGAGAGATGGAGATTGCAGAAATGGAAGCAATATATGATTAGTGATTTTTTTCAGCAATGGCGTTGGTGCGTGCAAAATATATTATAAAAAGAAGGGAGGCTGTAAGTATAACCAAACCTTAATATTACCTCTTCTTGCTAGTTAGTGGGTCTGGGCTAATCTTTATTTATTTTTATAGTTCTATATCAAGGTTAGGTTTTGCTCTATCCACTTACAAAAGCCCAAATATCCTTTTAGTCAACGATTTAGTCAATTCGAGACCAAGGCCCTTCAACTCAGGGAGTGCGTCGATCGCTATCCCCTCGGCAAGCTTTGAGATTCTTTTCCTAGATGCTGATCAAGTTTTAAAACCAAGATATTAGGAAGAGAAGGACTAGTTGAAGTTTCACATGGTTTGTTTTGTTTGTTTCTAGTGACACCATGCCCTACTAAAGACAAAAAATCTCGTTGGTGGGGGTGCTATTTTACTGGTTTATCTATGAATATCGTTCTTGTCCAGATCAGGTGAGAATAAATGGGCGTCCTGAAAAACCGGGAGATAAAACAAAGCTCGCTGTGACATGGGAGGATGGATGCATGGACATGGAGTGGTGGTTATTTCCTTGACTTTCAGGTAGAGAGAAAATGACAAGAAGGCTTAATATACATGGTATCGCAGGTTCTTATCTCGTGACTTGACCAAAATGTCGGAGTAGCCACCCCTCCTGCCAGGAATATTGTTGTGCAATGCTCCCAAGTAGCTAACCATACATGCATGTACTCAAATTGAATGATTTCCCATTTAGGATCAAATTTGTATTTCTGGCAGTCAGATTGGGCCATTTTGACTCGATGTTTTGTCAAGTAATGAAGTGCTTTCTGCGAAATAAATATCGAGTGGATTGAATCCTCGAAATGAACTAGTTATTTAGGATAATATGGCATTTGGTGTGCCTTCAATTTTTTATTTTTTTAGGAAGAAGACGTATTAAAAATTGCTCCAATCGAGGAATTCCTGCATACATACATGTAGGATCTGTCTGTGAAGTCATTTCGCTCGGAAACTTAATTCATTATTCATAGAAACATAAATATAAGGATAAGTTTAAGACTGAGAACGCGTAATTTAATTCAACATCTAATAGAAACAAAAAATATAAGGTTTTATAAAAGGGTCGAGAATTGTGGATAATGTTAAATATCCATTACGACGACCATGTACCTGACACTAAATGCATTTTCTGAAGTCTTAATTCAAGTCACTTTCTCTAATTACTAGGTTTAAGGTTCGAGTCAACTGGGTCAGGAAATTATTATGTGCAATAATTTATATTTATATGCTCGACCGTCGAGTCAACTGGGTCAGGAAATTATTATGTGCAATAATGCATATTTATATGCTCGACCGGCTAGTTTGATATGCTACCATTCAACCTATCACCCTTTCAAAAGGTTCATTTGATCACAACAAACTCTCCACTCATGTGTCTGCTCTTGTGTGTGGTAGGTCATTTTTAACAAATATGATACTGGTTGAACTAGCTCTGTGTGTTTTATATAATCGAAAACTTTTAAGAAACATGTAATATGGTGACATGACCATCTGCTAAAAGAACATGAATGATTTGATAGAACGAAATCTTTAAGGAAGAATGCCGCAATATCTACCATTCTGCTAAGGGAATAAGATCCATGATTCGATTGAAATAACTTTATCAAATGATCATGATATAATATCGAGACATATCATTTGGTAAAAAGAATCTTAGCTATAGCCCTCAGTTACTCAGTGGCTTGTCTTTCCTCCAAGTGCTCTGCTTGCTACCTTGTGCTGCGAGGAGCCCTTAAACAGAACCTTAATAATTTCAGCTAGGCCACCATGGTTTCTTTCTTTTCCAACATGGTAGGCCATGACAGCCTAACGTACGTTATATACACATGAAATATCCATTGAAGATATTTCCGACGCGTATACCGTGTTTTAACCACGGACATGTCCGTAAAGTACTGCTCCCACTGCAACAGTATGATCTTCACCAATTATTGATCTATTGAGTGACTGACTAGCTGGCTATATTGTGAGATTTTGCCCTATATATAAAACCCTAAGCCATACGTCGATAAGGCAATTCAGTGCAACTTAAAGTATCTCTAATATACTTTCAGATTCTTTAGTTCCACATTCATCTCTTTCCACCAGAGATTTTTTATTACCTCCCTGACCATCATGGGCATCCGTTTGTTCAATGCTAAGCAGGTTGTGAGGCGTATTCTTTTGTCTGCAGAAGGAAGCAGTAATGTGCCAAAAGGCCATTTTGTTGTGTATGTTGGAGAAACTCAAAAGAGATGTGTTGTTCCCATCTCCTACTTGAAGAACCCTTCATTTCAGAAGTTGCTTAGACATGTTGAAGAAGAGTATGGCTTTAACCATCCTATGGGAGGTCTCACCATCCCATGCAGTGAACAAGTCTTCCATGATCTGATTTGTTGTAGCTCGTAGATTGGTAGGAAAAATCGATGGTGTAAATTAACTTAAACCATTGACGAATTAATTAATTTTCATTTCTATTCCTTTTCTGATAAGCTATAAATATGAACGCCTGATTGATGATTTGCTGTCGATCCCTCCTTCTGAACATCTTTTAGTACTGCAGACAATTCATTTATTTATTTATTTTATAACTGGAGAAAAATGTTATTGAAAATATAAAATAGAATTCTCGAGATACATATTGCAATTGGAGAATTGACTTAATTTAAATTTCTTATTTGATGAATGAAGCTTGCAAATCTCATTATCAAAGACACTGTTTTACAAAAAGAGTAACATGTAATAATTCCCCTCTTAATATATATACATTGTTTCTAATTTTTGAGAAACTACATTTTCGTACAGTACAAGCTTTTTTTTTTTACTAGGATATTAAAATTGTTTAACTAATTAATCACAAACACAGAGTAATATGCTTTTTTAAAAAAAAAAAATCTAACCAGTAATATGGTGTTATATATTTAATAATGGGATCGATGCATGATTTGTGCTTTAAGCTAATATAGAAAGGTTAAAACCTTAATTATTTTTAATATCAACCCTAATAGTAATGTGAACACTCATAATTTCATTCTACAAGAGAAAATATACACAAAACAGTGTTTAGGATCAAGATAAATCTTGATGATGTCCAAGCTAGCTACTCTCAAAATTAGCATCCATTTAATATACAAGTTTTAGTCGTAAGAGGGTCCAAAATAGCAAATTTTAGTGATAGACCCAATTAGAACGGACTTTGAGTTCGATTAGATGTCCTATTAGGGTTTGGGTTATAAATAAGAAACGTTTTCATTCTAATTTTGAGACCACTGTTGGTCGTAGAAAAGGGGAAAAAGAAAATCCAAGTGAACAATACGATCTTTTGTTGCTTGGGACAAGACTAGCTAACTGAGTAATTTTACATTAGTTAGCACTAGGAAACACATGAATTCATGGAGATATTTAACAGATGCTCCCCTCGTGGAGGTAATAGATAATGGGACTTGACCATATATACCAAAACTTAATTTAACCAGAGGGTGAAATGCTCAAATTTTAACCAAAGACTTGCTAACGCTTACTCGTAGCTAGGACAGCATTACACTCAACTAGCTAGTTTTGGAAATTACCCTCAGCTAGGCTCTAGCACTCCTTCATATTAGCAATTCACTAACAGAAATTAATAAATTAAGATCCCAATATGAAAAGACAGAAAATAATGTAGAATTCTATGGTGACATGTATTTCAACTCATAAATAAATATGCTATTGATTCAAGACTTCGAGTTAATAAGCTATTTCTCATAATTTGATTTTAGAAGATGAACACCCGTAAATCGCATTCAGAATATAAAACTAGCGGCCACTCAGCGAACACGCAACCACTCACTGGTTGCGTACAGAAATATCAGTTCATGATGCGTCGTTCACATGAACTGATATTTCTATACGATAGCTTCTTGTCTCCACCACTCAATCTGTTGTCAACTGATAATTCCCAATCGTTTCATACGTAAAAGCCCTTTGTACGATGGCACTACAGGGAAAGTGGCGATGGAGACTAAAGAGCAGGACATAGCTGGTCCAGAAAGTTGACGCATTGAATTAGAAAAACGCGGAAGATCTTATTTTTCTCAAGATATGACAATTCAAATAGATTTCTTTTAATTGCAGAATCGAAATGTCATACAAATGATTTGTCATTGAGAACTAATTTTCTTGTTTGTTTGAGCTTTATGTAGCTTGTAATTTCACAAAATAAATCTGACATGCAGATGCTTATGTCCTCCGGGCATTTTAGGCTGACTATGCAGTCTGCAAGTAACAGGCATTAGCCAGTCTGTGCCAAAAGCAGTCCTGATGGGAAAGGAGGGGCTTCTAAAGATGATTTTCATCTATCCGACTGGAGACTGCTTGTGATCCGTCCGTAAAGTAAAGGGCATCCCCGTACAAAGTGGCTGATAATGATGGGACTGGAACGACTGGTGGTAGGGCATGATCATGTTAGCGTGTTTTTGAAGTGTGTTACAGATTATATTTTTAAAAATATATTTTTATTTAAAAATATATTAAAATAATATTTTTAATTTTTTATCTATCAAAATATAATATATAATTGCACTCTTGAATTCAGTCCGTGCCAGGAGTTCTAAGCTGGCTGGTGCGGCAAAGATCAGCGATAGGAAAACTAGTGTTAAATTTTACAAGAGTAGAACTGTGTGTTTAGAAGTATTATGATGGTTGTTTTTGAAAGTATTTTTTATTTTAAAATATATTATAATAATATTTTTTATTTTTAAAAAATTATTTTTAATATTAACTCTTAATTTAAAAAAATATTTATTTAAAATTAAAAAATTAAAACTTTTAAAAAATATTTTTAAAATACAATATCAAATACACCCTAACTTTACGTAGCTTCCAGTCACGAAACCCTCTTCTTCTTCTTTTTTTCCTTTTCTCGGAGTGTAGGGTTCCTGGCTACTGCTCTCTGGTCTTTACCACTAAATGCAGTGAGATCTGACACGCTTGGGTTGACTTTCAATTGAGGAAACAGAGCAATTCCTTTGTATTTAATTTTAAATATAGTTATTTTCGTCCAAGAAAATATTTAAAGCCCAGAAACCCTTGAATTTGACTAAACGGAAGCCAGTATGAAAAGAAGAATTCATACGACAGGCTGTATTAATATTATAGACGGAAACTAGCTTGTAACCAGTGTACGTTTCGCCTCAGGTAGTATTGCAAGTTCAAATTTAAATGAACCTCTGCTGTACTAGAAGCAGTGGGGCATAACGTTTCACAGAAATGCATATCTGTGATCGGTCAGACCTGTGTCCTTGATTATTGGATTGAAGACAGACATGAGATGGCTAATGAGCTAATCTCTTGACAACACTTCCAGCACCGAAGGGTCTAATCACCACTGGATACTTGCATTGAAGACCTCTAGCAATACAATGCCCTCACATCTATAAATACATGTATATTTAGGGTGACAAGTAACACAAGTCTTCACATCTAGATAACCATGTTGCTCAACAAATCTTTCGAGATTTTCTTTTTCTTTTCCATTCATACCAAATAATGGGTTTTCGCTTGTCTGCAATTGTGCCTGCTAAGCAAATTCTTCAGCTTTCTGCATTAGCAGCAAGCCAAGCAGCTTCAAATGTTTCAAAGGTCTGCCTTGCAGTTTATGTTGGAGAAATCCAAAAGAAGCGATTTGTAACTCCGATATCAGACTTGAACCAGCCTACATTTCAAGACTTGTTAATTCAAGCTGAAGAAGAATTAGGAAATGTTCATCATATGGTTGGTCTCACGATTCCTTGCAGAGAAGACATTTTCCTTGACGTCATTTCTTGCTTAAATCGGTCGTGAAAAAGCAGACAATGGCAAAGATTAAGTTTAACACCGTTCTTTCCCTCTGTGAGAACACATTGAAGAGGACATTTATCAGTACCATGTACAGACTATTGTTGATGCTTTATTTCTTCCCCGGTGAAATGAATATCGTTTCATAGTTTTGGAAAACTGTGTTATTAAAGTTTTGTCAACCTTCCAATTTGGTAATGACAAGCATTCATCATGGTTTTTTTTTTTTTTTTTTTAAATCATATCCTGTTCTATTGCGAATACCAGCTCCAACTCCATTGTGCATGATCTTAATTCCGTCAGGTATGATATTATTTATCTTTGCATGAATTATGTTTCTCGACCACAAAATAATCAAGATATCTTCTTCTTAAACAATTCGACTCACCAAATCCTAATGTCCTCCGTACACAATAAGCCCATTGCCATATTGTACATTGACAAATATTTTCGTAAGTATGTAAAGTGTTATTACTGGAGTAATTCTTCCATTTTTTAAATGAAAGGATAATGGTGGTAGCCGGATCATTACGGCAATACAATGAGATAACCAAGGAAAATAAAATAAAAAATAGTAATTTAAATTATTTTTATTTTTTTAGTTAAAAAATAATATAAATTTTATTTTAAAATTTTATTTAACAAATTAAATTATTGAATTCAAATAGATCTTTAATATAGTATCAAAACTTTGATAACTAATTGGTTATATATTCAAATCTCATTATTTTTATTTATTTAATAAAAATTATCATTAAGTAAAATGAGTTTATATAATTTTTAAATTTAAAAAGCTTTTCTTTTAAAGGACAGTAAGACCTCACCTAATAAACTAAAATTAAAAGTTATGGGCTCTTAATAAAATGATTCAGGAATTATACACTATATATTGTCAATAATTAGTGGACAATAATTAGTGTTTATGAGTATTGCAGACATTGTATTTTAAATATTTTTATTTATAAATATATTAAAATAATATTTTTTAATTTTATTTTTAAAATTATCATTTCAAAACTATCTATAAACATAAAAAAATTAAATTTAAATTTAAATAAAAAAATAAGTGGCGCCGGAAACAGGAGTAGCAAACAGTCCTGAGCTTAAAGAGGTTGGTTGTCATGGGGACAAGTCGTGAGCTTCATTTGTATTTCAAGGTGCTTGTCTTGTATAAGTGGACTGGTCATGAAAAGCTGGAATCTCCTTGGCGCTGCTTCAACCATATTTTTTGCGCATAACAGGTTGTAATGTTTGCTACAGTTTTCTTATCTCGTTATTTATTTGTTGATGATGCTTGTCATTCCTGATCAAAACATACAAATTTTGCTGAAAATTTGTAAATTATTAATTCATCATTGAAAGCATTAAAGTCTTGACCCTTTACCTTAGCGGAGGAATTTCTGTAGTTAATTGCTTCAGCCAAATCATGAGTTAAATTTATGCAGAAGAAGAGAAGCCTTGATCTTTACGCAAATGGATTATTTTTTTTGTCAATTTTGGCACATGCTAGATGAAAAAGTGGTCTCCAGGCTAAAGCTGGTCCAGTAACATCCGATACACGCGGGTCATTAGAGCAGGTTGAGCATCGAAAGCCCTTCAACACTCAAATCCGCTGTCTCAACTTAATGACTTCATTTCGAAAGTACCTTCCCCCCCGTACGGTAGTCCTTCTCTCCTTTATGGCAAGTGGCGATGGAGAACAAATGCAGGACAAACTGCATAGTAACGAAAGTTGGTGCACCGAATTAGCAGAGGGTGGAAAGTGTTTCTACAGATATGCCATTCGAATGATCTTTTTCATTGCAGAGTTAACATGTTGCATGCGTTTTACGAATTTATCATATTTGTTTCGGCTTCATGTAATTTGTGGTGCTCAATTACAAATAAATCTGATATGCTTAATTATGCTCCGCTAAGCATTTTAGCTCCTTGCTATACCTTGTCAGCTTCACCCACCAATTTTTTTGTTCATGAAAAGAGATTTCGAGGAGATCTATCTTCCAACATTTTACCGAACACAGGTTTACCTTAGTACTATTGTATGTTGACAGTAAGCAGTACTAGGAATGTACCTGCAGGTCTGCGTCGGTAACAGACAGCTTCATATTTAGTACAGTGAAGACCTGTAGAAGGCTATATTTAGTATAAAGGGAAAAAGTACGTGATGTTTGAAAATGAAGTGGAAATACCAACACTACTACTAGGTCTAATATTATTAGTAAATAAACCATAAATTTTAATACATAGACTTTTTATATTCAATAGTAAAAACATATAAGAATTATTATTAACACCACCATTAATATCCTCATTAAAACCACCATTAATATTCTCATTAAAAAAACCAAGAAGAATAAAAAATCTAGAAGAATTATATAATGTCACTCAAGTCATAAAAAATATAACTTTATTTTGTTTCTTTGTAAATAATGATCCACTTAATTTTAATAAAGCTATCACATAAAAAAAATGGATAGAAGCAATGGATGAAGAAATACATATCTTTAAGAAGAATGCTACCTAGAATCTGACTAATCCACCAGAAAACAAAAAAGCAATAGGTGTCAAATGGGTTTATAAGATAAAGAAGAATATAAAAGGAGAAGTACAAAGATACAAAACAAGATTAGTGGTAAAAGGCTACAAACAAAAGATAAGGCATTAACTATGAAGAAGTATTTGCTCTAGTAATTCAGCTAAAAACAATCAGAATGATGATCTCACTAGCCACACAACATAGATGAAAATTTTATCAACTCGATGTAAAGTTAGCATTTCTGAATGACTTCCTAGAAAAAGATATTTATGTTAAACAACCACTTAGATACATTGAAGCTAAAAATAAAAGAAAAGCATACAGGTTAAAGAAAGCTCTTTACGGCTTGGAATACCATAATTGGCAGGTATTTTCAAGATAATGAATTTAAAAAATGACCATATGAATACACAATATATGTGAAGAAAGAAACAGATAGCAATATATTATTTGTATGCCTATATGTTGATAACTCGATATTTACCGGTAACAACCCTATCATGTTTGAAGACTTCAAGAAAAGCATAGTACAAGAGTTTGAAATGACAAACACTAGTCTGATAACATATTTTATTGGCTTAGAAGTGACGCAGAAAGAAGAAGGGATTTTTGTATTGCAAAGCAGTTATGCCAAAGATATTCTTGAAAGGTTCAAGATGAAAAGTTGCAATTCGGTATCAACTCCAATTGAGAATAAAGTAGAATTGAGAAAGAGTAAAGTTGGAAATGTTAATTCAACTTACTTCAAACGCTTAGTATAAAGCTTAAGGTACTTGATATATACCAGATCGAATAAACTCTACAAAGTTGGACTTATCAACAGATATATGGAGACATCGGACCAATCTCACTTGAATTCAGCCAAAAGAATTCTTCGTTACATCAAAGAAATAATAAATGAATGTATGTTTTATACTTCAAGTAAAACCTTCAATCTTGTTAGCGACTCGAATAGTGATTAGAGTAGAGATGTGGATGAAAGCAAAAGCATAGCAGGATTTGTCTTTTTCATGGGAGATATATTTTTCATATGGTTATCCAAGAAGCAATCGATAGTAACACTATTAAGCTATGAAGTAGAGTATATTGATGTCAACTCAGCTGCATGCCATTTAATATGCTTAAGGAATATGCTAAACAACTTGGGATTTCCTTAAGAAAATTCTACAAAGATTTATATTAATAATCAATCAACGATTGCATTAGCAAAGAACCTAGTGTATCATGAAAGAAGTAAACACATTGATATACATCATCCTTTTATCCTAGACCATGTGAAAAACAAAGAAGTTGAATTGACATCCTGCAAAACAAATAATCAAATTGCAAATATCTTTACAAAACCATTAAAAGAAGAATTACTTATCATATTAAAGTTCATGTTTGGCATGACATCTCTCGATTGAGTTTAAAAGGGGAATTTTTTGCATTAAACTCAATCCAACAAAGTCAAAGAAGGCAACACCACTTACATTCACCGCTAGCCGCCTTTACACTTAAAATTTTATTTTTTTTACTTTTAATTTGTATATAAATAAACAACTAAGTTTATATTATTGTGTGTAGAAAAGATAAGAGAAAAACACTAGAAAAAGAAAAGAAAAAACGTGTATTTAGAGATTTTGTTTATATGTTTTATTTCCTTTGAGTATTTCAATACCATCATTGGTGGGTTCTCCCACCAATACTAGATATTGTTCCCCGTAACTTCTCGAAGAAAAATCATCTTCATATGATGATGTATTAATGTGGCTAGTGGTGAGAACTGGCAGTCGGGCATGACCATGTGAGCTTCATTCATGGTGGTCTTTCCGAAAAGTTCAATTATTGAACTTGTGAAAATCAGGATGTCATATATGCTGCGTTAAAGTCTCTGTGTTTCCAATTCCCCAACGAGCTATGATACGAGTACCTTTCCTCATTACCTGTGGATTGAGGTTCTTTGCTACCACTCTTAGGTTCTATACTAATTGCAGAGAGATCTGGCATGCAGGTGTAGACTTTAAACTGATAATGTCAGCTCAATTCCATTAAATTCGACTCCAGTATTTATTTGTTTTTCCCAAAAAAATGTTTCGAGGCATTGTATTGATTTGAATTTGATGAAAAAGATACATAGCTGAATCAAAAATTCATGTACAGTACATGTTTTTCATGCTTAAAGCTTGTCCTGATCCACAGAAGAAAATAGAAGATAACTGTTTTTTTTTATTTGGATTGCTAGTTTTAATTTATCTTCTTTGAATAACTTCAAATTGAAGCAGACCTTAGTTCGTAGAAGCAGTGGGGTCATGATGTTTCACAGAAATTAATAGTTGCCAGTCAGACCTGTATTCTTGATGATCAGGTAGAAGGCAAAACCATGTGATGGCTCATGAGCTAATTTCTTGACTAGACCTCTTGCAAGGACCTCTTCACCACTGGCTACATGCATTAGGGGATCTCTAGCAATATACCCTTGCATCTTTATAAATACACACACATTTAGGTTCACAAGCAACACAGGTCTTCACGTTCTTCACCATAAAAATTGTTCAGCATCTCTCTCAAGAACTATATATTTCATTCTCATTCATATCAAATAATGGGTTTCCGTTTGTCTGCTATTATACGTGCTAAGCAAATTCTTCACCTATCTCCATCTGCAGCAAGCCAACTAGCTTCAAATGTGCCAAAGGGTTGCCTTGCAGTCTATGCTGGAGAAATCCAAAAGAAGAGATTCATAATTCCAATATCATACTTGAACCAACCCCTATTTCAATACTTGCTACTTCAAGCTGAAGAAGAATTCGGATATCATCATCCCATGGGCGGTCTCACAATCCCCTGCAGAGAAGACATTTTTCATCTTGTCATTTCTTCCTTAAATCAATCATGAAAGCTGATAATGGCATTGAAAAACTCTGACACGGTTTTGTAATGGTGACATTAATGCATTTCATGTACAGACCTTTGTTTCTTTATATTTTTTTCTTCCTCAGGGGAATGAAACTTGTTTCATGGTATAGCAAGACTGGATGCTATTGCCGTTTGGTCAGATTGTATTTCAATTAGGAAATTGCTAGAACTAATCAATGAAAGTTTGCCATAATATTCTATTGTTCTCTTGTTAATTTCCTTTGCATGAGTTACTGCATTTTGTTTGAATTATATTCCTCGAAGAAAAAAAATCTTCAGTAGCACTGTCATCACCTGCTAATTATATTAGTGTACCAGTTCATGACAGACGAAAGCCTAAATTAGTCAATCTTACGTCTGATTACACAAGACCGAACACCAAAGCACTGTCATCACCTGCTAATTAAAATGTTGTCTATCCGCATTGCACTTGAATGGTAATAAATGCCCTTTTAAGTAGGGAACACAGCTTCTCGGAAACTTCAAGAGGCTTGTTCTGTAAGATGATGGACTTAAATGGTGGAACTAGAAGGCTGGAATCTCCTAGTGCCACCTTCAACGTTATATTTTTTTTTTTTAAGAACTGGTTCTGGTGTCTGTTACTGTTTACTTTTCTCATCATCTATTATTGAAAGCATCAACGTAGAGTGGGACAATTACTGCAGCCAAAGGCACAGATTCAGCTGTAGACTTCTCTGGTCGTCTCAGCCACTCTTTAATTTTAATATGCAATAGCATAGAATAGCAGCCTTGATCCTTTCCTAATCTTATTAATCAGCACATGTTAGGTGTCAGAGCACTCGGCCAAACCCGATCCAGTCAAGTAACAACTGATGTCTAAGGGCCATTTAGCAAGAAGAGCATATGCAGCAACTGTTCAACAACGGTCCCCTGAAATTATTGCTGCCACTCAACTTTGTTTTCACAAGTGATAATCTTTTATAATTTCGTTACTATGAGAGTTCCCAGTACGTTAGTCCTAACTCCCACGGGGCAAGTGGTGATGGAGACTTAACTAGGAGTCGGGACAAATTTAGTCTTGAAAGTTGATGCATTCATTTATCAAAAAGGGAGAAAGTGAAATGAAATAAGTCTTCTCTTATTGCAGAATTGACATGTCATGATCAAATATAATGGATGGAGTATTAAATTTCATAATTTGTTTATCTTCATCAACTTCGTTCTGCTTTATTACAAATAAATCTGATATGCTTATGCTCTGTTAAGCATTGCAGCTCGTATGTTCATGAAAGAGAGATACTGCAGAAATTTAACTTCAAGTCATTCGATGATCACAAATTGACACTCATGCCATTAACCATATAACCACGAGGTTGGTCTTGGCTGACTGCAAGTTCTAGGCAATCCTCCTATGGAACGTGTATATAAAGCCACCGTTTGACACAAATGAAAAATGGAGACCTCTTGAAAATGATCACTCATTTAGCAGACTAGATATTGTTGGTGATCCCTCCTCAAAGTAAAAGCATATCCGTACGATGATATATCGAGCTGGCTAATCATCAGTGCTGGCAGTAGGGCAAGGCCATGTGAACTTCATTGTGTCGTCTCCAGCTGCGTTGGGTGACTGTAAGTTCTGCGCAATCCTCCTGTGAAAAGTATAAGGCCTTGTTCGGCACATTGCAAAGGGGGACCTCTTGAAAATGATCAATCATCTATCATACTAGTTTTTGTTAGTGATCCCTCCTCGAAGTAAGAGCATATCCGTACAATCATCAGCGCTGGCAGCAGGGCAAGGCCATGTGAACTTCATTGTGCACTGTCATCTGTCAAGCCAAGTTTATTCATTTTTTGGAAGAAGAGCCAAGTTTATTCATTGATATGAAATTAGTGTGTCGGATATGATATTAGTGTAACTCTCAGAGCTTCCAGTTGCTACTCAAGTTATGCTAGTGAAGGTTTTCTCTTACCTATAGAAAAGGTTCTTAGCTACCACTTTCTGGTTCTATACTAATTGCAGGAAATTACACATGCTTGTATTAAATTTGGATTGAGGATGTCAGCTAAGGACTCTTTCGTGCAATTAGATTCTAGATTTTTTCTTTTTCCAAGAAAATATCGTAAGGACTATAGCTTCAAATCTTCGAATTTGATAAACAAATGATAATCTGAATAGAAAGAGTTCATTGGATATCTTGCCTTTAAATTATAAAATAAATGACAGGAGACTTAGCAAGTCTCAGATATGAAGAAAAGAAGGAAAATATCAGCTTATATTGTCAATCGGACAATCAGTATATATCATCCTCCTTAAATAACTTGGAATGGAAGTAGACCTTTATAGTTCATAGAAGCAGTGGGGTCATAACGTTTCACAGAAATGATTTGTGGCCAGTCCTACCTGTATGCTTGATAATTAGGTTGAAGACAAAACCATGTGATGACTCATGATTTGATCTCTTGACTACTTCACATTCAAGCAACCAGTTTCTTGCATTAAGCGATTTGTAACCTTACATCCATAATACACACTTAATTAGGCTGACGAGCAATTCAAGCCGTCACATCCTTTAGAATCAAAAGTTTCTTTGCTTAACAAGTCTTCTTAGATTTGAAATAATGGGTTTTCTTTCGACTGCCAGTGTACGTGCTGAACAAATTCGTCAGCATTCTTCATCTGCAAGAAGCCAAGCAGCTTCAAATGTGCCAAAGGGCTGCCCATCAGTTTATGTTGGAGAAATCCAAAAGAAGCGATTTGTATTTCCAATGTCATATTTGAACCAGCCTATATTTCAAGACTTGCGGAATCAAACTGAAGAGGAATTTGGATATTATGACCATCCGATGGGAGATCTCACAATTCCTTGTAGAGAAGACATTTTCATTGAAGCCATTTCTTGCTTAAATCAGTACTGAAAGCTGACAAAGCCATAGATCAAACCTAAAAGAGTTCCTTTTTTCTTTTTTTGTTGAGAGGCTGACACATTTCAGGTAGATAGTTATTCATGCTTCTGCTAATCCCATTTTTCTTCCTCGGGAAAATGAAAATGTTTAACAGTAGGAAAAATTGCTGAAATTTTTCAAACTGTTTTAATTAGGAAACTGCGAGCATTAATTATCAAGGACTTGCTTCGGATCTCATCTTGATGATGAGTCAGAAAACAATACCATGTGATCCCTCGTAAATTCATGTCTTCCATCAGACCCCATCCAAATGCCTCTGCGCCACTGATTCACATATAAAATGATTTTCCTTGCCTATTAATTCATCTATATATACACACAATTGCAGCCTTTACATTCTCATCAAGTATCAGAGCTCTCGTCTCTTCACTAAAACCTTTATAATCTTCAGATTGTTCTAACACACATCCAAACAAAATGATGGCTATTCGCTCGCCCCGTATTCTTCAAGTTAAGCAAAATATTCTTCGAGTACCATCTGCGGCTAAAGATGTCTGAAAAGGCTACATTGCAGTATATGTTGGAGAAGAAGAGGAGAAAAGATTTGTGATTCCAGTATCATACTTGAACCGACCTTCATTTCATGACCTCCTAAGTAAAGCTGAAGAATAATTTGGATTCAAACATCAAATGGGTGGCCTTATGATCCCTTGTTGAGAATATTAAAAAATAATATAAATTATATCTTAATATTTTATTTAATAATTTAAATTATTAAGTTGAGTTAATTTTTTACCGTGGTATTAGAGTTTTGATGATCAAGCAATCACAAATTTAAATATCATTATCTTTATTTATTTGATAAAAATTAAATAAAAGTTAATATAGATTTTAGTAAGTTTTAAATTTAAAAGGCTTTCACTTGAATGGGTGCATTACAGAATAATATAAATTATATCTTAAAATCTCATTTAAAAACTTAAATTTTTAGGTTTAATAGATTTTTTTAACAGAAAAAATATATTTATCAATCTCATCTCCTCTAGCTTGAAGGACTAAAATAGATTAGAGAAAACAATTTTGTAGGCTGTAGAACACATTCCAAATATCATGTACAGAATTTACTCTCTGATCCTGGAGAATAAGAAATATTTGTCCCCACCACAAACCATGGATGCAACTTAATTTGTTGTATAAACGAAAAGGAAAGCATTACTGAAATGTTTTGGTCATGAGATTCAGAAATATTTTCCTTTTGATGTCTTGCCTTTCACTTATAACTTTGCTGATCTTGGTTAGTCAAAAAGGAAAAAATATATATATTTGCTTGATCTTTGCCTTGGAAGGAGTTCCTACAGGCTACAGTTATGTATTTTCTTCTCACTTCAACGTTATGTTGTTCAAATGAGCAATACTCTTCGACATGTGATTTCCTTGAAGTGCATGAATTGTATGGATGTAAAACGATATAGTTGATGAAGGAACGCTTGTAGGCGCCATCCGTTTAGTTAACAACTTGATTTTCTGCAGTATCTCTTTATGGTTACAATCTGATTTATGAGGCTGCCTTGCGTGGATAGCTTGTCTGACTTCATAGTGCTTGATCACTTAGTTCGATTAATGACCCAATAACTTCAGTGCTCTGAGTTGCTCATGGAAGTTTTTTACTTAAAGCTTCTCTCTTGTCTCATCAGCCACAATATGAATTTTAATATGCAGGAGCATAGAATAGAATCCTGTATCCTTTCATAATCTGATTGCTTGGCATAGATAGGTGTAAGAACACAAGGCTAAAAGCCGGTCCAGGTTGGTAGTATGTGATATAAATGGGTCACTTGACAAGTAGAGCATCTACAACAACTATTCAACAATGGTCCCCAGAAAACTGGATTGCCAGACAAATTTGTTGTTAGAACTGATAACTTTCTTTGGTTTCATTACTTTGTCTGTGAGAGTGCTTTGGACATGGCCCTAAAAGGAAAGTGGAGATGGAGACTCAAGATAGGATAAATCTAGTCTGGAAAGTTGATCCATTCAATTAGCACAAGGGAGAACATGAGTTGAAATAGGACTTTTATCATTGCAGACTTGACAGGTCACATATAATGGATGGAATACTAAATTTCATATTTCCTTTATCTTCATTTTCTTTGTTGTAAACATGAATCTGACGTGCTCATGTTTTCCTCATATGCATTTCAGCTCGAATACAATTTTTTGGAGAAATCCAAAAGAAGCGATTTGTAATTCCGGTACCATACTTGAACTAACCTATTTTTCAAGACTTGCTTAGCCAAGCCGAAGAACAATTAGGATATGATCATCCAATGGGCGGTCTCACTATTCCATACAGAGAAGAGATTTTCATGGATGTCATTTCTTGCTTAAGTTAGTCATGAAAGCAGATAGTGGCGTAGATTGACTCAAGCACAGTTTTTGCAAATAAGACACTTAGGACTTAAGACTACCATGTACAGGCCTTTTCTCGGATACCTTTTTTCTTCCTTACGGGAAATGAACATGGTTCACAGTACTATTGCTGTCTTCTCAAATTGTATTTCAAATTTGAGAGTGAACGCATCAATCAATGTGTTCTTTAATTTTCTCATGGCTATATAATGTTCTCTTGCAAATTTCTGTCGTGTTGTCTTACGTTCGTTAAATGCGCTACTATATGATCATTGCTCTAATTACTTTTCCCCATAACCAAAATTTAAAAAAAAAAAATCTTCATCTGAAACTGTAGTGTGGCAGTCTTTTTATATGTTGCTGTTGTAACAACAAAGTAAACATTTTTATGGTCAGGCATCAGTTCATCACAGACAAAGGCCTAAAGAAGTCAAGTTTACTTTGATTGCATCATGTCAAATATTAAGAACCTGTGTCCATAACTGTATAGTTAAAACAAAGTAGGGAAAATTTAGAGTCGGACGTACAATATTTAGTGTAATCACTAATCTGTTCCTCTACAATTTTTACAGAAATAGATGTTGAGGCTAATTACTAGAAAAACCATGTTCTGCTATGATGGTCATTGCCCAGGTGCATGATCTGCTTCAAGATCTTTAGACATACCCAAAGGATTCTTAGCTGTTTGCATCGGTGAAATGGAGAAGAAGCGATCTGTAGTTCCATTGTCCTATCTGACTGAGCCCTCATTTCAGGATTTACTTAATAAAGCTGAAGAGGTGTTCGGTTTTAGTCATCCAATGGGTGGTTTGACAATTCCTTGCAGAGAAGATACATTCATTGATGTCCTTTCTAGCTTGAGCAGATCATAAAATAGAGGCGGTCATACTAATCAGATAGAATAATCTTGTTTGACATGAATTGCCAATTTGATGTAAATCCAAACTTTGATAAATATATTTTTCTGTTATAGAATCAAACAATTTCAAAAATGAGGAACCTTCTTTGTTTTCCCTCATAATCAATTCTATATCATTGAATGTTATCCCCATAATGATTGAATGAACTGATACAAGTGGCCAAAAATTATTTGATCAAATTCTTGATTTGTTTTCTTCTTAGGTTGCATATGGCCATCGATTGTTTAAGCAGCCATACCCTTCTTTAATTTATGTTAGTTTAACGTTGGTTAATCTTCCTTTAATATTGTTTGAAAGCTCATAAGTGAATGGATATGCTGCTGGATAAAAACAATTAAGTAGTCAATTATCAGAATTAATTTCATAACCTGCAGCACGAACAAGATTTCTGAAATGTGAGTTAGGTTCTAAAAGGGAGGAGCATTGCCACCTGCTTCACATGCTCTTCACAATGCCTTGTCTGGCAAGAATTTCTTCTTCTTCTTCTTCTTCTTCTTCTTCTTCTTCTTCTTCTTCTTCTTTTCCTTTACTATTTGTGATCCATGTAAGAGTTTTTTGCTAAAGCAATAAACGCTGGTGAATAAAGCCTCGATTGCAGGTTTACCGAGGCTAGCCTTTCTGTTTTTAACCATGCATCTCGAGGGAAATTAATGACAAGAAAATTTTGTTCGAGGCGGGACACATTCACATCATTACCACCAAAAACAAAGTAGATGTCTGAAGCTTGTCCTGCATTCTAATTTCATCTGCAGAAATGATCTTCTTTCTGCAATTCATGAATTTCAAGTGGGATCCTCTTTTATGATTGTCTCATGATTCTCTTGGCCATAATCATTGTGGTCGGACTTGATCCGAGGCGTGACTCGAGAAAGGATTTTAAGTTATTGGGTTATCAAGTTAAGTAATAAGTTATTGAGTCAATTTAAATTACTAATAATTTTTTTATTTAAATTAAAATTCAATTCTAGATTGCAAGTTTCCTGCATTAATCAAATAACCAGGTTTAATAACTACAGGCATAGTGCGCAGCAACAAAGACCATAATCAAACTAGTATTTCTTGTATTTTCTAGTACGGATAACATGAAAATATCTTACAAACATGAATTGGATCCTACTTTTTTTAAAATTTTACATCAAAAACTCAATCATCAACTTCCCTTTTCTCTATAATTCACATATGGGTTTTTTTTCATCTTGAAAACAGATCTCGTGTAGCAATTTAGTTTCATTAGATTCAGTCTTTCCCTCACCAATTCACTAGTGTTTTGTCTATAACTAGTTTGTCCCATAAATTGACACTCTTTCAATGTCACAAGCAAGCATAATAACATTAATACATATGAATTGAATGCACAACACAGCAAGTTACAGGAATAAGTCCCAGCCTTTTCATTAACTCAATTAAAAGATTACATAAAGTTCTTCTTGTGTGCTATGTTGATTCACGTTCTGCATGCTATATATTTTACAGCCTATCTAATTACAAAATAATAAAAGTTATAAGTATAAACTGCCTCTAACTTCTTGCACAGATAGAGCACCTATTATCTCATGTTCTGGTCATTCTATTCCCCATATAAAAAACTACCAATAATTACTTTCAAAACTACTGCAATAGCATTGGCATGTTCTCTTATAAGTTAATTGCCCACTATCAGCAACATGCTGTCAGCATAACTGCCTCGCACATCTTGGATCGTCCGCTGTCTAAGTTATCATCAATCCCCGCTATTGATTTTGTTGATACTATCAATCTTATTAGTACTACCAAATTCCTCACTGTCTCATTGTATTATTTCAGCACTATTTCATTAGGCATTGGATAATCCTCACTGTCTCATTGTATTATTTCAGCACTATTTCATTAGGCATTGGATAATCCTCATTCAAGTTTCAACTCTTGTCAGTATATTATTGTGTTTGCATGTTGTTGCACACACATTCTCTGATTTTTGTTATTATCATGGAAACTATCACCCCGTAGCTACTATACAATAATACTTTTTGTGAGCCTACACCCTAATGAACTTTAACCCTGTGACACCTTCCTTCTTTTTCTCACATTGGGAAAGCTTGTTCATGCAAAATCCAATGGGGTCGCTTAGTTTTGCATCCATACTAACATTCATATCCAGCTGTCCTTTTCCAAATCTTTAGCTGTTCCTTTATTGGCTTTTCACTATAGTTACAGGGCAGATTGTTGATTTTTCGACATTTGAAGATAAGAATTTCCTCAGTCCATGACATATGTTGAATCGTAGAAAGACAGGCCCATGTGATATATTTATGAGCTATGTCGTAAACGGACCTCTGCTAAATGTTTCTTGGCCACATATCCCACACTCTACAGGATTTTTAACATGCCATTCCACCTATATAAACATAATCCATATCCATCGCTCATACCCACAGCCAAGCCTTCACATACTGATCTACTACTCCCTTCAACCTGAGAATTTTTGTTCTACAATCAAGAAAGACAATGGCTATTCGTTTGCCTGGTCTGGCTAAACAAAGTCTCCGTAGGTCTTTCTCGACAGCAAATAAAGCTTCATCAAAGTATTTGGATGTACCGAAAGGTTTCCTAGCTGTTTATGTGGGAGAAACCGAGAAGAAGAGATTTGTAGTTCCAGTTTCCTATTTGAACCAGCCTTCATTTCAAGATTTGCTAAGTAAGGCTGAGGAGGAATTCGGCTTTGATCATCCAATGGGTGGTTTAACCATTCCTTGTGCCGAAGAGACTTTCCTTCATGTCACCTCTAGCTTGAGCAGATTCTAACTTACAAGAGAGGCTGTTAATCTAATAATTAGAGAAAAACAATTTTTGTTGTGCAGGGTTTTCCAATTCTATGTAAATGTTTTCTTGGCTAAATGTTCTGACTCCAATTAGATGCCACAGCGTGTCCTTCCCCTCATTGATTCCAGCAACAATGGCATAATGGGTCTAACTTTGGCAGGCTCCATTTCTGGGATGGCTGGGCTCTATCGGCTCCATATATAGATGGGTTCGGAAAACAAGGTTTGACGTCTGTACTAGTGCGCAGGTTCCTGGGGCCCATGGATCGGGTACTCTCGCTGCCAAGGATACACAAATTCCAGCCCAATGTGAAACTTCCCGTTCATTTGAGTCTAATTATAATTTCATTTCCATTTATGTAATTTAGCAAAATCAGAATCCATGACTAAATATTGTTAATTACAGAAATTAAATCTTCCTCTTATTGATATAAACTAGGTGCTTTAATTATTTGCAGAGACAATATCGGTTCAGTATTAAATATTAAGACATGCATGAAGGTGGTAAAAAAAATAAAATATTTATGGGGAATGGTATAAAAAAGATTCATTATAATTTTTCCATGTGAAAATTCTTTGAAGTGAAAAAAAAAATTATGGATTTAATTTTCATAATAATTAAATGAACTTCATTTCCTTATTATACTCAGAATACATGCATGAAGGCCAACATGCATTCTCTCAAAGAAGAAAAATAAATAAAGAAGTTGCGTGCATGATATCTAACAAGATTTAATTTATTTCTACTAATTAATTAATTTCACTTAATTTTCAATTATGGGAACACCCGATACTAGATTATGTGCGGATTAGCTGCTGTATTAATTAGAAATTATACGTAAAGATCAAGCGAAACCCTAATCCTATATATAAATAAAAAAACCTAAGGAGTTGTTCCTTGAAGTTATTAATTTGTCTTCAAAAGAAACTGCCTTCTTATCATCCAAAACCCCACAGAAATTCCAATGGCTGTCCCTGTAATTCCTCTCTCTAGCTCCTTGTATTTCTATTTTGTATATATAGGTCACTTTTTCTTCTTCTTCTTTTCATGTAAAAAATAAATGGTGCATCCCTGCTTTAATTTATGAATTCATCCTTTCAACTTTAACAATTTGTTTATGAAATCTACTCTTTTGGTTGGCCCTTTTTTTTCTTCAGATTTTCTCCGTGAAAGTGCATATCAGTTGCTGTTCAAGATGCACGCAGAGAGCTCAGGAAAAGTTGCAGAAAATAAAAGGTTTTTTTTTATTATTATTATTTTATTACAGTTTCGTGGATTTTTCCGTGTGTCTTGTAATAATATTTTTGCAAGCGTTTCCTTCTTAAAAATTGTGTCTAATTGCTAGGGGTGAATTCCATCACCATCGACACAGCAAAAGATTTGGTGATCGTTTCCGGCAGTGCTGAGCCTGCGGTAATTCTAGAGAAGTTCGCTGAGTGGGGAAAAAAGGCAGAACTTTTTTCCTTTCAAAAAGAACCGATGGAGAGTGGTGGTGGCCACGACAAGGATAAAACTAATTTGAATAAAAATTATTATAGGAAGAGTGATTCAATTCCCGGCGCAGTACCCGCCAACAGGTTCTTGCATGATAACCCTAACATGTACGTCGCGAGAGACAGTAAGAAGGGTAAATGGTGTTGGCTTGATAAAATAATATTCGGAAACAAACCGAGGGCTAGATCTTTGGTTGCAAAGGCTCATGCTGACAATAAGTGGCAGGCTCCAAGGATACCTGTGAATGAATTTGGAACATCAAAGCCAGTATATGGAAACCAATTAGCTATGCATGAATTTGGATCCTCACATCCATTTTATGGTGGCCAGTTACCTATGGATCAATTTGGATCCTCAAGACCATTTAATGGAAGCCATTTCAATAGACCATCGATGTATGGAAGACCAAGACAACCGGTGCCTCCACAACCAATGTATATGCCAAGGCCACCATTCTTACCACCATATGGGGGGATGCAGCCAGGGGTGGCAGCTGCACCGTCGCACTCGGTCAATCCCATGATCCACTACACAAGTTATGACGATAATTATCGTCGTTGGTGAGCTGCATAACATGCGAGGTGTACAAACACGGACTTGAAGTTCATATGTAGTCTAAAGGATTGCTATATCTTTTTTTTTTTTTTTTTTTTTTTTTGCTAATGTTGTTCAGCTTCTGTTATAGATAATGGC
This sequence comes from Populus pruinosa, assembly GCA_026413675.1. Lineage (NCBI taxonomy): Eukaryota > Viridiplantae > Streptophyta > Magnoliopsida > Malpighiales > Salicaceae > Populus > Populus pruinosa. The sequence continues at coordinate 15,508,064 of CM048600.1, read as the reverse complement.
ATTAGACAATTGCCAATTGTTCATTTTCGTCCTTTAAATTTATGTTCCCGGGGAGATATGTTACAGTAACTTCTGACATCTAATATATCTATTCTGCCTCCATCTGATTACAAGCCTCAAATTAATTAGTTGTTGCAAGGGATGTCTCTAAATGCAGAATCAAGTAGGTTGAGAGCATCTACTGATTGTCTCGGGCATGTACCTAGTCCAAGTTACCTTAGTCAGGACCATGTGATTATCTTATGAGCCATGTCTAAATTGCAGACCCCATCCAATTGTGTCTTGTCCATATATCAACTTCAGATTAATGAGGATTTTGAACATACCGTTTCATGACCTATATATATACCATCGAAATATTTGGCTCATTACCAAACAAGTCTTCACATTCTTTCCTCGTATTCCTTCAACAAAAAATCTGCTGATTAGTTTCTTCTGAATTAGATACATCAACATTGAAGTGAAAATGGCTATTCGTTTGCTTGGTTTGATGGCTAAACAAAGCCTCCGTCGGCCTGTTTCATGCGCCAATAAAGCAGCTTCTAAGTCTTCAGATGTTCCAAAAGTTTTCCTAGCAGTTTACGTTGGGGAAAATGAGAAGAAGCGATTTGTGGTTCCAGTATCATATTTTGAACCAGGCTTCATTTCAAGATTTGCTAAGTAAAGCTGAAGAGGAGTTTGGTTTTGATCATCCAGTGGGTGGATTGACTATTCCCTGTGCGGAAGATACTTTCCTTGATGTAACTTCTAGCTTGAGTAGATTATAAGGGGTAATTTAACTGATCACACGGAACAATTTTGCATGGCAGGAAATGCCGATTGGGTGTAAATAATGTTTTTTACTAAATCTTGCGAAATGAGAAATATATTTTATACCGAAGTGGTTGTTTTCCCTCTCTTATGCTGCAATTCTCTCTCAAATAATCAATGATCTATTTAGTCTTGTAAGGATAATGAAACTTTTTTCTAAGCACTCTGCAGTATATATGTTTAGTATGTGTACTGATATTTTGGGACCTGAACTGATATGAAATCTGATATGTATGGAGTATGGTCTGAGATTGCAGGAGATATGATTTTGAACAAGTTTCCAAGTAAAAGCTGGAAGTATGTCAGATTATGAATTGACTTCTATATGTAGAGGTCTCTAGTATCCAAGCTTTCTCTTTATATATCTGTTATGCAACCTGCTAGTGGTAGAACAGAAATGAAAGACTAGGAAATTTCGCTCAAGTTTTCTCTTTAGTTTCTGTTTTTCTAGTTCAAAAAACCTACAAGCTTACTTTCCCAACTCTTTTGAAAAAACTTCTTCCTGATAGCTAATTGAATTGCAGTCTTACACTAACCCTTTTCCTAGTAGAATATTTTTACACCTGTCCAGTTAATTATCTTGTCTGAGGCTTTCGATTAACATGCATGTATCTGTTCAAAGAGGAAACATTCAAAATGTTCTGGTTTAATTTCAAGCCTTCTGAAGGATCAATCTGAAAATTAAAGACCCTTCATTCCTTCTTCAAAATAAAGTTCGGTTTGAATCGTATAAAAAGAGAAGTTAATTATGGGATTCCTTGCGATTCTTCTTTTGCACAATATACAATCACGAGGAAATTCTTGCTTGTCCAGCCTCAGAAAGTCTATCCACTTTTACAAACAACAGCTTTCTCCCTGTGAAGTTCCTGAATCTCATCCGCATGTGTTGAACCCTGATTTTATTTTATTTTTAAGACGTGTTAGACGTCTCAAGAAGGTCTTGCATTTTATAGAGATAATGAATTATCCTGAAAGACAAAATCAACCAAAAGCTCTGGCATTCAATGGAGCAGGCTCTAAAATATAGAATACTCTTCCTTCTAAAACTACACACTCTTTCATTGAAAACAACCTTTGCCATAAAGAAGATACATATATTTTGTTTTGAACCTCTTTTTATCAATTGAAAACAAGTTCTCTCTGGATTACACAAAACATTATTTCAGCTGATCACTGACCTTCTAGATTATTGTCTTTGCACAAACACAATCCATGGCTAGATCCTAGTCCGCTACATCTAGATGTCTTGTTGATTCTGCCTCTGTACATGCCACATTAGATGTCGCAGCATGTTTCTAGTCACATAGCCATTTACGTTGAGAAAACTATTAATCCTGTCTTGACCGTGTACGTACCTAATCCAAACATAACTTCAGAAAAATTTATTTCAATGTTGATATCAAACCGTCCCTTCACAATCTTGAGCTTCTCCTCCATAGACTAGTCTGTGTGGTTGTAGGGCATATGTTGTTTTCCAACATAGAGACCCAATATGACGGATATGAATTTTCCAAGTCCCTTGTATTTGTTGATTAGTTGGAAGACAGGACCATGTGATACCTTCATGAGCTATGTCATAATGACCCCATCCCAACGTTTCTTGGCCGCTAACTCCATGTATGGGAGGTTTTTGAACAAGCCATTTTCACCTATATATACATGTCCACATATATACTTGGCCCACAACCAACCAATTTTTCACATTCTCCACTGTTTACTTTTCCTTTGAACAACGAACCTGCTAAGTTTTACTTTAGAGATACATCAAAAAAGAAACAATGGCAAGTCGTTTTCCTAGTGTTCTTGCCAAGAAAATCCCCCGTCAATCTTCATCCAAGTCTTTGGATGTACAGAAAGGTTTCGTAGCGGTATATGTTGGGGAAGCTGACTAGAAGAGATTTCTGGTTCCAGTTTCCTATTTGAACCAGCCTTTGTTTCAGGATATGCTATGTAAAGCTGAGGAGGAGGTCGATTTTGATCATCCAATGGGTGGTTTAACGATTCCCTGCGACGAAGAGACTTTCCTTGATGTCACTTCTAGCTTGAGTAGATCATAAGAACAAATACAGAAAAACAATTTTGTATGGCAGGAATTGTCAATTAAATGTAAATATTTTCAAGTAATATCAAATTTTCACTGAATGAGAAAGATTTTACCAGCAACTGTTGCTTTTCTTATCAAATTTTCAGTGCTATCATCATACTCAATGCCCTACAGTAGATGCCTTTAGCTTCCTCCTGGTATTAAATTGAAATTTTATACCATCTCCACAATTTATTCATTGGAATTGTCATAAATTATGGGATGCTTAATCTAAATGGAGTTCATAAGTCAGTGTATCTCATCATTTCTTATTAAATCCATGACTCAAACATTAATTTGGTTCTGAATGATTAACAGTAACAGGGGATTTTCTTCCTTGTTGATGTACAAGGGAGATGAAAGTAGATAATCTATGCTTATATTGGATATAAGCATAGCTTTACGTTCTTGGTATTCTCAGCGTTCATCCTCCACTAAATCTGAAATGAATGCATTGTCAGTATTCAGAAATTTAGACATTGAACTCGATTAAATTAATGTGCTAGTTGTTAGAGAGAAGAGATGTTCAGCTTAACTATTAAGTGGTATGAAAGATAAGTCAAAGAAATTAATTTTGCAGCATAATGAACAATCAAGTTAGTTTTCCATCTGACAAAGTACATATTTGTATCCTCAAGAGTTTCATCTCATCGTTCAGGCAAGGTGATTCAAGACTGAAATTCGATCCAAAAATGCAAAGCTAAAAGGCTGCATTTTCAAGTTTCTTGGTTCCTTTACAGTTTACAGTTGTCACGGTAAATAGATGTGCCTTGATAGAAAGTCACAATCAACTTTGAATCCATGTTAGGTCAAGGAAAATTCTTCGTTGTCGAGAAAATATTTTGGAAATAATAGTCTGCAATTTTGAACAGGCTAGATCCTTTCAGGTCCTTCAAGCCAGACTTTGTCAAAGCAGGCTGTGTCTCTTGCACATTTCTTTCTTCCTTCATTTTTCAAAATCATGCCCTAAGTAGTTGTCCCTGATCCCAGAATGACAAATTTCAGATGGCACATGTAATTGTCTCAAACATGTACATAATCTTATCGGGTCATTTTGTTTTGTATTTATATTAGCATTGACGTTCAACTGTTCATTTCCAATCTTTAGCTGGTCCTCCAATGGCCTAACTCTGTAGTTGTGGGACCCTATGTTTTATACGAATTATCTCAATCCACCAAATTTGCCGAGTAGTTGGAAGACAGGACCATGCGATACTCATGATCTCTGTCTTGAGCAAACCCCAGTATGTGATTCTCGGCCACCAACTCTTGATTCCATAGAGAAGATTTCATCTATATAAACATACTTTCTATCAGACCAGACCATCTCAACTCAGACCTTCAAATTCTCTACCGAGATCTTTTCCTTGAACAACAAACCAGTCAGGTGCTTCCCCATTTTCTTCTACACACCAAAATCAACAAGTAGACCATGGCAATTCGTTTAAGTGGAAGCCTTGCCAAGCAAATTTTCCGCCGATCTTCAAATTCTTTTGATGTGCCAAAAGGTTTCTTGGCAGTATACGTTGGGGAGACCGAAAAGAAGCGATTTGTGGTTCCAGTATCCTATCTGAACCAGCCTATATTTCAAGATTTGCTAAGTAAAGCTGAAGAAGAGTTTGGCTTTGATCATCCAATGGGTGGTTTGACAATTCCTTGTAGAGAAGATACTTTCGTCCATGTCATTTCAAGCTTGAGCAGATCATGAGAGAATTCTTGAAGTCATTCACTGAAGAGTGAACAGAGTTTTGCCTTGTAGGAAATGCAATTCAATGTAAATAATTTTCTCTCTTTTTTAGCTGTGAAGCTTTATGAGAAGGATTGAAAAATATCCTCATGCATGTAAGAAAATTACAGAAAAGAAACAGTTTCTTTTTTAACAGGCAAGATCGGGTTTTCCTTCATAGACAATTGAATTGCATGCCCCTCTAAACATGTGAAATGAAGTATGAAAATGATTAAAATAATCAGAAAGATTAAAAATATTAATTTAAAATAAAAAATAAATATTTTTAAAATGTTAAAATAACAAAGCTTTTAGTGATGTATTATGACGTATTATTAGAATCAACAGTGGGCAATTTACATCTTCAACCCAACGGTCACTGTAATTTAGCAGAAAACAAACCCTATTTATGTTGAATCAACAACGCCGGTATTTATGTCACAAGAAGGTGTTGATAAAAGGGTATGACAAACAGTTCATCTTCATCAAAATAGAACGGATAAGATTATTATCCCGTTGATATAAGAGAACCCGCACCCAAATCATAGAGAACTAAAATGAGCAAACCTGAAGAGAACTCTGAAGAGAAGGTACTAACTTTTTAATTTTTTTTTTCGATTTGACAACTACACGTCTTTAAATCAGTAAGATAATGTAGCGTAGATGCTCAAAATTGTTTCTTGATGCAGTTTTTTACCAACCCTATTGAAAGACTTTTTTATTGCTTAACTAGGGTTTATGGGGTTTTTGTAATGATTGAATGTGAATTCTCTTTTTTTAATTTTGATTTGGATATTTATAATTACTGGGTTTACAGAAATAATTGTGCCCAGAAAGCTAAAACATCTTCTTATGAAAACTGTCTATTGAAACTCCTTTAAAAAGCTCTGTTTTTCTAATGATTGGTTCATTGGTGTTGCGGATAGGATTTGCTAGTTTGAGATTTTATTGCAGATGTGAACTGAATGGTTGCATCTTATTGAATTCATGAAGTGATGTTACACAGAAACCAAAGGTCGTTCTTTTCAATCTCAGCCGTAAACCTGTTGTTTTATGTCAACTGAGTATTTTATGTTCATGAACTTTGGGTAGTTTAAGTTAATAGTATTTGATTTTGATCCATACTAAAATTGTTTCCTAATACTTGTAATAAGAAACTAGGAATCATGAGCCATTGCTCGTTAGTTGTGTTGTTACTTTCTTTGTTTTATTTGCTTTTAGGAATCGGCCCAGATTTTGAACAAGAAGCTCAAAGACGTCGAAATCAGCATTCCAATAGTTTATGGCAACATAGCATTCTGGCTTGGAAAAAAGTCTAACGAGTAAATAAAGTGTTAATTAATCTTCAAGTTACTGCTCATTCTTTTGTTCGTTGTGTGCTTGAATCAATGATATCAATATTTTTTCAATCAGGTATCAATCTCATCAGTGGACTATATATGTACGTGGGGCCACTAATGAGGATCTTGGTGTAGTAATAAAGCGAGCTGTTTTTCAGCTTCATTCTAGTTTCAATAATCCTACAAGAGTCATTGAGCCACCTCCTTTTGAGTTATCAGAAGCAGGCTGGGGTGAATTTGAGATTGCCATTACACTGTATTTTCACAGTGATGTGTGTGATAAGCCTTGGAACCTGTGAGTTCCTTTGTCTACTATGTCATTCACATTTCAGTATAAAATGTTTTTAGAACCTATGGATTTGGCCAGTTAATTTTGTAGCAAGACATTCTGTGTGTTATTGGAGTACATGGAAAACATGAACCGCTGTAAAATTATTGAAAGGTAGGATAGAACCATATATAAGGTGAAACAAAATCCTACTCAGTTTCATATTCTTCTCCTCGCTTTGCATCATATTAATATATATGCTTTGCTCCTTGGACATGGTCGATTCATCAGCAGCAAGGTATTAGTGGCATATAGGTTAAAACATATAGCCCTTTATCTAATCACTTGTTCGGGAATAATCAATTAGTTGACTGAACATCTAAAGTGAGTTGATTTCCAGTTTAATAAGACTGTGATGGCTGCAGATCTTTTCATTTGCTAATATTGGAAATATATGGTGATTCAGTTGAATGAATTCCATTCAGTTAGGACCAACATCATATTGCATTCCCTTATATAATGAAAAGCTTAAAAGTGATCAAACTTCAGAATTGGTTTGTTGAAGGCTTAAGTTATTCACAGATATCATCATTTGAAGTTGTACCCAGAAGATGAACCTGGCCCTGTGTCAATTAAGAAGCCAGTTGTTGTAGAATCATATGATGAGATCGTATTCCCGGAGCCTTCAGAGGGTTTCTTAGCTTGTGTACGCAGTCATCCAGCTGTAAATCTACCCAGATTACCTGCTGGTTTTACTTTGCCTCCTCCTAGTATGTATCTTAACTGTCTACTGCCAGTAGTGCTCTTCGCCTTCCTTTGGATGGATAAATTAACTTCTTGTTTTCTTACAGTGCCAGTTGTGCCGGTTGAAGATACGAGTAAAAGGAAGAGAGGAGACACTAAAGATAGTCCTCTAGCCCAGTGTTTTATGAAATTCTCTGAAGCAGATAAGCTGCTGCAGCTCGTCAGCATGTCAGAAAAAATTTCTTTCCTTCTCTTTTTTTTTCCCTTATAGAAGAAATTTTATCAGGAAGGAAGAATATGAGAACGCAAACAGGAGTACATGAACCAACTTTTAGGCCTGTTATTGATGACTCAAAATAATGTGTGTTGGTGGTAATATTTGTTAAATATCACCTTCTTAATGCTTGTTCAACATTGTCTTGGAGTAAGATATATGCCACCTTAATGGGTAGCTAGTTAGAAGGATTTGAACCATTAATAAACTGGCCTTTGGGACAGCAGGAATGAAAGAAGATAATAGGAGGGCACTATTTCCTGCAAAATGGCTCTCTACTACACAATAAATACGTTGAATTGGTAGATCAATACCTCATGGAGTTCTGTTTTACAGAAAGACTTCTAGATGGGCTGCGCAGATTTTGATTTTGGAGCAGGGTATTACTGGGCAAGAAAGCATAATTTGGATATCTGGGTTGAGTCTGTTTTTTCTTTTTTTCTTTTTTCTTTTTTTCTTTTTTTGCATTAGCTGCATTCTTCATAATTTCACTAAAACTTGATGAGTCACATGAGCTAACTGTTTGGCATAGGGAAGTGTTACGGGCTATTATTTGAAAGTTTAGATTTGATTTGTTAGGTACAGGCTCATATAGCAAAACTCCGACGGCAAATAAGCTTGATAAATGGCAGAATCAACACTTGAAATCTCCCTCCAACCAGTGAATGCACTTATGAAGAGTTTTGAGATTTCTACTTCGCATTGGTTTAGGCTGAAGCAAATGATGGCATAGGCATGTAGCAATGATATTTATTTTCTCAGAAGAGGGTAGTTTTACTCTTTGTACTTTCTTTCCATTTCTACCTCTTTATGTTTATATATGAGAATGTAGCTCTGTGTCAATAAACAACATGCTGTATCATTTGATTAAATTTCAATAAAAATTAAATTTACTCCAGATATATGTTGTCTAAGTTAGTGCTTCAAAACTGCATTTGATATGTGTATGTTGACTCATTGACTAGTGCTGATTTGTTCTGAGTAACAAGCAGGAGCTCCAAACAGGCATGAAAGTTCTCTGGTTTTTTAGATGTGTTAGCACTAGCAGGATTTTTTGGAGTTGCCTTCTCAATTCATGACTTGTGTAGTTATGACGACTGCAGAACCTGCACAGAGGGTTAGAATTTATGATTTAACATGTAAGCACACATCACCATATTGGAAAGTGACCTGCGAGCTGTAATAAGATATGCAATCATGTTTTTGTCATCATCCTTGAGTTATTATAATGATTTTGTCATCATCCTTGAGTTATTATACAGAGAAGAATTAGGTATTTTACTGTTGGAACAATTTTTAGATTATCTCCTACCAATGTCCATGTAAGAACCATATCCTTAGCTCAATCTAAGTTCAAGATTTAGTTAAAACCGAATCCAACTAAACTAGGTATTTAAAGAAAATATTGCAAGAGAATTTTATTTTCTTTTTTTTTTTTTTGCTCTTAGCCATGACATGCTTCCATATACACCGAGAAATTAGTTTTGAACTTAAGGTCTTGGTTTCAAGAAGGGTTGAAAAACAAGTATCACCCTTCTTATTGTTATTCTTGATTAGGGATTGATTGTGAAAGGTTTTAAGAAGATTGAGGGTTTTTATTATGATTTGATGATTGAATGATCTATAAGAGTTAAAACATTAAAATGTTTAGAGTTTTAGTCATATTGAAAATCAGTTTGATATGTTGTTTGGATTATGGGTTTTTTGAAGAACAAAATATTTTTTGATGAAAGGATATATAAATTTAAAGACTGGCAAATCAGAATTTTGAAAATCTTGATCAACCAGTAGACCAGTTGAGTTGAACTGGTCGACTGATTGGCTGGTTGTTGTTGATCGATTGATTGGTCTAAACCAGCTGGCCGATTGACTTGTGATGAAAGTTGACCAATTGACCCAGTAATAGAGTTTTATTGTGTCTTTTAGATTCAATCAATTTGGGTTATGTTCGGGGTCGATCAGGTAAATCAATTCGGCTTTATAATTATATTTTGATCTTTTAAGTTTCAAGTTTTAATCTTTTATGTTATTTTACTTTGAGTTGTTGTTTAGTGTTTTCTGTATTTATTAATGATCTTAAGTAGTCTCTATTTTTCTTTTGCTTTTGTTTTTCAAGTGAGTGGAATACTTTTTAATATGCATGTGATATTGATATATATATATATATATATATATATATATTGATTATATTATGTGTACAACTAGTTAATTTCTTGAATATTTTTATATGTTGCTTTATTTTTCAAGTAGTCATCCATTCTTGAATTTACTTTTGCATTATATTAGATTAAATTTTATTTGATATGATATACATTGCTTTAATAATTATGCAAGTATCTATTATGTCCTGGTATTGATATATTTGTTAATAACTTCATGCTCACGACGAGTAGTTAGTCTATGAGTACATAGTATGTATACCATGCTGATGAGAAAGACACCAACTTGTAGCGACTGATCCTCCCACATCCATCATCTTTGGGTATCATCTGATCTTTGATATGTATTTCACTATCTGATGTTAATATACTTAGTATGTATATTTACATCAAGATATTTTGACTTGCAAACGATTAATATCTAAGATATATGTTAAATGTTATTTCCCCACTGAGTCGGTTGCACTCGTCCTTCATTTTTAATCTTATTTCATGTTTTTAGTTTCTGTTAGCAGATATAATATTGAGTGTTCTTGCTTTTTTAGTTTTGGTTAGTATGCCTTGTTATGTGAGGTTTTTTTTTTAATTGTTTTGATTCAATATTGTAAACACTTTACTATTATACTATTTTATTTAATATTTGGATTTTATTTAATGAAATAAGTATTACCAATACTTGTTTTATTTTATTCTTATGATGAAATATTTTGAAAATTTATGAAATTTAATGAATTTTTATATAATTTATTTTATGATATGCATGTTTGGGATTTAATACTTAGTACAAGTGAGGTGTACTGACGAAACTGTTTTTATTGCTAGTCATGACCTAGGATTCAGTTCTTGACAGTCTGATATTCTTTTTTTTTCTTTTACTTTGCCAGTTAGTGAATCATTGTTAGCAAGTGTATGCTGATTTAGTTATTTTTGCTACTACTTCGTTATGAAATTATCAGCTTGATGTTACTTTTAAGCAGCACTCCATATGTTTGATTTGTGTTTGTAGTACACAGGTCTTCTGGATGTTTCATTTCTGAATACATTTACCTGTCAACAATACGGTACTTAGCTGAATGTGGCTGTGAAACTTCAATGATTATCAGATTTTCTCAGAGTGAATGTTCTTGTCTTGGAACTCTTCTCAAATGAATTGTATGATATGTGTTAATAAAGCTCTGGACCCGATGCTTTATTATGCATGATAAATACAAATGGGCACCCGTTCTGGCTTTTGGATGGGTTCTACATATCTTTTCATGGAGATTTCAATTCCATCGTTAATTTCATCTCGGCTTAGCATACCAGGTATAACCCTATCCGTAATTCTTGCGATTGTTTTCAATTCTCTTGAAGCGGACCCAGCTAAATAATATTCTCCTCTCCTAAATTTCATGTAAGTCCATTTCTATCTAGGCTTCGTGTAGTCAAGGGCCTAATCTAAATTTTAATGCTTGCGCAATTGTCTTTTTAGTTGGTTATGTCATATTTGAAGTCCTTAGCTTTCAACAATCAATATCTGAGTGATAATCTTTGTTGGGTATGCCAACCTGCGTTCTTGGGCCCTTTGTTTCTGACTGCTTTCCTTACAACCCATGTGACTGCAATTTAGTTTTGCCTGTTTACATTGCTATGGTATCACCATCAGTTTCCGGACTGTATAGAACATGGACAAAGACAACAACGTAACATTTTTCGACTGTTGTTTTTATGAACCAGATTCATTATTTTAGATAAATTTATACTGCAGAACCATGATGAGCATGCACCTTGACATCATCATTGAAGTTTATAATTGCATTTTCAGGACATTTCATTTTAAGCATTTCTCTCAATCCATATCAGGGTTGATTGTTTTCCCATTTTCACATCCTGATGGCATAAACTCTGTAATGTTATTTGATTAATTGCATTTTCAGGACATTTCATTTTAAGCATTTCTCTCAATCCATATCAGGGTTGATTGTTTTCCCATTTTCACATCCTGATGGCATAAACTCTGTAATGTTATTTGATTCTTATTTTTCTTGCTATCAGATGCCAATAACATGTGGAGGTGAAGATGAACAATCCCATCTCATATTCTTATTTCTTTTATTATTGTGATCGCAGGTCTTGCCAAATTTCTGGTAATAGCTATTAGAGAAAACTAATGTAACTAACAAAGAAATTTATGAAATTTGGGTTTGTTCATAAAAGATCCCGAGTGGGCACAAGGTAGTTACAGTTGAGACGTAGTCTGCTTGGTAAACTAGCCGTTTGCAGTAGTTGAAATGATTGCAGGTCTTGCCAAATTTCTGGCAATAGCTATTAGAGAAAACTAATGTAACTAACTAAGAAATTTATGAATTTTGGGTTTGTTCATAAAAGATCCCAAGTGGGCACAAGGTAGTTACAGTTGAGACGTAGTCTGCTTGGTAAACTAGCCGTTTGCAGTAGTTGAAATGATGTTAAAAGACCTTACCATGTTGTCTTTACAGGAGAGTTTGGGGGCCACTGTAACATGGCCTTCATGTGCTCCAAAAAAGGCAAGGTCATTATCAACTGTAAAGAAAATACCTCAGTCTCTTGGTTTAGCGGGGCACCGGCACCGCATTTCAGTGAGAATGGTGGGCCTTTGCAGTCTCCTATTTTCATTGTCCGTTCTCTCAATCAATCTCATTCACAGAACATGGGAGAGCTTCTCTCAAAGAAGGCGACCTGAGGGTAATTTTTCCCCATCTCTCAAGTAGATTTAGATGTAAAACAATTTTTCATCTCACAGTTGTATATTATATTTGGCACAGCATGTGTCACGTACATAGTATGCATGTACTGTGTACACCTATTATTATTATTTATTTTTTTGATAACTCAGGTATCCGGACTAGTAAAAAACATGCACAAAAAGGATCGAATCCAAATGCTAAAGCAAGGAATTCCTCACAGAATCACAGGTCACGACTCTAAGTATACCTATTATTTGTATGTGGGTATGTTTGCTATGCATCAAGTGGCCCATTTAAAAGAAGAATTTTTTTCAATCTGGCTAGATCTTCGCATCTCTCCTTGGAATTTTTATTTTCCCGGGGTTGGGGGTTTAACTTTTGGAAACTTGGATGGCTCTGGTATGGATTTTAACAAACTGACCAGTGGATAAGGTTTTTATAGGTGAATTGAGAGTTAAGACACTGTCATGGACATTTGGGAGCTTGAGAAAACAAAAGGAGAATGACGAGATGCTGGTCATTGCTGTTTCAGGCATTAAATTTAGTTTTTGTAGATCGCTTTCTGAGCCTAGAACATGGAGATACAACTTTTCTGAAACGGAGCCAGGATAAGAAGAAACCATTGGTACACATTTGAAGTAGATTTTTATCTCCTATTTTGGTGGTGTTGGTTTGAGCTGGACCACATTTGGGAGCTTGATTTATATCTCCTATTTCGTTAAATTGTGCTCTAAACTGAACCCTTTTTTTAATCTAGAAGCATTACTCTTCTGGACAATCTGATAGATAGGTTTGCAAATTTAACGAAAAAAAGCACAATTACTTCCATTATTATTAGGTCATTTAGAGCCCGGCTTCTCCATCCCTTGGTGAAAATCGTGATTATTGTGGAAGACAGGCTTAAGTATGCATGTTGGCTGTTTAGAAACAAAAGCTTATGCCTTGCTACATTAGCATCTAACACAAATGATCAAACAGCAGTTCAACTATTAGTTTCGCTGCTGTTTCATGCCTGTCAAAATCCGTTTATTGCAAGTACATAAAATTCAGAGAAGCCAGTTGTCCCTGACATTATCCATGAAAGCTTAGCTAATGTAGCTTTCTCATAAATGGACATTAGCTAATATCATCAAGTTGATCTATTTTATATATGTTCTGAGAATTTTATAGAACAGTTGCGTATCGTAACTATGGTCCCTTATTTTAGGATAAAATCTAATGATGTTCTAAAATACAATATACTGAATAGTGCGCATAGTGGTTCATTAAATGTTCATGTTAATTTTTTATTTTTTTTAATTTGGCTCATGAAGTGTAAAATTGATGGTAGAAGATTTTTTAATTGTAAAATTAATAATTTCAAGTGAAAATATAAAAATAATAATGAATGAATAAAAAGATTTTAAATTTTAAGAATAAAAGTATTTATTCTTATTTTTATATAAATAATGCTACAAGAATTAAGATGCATAAGTTTGGAAAATAGAAAAAAATAAACTTTTTGTTAGGTAATTTAAAGCGTATTTATAGACCCTAACTTGAACTTTGTTATTTGAATGGAGTATAAGAATTAAAAAGTTGTTTTTTTCTGGATAATATTTATGATAAATAAAAATCTATTATACTATAAATAAGATGGAAATATTTTAGGCCTTTGAGAGACCATTAACACCTCTAGGAGTAGGAATTGTTGTTTTTATTTTTTATGTACCTAGAAATATAGGTAGATGATAGTATCTAACATAAAAATATCATATTAATAATTTTAAGATAGAATTTTATGGTCCTAACATGAATCTCTAAGACTAATTTGATCTAACATTTAGCTAAACTTAGATAAAATAAATCTAGTAACTCATTAAATATATAATATCATAAACTTGATTCATAAATAAATTAATTTATTTTAATTTTGCAACACACCAGATCTATAATGCCTTGAACTAAATTTATAGTTAAACTAAAATATATTAGTTTAAGTATTTTATGAAGCCTATAATAATTTTAATTTGGCTCATGGCTAAGTTGAATTATATTGGATTTGATATCCTATAATAATTTAAACTTATAATAACTTAAATATATTTAATCTAATATCTGTCAACCTATATTCGTAGACAATGTTAACACATTTTTATGGATGAGTCGAAAATACACTCATCAAAATCGAAGCTACGAAGACATGTATATTCGAAAGCTTTAGGTATTGTTCTATAACAAAAAAAAAAATCCAGCTTTAGGTGTCGAAGACATGAGACTGTTCAAGTGCTTCGCGTATTCATGTTTGTAGGTCATGAATAAACTAGATTATCCACGAACAAGTAGGACATTTTAGATTTTATAGCTTAAGCTCAGGATATTCTAAGTAGGTGTTACAATGTGCAGGTGGAGGTGGAGGTGTTGAGGTCAAACACCTACAAAGCTAGCAGTCATATGCACATGGGTTTGCGAATACTTGGACGTACGTACTGTCCAAGAACTGTTGTTTTATCTGTCACTCGGTCCACAGAATCACAAGCCCTACAGCCACAAGGAACCAAAGCATTCACAGGCTTGTACTCTCCAGTACACTTATTGTGGGTCCGTGATTTCAGGTCTATGAGAGGGGTGGGGGAAGAGAGAGAGATTAGTGAACAGTGTAGAAAAATGAAGTTCAAATAAACACAGAGATAATTTATATGCAGTGAAGATTGAAGACTCTTGTAGGTAGAGATTGAGAAGTTGAGTGGCCCTGTTATCTTGTCTCAAGGGAATAAGACCAAGGTATTGTGGACAAATTAGTTGAGAAGTTGGAGATCTTTCTTTCAAAGATAATATATTTGAGTTCTCAACAGAGACAGAAATGAAAACTACGAGGCAAAAATGATCTGGGTTTTTGTGAACCGGAAAGACTGTAAAAGATGGCAATCAATTGCAAAGTGAAGGTGATGAGTTGAAACGGGGGGTTAGCTAGCGGCGTAGTATGAAGGATGGAGCTTCACACTTGAACCATGATAGAACATGCACCGAAAAACAGCATGAAAAGGATAGAACACAAGGAGCAAACTGGCATTAAACATCAGCTTATGTAAATGCAAGGCATTTTTTTTTATTTTTTTGAAAAATGCAAGTTGAAAATTAAAGCTGAGAGCGAGCGGGGGTCCCTAGTGTCATTAGGAGGGCCAACATTGAAGTGCAAACCCAATAGGCTTGGCTCCCACCATGTCCTTGCCTCATCAGCACAGACCCCAAAATACCCGTGGTATGTCCTTCACCCCTACACTCCACATGACCCCTCTCTCCCTATCTATCTCACACTACCTCTTTTTCTCTCTCTCCCTTACCTTCTTCATAAATACCGCCATCACCCTCCAATCCTCCCATCACCACCATCACCTTTTACTTCCAGCTCTTATCTCTCTTTACCATTCACCCTTTCCTCACCACTCATCTCAAACTCCAAATGGCCATTAGAAAATCACAGAAACTACCTCAAACAGCCGTCCTTAAGCAGATTCTCAAGAGATGCTCAAGCTTGGGCAAGAAACACGGCTATGATGATGATGGCCTCCCACTTGACGTACCGAAAGGCCACTTTGCTGTGTATGTTGGTGAAAACAGAAGGAGATACATTGTTCCAATCTCATTCTTGAGCCACCCTGAGTTTCAATTCTTGCTTCAACGAGCAGAAGAGGAATTTGGTTTCGATCATGATATGGGCCTTACTATCCCTTGTGAAGAAGTGGTTTTTCGATCTCTAACCTCAATGCTCAGGTGAAAAGATGATCACTAGTGTGATGGTGGTGTATGTTTGCTTGGAGTAGATGGCTTAAGACGAAGCTGCCCTATAGTTTCTCTTTTTTTAACATCTTCTCCATTGTGATTCGTGATATTGTTTTTTGTTTCCATGTATTTTCTCTTTTAAACCCGGCTGGGTTTTTGTGTCTCTAATTACTAACTTAGATCCCATGAAAAAATGCATGGGTTTGATCTGTATAAACTCCGGTTTTCCTCGCAGATGTAGTTGTTAACACCACTGTGAGAGAAGGTTTATGGATTAATGCAAAGGGTTTAGCTTTTTAACTTACAAATCTCTCTCTTTCTCCATATCTGCTACTTCAGATCTCATGTGCATGGCTGGAAAAACACAGGGGCAAAGCAAGACGCTCTGTCGAATCAAATCAAGTACATGTATAAGGCTGTAGAAAAGTGCATCCATTAGCACACTCCCAACACCATATATAATTTTGTCAGAGAATTGGGGGTACATCAGCATTTACGGACCATCAGTTTACTGTTATGGGGTTTGAGTTTGAAGGCACTCTCCACTAAGCAGACTTGCCCTTGAAAATAATTTGCTATCGTGGTTAATAAATCTTGTTTAGAATTCTAAAAAATACTTTGGAGACTATCCAGTTCCAACCATCTGACAAATGCAAGTCAGGAATGCATCACTTTCCAGTTAGTTAATCCAATGATCAAGTTTTTTATTTTATTATATTATATACTAGTACCGTCAATTTTATTTATTTTTCAAGGTAAAAAGCTTAACTTTTCAAGTGAAAATCTTTTTAACTGTTTGGGTGTCTTCTCAGATAAAATTCAATACAATCTAATTAAGTTGGAGCCCATGAAAAAATTACGCCAGGAGTAGGTGGAGCTTTTGCTTTGGCATGGTTGCAACCTTGAATCTTGAGAACTATCAGTTCTATCGTAAGAAATCATTGCATTAATTGCTTTAATCACCACGGTTAATGGTGGTTTGTTGCGATGCTTAAATATAATTACCCGTGCATTAATAAGTGGAGGTACTTGATTTCTTTTCACTTTTCTTAGTCAAAAACGGCATGATTTTAATTAATTATCACACATTATTAGGCCCATAAAGTCACGCCTGACACATCACAGAATCACCCTAGTGAAAATGTCACCTTTACAAATTGCTGAGTAGCTAATAATGCGTTTCACACAAAAGACTACTCCATGGTTTCCTCGAATAGTGTGGGAAATGTAGCGACTTTCGCGAGAAAATGAAAAATGGGAAGGAAACGTTATTGAATGTTTCTTTAGGGTTTGAATCGGCAAAGAATAAAGCTTGTTTTTGGCTGAAATTAATTTTTTATATATATTTTTAAAATCATTTTAATATGTTATATCATAATACTAAACGCTAAATATTATAATATGTTTTTTAAAGTGATTTTTTACTTTAAAAATATATTATATTAATTTTTTTATATTCCTGAAAGATTTTAAAGTATTAATTTTAAAAATAAACAAATAAAATAATATTTTAATACAATTTCAATAAATAAAAAACACTTGGAATAACAATACTAAACAGGCAAGAAATAGCTAGCTTTAAAACATAAAAGAAAAAAGTAATTGAGATGAAGATTATATATTTTTATTTACAACAAAAATTACTTTGGAATGATTGAAGCATTAAATTTATTTTATATTTTTTACGATGTCCATGTAAACAAATAGTTTATTATGCAACTTTAATCCTAGATAAACGAAACTATAAATGTTGCACCTAATGTCACTTCCAAAACGAACTTGTCTTTTATGTTGGATCATTGGACTTCGATATGGATTCTGTTTCAACAGATACTTTTTCATGTGTAGCTTCAAGTTGGTCAGGGTTTTCTGTTTTAGTTTCAACAAGTGGCAAAAGACTTAGAAGTCTGTCTCAAAAAGAGAAGGGAGTAACAATCATTAGCTAAAAATGTCAATGTTGAGATCACATGCCCATGATAATCATCAACCAATTTTTATTTTAATATTGATAGGAGAATAAAATAGAGACGATGCTTCATGTAGAGTTCAATATTTTAAATAAATTCAGATTTCCTCCCGTTAGTTTTTATACTAAAATTATGTTTTTTCTTTCTTTTGGGCGTCTAAATTGGTGTGTTTTTAAAAAGAATTAATTTATTTCTATATATGAATCTTGAATTATAAAGAGTAATTTCGTTTAAGTAAATTAATTAATCCTTGTATTGTTTGAAAACAAATTATTAATCTTGCTTGCTCTTCATGATTCTTTTGTGTATGAACATGGTGCTCTATCCTCTTGGAATGATGATATTATTTTTTAATATTGGAATGCAAATCCACGGATCAAGGGTAAGTTTCCGTATTGTTTGGCATTAAAATGAACTTCAATATATATTCAAAATCCATGAGATATATACTCCGTGAATGATCGCTTAAGACTCCAACATCACTCTTATCTTATCCTCCTAAGATGCATGTGGTCCATCACCCTCTTGCTCCGAGCCCTTGAGAGTTTTATTCGTCTGAACTGCTAGCTAGATAGACAGTTAGACACTTGTAAGTTGTAACCCTTTGATCCACTATATATTTAGCGGCTTCTTGAATAGAAAAGCCAAGTTCTTACATTCAGTTTGTCACCTTCAAGCCCTATGCTTTATACAAAGGAAAGCAACAAGGAAATAATTAGCAATTATAATATGTGTAGATGATCTGCAGAATTGCCTGGGTGATCCATAGGAGATGGTGGGACCAATAATCCTACAATTGAAGGGAGGTTGCTAGTGGGGCATGTATATGGATGCATGGTCCGGTGTATAGCCCCAGAAGATATATATCATAAGGTCAGCTGAACTATTAGCCTTACATTTTTCCCACCTAAAAGAAACAGTTAAAGCTATCATACTTTTTGTGGGTCTTGAAAAAAGTAAATTAACAATGGTAATTATGACAATAATAATGAACCCATGACTTGCATGAAACTCTTTCACTTTCTCTGCGAGTGGAAAAGCAAAAAACGAACCATTGCATGGATTGCAACTTTCATACCCAACCATAGGAGACATTTTTAGGGGCATGGCTAGCTAGCTAGCTAGGCTGCAAAATTATCAATCTATCATCAACCCGCTTGAACCCGTCTCTGTGTAATCTTGAATGTTAAGTGGTCATATGATCATAGTTGGACCACTAGATAGGAGCAAAGGCTGCCTATGGTTAGCTGGTCCTCTCTCCTTTTCTTTTAATGCAGAGTTAATTCGCCTTCTTTTTTATTTCAGCCACAAAAGAAGCCCTGACAAACACAATTGAACACACAACTGCTTTCTCCAATTCCTTTAACCCCGAGAGAATATCTTTTGTTGCACATAGAATTTCCTCCTCAAGAACAAATATCTAGCCCCATTATTGCTTTGATGTTGTTTGATACCCATATGTTCTTACATCTCTCTCTTTCTTTTTCCTTAATGGGTCTTATTTGTCTGGACTTAAAAGTGCATCAATATAGAGAATTCGGGAAAGTTTTTTTGTCTCAAGCCCTAAA
Organism: Populus pruinosa; assembly: GCA_026413675.1. Classification (NCBI taxonomy): domain Eukaryota; kingdom Viridiplantae; phylum Streptophyta; class Magnoliopsida; order Malpighiales; family Salicaceae; genus Populus; species Populus pruinosa. Next base: position 15,488,658 of record CM048600.1, on the reverse strand, counting down.
GTTTATGTTAACGCAATTACCCCATTGGCGAGAGAGATCGAAAAAATATTGAAGTTTCACAATTTTAGTGTGTACTTCTCACCTGAAAGTATGTATTTCCTGGTAATAAATCCATGCATCTGTCTCACGTACCTGCTGGCATCTACAGTTTACTAGTCTGTGAAGCTTTATTTAGATCTACAAAATCGAGCACCCATGCCCAAAATGAGCCCTGCACAAAAACAGCAGCACCTTTGTGCCTCTTCATGCTTCATGCTTCATGCTCTACCTGGCTTTAGTTATTTAGGGCCCCTTGTCCCTTTGCGTTGTTAGTTAAAACAAAAACAACTGCACAAACCAAAATTAAAATCTCTCATCGTATTTGAAGTTAAAAAAAAAAAAAAAACTTCGTATACCCATATATCCTAAGTGATTGTAGCATAACCCATTTGTTATGATAGAGACAAAATTCACGGGTACCCAAATACGGTTGAACAATAAAAATTGTCATGTCTTTCAAATCAATCCTCAGAAAAAATGAGTTGGAGATTTAAATCTATGGGCACAAGTTTACAGTTGGCTACTACATGTTTCTTCAGGATTTTGTCCCCAATGTCCCACCCCACGTTCCGAGTGAATTCCTGGAAGGAGCCTTGTCTGTCCAATTTACATATTTTTCTCTTCCAACATCAAATAAATTTCTAGTTAGTTTCAGTACTATATAGTAACTGCATGTACTATTGTTCGAGTTCTGACCATGAGAACGCAATTTCCCACGATCCCCATCATCTGTAATGAACACCTACCTCGCCTTGGTGCATTTCTCACAGTAATGGACTTGTCTAAGATGTACTGGTGTCTCTGTGAGCATTTATAAGCCAAATTACTAAGCAGCAGGCCAGCAATAAAGTGCGATGGTACATTCATAGAAGTTGAGCAGTCAAGATCTGATAGGATTAATGATTAAACATGTCCCTTAAACATATCAAGTCAGGTCCTTTTTACTCTTTTTAATCATTCTCGAAACTGGGATCCACCGTTGAAGGAAAAGTACACACACAAATATATATCAAAAAAAAAATTATAGCATACATGAATAATTGCTATGGTTTCGTATCTCTCATATAAAGTGTAACTTCGGATAGACTAATATATACCAGGTGCATGATTAATGAGAATAATAATGTAAATTGTCCATTTTATCGAAAGATCGAGCTCTATTGAAACCACTTCTCAAAAAATTCCAACCTTTTCTAAATTTGTGGGATTTAGTAGTACTGATCAACGCATGGCATCTTTCAAAGTGATTTCAATAAGAATGCTTAGTAAGATCAATATTGATTTTCCTATGTTTTCTTCTTCTTCTTTTATGTTTCCTATGGTTTTGAAATGACACTGATCCAAGCTAAATAATTAATTCATGACCCCCTTTTTATTATATGGCTTGACAATTAATACAGTACAATAATGTAGACTTTTCCCTCTGGTTTTCAAACCATTTTTAATTGCTCAAGCGTCATTATATCAACAAAAAAAAAAAACCCATGTTTTCCCAGAGCTTAATTCATTCCATGACCACGAATTAAACAGCACTTGGAACATGCTAGCCTTGCATGTCACCATTGCTAAGGAAGATGAAGTTGAAACATGCAATGTATGTTATGATGTATCGTGTCCATTAAACGACGGGACGGCATTGAATGTCATTGATAAGATCTCTTTTGTCACGGCAAGAAGGTCCCGAAATTGATCGACAGACCTGTGAACCACTATGTATTTGTCATGTTTTTTAAAAATTTATTATTAATATTACTACTATCATCGCTATCAATATAAAAAATAATAAAGAAATGTATATTCATAGAATACAGAGAAATTCATTTGAAGCTGGCAACCCTCGGATCCTGCTCATGTACACCAACGAAAACAAAAGCTTGAAACATGCATGGATCAACTGCGCGCACCTTGTCCAATTCTTGATTTGTATGTATTTGATTCCGTCGTTGTTAATGTTGAAATCGGTATAATTACTTAAAAAGAATTGAATTCATGTCTTTTCCATGAATTCGGTGAAGAACAAGCAGAGCCACTAGCTTGTGTGGGTGAGGTGGGGTGGGGATACCATGTTGGGCTCCAAAATATATTTGAAGAGATACTATGAGTTGGTTTTGTCGGACTAACTGTCTGCTGTTCACTCTTCATCTCGTTTTCAACTTCTGAGCCTTATTCCATCATCACGACTCCAGTACTCCCTCTCCTAATATTCCACGCACATATATTCCTCGCCATATATAGCCTACATACAAGAACTGAAATCTCCTGATATACACTACCCATTTAATTCAGTTGTAATAATTCTTATTTCTCAGAGAGAAATATCTAAACTACATTTTCAATTGAAAACAAAATAGAAGCATTGATTAATCTTAGTAATTGAAAGTTCTTATCACCAAAACTAGGACTACTCATAGTAATTACGATAAGTAATTTTTGTTCTGGTCATTTATCTAACAGTTTTTCCATATATTGATTAGTTATTTCTAATTTATACAAATAATATTTACTCCTAACTCATAATTATTTATTTGTTGTGAGAAATTAGTCAAGGTTAAGAAATAAATTATATCACAGTTTATCTTTTGGGAAATAATTGAACTTGCGTGCTTAGTCTTGATAAGTTTTCAGCCTAGTCTTTTAGACACCGACATAGTGTCTCGCGCATTGCTGTGAGTTATAACCTTATAAAATCTATTAAAAAATTTGAATGATTCTGGGAATTTAGGAGACTAAAATAATAATCAATCAATCAACATGAAAGTTAACTGTGGAGGTTTTTCAATTTAATATGCATTTTATGTATTCAATATCATATGAGTTTTTTAAATACAATGAATGTTACAACCCATTTTTGAATTCATGCATAAAAAAAATACAAAAAAATCAAAAATAAATATTCAAAAGAAACCAAAAATTGATAACAGTGGAAAAGGATGCTAAAATGCTCAAAAATGGTTAAAATTTGGTTATAAAGGTTCAAAAATATAAAAATTAAAATTTAACAGTAATTTATTGACTAATGAGAGTCCGATTGATTAAAAAATTTAATTTGAGGAAGAAAAGTTCAAGATCAGATATTTATGGACTCAATTAAATTTTATTGAAGGTTTAATTAAATTTATGGAGGGTTTGATTGTAAGAAAAATTAATTTTTAAAGTCAATTTGGGCTTTAATTGAAAAAAATTAAAGTTTCATGGTCAAATTATAATTTTTTAGAGTTAATTTGATCAAATCAGGGGCTTAATTGTATAAATATTAAAGTTTAATGGTCAATTAAGAACTTAATTGAAGAAATTCAAAACCAATGACCAAACTGGAAACGGTGTATGAATAGAGGGCTCTAATTAAAACCGAATCAAGGGCTAAATTGAAAAAATTAAAAGTTTATTGATCAATTGAAAGTCAAATTGTATAAATTCAATACCATGGATCAAAGTGAAAAATACAATCAACTTTAGGGCCGCTGTTTGATTTTCAACAGGGATGCAATTGTATTGATTTTTAAATTAAAAATTTTCAATTTAGAACTAGATTGAGCAAATTATAAATTGAAAACTAATTTGAACTTTGACACTTATTTGACGTCGTTTTTATTTAAATAAAATGGGGTGTTTTATTCAAAACAATGTCATTCCATCTCCTATTTATTAAAAAAAGGAACCAAAATTGTGTCGTTTTAAAGGCATTATGGGTCCTTTTTCCCTAGACACGAGAAGCTGAAAAGGAAGAAGATTTTTTTTTTCATGTTGGGCTAGTGCTAGCCTATATTGTTTTATATTGGGTCAATGATAACTTGTTTTCTTTATGTCGGGCCAGTGCTGGCTCGTTTTCTTTATGTTAGGCCAATGCTGGCGCAGCTTTATTATGTTTAACTATGTCGATCAATTTCAATTAAATACACTGTAACAATACAAATTAGGTATTAAAATATTTGATTTTTTTCAATTAAAAAATAATAAAAAAGAAAAAAATATGTATATAGCCAAATGTCTCAAAGCTAAAAATTGTATCATGTTTTTATCATAAGTCAAAAAAATATTTTAGTATGCATTTTAGTTTTAATAATCAGTTTATTAAAGTCAAGAGTATATTGACTAATATTTCAAAAAAACATCAAAAAATATTTTTATTTAGTTTTAATACTAAAGATTACGAATTTATACATAAATTGTATTTTTAATATTAAAACTAATAAAACAAATATCAGATTATAAAAAACAATACAATTTATTTTAGGCAGGGTGTATTTAGAGTGCTATACCTTTTTTTTATTAAATCAGTTTTCATACTCCCATCTCTGAAATTAGTTAAAATTCCTAGTAATCAAATACTAGGTAGTGACTTTTAATCCATATTTTACTAATAAAAAGGAAGAATTTTATATATTTTTTATATTTTACCCGATAAACATGCACACGTGTGATAATGAATATAAATACATTTGATTTTGATAAATAAAAAAAACCAAATATATAATCAGTTGTGTTTATCATCTAAAATTCTAATAGGAAGAATTAATAATTAAAAAAAAACAAGAATCAACCACAAAATATCAAGGATGATATTCTGTTAAGGAAGAAATTAAGTCTTATGTATATAAACTCTATTTTAGTATTATTATCATTGAAATTTTAAAAACTATGTATTTTATATCAGTCAATTATCGATTATAAAAAAAAGTATCTTATTGTAAAAAAACAATTATTATTATTCTAGAAGTTTGTATGACAAATAATTTAAGAAAAAAACAATAATTATTTTTTATTCTAATCTTTAAGCAAGAAAACAAAATTGTGGTAAATAATCGTTATTTTTTGTAAGGTTGTTTGAAAAATAAAGAAAAAATAACCATTAATTATTTGAAGGAAATTGATATTGAGAAAATAATAAACAATGGAAATATAAAAGAAAAGGAAAAAGAAGAAAGATTGGCTTGGATCGCATTTCTGGCTCGCGTGCTAGGGCTGGATGTGTGTAGCTTAGTAGCTTGATGATATATAATATAATATTGGATGTGTTTGGTATTATATATTGACATTTATATACCATAAAATTACCCTTTTACCCCTATTTTGATGATTCAATTTCACCACCGTAGAAAAAAAAAACTTTTGTGAGAATGTTCGATCTTATGCAGACCTAGTTTTGAAAAAAACAGAAGAATTTCTCACAGTAAAAGTAAACAGTAATTATACATGGTAATTTTGGAGCAGTACAACCTTTGTAAACAAAAACCTGGAGGGCGAAAATATTAGGACCGAAATATTAAAACGAAAGAAGACCTTGGTCCCAAAAGCAAGGTGCCCTGGCAACATCGTTATCAGAGAATTGAGAATGTGTTGGTTCCACTTTTAACCAGAAACATCCCATTCAGTTTCTGAGGCCAGGAGTAAGGGTTGTACAAAAAATAAGGACAATATTGTCTTGTTACCGAAACGTACGAATCTGTACTGGTGGTGCCTGTCATTTCTGTACATTATTTTTTTTCTTTTTCTTTTTGTAAGGACACGATTATGCACATATTCACCTGCGCTCTTGCGTATTATAATAACTGAAGGGACATTGAAAAGGACACCTAAAAGTTTGGTGTAAATACGTGGATGGTCATAGATTGGTTTGGGGTAGCCTGGGTATTACTGTTACTGGGGATGAGCTGCATGTGATTGTTGCCCTGCAGATGGGCCTTTATTGAAACTAGTGGAACATTAGATTTGTGCCCACTTGGTATTGCAGGCCATTTGGATTTGAGGAGTGCACAGAATCCTGGGACGTTACGGAGTCAATTACAGAGAGCAATACTTTGCCATGAATATACCTTTACGATATATATCAAACAATCTACCAAAAATTAGTTTCTTTAGTGATGATTATTTTTTAAAAATATTTTTTATTTATAAATATATTGAAATATTTTTTTATTTTAAAAAATCAATATCATAACACATCAAAAAATTAATTTTAAATAAAAAATATTAAAAATATAATTTATTTTTAATATTTTAAAATGTTGAAATAAACAGGTTCTTGGCAAAGAATAATTGGTAACCAAAATCAAACACTCATATTTGCATCGCAATGCTTTTAAAATTTCAATAACTATTTTAATTTAAGTGGTTGATAGTTTTACAAAACAAACTTTAATAGAGACTTTTTAATTGTCATTGTCTCGTATATAATTGATTTTTAAAGATAGAAATTAAAACCAAAAATAAAACCCACTGTCTGAACTCATAAATCATGGTGATGATAGTCGAGACAAATAATTAATTAATCGGAGGTCTACGGGTTTTTTTTTACTGATCAAGTTATAATAAAATAACAATTACGTATATTCTTTAAGGAGTGTAGTGAATGCTTGAATTCTCCCATTTTAATCTGTTTATATATATATATATATATATATATATATATATATATATAAGTCTCGTTGTACAACAAATCCTCACAGTACATTTTTCTAACTTCTATAACCTTATCCAGTAGCTACTGGTTCGTGATGAATCAAACATGTCCTGCGTTAATATGATTGAAGCTTACGTACTTATTTATACATGTTCTAAGCATTTCACAAGGATTTTCTTTCCTTTATATTGTCCATCCAATAATCTTCTTATCAAAATTATTGAACTTGGACTGGTAAGGTTTAAGAGCCTCATCATGGATTAAAGGCACTTTTTTTAAAAATAAAATAATAATATTTTTTAAAAATAAAATATATAATTGAATTTCAATTAAATTATAAATTAATTCATCAAACCAACTAAATTAATGTTAAATTAGTGTTTATTCATAACTTATTATAAATTAAGAAATAATTAATTATATCTTGAATTAATTTACTGAACTTTGTATGATTAATACAATATGACAAAACTTTATAGCCTTAATTTTTTTAAATTTTATGAGTGTGTTTAGGAATATGGTAAAATTTATTTTTTAAAGTATTTTTTATTTAAAATAGTATTTTTTTAATTTATTTTTAAAAATTTTCTTATTTAAAATACTATTTTTTATTTTTAAAAAATTTATGTATGGTATCAATATATTAAAATGATATAAAAATATTAAAAATTTCCAAATACATGTTCTAGGTTAAAAAAAAGGTCCAAAGTTGTTCACTGTAATCAATCAATCAATCATCGATGGGCACTTGGGATAAAAAGGCTATTTTTTCTTGAGAACGGATGGAAAAGACTTGTTGCCACTTGTGTTGAAAAAGACTTGAAGGGCCTGTTGAGACCAAGTTGGAATCTTAAGACCTTTCTTGATCGTGAATGAGATGGGCCCTATTCGGTTTGATCTGACCCAACAATCACTGAAAAAGTGACGTGGCGATTAGACTAGACAAGTTTAAATTCCTTCAAGACCATCTCAGGCACGTGGCTGGCAGAGTTCAGGATCTAAGGAAAGTCTGGATTCCTTGGGCTTATGGGCTCCATATAACTATCCCTAATCCCTTTACCAAGCTAATTCAGCGCCCAAAAAATCTAATCTCGACCGCTAAATATCCATGCACCATCCAAGCCTATACTTCTTTTTTTATTGAAACATGGGCTCCAAGAGGGCAGGGGGTCCTAGGGGTAGAGGTACTTCCTTTAATAAATTAGATTTCTAGTTTTAAAAATAAAAAATTTTAAATTTTGCCTGCCCTATTTTTTTTTTGTTTTACTAATTTGGCCTTTCCAATCTAAAACTCGTAGCTCCGCCATTGCTTGTGGGGAGTCTTTGCATATGCATCTCTACCCAAATGGAGATGAACAGAGCTTTATCGCTATGAACCTCTCAGAAAACATCTTTACAGGAAATTTTAGTAGTTTAGTAGTTGTTGTTTTTTAAAATATTTTTTTATTAAAATATATATAAATAATATTTTTTATATTATTATATTAAAAATTGAAAATATTAATTTAAGAAAAATAAAAAACAAAAAAAATTAATACTTTTTAAAAATATCTTTGAAATACAATAATAAATAGGTCATTTATTGAGTTTTAAGATACCAATCATGTATTTTTATTTTTATTTTGAAATCACAAACAGCTCATTGGGTATCGCTAGATATCTTAATTTGTTATGGTTTTAAATTTCTGGAGTCGGAAATAAAAACTTTGTTTGTTTTGAACGTTTTTATTGGAAAAAAAAAATATATATATATACACACACACACATATATATAAACGTCAAATCCAAATCCTCTGAGGTCAGAGGAGAGTATGAATATTGACGGGACTAAGATTTAGACATCGATGCTTGGCGTTACAAACATTGAAATGATACCCATCTCTCTAAAAATGGTCAAAAACATCATTGGAATTGTGATCCGTGACAGGAGTTGATAAAATCACGTTTCGTGTGCACTTTCCTTTTACCAGAGGTCGAGCATGGATGGCCTCGGTGCGTCAAATGTTCTACCCATGGATGGATTTCTTCATTGCATCTGTATTTGATCGTGATGTCGGGAGAAACTATCTACTTTAATATCCAGGGGCAGGAGATTCCATTCACAAGAGAGATAAGATGAAATGAATGAAAAGAACACTTGCCTAATCTTTTTCTTACAGGATGATTGGTTTATTGTTTGACAAAACAGACCGTGAGGGGCAACCATTGACTGACTCGTCACTCAGAGATGATTATGGGGCCATCAAGCAGCATTTACACGTCGAATGTTATCAGCAAACCTGGAGACTGTTTTGGCTGTTGATTGCAAGAGTAAGCTTCTATTGCTCTCCTCCAATATTCCTCATTGCTCGTCTGTTGGCTATCCTGGTATTGCTTGGGCTCGAAAAAAGAACAAAAACAAAATACAGAGAAAATACAGTGGCTATTTATTACAATCTATGTTGGATTACGTCCTTTTACTGTATTTTTTTTTTATTTTTTTTTTAATATTTTTTATCTTATACTGCTTGACTTGTTTATTATAGTTACAAACATTATTTTAGAGTTTATTAAGCATTAACTTTGCACTGTGATTGTTAAATAAAAAGTGAAATAACTATAAAAATATGAATGTAAAAAAAATATTTGGGATGGTCCATTACTCATGATTAAAATATTTTTTTATGGTTTACAAGAGATTAATTTTTTGAAATTAAAGTGCAGTTACAGGAAGAAAAATCAATAAAAAAATATGAATATAAAAAAATTAAGACTGTCCACGCTTATAGTATTTCCACTCGGATATTTTAATGTTTTCGTTACCAAATTTGGACAAATTGGATAATTAGATGCAAAATAAATACATAAAAAAGATAAATTGATAAGGAATTTTTTTTGGTAAAATAACATAGTTTGAAGCGTGACGTGGTGGAACTGTATTATTTATAATTTAACTAATTTTAAAAATAATAATAAAATTTTTAAAATTACTAAAATTAAAAGACTTTAATAATTTTTTTTACATTTAAATATTGGATTATCAAAATAACAACATGGTGGCTATTATATGGAATCTGACCTTCTTTTAGATTAACACTTGTCATACTAAATCATAAATATACATGTTAGGTTATTTATATAATTTAATTAGATTAATTTTTTATTTAGTCATAATAAATTTATATTTAATTGTTCAAAATATTTTCTTACTATATAAAATTTTAATTAAATTTTGTTTTTTAGTTTATGAGCTAGGGAAGGATAATTTTAACTTATAAAATATATTTGAAATGTTTTTTATAAAATTATAATTTATATATAAAATAATCGATCATTGATATAACTAAAATTAATTAAGCTAAAAAATAATATAATATAACAATGTCATTATCATCACATTTACTAAATATTATTATTCTAAAATACAACAATTATCTTATTACTATTTAAAAATATAAAATTTAGTAAATAGTGTGTTTACTAGATGTTTATTTTTGGTTCGGTTCAGTTTTTATCAAAAAAAAAATAACTGCAAAAAAAAATTTGGAAAAAAAACTCGAAACCGGGTCAAACCGACCGGTTTCGGTTCGGTTTTTTAGAGAAAAAACCGGTTCAAACCAGCTTGGCTCGGTTTTCTGGTTTGGCTTGGTTTTTTCTGTTTGGCTTGGTTTTTTCCATGTTTCGGTTCGGTTTGGTTTTTCAATTTTTCAGTTATAAAATCGAAATGGAACTAAACCGGTTGGTTTTTTCAAAATTTTAATTTGTTTAATCAGTTTTTTTTTTTAATTTGATTTTTTTAATTTTTTTTAAATTAATCTATTTTTTAGTTTTTTTTTTTTTTTCACCGCATCATTCAAGTATAACTATTTCACCTACTGTATTACTATTTCACCAAATGAGTTAATAAAATCTATTGGATTTGGGATAGTAAAATTATGATGGAATTTAAAGATGGATGGGACCAAGTACCATGATAAGTAAGTGGCAGCAGCGACATGACATGATGCAAAGTAACAGCACCTTACTTTACCTTTGTATTTTAAAGCCTTTTTGTTTCTGCTTTTGAAAAGTATTTTTAAAAAATATATTTTTTATTTGTTTCTATTCTTTTGAGATGATAATATTAAAAATAAATCTTAGAAAATAAAAATATATAATTTTAATATATCTCCAAGTTTCTAGAAAATAAATATTTTTTAAAGCAGCCACTAACCCAATATAAACATACTCTTCTTAATTGAATGGATAAATAACCACCTTATCCTGACAAAGAATACAATGCAAACCCTCTTCGAACCGTGTTGAAAAGAAGTCATCTTGTTTAAGCTAAAGTAGTTGTATTATATTATTCTTCGAAAGCCACCTTCCATGTTTGATTAGATTGCCAAAAGTCACCCTGTCCGTGCAATCATTTCGTATATATCGTAGAAAATACTCTTGGACAATAAATTATCAATACTGGAGACCCTGCAATTTGTAATTTATAATTCCGCACTTGAGGAGTCAGAAACACTAAAGAATCACACAAACTTACCTAGAGTTGTTAAACTCATCCCTCTCCAAGGATTCAATTGAAAGTCTTTCGACGGAACATGTTTTAAATTAAGTCAAAAAATATTATTGGGAAATAAATTCTATTTAAAAGTGTAAATGTTGTTATTTTTTAAAGTATTTTTTTTAAAAAAAATATATTTTTAAAAAAATTATTTTTTATATTGACACATTAAAATAATTTTAAAATATTAAAATAATTAATTAATTTAAAATAAAAAATATTAACCTTTTTAAAATGTTTTTAATCACAAAAACAAATATATTATAAAAATTCCATTCACGTACAACTCATTATAACACAGCTCTTTGATAACACTGTACTTTTCCTAATCAAGCATATAAATTTTGATTTTTTTAACAATTAATATTTTTTTAAAAAAAATTGGTTAATCCTTTATTGATCGAATTTTTAGCAAATCATCCCCGCATTAAAATACTCATTTTCAACCTTTTCTTATATTCAAATTTCAAATGTTATTTTATTTTATTTTATTTTTAAATGATAATGTACTGCAAACCCACTGGCCGCTTGCCATCTCAACAAAAATCATGACTTTTAGATGCATACTGCAATCCCCTTTAATTTGGCTGGTTAGAAGATCTAAAACCATCAGATTTCTACAATTTCTACGATACCAAGTGATTTTCCGAGCAAAGTCATCAGAACCAACGGCATGCTGCATCATAATTACCACGTCGATGGTAAGTCACGGCAAATCATGCTTCACAGGATTCTAAACTTTCATTCCAAAGAAAAAGTACCAATTAAACAGGAAAAAAAAACAAAGTTAAAATCATTTTGCTAGGAGAACACGAGGAAGATTTAACAGAATATTATCCGTTAATTATAGAATTGATCTAGTACGAATTTTTTACGCTCTCTCTTCTACAACTAGTTCAAAGAGTCATGATTTACAATTAAATAAATATAAATACGATAGGAACTCTCCATCCCATTTTTCTTCAACCCGGAATGACTCGTTTAGTGAAAAAAACCAACCCCTACTTGCCATGCATATCTAACAAGGGGGGAAAAACAAACTCTATATAACCTAGTTAAAAAAACCCCACTGCCTAAACATATTTCTAAGAAAAAAGTTATTAACATCGTTACGACTCAGTAACTCACTGAGTCAACCTAGAACTACCTAACCATGAAGCAACGGCGTTGATTCACCCAAAAGCTCAATATTCCCCCTCAATCCCACGTGGCAGCATCTCTTAATTTCATCAAGATTTAAAAACCGACCCGATTGGATCGGGTCGGATATCGACATGGCCCGGATAATCTCTTCGAAGACAGCCTCGTCACATGGGATAGTTAACGGCCCGGTGTTTTTGAAGCCGTACACTTCCTCGGCTTCCACAAGCAAGTTTTTGAAGATGGGATGGTTAAGGTACGTCGCACGCACAACAAACCTTTTGCAACTGGCTCCTACACAGATTGCCACATGGCCAACTGGAACATCAGATGGGGCAGCAGCAGTACGTGAACTTGTTGCTCCCGCTGTGACTCTTGCCTTCCTACGCCACCGTTTAAGCATTTGCTGGATTCTCACAATGTGCCGGATTTTGTTGCACTTGGACATTATTTTCCCGGAAAGTGAGAGAAAATGCGAGAAAGTGAGGGAGTGGCGACTGAGAAAAAAAATGTCAAGCTATGCTGGCTTAATCGTGAAGTGGGTGTTTAAAAGGTGCTATAGTAGATAAAAGGGCTTGATTTTGGAGATAATTACGAGATTGTGCGTGCTGTCAGTGGTAGTCAAGACCATGTGAAGGGCAGAGACCACTAACGTTGGATTAATTTAATTTTTTATTACTAGTTGGCTTCAGATTTTCTTTTTTTATTATTAAAACTTATCTTTGATTAGCTTAGCCATATCTTAATTAATTTTATAAATTTTAAAATTAATAATAATGAAACCATAACACCTTTAGTGATTAAAAATTTGAACGGATAATTATTAAAAAAATATTTATTATTTTTTAAATTTTATTGACTCTAATTTCTTCATAAACGTGCATGTTGATGTACTTTAGGAAAATGGGGTTAAAATGATGATGTATTTGGGGTCCATGACCGATAAGAACTTGAAACATAGGCATTCTCCTTCTGTATCTTTCTAGAGATATGTGTTCGATTCTCCCTACCACTAAGGAGGAGCAGACTGGCAGACAGTATAAATATCTTACAAGAAAGAGAGCACAGCTCAAGTCACTTGCTTTGTAAGAATCTGGATCTTGCCTTCATTGTTTTTAAAGAGGGTTTTCAAATATTTAAAGATTGTCAGTTACAATTCTACGTCAATTTCCTTGACAAAAAAAATTGAGATAAAATCGTTTGAATTTACAGTTCACATGTATGAGCATTGTTATCTTTTATTTGGTTTTTAGAAAAAAATATGAAATCAGTTCTTCAATCTTTCAATTTATCATGGTTTTTATTACTGAAAAAAGAATTTATATATCTTAATGTGAAATTGCAATGCTATTTACATGGAAAAAAGCCTTCATATATCCGTATTGGAACATATATAATTAATTGAAGTTATCAACGAGGGCTAGCTTATTTGTTTTCCCTTTTCACCTTGTAAAGTTTCCTCACGGCCTTTTTGGCAAATATAAATCGCCCTCTGTTTTAGATCTCACGATCATTTGTGGGAGATGCAGACTGGAGAGGAAAGAGACAATCATTCAACAATCTCTTCTATATCAGTCCTAAATTCATGCTTCACATGAGCTGCAACCAAGGCACAAGCAGCTGCAAGTTCATTTTCACTAAAGAAATTAAAACATTTGGCAGTTCTTTAACAGCTAGTAGTTCATGGAGTACGTGCTCTACATTTTCCGGTGGAGGTGCTTTTTTTTATAAGTGTTTTCTTCATGCAGAGTAATATAAAATAAACATATTATAGAAATTAACGTCATATACAAACAATCAATATCTTTACTTATAATGACATACATCTCGTAATAGTGTTCCTGTAGTAGCTAAAATCCACACCAATCAGCTTCCTGATAAAAGTGCAGAGCTTGTGTAATTTGCAACCAGCGTTTCCAGCAAGCTACGATAATTTTCTCACCTGTCTTACGTCTCGAGTATTTCTTGGTAACATGGAGAGACTTTTACAGGCTACTCGTAGCTATTTAATGCTGACAGGATTCCTAATGTCAAAATGCTTAATGACCAAGAGTCGATGAAGGTGAAAAGGACAAATCATATGTGTATATTATACAATACATCTGGGTACGTATGTCTATATAGATACACACACACACATTGCTTGACTGAAAGGAATATTAAAACATTTTGTTTTTGTTGCAGTTTCTTCTGCTCCCATGATCTCTTGTCTCCCAGTTTCTTCTAAACACAGTAATACTGATTAAATTAGTAAACAGTCCAAGATTTGGGGAATATATGCTGGGGCCTGCTTATGAACTGATTAGATATGGTCAGCCTGGGTCTAAGGACAATTTTTGGGACTCAAGCTTAGTCCCTTTACAGAGAGGAACTCATTTTGCCCGTACCTGGGCAGCACAGGACTTCGAATAAGAGAACAGTCCTAATCCTTTGCTAGATTACCTACCAAACTCGATGTCTTCTTCACATTAGTTGGGGCGCCCAACAACGCACCACCAGAAAATAAGCACCCAAACCTTTCGACAGGTCCATTACGGGTTGCTTCGACAGCAATGGGATCCTTTTTTTAAGGGCGAGGATGTTCTTGGATCAATTTCGCCTGTACCAGTCGAGTCCCTTTCTGATCTGGCTGTAAGCATGTCATGCATTCTCGGGTCGTGTTAATTTTTTGAGCGTGTTTTTAGTTAAGGAGCAATTTCCGGGGCTCATGAGCCCTACTAGCTGATGGTTTTTGGACTGCTTTATGAAAAAATGGAGGTCGCTGGGTGTTGAAAAGACTGGGCTTCTGTATTATAATGGGACTCTTCATCATTACCGTCCACAAGTAATTGATGCTTAAGCAAATCATTTGGAGTGACAATGACCATTTAGGTCTTTGAATATGTGCCTGCAAATTACCTCGCCTCAATTGACGGTGGCTAACATGGAGGAACATGCACCTGTATTTTTGCCGTGTAAAGATGATTTTATGTTTTCGTTGACTATTAATCTGCTCCAGTATCACATATATCCTGCTAATGATCCACCCATGTTTTCATAAACAATCGCTGACATGATTAATTTTATTACCATGCAAACCATCAAGCCTTGGACGCCAAAACCCATGAACTCGCACGCAATTATATTCTCTGACTGAATAATTCAAGGGCAGTTCAAAAACATCATATCGAAGCCCGGATCTTTATGCAGATTTATTTTTTAAAAAGTTGGTGTGGTTTTCTAACAAAAATCCAAACACCAGTAGTGTTATGTTTACGGATAAACTAGATGCAGATACACTTAATATAAAGAATACTAAATCTTTCTGTTATTTTAAATTTTATGCAGATACACTTAATATAAAGAATACTAAATCTTTCTGTTATTCTAAATTTTTTAAACAATGTTAAGATAGCGAAAGATTTTATTAAAAGTATTATTAAATTTAATTAAGCGAATAGATCTTGAAATTTGCTAGCCTTCATATAGCACAAATTTTAAATAAAATTTAATGTGAGTTAATTTAAAATGAATTATTTAATTTAATAAATTAAAAAGTAATTTAAATGACAAATACAAATATGACATAGATTTAAAAAAATTTTAAAAATAATTTTTTAAAATATAGAGATGATACCGGATTGGATCGATCTCAATCATGAACTTTAATGAATTTATTATTTTTATAAATTATTTTAATTTAATTTTATGATAAGATTTGATGTTTGCAAAACCAAATGCCAACCCTGTAAAATATTTATTTGATATTATTAAACCTTATAGAAAGTATATAAAAAATAAATCATGAATTCTATTTCCTAACCAATCTAATATTGAAGAAGAATGAAATAAAAAAATACTTAGAAAAATTAAAAAACTAAAAACTTTAAAACTCGCTAGACTTATGAGTCAAGTAACTAGGGTTAACATGTCAAACTCACAAATCAAGTAATAAATTTTTTTTTTCTATAAATTATGTGATACTTAATTATATGATAACAAAAATAAACAATTATAAAATTAAGTATTAAATCAATACTGTGATTTTTTTTAATGCTACGACAATCTTATAAAAATAAAACAAAATAAATTATAAAATTTAATTCTTAATTAACTGAATATTGAATAATAAAATAAAAAAATAAAAAATTTAAATTTGTTAAACCTGTCAATAGACCTATGGAGTTTTTAAAATTCAATAACATGTTTTTTTAAAATTATTTTTGTAATAGTATGTAAAAAATAAAAATAAATAATTACATAATCGAGTTTAATTAATAAAAAAATTAATGCTAAATCTGCAAACCAAGGCAACTACATTTACCTCGTCAAACTCTCAAATCAGGTTTTTTTTTTTAAATCATTAATTTCACAAAGTTTAATAATCTGGTTTTTTCACAAAGTATAATAATCTGGTTTTTTTAAAATAATTTTTTATTTAAGAAATATTTTTTAAAAATAGACTACACTACAATACCTAGATATTTTTATGATATCAGCCCAAAATATTATTTTGATATTGTAATAAACATATAAAAAGCAAGTTAAAATAAATTATCAACTCGAAATTTCTATAAACAATCATATAAAGACTAGATCAAAAAAATCAATAATTAAAGAAAAAAATGTTAAAATACAAAAAAAAATCATGAATTACAATAGTAATTTACTATACCAATGGGTGTGTGGGAAACCTTTTGGCATATTTTTGGTGTGTTTAAGAGTATATTAGTAGTGTTTTTTTTAAAGTATTTTTTAGTTGAAAATATATAAAATAATATTTTTTAAGTTATTTTTAATATCAATACATTAAAATAATAATAAATTTTAAAAAAAATTAAAAAATATAATATAATTTTAATTACAAAAACAACCAACAGCTAAATATAATTAATTGATAGCTGATGCTTCTTGTTATTTTATATGAGAGTCAAGACGAAGCCACTTTTAAGTAACAGAAAGTACAGTCGATAAAGAATGGTAGGTGGCGGCAGAAATATAGGCCCATTAACATCTGTAGTTTTCTTCACCTTCTAACATGGTTTGGTTGGTGCTTCTGCTGATTGTCTTTTGGTTTCATATATATATATAAACACGAGCACAAGAAGCCATGCACTTTCCTTTCAGATCTTGGAGGTTGTTTTAGGCTGTTGCTGTTGGCTTTAGTACTCGGTTTTTTTAGGGGCGTTAGTTAGTGTAATCCAAGTTTTGTATTTTTTTAAAGATTAATATGATATCTGGACAGTGTATTTTAATAAATTTAATACATTATAAAATTAATAATTATATAAATCAAAAATTACGGAACTCGAAATAACAACTTATAAAAAATAAATTTAAAACCTCATTTGTTAAACTACATCTTTTAAAATTAATTTTTATATAATTTAATTTAATGTATTAATATTAAAAATAATTTTTTTAAAATAAATAAATATTATTTTAACACACTAAAAATACATTTTAAAAAATAATCTTACCATTCTGATCTACCAGACAAGCACGATTCAGATATTTCGAGCTGAATCTCGTATAACGGCAACCTTTGACAGATGATGGCATGTGAGAGTTGCTGGGACAAGATATCCGTTGCTTGCTTGGTTACCAGTGGCCGTTGCAGCAGAAATCCGAGGCAAGTTGTGTCTTTGAGGAGTTGGGTTAACTTCTACTGAGTAAGTTTTTTATTTTTCTCATAAAATACCCAATTCATTCTTTTTTGGCAGACAGACACACGAGCTTGAGTTCGGAAAAAATGAGGGCTTACCCATTGAGAATGGAATTCCCGGGTACGAGATGTGAGCTGTTTATGAGCCCGCTTTGGGCTTTGGGCTCTGGTACTATGGATCCCTCTCCCGTCGATAAACGATGAAATTCTACATATTTTAAGCGAATTCTGTAATTTTCTCACTTGTGAGGATACTCGAGATAAATATATATTGTTTTAAAGTATTAATATTAAAAATGATTTTTTGATTTTTGATTTTAATATATTTTTTTAAAAAATATTTTAAAAATTAATAGGGTCTCTTAAAATTTAAATCGTTTTGCTCATTAATTAATATTTAAAAACCATCAATTTTCCCTCCGTTACTATTGAACACTAAAATCTTGCTTTTATTTATTTATTTTTATATTAATTTAAACCTCCACTTATCTATTCTTTATTTTAAATTAATTGCGAGAATTAAATGACAAAAAACTTAGAAAACTAAAAATGTAAATTGAAATATATCTTTTTTATTTTTATTTTTATAGAGATAATTTTGTTGTTTTTTATTTATCGTGCATATATTTTTAGATTTATGAATATCTTCAGATTTGTGCATATATTTTTAAATTTATGAATATCTTCAGATTTATGAATATCTTCGTATAACTTTTAAGTATAGTTTTTATTTTCTCTGTTCAAAGGTCAAATTCATATAAGATTTGAAAAATAAATCAATAAATTTAGAGTTTGGATCAATTCATGCACAAGTGACTTGACTTTCACATGCAATAATGGAGTAGGTTTTTATTTTTTTTATTTTTTTAATGAATGAAAAGATTCACTGATCAAAGGACGCTGCAAAGGGAAGATTCGTTTATGGATCAAAGACAGGCACACCGGGCAACTCGGAGCAGAATCGACAAGAAACTCTTTTTTTGAAGGTTAGTCTTTGCCCGTTGAAACTCTGAAACTTTTGTTGCAGCAGCAGGCTAACAACAATCATTTTCCTGAATATCTTCTGAGACTTTTGCATCATTAAACAAATTTGGTTATATTGAAGACACATCTTTGATTCCCATTTGCCTAGAAACCAGCTGGGTTGTTACTATCTCTACACTAGATCAGTCAGTGCACCAACTTGGTATAATAACTGTTCAATAACTTGCATTCTAGAAGTTGATTATTGTAGTCTTTATATAAATCCAGCCTAACAGATCAACCCAGGACCCAGCTGACCCAAATCTATAACCAGACCAAGTTGATAAAAAAAAAAATAAGCCATAACCCAGCGTGATCCAGCCTACCCAGTAGGTTAACCCAGAAACCTGGACGACCCGACAAAACCCAATTACAACCTATTGATTTTTATTTTTTTTTTAACTAAAACGACGTCGTTTTAAATTTTTTTTAAAATAGAAATTGACCCAACCAACCCGTCCGATCCGGTCAAAACCTGGTAACCCGGTCAGTATCCGGAACCTGAACCTTGGACCAAGCAGGGTTTAAAAACTATGCTTTAGACTGGCACTTGAGTTGTGGATTTGGTTAAGATTAACAAGGCTACTGCAAAATTGGAAGAGAAGCTGCTAGCCTTTCTGCTACATTCATTAATGGATTGAAATCTACAGCTCTCCCTGCCGCTGGCCACAACAGAATAAGCAGGTGTCAAGGGCAAATGGGAATCAAAGTTGTGTCTTCAATTTCCCACTTGGGGGTCTACGTAAAGATCTAGAAGAATTTTAAGAAACCAAGTCAACACAAGACAAGGTTCATTTCAGAAAAACAAATTAGCTACTGCAGGTTCTGTTTCCATAATAGTTGCAGAGATAGACATGAACAAGAAGGCCACCTACACCATCCTTTCAACCTCACAAAAAGCAGTACCACCAACTCAAGCTAAAGAAAATATATTTCCTAGTTGCAATGAAATTTAAATTCTTCTTTCTGACCCACAATCATGCAAATAATTAAATCCTGCTGCTCTTCCTTTTGGAAGCTGAAACATGAATGGAACACGGAACCTGAGAGGTGAAATGTGAGTTCCACGGGATACGAAACTCTTCGACGTGGTACAAAATCCTGTTAATGCCTAATGACTTTCAACGGTGCAAACAAAGGAATGCCTTGCATTTTTCTTCCTCTCCATCATCATAAAAGGAGGAAACATACTTCTGAGCCTGAGAGATCTGCAGGCCCGGAATCAGAGTACTGAAGCCGCATTCTGATGGAATACACTTTACAGGTCTGTTATGGTCACAGTTTGAACTTCGCATCATCCAAAACAAGTCCACCACTAGCAAGCATAAAGTCTATCAATGTAGACCGCAGCCTTGCCTGGTGCGAGAACAACTTTCTAGACAACTATAAGACACAGGGAAAACAAGGTCTTTTTTCTTCCTAGCCAACTGGAAACAAACTGATGAAACAAGAAAGGAGGAGGCCTAACTTAGAAAATCAAGAAATCACATGATCACAAACAGTGAAAATCATCAAAGAGAACAGGGGATTCTTCAAAACCTCAAACTTCAACCACATAGATTGATATGACAGCTCATGGATGGATCAAACCATTTGTTAAAACGACAAGGAACTGAGAAAACCCAAAGACAGACAATTATTTTAATCAATGGAAGTTTCAATCTTCCAACATTTACACATTGTTACCAGGGCAAAACTAACACCCTTTATGATGAACAGGGCTGATCAAGAAAAAAAATCTCACAAATTGGGTCAACAACTTGCGCCAAAAAAAAAAACTCTTTAAAGAAACAGAAGCAGTGCATGAAAGCTTTACACCAGGATGAAAGACTGGTACAGTGCTGTTGATATGCATTATTTCTTGTCAACTAAACTCACCTCGATCCTAATATTCAACAAAACTATTTCTTTCAGTGCTGAGCCTTTGCCTTTGCTTCAGCTTTCTTTTGTGACTTTGCCTTCGCCTGCATTTGAAAATAAAAGACCACTACATAAGCATTTATAAATTAAATCAATCATGAGCCAAAATCAGTGCGGGGTAAACTGCTGATAGACAAGAAAATGGCAAAGATTAAATGCCATTGTGAAAGAGTTACTTAATACACAGCAACAAACAATTATAAAATGAAGACACGCAGAAGCATTTCCTGATAGAATCAGATTCTAGCCTTGGCGAAAGAATGGCAGCAAGTTGTAACGCAAGGATATCACCTCAACCAACAGAAACATTGCTACAACTATATGTGAAGAGAATTGCAACACTAAGTAAACACTTGGGCAAAACAAACAAGGGGTTCAAATAAATAAGAAGAAAAGGATCGGATTTGATCTTTCATTCAAATTCCAACATAATGTTTCCTCGCTATCTTTTAGAATCTCTATTCTTACGAGTTCAGAAATCACCAATGAATTCCCTTAGCTTATTTAATAACACTGCAAGTTGAATAGGGTACGATCCGTAATCAGGACAGTTAAATTTGTGGGACCCGCTTAAAACCCCACCAAGCTCTCAAAACTAACTTGAACGCATAGCAATTAGAACCCTGAATCCAGTGGTGAAATGAGCTAATTTTTAGTAATACAAAGCGACCTCACCTATCTAATTAACACATTTCCCCTCAAATTCTGAAGCTAACTGTTACTCCCCCATTGTTAAATTACTCCTAATTCAAGAAAAGCAATCATAGTAAATAAAAGGGGCCCTTCTTGAGCATCAAAATGTAAACTTTCTTCATAAAAAACAGGGTAAATGTACCTGGAGATACTTAAGCTTCACACTCCCGTAAACGAGACCCAAAGAGAAAGCAGAAACACGAGCCACCTAACAAACCCCAAAGCATATAAATCAAATTTAAGATAATTTATTTCATTTTCTAGGGAAGCGAACAGATAGCGGTTGGTAGGTGAGAAAGTTTACCAGAGCGAGAGTGCTGGTGCCAGAGTAAGGTCCAGGAGGCGGCGCCATTGGAGATTCTTCCGGAAACAAGAGATAGCCCGCCTGTAAATTAATCCAAATACAAGCCCTAGATTTTGATATCTTTTGGGCTCATGTTAGACTTGTGATTGCTTTATAAATAAATGCCTTCAATCCTGTACCCTCGCCTGTACCGGAGCGTGCTACCTTTATTAGCGCCAGTCGTTGGATGTACGCTTATTGGAGGGTGGGATTGCTGATAAATGGTTAAAGTATTTTGATTTTTTTTAAAGTTGATCTTGTTATATTTTTCGCATTATATTTGGATTGGATGGATCCACTATATTTTTTTTTTGTTAATAATTTAATAACAAAAAATAAATTTAAGATATCATTTAGAGTTTTTTTTTAATAAAAATCTTTATTATGATTAGAAAAACCAATCTAAGAAAGAAGAAAATAATAAAAAATAAATTATCATTCATCAATTTAGATATAAATAATTTTTCAAAATGCTAGGAATATATAATGGCCAAAATTCTATCAGGTAAAAAAAATATTATAGCAAAAACTAGCTACAGCAGAAGAAAAAGGCAATGTACGGGATGTGCTGTTTTTTTTTTCAAAAAAAACAATGTACGTCTCCTAGTTACTGACACCAACAAATTCTCAAACGAGTATATACACCAAAGCACCACCACCCATATGCTATCCACGCCTACAGAGCGCCC
Source organism: Populus pruinosa (assembly GCA_026413675.1). NCBI lineage: Eukaryota > Viridiplantae > Streptophyta > Magnoliopsida > Malpighiales > Salicaceae > Populus > Populus pruinosa. Next base: position 15,466,233 of record CM048600.1, on the reverse strand, counting down.
AAAAGTCAGGTGATCACGAACACCACCATAAACTGGCAAAGCCAACTTCCACGACGCTGCATGACCCTTCTCCGATTGAAGTTCAGCCAAGCATGGCAGCGAACAAGGTCTGTCTGTCTAAAATGCTTCCTTTTGTCTTGAATATAGTATGTAACCCACTGGGA